>CAMZMU010000064.1:13594340-14794340 GCA_947311845.1 Poa pratensis
GTGAGTCCCTCTAGTCCTTGAAGATGATGAGGTCCTCCTCGAACCACTGAATCTGCAACGAAGTACTCACATCACTTGGACCACCGGATTGGCACGGAGGTCTTGGGCTGGGACTGAGTCCTGGACATCTTGAGGTTGAGCTTCTTCACCAACAAGGCTTCAGTTATGGAGGAAGGACTATGGCCTTCAGGTCGGAGTAGCTGAGCTCGACATAGAAGCGCCGCGACATCTCGTCAGCTGGTTCATTTCCCAGCCGTGGAGGACGGCCTTTACTCTCTCCCCTTCGTAGTTCTTGCGCTCCATCTCCGTGACAGCGTTCTCCAGGCCTTGCACTACTACCCTTCGAACTGCAGTGTTGTGGTAGATGACGTCTTGAAGAGGTTTAGGAGGAGTAGGCGTCATGTCGCATAGCGCCTCCCAGCTCTACGAATAAAGAAGCACAGTGGTCAGTCATATAAGCAAGTTCCATTGCAAGCGAGCAAGGATCAATGCCACTGTACATTGCAAGCGAGCAAGGATCAATGTCATTGTCCATTGCAAGCGAGCAATGATCAATGGAAATGAAAATTGCAAGTGAGCAAGCATCAATGGCATTGTCCATTGCAAGCGAGCAAGGATCAATAACATTGTCCATTGCAAGCGTGCAAGGATCAATGGCAATGAAAATTGCAAGCGAGCAAGGATCAATGGCATTGTCCATTTGCAAGGGTGCAACGATCAATGCCAACATCTACTGGAATAAAAACTAGAACTACTACTAGATCTAATGACCATCTACTCGACCAAAATCTACTGAAACAAATACAACAACTGGTACTAGATCTAATGATCATCTACTCGAGCATGAGAAAACCCCTAAGCACGGATTGGGAACGAATGCTTACCATCGGAGACTGCATAGGATCTTTGCCCTTCCTCTTCCTCGAGTCGGCATTGCCGATGTCGATGCCACCATTGCCAAAACTGATGTGGCAGAGGCCGGAGTTGCAGACGCCGGAGTTGGAGATGATGAAGGTGAAGAGGCCGGTTGAGCGGAGATGGCGGCCGCTCGCATCCCAGATCTGGGTCGAAGGGGAGACGGCGACGCAGTGGAGAAACGCGGCCTTGCGGGGAAACCAAGCGGCGGCTCACGAGGTTGGGTGCTTGCGGCCGCCTGCACCACCAGCATCGCTGGCCTCCTAATGGCGTACCCACCCCGGGCTCGTACTTTCCCTACTACAAGATCTCGCCCCGGCAGTGGTGCTTGTTGGCGCTGCCGCCCGAGCGGCGGCGCTCGTGTGCTGCGTCACCAGGGAGGGGCGATTGAGTGAAGGAAGACGGGTGGGGTCAATGGGCACCGCCGCGCCGCAACCCGTCCCCGCCTCGAACTCGTTCATGGCGTGCACGATCGTCGCCGATGGTTGGGGACGAGCGACGCCGGCGGGATCCATGGCGGGTGGAGGCGGCGGCGGAGGAGCACGGCCATCCGTCTCCTCGGTCGCGTCAGTCAGTGTGATGGGACGCGAGAGGGCAGTTGGACGGTGAGAGGAACGAGTGAGCGGAGAGAGAGTGGTGCAAATATTGATGCGGCGTCTCCCACCCTTCTCCATGTGTGCAACTGCTGTGCAGTTTTTGGGCATGTTGTGCTCGCCAGGGCCTGGCTCCACGGGTACGGTCGATTCGACCGTGCCTGTTGGGCCTGGCCCGACGCTGCTTTGTGAATCGTACTGACTTGTCCCTCGAGAGCGCGTCAATGCATCCAAACGCGGCGCGCTAGCAGCTGGCGGGCCTAGCCTGGCCTGCTGCAGGCTACCAAACCGCGCGAATCCAAGAGTAAAAAAAATAAAGAAAAAAAAACGGTAGTTGGTACTATCGCCGGGCTGTTGGGCTACCACACGCGGGAAGATGGGCCAAGGAAACATGGGATGAAACGGCCCTTGCGACCTCGGCCGGGGCTTTTCCTCCCGATCGGTCGAGCGGGAATCATTTTCCTTGTTCATTCGATTCACCCCCAAATCGAAGCCAATCCCTAGCTACCTCTCGCCCCCGCCGCCGGCAACGAAACCCTAGGCCTCGCCATGTTATCGGCCGGGGAGCAAGTCTCTCCCCGCCTCGCGCTTCCTGAAGGCCGCATATCCCCCGTGATCTAGCCAACTTCGGGTACCCTCCGACCTATTTGGTCCGGCTCTCCGGCGTCTCCATGATACTCGCGAGGAGGAGGAGCAGGACCAGGTGGTGGTGGATGTGGAGAAGCGAGAGCCCTCCGATGACTATTTCTTCTTCGACGAATATGGCGATCCGGCGCTCAGGGCCAGCGGTCCGCCCCTCTCTATAGTTTCCTCTTTCTACTAATCTTCACCTTCTCTATTCGCTAACTCAACTAGGCATCCTTTGTCAATTAATTTGTAGCTCCGGAGCCGCCTATCCTTGACTGGGACGACGTCTGTATATCCGACATCGATGATGATGATGTAGTTGACTTGGACTTGGCCGACTTGGTCTTGGACGACGATGAAGTGGAGACGGACGACGAGGAGACAAATTGCAGGTATGTAGGTTATTCTCCAGAGCGCATACTACAATTTGATTTGATCCCCAAAGTGCCAAACACTAGCAATTGCCGATCGATGCTACATTTATTTTATTTATCCTGCAGGGAAGATATTCCCCGTGCAAAAAGCCGAACTAATAGACAGGATATGGATAGCGTGTGACATCAAACAGAACGTAGAACACCAGCAGCTTCGTGAGATGCTTCTAGCCCAGGGACATACCCTTCCTCCTTTTCCAATGAAAGTATTCCCCAGGCAACAAGTCTCTGTGTTCTGCGTGGCGACTGCCACCACCGTCATTACAAAACCGACACTTCAACCAGTAAGTAGCCCCGTCGTTTTGATTCCTGTCCTAGCAATCTGCTCATGTGCTATCTATCTATGTGTTTGGCAACTTAATTTCCACCGCTCGATATCTGCAGCTAAATCAACTCTTGGATATCATCAACCACGTCTGATGCTACAGTTTGTTTCACTGCGTCTATCATGCTCTGTATCCTATCCTGTTAGTGTGTATGGAATTATCGCCGTTCGTGATGAGTTGGAGCCGCTGCGGAATCACATCTTTAACCGTCCCTGCAGAGAGGATGCTGTTACCATTGACCAGGTAATCAGACCAGGCTTGTTTTCTTTCCACATAACTTGTTTGTTGTTCAAGAATGATGATAGATGTTCAACAGTATGTGTGGGATGAGATCCATGTCAATTATCTTCTTGTCATGTGTGCTCAGATTTATGCATTAAGTACATGTTTGCATGCCTTGCTTTTAAAACATGATGATTGTGCATGTATTATTTATTTTATTATGTTGGCACATACTAATGTATGTGAAGTGGATTTATCATCTTTATAGTTCTAACAAGAGTTGTTACATTGCAGGATTCCTTTATCTTACCTCTTTGTAGCCCTTGTCGAGGAATGTACTTGATGGATGATGCATTAGTAGAAGTTGATCTGTGGGTAAAGGAGGCAGGGGATGGATCAGCTGACAAACAAATACTTTCTGTGTATGCTGAGATTGAAGGCCGCCCATGTTTTGATCAAATGCTACATGGGTATATTCGTACTGGTCTGTTCAGCTTGGACATAGGCTTCATATTATTTACAAGAAGTGATGAGGCTGTAATAGAAGTCTTTGCACGGGTTGACAGTCCTCGTCATTTGACATTCACTGCTTTCAGCAGTGGCTTTGATCATGAGATTGTGTTGTTTGATGACAAGGTCTCTGGAACTAAGATACAGTTTCGGCATGTAGTTGTGGTGAAGGCACAGGAAAAAATAGATGTTTGCTTAAAATTGGGGGAATCACTCTTTGAGTGGTCTTTCCAGGATGGATATGTTGGAGCTGTTAGGATTCCTGATGACTCGATGTCAAAGTATGGCCAGTTTGATGTTAGGGTGTTCTTTGCTCCCAAGAACTCCCAACCCGAGCCCTCAAAAAAAAAAAAAAAAAAAACTCCCAACCCGAGGAATGAGTGAAGAAGACATCAGTGTTGTTTATCTGATGTATCTCCTAATTTAGTACCACATGAGTTTTCTTTTGTAAGCCCTCTTGCGGTAGAACAGCAGAAGTTTGATGTCAGGCTTGTGTACACCCTAGATATGCTAATTACTAAGCTGCACCAGAAGCTTGAGATCTTAGTTTGTGTGATGTATATGTCAAAACTGCTGCAAACATAAAATTTCTGTGTGTCTGCATATTCTGCCTTTGCTTGACTGAACTTGCATTGTTGTGTTATTTTTTCCTGTTTTGATTCAACGTTGGATGGTTTCCATTGTATATTCTACTCTTTGGTTCTTTTTAATGATTAAATTGTACTTCTGTGATGCAAACAGATTCTTGTTTTTTCTCTTCTTATTAGTGATAAGCGTAATTCCTGACAAATACTGTACTTGGTTTTTAGATGCCTATCACTTGTCATATACAAAAGGTATATTTCCTAGCATTTGTACTTGTTTTTTTAGCTTAGTAAGCGCTTTTGTCCCCGGTAAAGGAAATATACGAACAAATTGTGGACTGGACGTGAAACAAGATTTTGATCGCCTTTGACGGAATAGCTGCGCGAGAGCAATGGTGCTTGCAGTGCACTTGGTCGACTGGGACAAGATTGAACCTGAACGCATGGAGGGGGATTAGGCTTTCATGATTTATAGTACTTGGCATTTTATTCTACCTTTGTTACATAGAGAGGCATTAGAGCATCTTTAGCAGTAACCGTAAAACTAGAACTGAAAACGCAGTTTATGGTTCACGAAAAATGTATTTTAAGGGCCGAAAACAGCCCGGACCAGACACTGAAAACGCAGACTGTAAAAAAGACACTGAAAACGTAAACTGTAAAAAGAATATTCCCGAATATTCTCTAATTTTTTCCCCATCACACCGTCTTCTTCATGGGAGGTCCTCGATCCAGCGATCGATCGCTCCATCGGGGTCGAGCCGCTGCCGCTCTTTGCGGGAGCCGCCGCGTGTCGCCGCCGGTGCTCGCGGGCGCCGCCGCCCCTCCTCGTGGCCGCGAGCCGTCGCCGGTCCTCTCCGGGGCCGGCGAGCAGTTGCTGACAACTCTGGGTCCAGCTTTCGGCGAATTGGTGGAGAACGGTTGGATTTCAGCGGGTTTCGCGGCTGAATGTCACCGGCGGGTGCTAAATGTTCAGCCTGCCAACGCCTCTCGCGGTTTTCAGGCCACCTCGTTTCAGGCACAAAAACTGGTCATTCTCGGTTTCAGTGGGGATTTTGCAGGCGCCTGTAAAAAGTTTTTCAGTTCGGGGTGGTTTACGGTTTCTGTTCGGGCACTTTTTTCGAGTAAAAAACCGTAAGCGTCAGTTATTCTTCGATTTCGCCTCTTTTACGGTCACCGCTAGAGATGCTTTTAGGCTTTCCGTGATTTATAATACTTGGTATTTTAATCTAGCTTTGTTGAAACATCATTTGTAACGATTTTTGCAGAGTAAATGGCTTTCCGTGATTTATAATACTTGGTATTTCGCCTCTCTCTCTCTCTCTCTCTCTCTCTCTCGGCATTGTCATGTCGGTGCATCGGTGGCAGTCTCCTCGAGTAGGTGTAGGTGGAGAATATGCTGCGGAACTAGTTGGAGCTGGTCTCCTATCCGAGGCTAATCACAAAGCTTGTGACGCTCTCCTTCCATGGTTCCATGTGTGGAGTAGAGTGCAACGCCCCATGGTGATGTCAGTGACCGGGTTGGGCCCGACCTTATTTTTGGAAATTTTATCACGTGGGAGTAGGATGTAGGACTTCCCCCAAATATCTTGGTTTCGCTGGTTTGATAAATTTTCTAACCAGCACAGACCTCTCCCAGGTTTTTTCTCAGTAAAAGGTAGTTTATTCACAATGAAGATTTGAATGCTCAGTAATGGTAGTTGATTAGAGAAGGACATCCCCTAAAAACTATGATCAGACAAAGGTACCCAATCCAAATGGTAATTTCAAGGTTCTTAAGGAAAAAACTAATAACACTCATTTATTCAGATCTCCAATACACTTAATAACTTATGTGGATCATGAAAACTTTTACATGGATTGCAGCATGGATGAAGCCTTGAAGTTACATGAAAGTTCATCCACATAAAAGAACATAACTCAAGTGAATTATTCTACATAACTAAACCTAAAATGGTTTCGCGTAGAAGAGAACAATTTGAACCGTTTTATCATGGTGTATCCATAATATTAATAGTTTAATACCATGATTTCTGGGAAGTGCGTTTAGGAACTGCAGTATCTGCAAGTGGTCTATAGGACTATAGGAGGCACACATGGAGTAAATATCGACGGAACCAACCTTTGGGGTTCTTGTCATGCAAAACCCAATTTTTGTAAATTTTATCATGTAGGAGCATGATGTAAGACTTCCCCCCGATATCTGGGTTTGGCTGGTTTGATAAATTTTCTAAGCAGCGAGGACCTCTCCTAGGTTATTTTCAATATAAAGTAGTTTATTCGCAATGAATATGGGAATGGGAATGCTCCAGTCCACTACGATTATCTCTAAATTTCACCTTCACAAATGACTTCAAACGTCCCTTAGTGATTTTTCTTCTGTTTGCAGCTTTGCAGGAACTGGTGAGTGCTTAAAGACCCAAAGCATGAAGCTTATAAGGTGTGCGATAAATGATGGTGTGAAGCACCTTCATGAGGTACTTGAGCAGGTAAGTACCATTTATGGTCTGTTTGTTTTTGGACGCGAAGTAGTCCAGTACTGGTGCTGATAGGACAGTTCTGTTTAGATTGCTTATGGCCTTCAGATTTTTCTAGGACGATTAATACTAACTATTCATGTATTGTTTCTGACAGAGTCTAAAGATGGGGAATTCTCTTTATGAAAAAGATTCCAAAATAGACGAGTTGCTAGGCAAGAACGTGAATTTTTTTTAAATCATGATTATGTTTTCAATGCATAATAACATTCCAGATGTTTTTTACCTTCAGGTATTTCACCATACAACTTGGTCGGATCTGTGATGACACAGGGGTCAATTTTTTTGATGTATGTCAGTGTATTTAAACTTGTTTTATGAACCATTCATTTAGGGTATTCAAAAACTTTATTCCACCTTTTTGTTATAGTACTTCTATATTTCTTCTTTTTTATTGCAGTAGAAAGTAAATCATCCACTGTTTCTGGATCTTTATGAGTACTGTTCAGATGAACAGAAACATAAACTTCAACCTCACAAAGAGGTAGAACTCTTCTGTCACACATGCTAGTTAAGCATTCCCATTTCTTTTAGTTGTTCAATCCAATCACCATGACTTGTGTGTCTCATTTCAGGTCTTAGAATCTGCTGCCCTGGGATCATCTTCCATGGACATCGATCAAGGCAATTAATCTATCTTTGTACTTTTTTTCACGAAATTCGCAAACAATATTGTGTTTCGATGAATTGATAGAAAGAGAGGTTTATGTACAAGTCAGCGACCGGACCAACACCACACCATACCAAGGTTTTCGAGTTGACGAGTCACTCTAGGTAGCGACTCAGACTAATTATCGACATGAGTAAGCAACACGTACTGTAAAATACCATAGTATATACTTAGTTTGTCTACGAAGGAGAGTTGAGGGAGGATCCTGATAGCAGCAGCAACGGACCAGCACTACGGGAAACCGTCAAAACGCCGACGGCGGGCCGCCATCGGCGTAGCAACGATCGACGTCGGCGTAGGCCTACGCCGACGGCCGACGTCGGCGTATCTGCGTCGGCGTAGGACGCTGTCGGCGTACGAAAACTGCCGTCGCCGTCAGCGACGCAGCAGTGGACCCACAAAACGGACGTCGAACGTCTCCGTCTGCTCCACCTATACGCCGACGGCAGTGTCGTCGGCCTAGGATGCCACGTGTGCTGATCTGGTTCGTCTGGGAGGAGTCGTACGCCGACGGCATATGGGCATCCAGCGTCGACGTGGCGCCATCCTGTGCGTCCCCACAGCTCCTACGCCGACGGCAATGCCGTCGGCGTATGTTAGACCATATTTTCAGTTTCTGAAACTTTTTGCTGCTGGTTTCTGGCGCAATTTAAATACAATTAAAATTGCACAAATTATAAAACATCACAGAGACATCAAATAAAACATCACATACATATCCAAATGACACAAACATGATTCAAATTCATCCAAACTCAAAAATGACATAAACATAGTTCGAATTCACACACGCTACACCCGAACACATCCTACACCTCCCGAGAGCCCGAGGTATCCATTTCTGACAGCGTGAGAATAGGCGACCGACCGCGTGGGCCAGTCGAACCACACAAGGAATCCGGCGAGGCACGGGACGGTGTGGTCTCACGCGACGAACTAGGCGAGGCACCACCAGTGCCATGCTCCACGAGCGCGCGCGTCGAAGTCGGCGAGGCGGAAGCACGACCAAAGGGTGCAGTCCTCGAGTATTCCGATCCCTACATGTTTTGAGTCCAAGTTAGCAACTTGGAAAGCACAGCATGGCGGTAACAACTTGTTTGGCAAATAACTTACCGGAGTCCCTGACTTGTATGTGCGAGCGACCGACTCCCTCGTTGGGCCGACGGGCATGATCCCCGGCCTAGGTGGACGCGTAGGTAGCTGCGACCGCTCTCCAGTGGCATGAAACTTCTCGTCAGCCTACAAGATAGTTTAGATGTCAGGAGTTGTAGAAAAAGAAGGTTCAAACTGAGGAAATGGGACTTGTCATATTTTGCAAATATAAAAGTTGAAACTTACAGCATCCCTCAACTCTGCCCACTCCTCATACTCCTGGCTCTTCTGTACCCACAACTGATACTCTCTCTCATAGCTCGCGTAAGCGGCATCGAAGGCCGCCTCGAAATCAGCCTACAGTTTTAAAAGGGAACGCATCTCATCAACTTAGCCACTTAGCTAGGAACGAATGTCGGAAAGAGAATGAAATTGAGAAAAACTTACATCGGGGCGAGCTCGGGAAGGCCGACGAGGCAGGACGGGAGGGTCGTCGGCAGTGAGGATAGCCTTGACACGCGAGAGACCCAACTCAGGAGTGCGCGTGAGTACCGCACTAAGCATGAGAGGACGGCCATGCTCCCAACCGTTCTCGGCAAGGACCACCGCTCTCTCGTCGATGTCATGCTCAAGAGGGTTGTCCACCTCCGGATTTATACCCTTGAACGTCTCGACGTATGCCTTTAGCCCCTCCTTGGCAGTGCCAAAGTAATCGGGCTGCGAGGGCTGAGGCTCAGAAAAATTGGGCTTCTTCATCTTCATCCTCTCCCATGCTTGCATGTCCGAAAGAGGCTCCCCGAAATCGGCCTCCTGCAATGCCAAAGAAGTGTCATACGTATCAAGTAGGAACATGAGGGGAAATAAATGAAGATTGTTTCATGTATATATATACCAGCTTTGCCTTGAAGCGATCATGGTTGCGGGCACCCGCACGATGTGTCCCCCCGCTCCCGCGGTTTAACTTGTTTCGCTCGCTCAAGGCCTTGAACGCGGGGTCCTCCCCAGCCCACCTAGACACCAACGCCCTCCACGCGTCATCCTTGCCATAGGCCCATGAGGGCTTAAACTGAAAAAACAATACTCATGTGAAGAACGGATAATGCAATTGCAACTTAGCAGCAACATGTAATCTCATTAACAAGCTACTTACCGCCATGTAGTCATCTACGGTCACCTCAAGTGGGTTCTCCACAATCGCATGCTTCACCGCCGTCTTGCCTAACGTCTCAGTACTGAAATGATTGATCATGGTATGCTTTGCATTGTAGAACTGCTATCGTGTCAACTTCCTACAAGCCCCCTCCAAAGTCTTGTCCGCATCGCCCCGCTGCTCAGGAAGTACCCTATAGAACTTCTTTAATCATGCACAAAAAACAAATTGTGAGAGCATGGTGGGGACATCAAGTATGAACGAAATTCGAAAAGTTCAACTTACCCAAAACTTGTTGATCACAGCGTCAGAACATTTCCCACCGCTCGCGTAATTGGCGGTCTGATAGTCTACCCAATGGGTGGCTAGCTTCGTCGCGCCGTTGGGGACGGTACTGTACAAGCCTGGCCAAAACTTCCTAATCAAAGCTCCAATCAGGGTGTTAGGCACACGGGCTCCCGCAGGATGTATCCAGTTGCTGCACAATAATTAAACATTAGTACATGTCAAATTGTCCTTACCACAATGAAGTTACCATGTTCAAAATTAGTATATATAGTCACTCTCTCCCACTAGGCGTAATGAGGATCTTCTCCTCCTCGGTAGCAGGTTCCTTGTCCTCATCAGGGACCAGGGATTCCCCTCGAATCCTTGGCTTCTTCGGCAGCGCGGAGGGCCCCGCCTCCAAGTCCGTGGAGGGGCCCACCCCCATGTCCGTGGAGGGGCCCGTCTCCTCCGAACCCTCGTCGACAGAAGAAGAGGGTATGTCCGAAGACACGTCGCCCCCACCTCGCCCTCGTCCTCCCTCACCTCGCCCTCGTCCTACACCTCGCCCTCGTCCTCGTCCTGCACCTCGTCCCCTCGGAGGAACTGGAGCATCGGCACCTCCCCCTCCTCCAGCATCTCCACCCTCACCTGCATTGAGAAAGGGTGAACAATTAAGCATAAAGACATGAAAAAATTAATAATTGCATCACCTCTACTCTCACCACTGTCAGACAGGTAACGCGGGTTCGGAATAGGTTCTCTTCCACTTTTAGTGACTTTCTTCTGGCGCATCTTCTTCAGCAAGGAGGCCGATGATTCCTTGCCTTGGCTCATCTTGGTCAATCACCTGCATTGAGAAAGGGTAAACTTTTAAGCATAAAAGACATGATCCAATTAAGAAGCATGAAGACGTAATGCAGTTAATAAGCATGTTAAAAGACATGATCCAATTAAGAACAAATTTTTATCTAGAGTGCACCAAATGCAGTAGCATCAAATAATCAACAATCAAATTCATCTCAAATTCATGTAATTATCATCAGTCGGTCTCGCATCATTCCTGGAGCCTCCCATTTCCACTTAGATACGTTAAATGATTTCCACCAAGCTTAGTACTAAATTGGTGATCTTACAAAGTGGCTACCTAACATAGTAGATTTTTTAAAGCTCCATAGTAGTTCCATACTAGTTTCTAAAGCTAGATATTTTTTCATAGTAGTTTCTAAAGCTAGATATTTTTCTAAAGCTAGATATTTTTCTAACATTCCTGGATCCTCCCATTTCCAATTAAGTTCCATAGTAGTTTCTAAAGCTAGATATTTTTTTCACTTTACAAAGTGGCTACCTAACATATTTCTTATACAAGTCTGGGTAAATTCATTAGCACCTCTTTTTGCAACTCATTAGCACACACAACACACATCAATACAATACACACATTGTATAATTACCATCATGAGCTCACACACCCTGACCACAACAAGTTTCGGCATCCATAAGCTCTAAATTAACAAGAGGAAGGCGAAGAGGAAACAATACCAGACGCACACGCGTAGGGCTAGGGTTGTGAGGGAGAGGAGGTGGCTTGTGGAGGCCAGAGGCGAGCGCACGGTGTCGGGGAAGAACTCGGATGTGCGGCGCGTCGGGGAGGTGGTTTGTCCGTCTGCGGCGTCGAGGAGGAAGAGGAGGTTGCGGGGCAGCTGTACGCGCGAAGGGGAGGAAGGAGGCGGGCGGTATCACGCCGGCGACGTGCTCTACGCCTCGGGCTTCATGGCGACGGCGGGTGGCGTACGGGGTGGGGCGAGCAGAGGAGCGCAGCGGCTGCAATCACGAGGTGGGGCGGCGCGGTGGGTGGCGTACGGGGTGGGGCGGCCGGCGGCGGGGTCGGGGACGGCCGGCGGCGGGGTCGGGGATTTAGGGATTGTGTTTGGGGGATTTGAGGATTTTGTGGCGCGCGAAGCCACTCGGTCCGATTTTGGCTCACATATTCAGGCCTACTATTTTCGAGGAATGTATCAGCTGATGGAGAGGCATGAAGACGTAATGCAATGGGTGGACTATCAGGCCGCCAATTACGCGAGCGGCGGGAAATGTTCTGACGCCGTGATCAACAAGTTTTGGGTAAGTTGAACTTTTCGAATTTCGTTCATACTTGATGTCCCCACCATGCTCTCACAATTTGTTTTTTGTGCATGATTAATGAGGATCTTCTCCTCCTCGGTAGCAGGTTCCTTGTCCTCATCAGGGACCAGGGATTCCCCTCAAATCCTTGGCTTCTTTGGCAGCGCGGAGGGCCCCGCCTCCAAGTCCGTGGAGGGACCCACCCCCATGTCCGTGGAGGGGCCCGTCTCCTCTGAACCCTCGTCGACAGAAGCAGAGGTATGTCCGAAGACACGTCGCCCCTACCTCGCCCTCGTCCTCCCTCACCTCGCCCTCGTCCTCGTCCTGCACCTCGTCCCCTCGGAGGAACTGGAGCATCGGCACCTCCCCCTCCTCCAGCATCTCCACCCTCACCTGCATTGAGAAAGGGTGAACAATTATGCATAAAGACATGAAAAAATTAATAATTGCATCACCTCTACTCTCACCACTGTCAGACAGGTAACGCGGGTTCGGAATAGGTTCTCTTCCACTTTTAGTAACTTTCTTCTGGCGCATCTTCTTCAGCAAGGAGGCCGATGATTCCTTGCCTTGGCTCATCTTGGTCAATCACCTGCATTGAGAAAGGGTAAACTTTTAAGTATAAAAGACATGATCCAATTAAGAAGCATGAAGACGTAATGCAATTAATAAGCATGTTAAAAGACATGATCCAATTAAGAACAAATTTTTATCTAGAGTGCACCAAATGCAGTAGCATCAAATAATCAACAATCAAATTCATCTCAAATTCATGTAATTATCATCAGTCGGTCTCGCATCATTCCTGGAGCCTCCCATTTCCACTTAGATACGTTAAATGATTTCCACCAAGCTTAGTACTAAATTGGTGATCTTACAAAGTGGCTACCTAACATAGTAGATTTTTTAAAGCTCCATAGTAGTTCCATACTAGTTTCTAAAGCTAGATATTTTTTCATAGTAGTTTCTAAAGCTAGATATTTTTCTAACATTCCTGGATCCTCCCATTTCCAATTAAGTTCCATAGTAGTTTCTAAAGCTAGATATTTTTTTCACTTTACAAAGTGGCTACCTAATATATTTCTTATACAAGTCTGGGTAAATTCATTAGCACCTCTTTTTGCAACTCATTAGCACACACAACACACATCAATACAATACACACATTGTATAATTACCATCATGAGCTCACACACCCTGACCACAACAAGTTTCGGCATCCATAAGCTCTAAATTAACAAGAGGAAGGAGAAGAGGAAACAATACCAGACGCACACGCGTAGGGCTAGGGTTGTGAGGGAGAGGAGGTGGCTTGTGGAGGCCGGAGGCGAGCGCACGGTGTCGGGGAAGAACTCGGATGTGCGGCGCGTCGGGGAGGTGGTTTGTCCGTCTGCGGCGTCGAGGAGGAAGAGGAGGTTGCGGGGCAGCTGTACGCGCGAAGGGGAAGAAGGAGGCGCGCGGTATCACGCCGGCGACGTGCTCTGCACCTCGGGCTTCATGGCGACGGCGGGTGGTGTACGGGATGGGGAGAGCAGAGGAGCGGCAGCGGCTGCAATCACGAGGTGGGGCGGCGCGGTGGGTGGCGTACGGGGTGGGGCGGCCGGCGGCGGGGTCGGGGACGGCCGGCGGCGGGGTCGGGGATTTAGGGATTGTGTTTGGGGGATTTGGGGATTTTGTGGCGCGCGAAGCCACTCGGTCCGATTTTGGCTCACATATTCAGGTCCGATTTGGGGATTTAGGGATTGCGTATGGTTTTGCTAAAAAAAAATTCAAAGAAATCACTTATTCTTTTAATTTTTTTCAATTCTTCTATTATTTTCTATTTTTTCATTATCAGGGTTTTCTGATTAATGCAACTGAATCTGCATTGCTACATGAATAATAAATAAAAAGTGTAATCATCTGACCGACAAATCGGCAAAGCCGTCGGCGTATGGTTTTGCTTAATTTTTTTTCAAAGAAATCACTTATTCTTTTATTTTTTTTTCAATTCTTCTATTATTTTCTATTTTTTCATTATCAGGGTTTTCTGATTAATGCAACTGAATCTGCATTGCTACATGAATAATAAATAAAAAGGGTTTTCTCATTAATGCAACTGAATCTGCGTTGCCTACCTTCTCCAGTGGCCACTCTGACCGACAAATCGGCAAATCATCGCGTGGTCGTGAGACGGCAGATCGGCCTTCGATCCACGGAGCGGCAAGACGTCTCTGATGATTTGCAACCGTCGGAACAAGTGTTGAGAATGTTGCTAATCATCAGAGATTCTTGCCGCTGCTTGGATCCGACCGAGGGAACGGTGGCTCGTGAGTGCCTGCATATCAAATCCTCGTCATACACCCGAATGTTTTGTGTTTGAGCGCCACTTCGATCCAAGCAGCGGTAAGACGTCTCTGATGATCTACAACCGTTTGGAACGGTCGCAGGTCATCAGAGACGTCTTGCCACTGGTTGCCCAAAGATGCCTCTCCGAGTGACGCTGAAATGTTTTGTGTGAGTGAGTAACCTGTCTGAGGAGGTGGGCTATATATAGGGTCGCATGGCTTACGAAGTGGTCGTGATAGTGCTAATCCGACGGCTCAGAAGCACTCAAAAGAAACACACCGCTGATCCAACGGCTCACAAGCGCTGGAAGGAAGCACACGATCCGTGTGCTTCTTCCTGATTGGGCGTACTACAACTCACAAGCCCTGAAAAGAAACACACACCGCTGATCCAACGGCTCACAAGCGCTCGAAAGAAACACACCGCTGATCCAACGACTCACAAGCGCTGGAAGGACCGTGTGCTTCTTCCTGATTGGGCATACTACAGCTCACAAGCCCCGAAAAGAAACACACACCGCTGATCCAACGGTTCCCAAGCGCTCGAAAGAAACACACCGCTGATCCAACGGCTCACAAGTGCTGGAAGGAAACACACGATCCGTGTGCTTCTTCCTGATTGGGCATACTACAGCCCACAAGCACTGAAAAGAAACACACACCGCTGATCCAACGGCTCACAAGCGCTCGAAAGGAAACACACGATCCGTGTGCTTCTTCCTGATTGGGCATACTACAGCCCACAAGCACTGAAAAGAAACACACACCGCTGATCCAACGGCTCACAAGCGCTCGAAAGAAACACACCGCTGATCCAACGGCTCACAAGCGCTGGAAGGAAGCACACGATCCGTGTGCTTCTTCCCGCCATTTCTCACTATATATATGTATTCATGGCCTCCATTGGCATAGCACATCTAAACTCATATCCGCTGGGAAAACCCTAACGTTTTCGTCTACCCCCATAGACGTGCGTCGAAAGGGGGTAGGCCAGTGGAATTTTTTGCTTGGTTGTGTTAGGTTAGGCCATAGGAAGGTGAGAAACCAAAGTCTACCCCAAATCAACACAAGATTCCATCCGGTTCTCCCGAAACGGGAGTTTTCACCTCTAAGTGCAGAAACTCACTAGAGAGAAAGTGAAGCCGGTCACACCCCGGAGTAGGATATTGCACATTTACAACACCCAACACACTTGTATACATATGGTATGGCACAACCTAGGTTCTGGTGGGGTTCCGACGCTCTGGGGCCCCGCTTCGGCGAAACCCCGAATCCGCTGGGAAAACCCTAACGTTTTCGTCTACCCCCATAGACGTGCGTCGAAAGGGGTAGGCCAGTGGACTTTTTTGCTTGGTTGTGTTAGGTTAGACCATAGGAAGGTATTTTACATGTGTTGTTTTTATTTATTTTACATGTATATGTTGTAGGGTTGGGTTCCGGAAAACTCGAACCGTTATTTTACGGGGTGGGATACTGAAATTGGGAGGGAAATTATAGGTCCAATATATATAAATTATAACTACATTAAATATTATATAGATAAATAAATAAATATTATATAGAGAAATAAATAAAAAAAGTTTCATCTATACGCCGACGGCCGCCGTCGGCGTTGAAGTACACGTGTACACCGACGGCACGGCCGTCGGCGTATCAACGCCGCTGGACGTTCCGTCACGGCGTCCTTTTGTACGCCGACGGCACGGTTTACGCCGACGGCTGCCGTCGGCCTTACCTGGATACGCCGACGGCGCTTCGTACGCCGACGGCTGTGTGGGCGGCTGCCCTAGCTGTCGCTGTACGCCGACGGCCCCGACATTTAGCCGTCGGCGTAGTGTGGCTTTCCCGTAGTGCAGCAGCGGCAGCTGGCGGAGGGAGAAGCAGACCAGCAGCCGCAGCAACCATGGGAGGAGCCTCCGAGCAGCGGCAGCCGATGGAGGAGCAGATAGGAGCCAGGAACACGCGGCGGTGCCATGGGCTTGCGACAGCATAAGACAGCTAAGGGAGAACCTTCAGTCGCGGGAGTCAGTATACCTTTTGTGTCATTGGGGCTCGATCTAGGTTTCATGGGGGAAACTGGGCATGTAATATTAAAAAATATGACATGGGAGTAGCGACAATGAGTTGCGAGACTAGTTGTGACAACAGCCGATGGTCGAGACAATGAGTCGACCTCGGAGTTGCGAGACTAGTCGTTCGACTCTGAAAACCTTGCACCATAGAACTAAACCAGAGCAAGCTAGCCTAGGGGAGCAGCTGGTGAAGGCCTATAGCCGTTGCGTCTGCCCACGAACGTGCCTCGGCTCTAATCGTGTCAAACAAGGTGACTACAAATGGCTGAGCATTGTTGAAGACGGCTGTGTTGCCATGCTTCCAAATCCAATAGGCCAAGAACTCAACCCGCGCAAGCTAGGCTAGGGGAGCAGCTGGCGAAGGCCCATAGAGGGAGGGGAGGAGGAGAGGCAAGGTTTTGGTAACCAACTCAAAAAAAATTCCGGAGGGGCCGATATTTCCGGTAACCGTGGTTACCGGAAAATACCGGCCGGTTACCGGCCAAATATTCCGGCTTGAATTCACGATTTAAACATAAAGACGTCAAAAAAATTCAAATTCAAATTTTTGGAGAACGAATTTGGTCCAAATTTGACCATTCCGGAATTTTTCTTCCGATATAGACAAATTCCGGGGGTCCGATAAATCCGGTTACCGGCCGGTTACCGCGGTATTCCGGCCGGTAACCAAAACCCTGAGGAGAGGTAATGGTGACAGCAGGGAAGGTGGTCGCTAGAGCCGGAGTGGCTCACAGCGAGGGAGGCAGAGGGGAAGGGATAGCCAAATATTCTGTCGGTGTACTTATTCACCTAATCATGCAAATAACTTTCTACTGTCCATGTTCAAATACATATTGATTGAAAAATTACTCTTCGGATTTATTAATATGTTTCTTTCTGAATAGATTATTGCTGCCTGACTGGCTATAAACTAATATGCACCGATGCTGGTTTTATGCTTCTATGCAGTCGGTCCTATTGTACCAAAGAAACAATTAACGGGCATGTATAAATTGGTAGCAGTTGTGACGCACAAGGGCCCGACACCAAATGTTGGACATTATGTTGCATGGGTTAAGCAAGAAAATGGTCAGGCAAACTAGTCTTGGAAGTTTTGAATTATTAGAAAATTAAAATCCGTTGTTTCCCTACCACGAGAAATGCTAATATTCCATGTTGTAATTCAGGTGTATGGATTCAGTTTTCTGACACAGTCACACATGAAGATGAAGAGATTCTGAAACTAACCGGTGGGGCTGGTGAGTGATTATTACGTAACTAAAATACAAGACTACGGTATATGAATTGTCTTAAACAACATACTGTTTCGCTTGACAGAGGACCAGCACGTGCCATACATCTATCTTTTCAAGGCTGAGCTTAGCTGATTCCAAGCTTCGAAAGGTTTATTGGTCAAATCTGTTCTTGGTTATCACTACTAAAAATGCTTATTGCAATCTTCTTCTGATTTTTACTGAACTTTTCTTTCGTGCAGGTCGTTCACATGTTGGTGTCAAACTGTCAATGCTCTGATGATTTATTCAACAGGGCGCTCATGGATGTTTGGAGGCTATGTCAGTGCATTTGGGAGTGCTGCAGGGAATAATTCATCTCCTCTAGATGATGAGGTCCTTCTGTTCTGATGTTAACCTAGGTTTGTAGGGTCACAAATAAGGACATTCATCCAAGAAGCCATAGTTCATTATGACTATCCTTTCTTTTCTTGGTAACTTCTTCCTAAGTTCCTAGTAGAACGTACCCAGTCTGGGCTCCAGCGGAGCGTTTTGGCGTGCGATAGCTGGCTACGGCCATCGCCTCTTGACATCCCAGATTTCCAGTTTGCTCCATCCTCCATCTGTCGCGAGAAGTAGGAGAAAATCTGGGAGGAAGCGTCCGAGTCTTACCTGACACATATTAGGCGAGTCCGTGTGCGAGTTGCATACGCATATTTACATGTACAGGCAAGCTCGCAGTGGATTTGTAAGACGACGAGTTCAGGAAGCGTCAGAGCGTCCTACATAGACATGTGTTAGTTTCCATGTACAGACAAGGCGAGTCCGTGTAGGATTGTGAGTAAGTACAGCTCGATTGCCTATACATGCACGGGCAAGCTCGAAGTAGATTTGTAAGACGACGAGTCCAGAGAACTACAGAAGAAGAAAAAAGACAAGGAAAAACGTCATACTGCCATACCACAATCCAGCGCCGACAACATACCGTGGACATGGAGAGATCGTTCGACGCCTCCTTCCCTCCCCGGCCCGCCGGCACCGTCGATACTGCCGCCACAGGTCAGTACCCGTCCTGGTTTGTCCTCGACAAGAATGCCGGCCTTGCCGGCTGCGGCATTGAAGAAGACACCACCGCCGAAGCAATGACGAGCACCGGCGGCACCATCAAGTTCACCTTCTGGCTTGTGCCCCCGCCGGCTGTCTCCCTCGTGTTGGTCCACGAGACCGACGCCCACGGCGCAGTAGAAGCCGAGGTCGTCTCCTCGGCTAAGGATCTCGTCCTCCTTCGCCGAAACTTCGATGGAAAGCCCCATGACGGCGAGTACTTCGTCTACCATGCCGCTGCAGCAGGTCACGGAAGAAGCAAGCCGTCGCTCACGCCGATCCCTTGCATCCCGGATATGCCAATTACTCTATCGCGGTGCGCCACCATCTTGCCCTTCGACGACGGCCAGTTCCTCCTCGCCGATCTCACCGTGGATTACATAGTGTCCGAGTACCGCCTCCACGTCTTCTCGTCCAAGACGTCGGTGTGGAGCACCACGATGCCGCTGCGAGCACGTCGTAGTGATGGGCTCGTCGAAGAACCCGAGAAGGTGATCGCGCTGGGAGGGAGCGTGCTAGGCTGGGTGGTTTCCAAGGGAGGCATCATCGTCTGCGACGTGCTCGGCCAGGGCCCCATCAACGACGCCCGCTGGATCCCGCTACCCAAGCCGGACTCGGAATGCGATGGCTCCGCGCTGCACTTCCGGGATGTCGCCTGCTGCGGCGACGGTTTCATCAACATCAAGTTCGTCGACATGGAACTCCGGTTCTGCCAGGTTACCGTTGATAGTAGGGATCGCACGAGGCGGCTGACCAAGATAACCAAGGATCTCGACCACGCGGATACCATCCTCGACTCGGAGCTCCTCATTCCCGAGGGCTCTTGGGCTTGGGCACGGACCGTTTCTGCCCCTGATGGCTGGAAGATCCGAACATGCTACAGGCATATTTCCTGGAACTACTGGCGCAGGGAGCACGTCGTCGATGTTGACGACATCGCGGTTTATCACCCGAGGCATTGTACAATGCTGCCTGAGTTGTGGGATGAGGATGTTGGAAGATGGACACTGAGGAAACTGCGAGCAAATCAGCCCACCTTAAGTATCCATGGCGACAATATGGTGTACCTCAGGATGGTGTCTAAGGAGGAACAATATGATAAGCAGGACTGGATAGTTGGTGTTGATCTCGGGAAGAAGACGGTGGAGATGCTCGAGCCGGATCATATCAGTCGCAGTCACGGCCAACCTTTTACATTCTCCCAATATCTGAATACACCTCCAAGGCAAGTGTTTCCTTTTTCTTTTCTTTTTACTAATTTTATTCTCTCAACCTTTGGCCCTTGTCCTTGGCACACAATTGTACATACTATTCACGTCACTAATTATTTTACGTTTGACATGTAGTGTCGAAGAAATCATCCATGCAGCAAATGGGGTTCAGCATAATCATCTTTCGTCGGGATGTGTTACTCAAAACAATCTGGTATGTCATTGTCATATTTATGCTTACACGTTTATCGCCCCATCTCCAAGCAGTGACGTTTATTTTGAAAAAAAAAACAAGATGTTTAACTATGTTTTTGCAGCCACTCCAGCAAAACATGTGGAATGCGGATGGATACTACAATGCGAGTTCATATGGATACGCTGAGAACGCTCATCCAGGTTATGGCTACGGCAACAACCAGTATCCAGCCCCATGGTCGGCTAATTTTCCACAAGCTCTCCATCACAATTTGAACCCGCTAGGACCAGGTAATAACCCTAACGGAACTTGAGATATAGTGGCATTCCTTTAATTACCTCGTCGTCACTTGATGCATTTCACAATAATTATCTTCAGAGTTCACTGAACTTTACAATCTGTGAAGTCATGCTTTAAAAATGTATAACTATATATTCATCAATATATATAGTTATTTTTTACATAGAGTTATCTGACTCTTACTATTGTTGTTTTTACTGAAGGTTCTGTCTATCCGGTGAACTCCCAATTGACATATCCAGTCCCAGCGCCAGTAGTGAACACGGCTCCCATTGGCCCACAATTCTACCCGATGTTATTGTTGCCTCCAAGGCCAATCCCGGCCTCAGCACCCCCATCGTCCTTTGCCCCACCTTGGAGACCGGGGCAGATGGCTTTTAGGCGGTGAAGAAAAAAGATGTTTGACTAGTTTGAATGTTACATTATGATCATGAACGATCACGATATTTTGTTCATTATGACTAAACCCAATTTTTGTTAGCCCTAAACTTCAAAATTTAAAACAAGATATTTCTCCCAGCAAAGCCTTCGTGTGTTGCCGTGTTGGAACGCCCGCGAGTTTGAGAAAGCAAGGAGACCGATTGGTGTGTCCTAGCCGTCGGGCTGGCTGAAGCCGGCAGTGTTGGCACACCAAAGCGGTTGACGCTCGTGCGATTGCACGGCTGATTGATCGGAACTTTCATGGAGGCGATGCGGAAGTGAAGTATTAAAAGTGATGTGGGGCAATGGATAGTTACAAAACATACAAGTACCAAGAAGAGTAAAACTTTATTCAGTTAAAGCCATAAGGAAAAGTGTGAGATCAACCAACACTAGACTTTTTATGGAGAAGAAGACAAAAAAAATTAACGGCCAAGAAGAATCTGAAGATACCATGGAATTCTGAATCTAAGGCTCCTAATCTAGATTTTGCTATTTTAAATTTAATTGATCTTGTGTATTTAGTTAAACTAGCCCTAGATAGTAAAGATAGTTCCAGTCCTACTTTTGGGACAAATTTGCAGCAGATCTCTCTATTACAAGCAACTGATCTTCTGCAAGCAAAGCTTGCATAAGCCAATTATATAACTGTGAAAGAACTAGAAGAGTCGAATAGGAAGGAAAAGGAGAATGGGAGTAAAGGAAAGGAAGTCGGGCAAAATGAGGGGGCACAAGAAAAGGGAATAGTGGGTGGGAGGATTACCATAAGTAAAGTGAAGACTGCTTTTTTTGGAAAATGGGAGTGGCATTGTTATTGGGTGTACACGGCTTCCAAGGTGTGAAGAAAAGAAAGACAAACACTAGATCCAAATGATTGTTATGATTTGGAATATTAGGGTTTTCGGAGCTCTCACATTTAATTGAGCCTTTCCAAACAATGTGATTAAATTGCATGATCATCCCCAAACAACTGGCGGAGACAAGTTATCTACAAGTATGGAAAGAGTTGCTAAAACTTTGCCCATAGAGAAATGGTCGAAGTGAAAGAGTGAATCAGTGGTCTGGAGTCCTGGAGATATACTTGAGGTGTGCAGTTCATGATACTTCCACTAGGTGGCATTCTTGGCTTCTTTTTAACATAATTTTGGTACAACACTAATTCACACACTGCTCTAGCTAGAGTGTTATCCATAGAAGGAGCACTTTCAGGTCGTGATCCTAATTATGTTAATTTTCCTAATGTGCTTGCTTTTCACAATTCTGATGTTCATCAAATGGTTGATTATTAGGGACTAGTTGGCATGTACGTGCAACGCACATCTTTATAATTAAAGTGACCATTTACTTATGCAATCATCATAGAGCACATAAACCTCACACCAAAGCCACCAAAACTTGTGCCGCGATGAAGGAATGTTTTTTTGGATGTATTATCAGCACAAATTATGTCATATCCTTAATGTCACACCCATAGCCTTCAACACGACCTTCGGCGCGTCACCGCCTCGGACATCATCACCTGCATGTAGAGTGGAATATAAAGAGCGCACGGAGGAGGTAGCTAGAATTAAGGTTGTCGTCATCTTCATAGCCGTTGTCGCGGAAAATGCCCTTAGCCCAGTGGGATTCACGTGACGCTCGCCGAATCTACACCTACGGGTAAGGAAGGAGGAGATGCACCACTTTATAAGGCAAAACATATCATGAGTGAGTTACACAAATTAAATGTAATAGAGACATCATTTATATTAATATCCCACACATTTCAAATTTAGTTATTTATGTGATAATGCAAAAAGACCACTAAGCACAAGCTATATGGTGCAAACAGGAGCATGGATGGCATATTAACATTACATACATTTTATGATCAAAATAGATATATATTTTTTATTATCTAGAGTTATACAACAATAGATATGATTTATACAGGATTAACACATTTTCTGCAACAAGAAAAAGGGAAATAATTAGACAGAGAGGAAAAGAGATGGCTTTTGCATCTGGTGGGATTCGAACTTGGGTCTGATTGGTGAAATATCAGGAGCACAGCAACTGGGCTACAGTGGGTGTTGTGATTGAATTCAGAAGCGAAGGAAGATCCGATGCTAACTGAATTTCTGGACAGAAAGTTTCAGATTTGGACTGGAGGTGCGACGGCGGAAGAACGAACCGGCGACGACCAAAGAAAGAGCTGCGCTCGGATGTGCGCGTGGATGCGGAAGGAAACGCAGGTGCTCACGCGTGATGCCGACGTGCGTGCACCCATGGGAGTGCGAGCAGCTGGTCTACGTGCGTGCTCGGCAGGAGAGGTCGGACATGGCGTTCTCGGACCTTACTGAGCCGGCGCCGGTCGCCGGTCCGTGCGACGACAGGCAGTTGTGGCTAGCGTGCGCCGGCGGTATGTGCACCATGCACCCGCTCGGCTCCAGCGTGCACTACTTCCCGCAGGGCCACGCCGAGCACACGCTCGTCCAAGCCGCCGGCGCTGACCTCTCCGCGGCGCACGTCCCAGCGCTCTTGCCCTGCCGCATCGCGGCCGTTCGAATCCAGGACGCCGTGGATGAAGACGGGCAGGAGAAGCCGAAGTCGTTCGCAAGACGCTCATCGCCAAGGTACTGCGGCGAGACTATCTTCCCGCGGCTGGACTACGCCGCCGACCCGCCCGTGCAGACCGTCATCGCCAAGGACGTGCATGGAGCTGCGTGAAAGTTCCGGCACATCTGCCGGGGCAATGAGAGAAGGAGAGAGGGCAATTTGATCGAAGCGAAGTAGTACACATATGGAAATAACTGTTTGACCGGTCAAAGTTGTTTGGCGCTCGACATTGAACAATCTGGATTGTTGATCAAAAATTGAACGTTTTAGATTTAATGTATCCCAACATATTTGATTTTTTAATAGTACTAGTACACGTGCACGTGCAACGCACGTCTAATAAAATAATGTGGCAATAAGATCGGCGATACAAAACAATAATTCATGGAAGTTCAACTGCATCTTAGCAACAGATCTTGAGCTGAATCTCGATGTCAAGTTTTCAACACTCTGATACCAGTTTGCTAATCAGAAAGACAAAAAAGTGCAGGATTTGCCATGCACAATACCAGTTTGCTAATCAGTGTCTTTGCCGCTTCTCTAGAGTATATCCTTTTCACAAACAAAGACTTATAAAACAAAAGAGCATTATCACCATCTAACAGAAAGACAACTAATTTTTAAAAAATCTCAGTATTGGATGGTGATACCTCCAATTTATCTTCAGTAATTATAATGCACGCATATAAGAGTGCAAGTAAGAGAGGGCGATACAGAATGGTGCAACGTTCTTAAGATGCACCATTAGGCATTAGGAATACCCAGTACTAATCTCTAGCCGATCCATAAACCCAATAGAGCACTATTAGTGCATTTGAAGTAAACACAAAGGACAAATGAGTAGTAGATTAACTATCTTTGATCTGGAATCTTCACATAGCAACCGAATCTTGCAGACACTTGGCTGACAGATTACAAAAGCAAGAAAAATCTCAACTGAAATACCAACATCAAAGACGATTCAATAAAATAATAAAATGGTAAAGCATAGTGTGAAAGAAATTGAGAATTAGGAGATCAAGGGAAGCATGAACCTCTGCATTGAGCTACTGCTAAATCCTCCGCAAGGGCAGGGCCGAGTGCCTTAACCGCCACCATGCCTGAAGCTTCCTAAGAGGCCGACACAAACGCGCCGCAAGGCACGAGGTAGGCGACACGGCGGGGATCGGGCGCGGTTGGTTTCGGCAGCACGGCTGGTGCCGGTGGCACTGCACGACGGAGCTGGGGCCGATGGGTCTGCTCCCAAATCCGAGATGCTCGACCTGACGACCACTCGTCCTTCACGGTGCCGTCCGCCCGGCCGCTCCCAGGCCACTGCTGTGACGAGCTCGAGGAGCACGACGTTTATAGGTCAGACGAACGGATCCACGGGAGGGCGACGCTGGGAGCCGATTGGCGGCGGAACCGGACCATTTGGTCACCGGGATCGCCGACGGCGACCATAAACGCGGCGGCGGACGGCGATGACCTCGGCCCGATGATCCAGAACGTGAGGAAAAAGATAAGAAGGTCCATGAGGACCGTGAGATTACCAAGAGCTCTATGAAGGGCTCAGCGCCACCGGCGACATGGTCAAGGCGAGGGACGGCATGTTCATCCCGAAACCAGGTCGCCTCTGGACCACTCTCGACGACGCCTACTTGGAGCTGCTTGATACGTCCATTTTGCATCACTATTTTATAGCATAATTTACTGTTATTCAATGATATATTTCATATTAAGAGGAGTTACTTATGTTATTTTGTCTTATTTTGCATGTTTGATGATCATTGGATAATTAACTGCCGGAGTCAGATTTCAGCTGGAAAAAGCACGTCAAGGCACTATATTTCTGGAGCACTAAAAATATTTCCGAGAAGACAGATGTTCCTATTTTATCAGAAGATGGACTAAGCCAAAAGGGGAGGCTGAGATGGGCCAGGAGGGGCCCACACCACCCCTGGGCGCGGGCCCACCTTGGCCGCGCCCTAGCCAGGTGTGGTGCCCCTGGCCCACCTCAGGCGCTCCCCCTTCGCGTACTTCATCCCCCAGAAACCCTAAGACACGGGGAGTCCGAGAGAAAATATTCCGCCGCCTCCACGAGGCGGAAACAACAGAGAGAGAAAAAGCTCTCCGGCAGGGAGAAATCTGCCGGGGAAATTCCTCCCGGAGGGGGAGATCATCGCCATCCTCATCGTCATCGCGCTGGACTTCATCGGGATCATCATCATCATCTCCACCGCCATCACCACCATCACCGCTGCACCATCTCGTTCCGCTGTAACATCTAGGGCTATACTTTGTTTAGTTCATAGGGGAAACTCTCCCGGTGTTAATTACTCCTTGTGGTTGATGCTATTGAGTTTTATCGGTGAATTAAAGTATATGTTCAGATCGTTATCCATCATTATATCACCTCTGATCATGATCCATATGATGTCTCGTGAGTAGTTCGTTAGTTCTTGAGGACATGGGAGAAGTCACGCTGTTAGTAGTGGAATTATGTTGAGTAATATTTAATGGTTTGATATTTAAGTTGTGGTGCTATTCTTCTAGTGGTGTCGTGTGAACGTCGACTACATGACACTTCACCTTTATGGGCCTAGAGGAATGCATTGTGTATTTGGTTGCTAATTGTGGGGTTGCCGGAGTGACAGAAACCTAAACCCCCGTTAGTATACCGGTGCACAAGGGAGCGTAGGATCTCAGAGTTTAAGGCTGTGGTTAGATTTATCTTAATTACTTTCTTGTAACTGCGGATGCTTGCAAGGGTATAATCACAAGTATGTATTAGTCCAAGTAAGGGCGGTGCATTAGCATAGGTTCACCCACACAACACTTATCAAAACAATGAAGATTAATCAACTATGTGAAGCGAAAGCACTTGACTAGAATCCCGTGTGTCCTCAAGAACATTTTGTCATCATAAGTAAACCAACCGGCTTGTCCTTTGCTCTAAAAAGGATTGGGCCACTCGCTGCAATTATTATTACTGTCTTTTACTTACTCGCATTTTATTTACCTGCTATATCAAAAACCCCTAAAAACTTGTCTGCTAGCATTTACAGTGAAACCTTTACCGAAACTCCTTGTCAGCACCTTCTGCTCCTCGTTGGGTTCGACACTCTTATTTATCGAAAGTACTACGATACACCCCCTATACTTGTGGGTCATCAAGACTATTTTCTGGCGCCGTTGCCGGGGAGTGAAGCGCTATTGGTGAGTGGAATTGGTAAGGGAAACTTTTACTGTAGGTGCTATTTTTATTTCTGCTTGCTACTTTATTTTATCATGGAGAGATCTCCATTTGAATCCCTGTTTGGAAATACTACTACCACTGCTAGGTAGTAGAAGAGGAACCACCTGATCAAGTAATTCCATTTAAAATACCTATGAAAATTGTTGAACGAGTTACGAATAACCGCTATGCAGGAGATGGAACTGTCCCTCCTGGGGATCATTTGCTATTTATTCATGAATTATGCGAGTTGTTCAAGTGTGCAGGTATTTCAATGGAAGAGGTCAAGAAGAA
The DNA here is from genome assembly GCA_947311845.1 of Poa pratensis. Classification (NCBI taxonomy): domain Eukaryota; kingdom Viridiplantae; phylum Streptophyta; class Magnoliopsida; order Poales; family Poaceae; genus Poa; species Poa pratensis. Next base: position 13,621,339 of record CAMZMU010000064.1, read on the forward strand.
ATTGTTTTCTATATCGTTGACTGGTAAAGCTGCAAAATGGTATAGGATGCTGAAAATGGGCGTTCTATTGGCTGGGAGGAGATTGTGCCTCTCTTTTATTCTAAATTTTATCCTCCTAGTGAAATTCATCAAGATCGGAATCATATATATAATTTTTGGCCTCATGATGGAGAAAGTATTGCCCAAGCGTGGGGGAGATTGAAATCATTAATGCTCAAATGCCCCATTCATGAGCTTCCTGGTAATGTGTTATTGATAACTTCTATGCAAGGCTTTCTCTTCAAGATAAAACTCTATTGGATACCTCTTGTGCTGGATCATTTACGCGTAATAAAGAGGAAGTTAAATGGGACCTTCTTGATCGGATTGAGGAAAATACTGAAGGATGGGAGAACGACAAAGGTAGAGAATCAGGTATAAAGTATGATTACGAATGCATTAAAACTTTTATGAATACTGATAATTTTCGTAATCTCTATGATATGTATGGTCTTGATTCTCAAGTTATTGCAAACTGTTACAAGGCTTTTGCCTCTTATCTTGATGTTCCTAAAGAAAGTTGCAATAAGTATCATTTGCCTTACAAAGATAATACTAATTCTGCCAATATTAAAAACATTGAAGTTCATACAGTTGATCGTATCTTGCCAGAACCTTATATTGAGAAACCACCTTTTCCTGTTAAAATTAGGGAACATTCTATCATAGCTAGTGTGGTTAATAAAAGTGCAAAGAAAGCTTTAGAACCTGCTGAACAAATAGCGGTTGAACCCACAATAGCAATAGTAAAGGATTTGGTAACTGAAAATGTAGAAGGAGGACATATTATCTTTTGTGAAGATGCCTCTAATATTGTTTCACATCCCAGTAGAGCTAGGAAAACAAGTGTTCCTGTGCTTTCAGTCAAAATAGGAGAACATTGCTATTATGGTTTATGTGATATTGGTGCAAGTTCTAGTGCTATTCCTTTTGATCTTTATAAAGAAATTATGCATGAAATTGGTCCTTGCGAACTTGAGGAGATTGATGTGGTTATTCAGCTTGCTAATAGAGAAACTATCTCTCCAATTGGTATTGTGAGAGATGTTGAAGTTTTATGTGGTAAGACTAAATACCCTGCTGATTTTCTAGTACTTGGTTCTGTTGCTAGTAAAGCTTGTCCCATTATTTTTGGTAGGCCTTTCTTGAATACATGTGGTGCATTATAGATTGTAAGAAAGAGAAAATTTACACTAAATTTAATGGAGAATCTTATGAGTTTAATTTCTCTAAGTTTGGTAAACAACTTTATGAAACTGAATTGCCTAATGAGACTCAAAATGAACAACTTGCTGCTATTGCTGTTGCTCCTAACAATGCCTTGCAGCAATTCATGGAGGAACACGAAAGTGAAGTATTTATGGAGGAGAGGAATGAGATTGACAATGCCTTTCTTCGTCAACCACCAATACTTAAGCATAATTTGCCTGTGGAAGATTTGGGTACCTCAGCGCCTCCTAAGGAAGATCCTGTCTTCGATTTAAAACCTTACCTGATAATCTTAAGTATGTTTATCTTGATGAAAGGAAAGTATATCCTGTTATTATTAGTTCTAAACTTTCAGGTAATGAAGAAGCAAGGTATTAGAAGTACTAAAGAAACATCGAGGAGCTATGGGATACACTTTGGATGATTTAAAGGGGATTTCTCCTACTATATGTCAACATGCCATCAACATTGAACCCGATGCAAAACCTGTTGTTGAGCATCAGCGTCGCTTGATCCCTAAATGAAAGAAGTGGTAAGAAATGAGGTATTAAAACTTCTTGATGCTGGTATAATTTATCCTATTGCTGATAGTAGATGGGTAAGTCCTGTGCATTGTGTCCCTAAGAAAGGAGGAGTTACTGTTGTACCAAATGAAAATGATGAACTTATTCCTCAAAGAGTAGTAGTTGGGATATAGGATGTGCATTGATTTTAGAAAGGTCAATAAAGTAACTAAGAAAGATCATTATCCTTTGCCTTTTATTGATCAAATGTTAGAAAGGTTGTCTAAGAAAACCATTTTTGTTTCCTTGATGGTTATTCTGGATTCTCACAAATTGCTGTTAAAGCACAAGATCAAGAGAAAACTACTTTTACTTGTCCTTATGGAACTTATGCTTATAGACGTATGCCTTTTGGTTTGTGTAATGCTCCTGCTACGTTCCAAAGATGCATGTCTGCTATTTTTCATGGTTTTTGTGAAGAAATTGTGGAAGTATTCATGGACGATTTTTCCGTCTACGGAACTTCCTTTGATAATTGCTTGCACAATCTTGATAAAGTTTTGCAGAGATGTGAGGAGACAATCTTGTTCTTAATTGGGAGAAATGTCATTTCATGGTTAATGAAGGAATTGTCCTAGGGCACAAAATTTCTGAAAGAGGTATTGAAGTGGACAGAGCTAAAGTTGAAGCAATCGAGAAAATGCCCTGTCCAAGGGATGTGAAAGGTATCCGTAGTATTCTTGGTCATGCCGGTTTTTATAGGAGGTTTATTAAAGATTTCTCTAAAATTTCAAAACCCCTCACTAATCTTCTTCAAAAAGATGTACCTTTTGTTTTTGATGATGATTGCAAGGAAGCTTTTGAAACTCTAAAAAAGGCTTTAATCACAGCTCCTGTTGTTCAACCTCCTGATTGGACTTTACCTTTTGAAATAATGTGTGATGCTAGTGATTTTGCTGTAGGAGCTGTTCTTGGACAGCGGGTAGACAAGAAGTTAAATGTTATTCATTATGCTAGTAAAACACTTGATGCCGCTCAAAAGAATTATGCTACTACTGAAAAGGAATTTTTAGCAGTTGTTTTTGCTTGTGATAAATTTAGACCTTATATTGTTGATTCAAAAGTTACTATTCACACTGATCATGCTGCTATTAGATACCTTATGGAAAAGAAAGATGCTAAGCCTAGGCTCATAAGATGGGTACTTTACTGCAAGAATTTGATTTACATATTGTAGATAGGAAAGGTGCTGAAAATCCTGTTGCTGATAATTTGTCTAGATTAGAAAACATTTCAGATGATCCTATACCTGTTAATGATAGTTTTCCAAATGAACAATTGGCTGCGATAAAGGTAAGCTCACGCGAAAGTCCTTGGTATGCTGATTATGCTAATTTTATTGTTGCCAAGTATTTGCCTCCGACCTTTACAGCTCAGCAAAGAAGAAAGTTCTTTTATGATTTGAGGCATTATTTTTGGGATGACCCACATTTGTATAAAGAAGGAGTAGATGGCATTATGCGAAGATGTGTTCCTGAGTATGAACAGAAAGAAATATTGAGCAAATGCCATGGAAGTGCTTATGGAGGACATCACGCTGGAGATAGAACTGCGCAAAAGGTTCTACAATCAGGTTTTTATTGGCCTACCCTTTTTAGAGATGCTAGAAAATTTGTTTTATCATGTGATGAATGTCAAAGAGTAGGTAACATTAGTAGACGTAATGAAATGCCTATGAATTATTCTCTTGTTATTGAACCTTTCGACTGTTGGGGATTTGACTTTATGGGTCCTTTTCCTCCTCAAATGGTTATACTCATATACTTGTTGCTGTTGATTATGTTACTAAATGGGTAGAAGCTATACCAACTTCTAGTGCTGATGGTGAGACATCATTAAAAATGCTTAAAGATATTATCTTCCCTAGGTTTGGTGTGCCTAGATATCTCATGACTGATGGGGTTCTCATTTTATTCATGGTGCTTTTAGAAAAACTCTAGCTAAGTATGATGTTAATCATAGAATTGCTTCACCATATCATCCCAAACAAGTGGTCAAGTAGAATTGTCAAATAGAGAGATTAAGTCTATTTTGCAAAAGACTGTTAATAAATCTAGAAAAAATTGGTCTAAAAAGCTTAACGATGCTTTGTGGGCTTATAGAACTGCTTATAAAAATCCTATGGGAATGTCTCCTTACAAAATGGTTTATGGAAAAGCTTGTCATTTGCCTCTAGAATTAGAACATAAAGCCTATTGGGCGGTGAAAGAACTTAATAGAGACTTTAAACTTGCCGGTAAAAAGAGATTGCTTAATTTGAATTCTTTAGATGAATGGAGAAATGCAGCTTATGAAAATGCTAGGCTCTTTAAAGAGAAAGTTAAGCAATGGCATGATAGAAGAATTCTTAAGAGAGAATTTAACGTAGGTGAAAAAGTTTTATTGTATAGGTCTCGTCTCAGATTTTTTGCAGGAAAATTACTTTCAAAATGGGAAGGACCTTATATCATGAGGAGGTCTATCGCTCAGGTGCGATTAAAATCAATTCACTAGATGGGGACAGACCACAAGTGGTTAATGGTCAAAGACTCAAGCATTACATTTCTGGAGATTCTTATAATGAAGATGTTGATTTATCAAAGTGGTAACTCCAGAGGATTTTATAAAAAGTCAAATTCAGACAACTGCAAAGCTGATTTGGAATAGGTAACAGTTTCGGTAAGAAAAAGTTCGCGATTTACTTTCAACTAAATATTTGTTGTTTTTACATAATATGGAAAATTATGAGTCGGAAAAGGGTAGGAAACGGTGCCCGAGGGCACCACACCACCCCTGGGCGCGGGCCCCACCCTGGCCGCGCCGTGGGGCGTGTGGGCTCCTCGGAGCCCGTCTCCGACCCCGTTTCGTCCTGTACCTTCCTTTTGTCGTAAAACTTTTTGCTATATAATCACCCGGATCTCCCGAGGTCCGTATATCGTGTTTTCGTCGAGTTTTGTTTTCGAGCTGTTTCTGCCAGGTTTAGCTCCAGATTAGAAGATGTCTTCATCCGGGGCTCCGAAGGATACCTTCTTCAAGAACGTCGTCAACCCATACATCAATGAGCTAAAGCAGCACCCTCAAGAGATGCGGCTTGTGGATGGAGTCCTTGTTCGAGAAGATGTCAAGGGACCCAAGGTTGAAGGGGACATGAAGGCTAGGCTAGAAGAAGTAGAGCATGAAGTTTTCCGGTACCAGAAGATGATAGAGCGCGGAGTGGAGATCAACCACAAGATCATTGAGCTTATTGATGAACACAAGAAGGAGACTGATAAGCTGTGGGATAACATCTTCGCACTTAGTAAAACTACATCCAAGTTACAAGGGCAAATTTACGATCTTCAAAACCAAAACTGTGAGTATGAAGCTAGGTTCAAACGCATAAGCTCAGCTGCTAGTTTCAGGTTCTTGGAAACCAAATCCTCTTTCGTTGATGGGGAGCCTCTGCCTTGGAAATTTGATGACGAGGAGTCTTCTTCACCACCAAGAGATCAAGCCTAAATCGTCAAGGGGTAATGGCACTCCCTTGGCTTGTTCCAAGCTTGGGGGAGTGCCCAGTATCATCTTTATCCTTTCGTTTTTATAATTTCGTGGTCATATCATGAGTAGAGAAGTTATCTTATAAGATGGTTTGCGATGTGGAGTGTCAATCCTTTAGTTATCCATGTATCCGTTGGTTTGAGTGTGTCTTTGTTCAGAATATTAATGAGAAGTTCCACCTTTACTTTCGGTACATTTTATTTTAGCCTGCAATCTTCTTTATGTGCTGATCTTGCCATTGTATTGACGCCACTTTTGGGTACATTAAGTAAATTATATTAGTTGTGGCAAACTTAGTATTGGTCATTAGCAACAATACCATGAAAACTTAAGTAGAAGGAGGGAATTACATGCAAAAATATTATCCCTTTATCTTTCTTTCTTGCTAGCCAATAAGATTAGTATTCTTTGAGTTAAAACATTTGTGCTTACAGGGAAGATAGCATGGTTGCTTCTATTACATTATATTTGTGTGTATCCCCCAACTTTTATGCTTGCTACATGACCTTGCTAGCCTTAACCACCGTACTGAGAGGGAATGCTTCTCGTGCATCCAAATCCTTGAGCCAAACCCATGCCATTTGTGTCCACCATAACTACCTATATGTGGTATTTCTTTGCCACTCCAAGTAAATTTTTCATGTGCTACCTTTAAATTATTCAAAATGTTATTATTCCCTTTTGTGTCAATGTTTACTAGCTCATGAGGAAGTAGTGTGGTTATCCTTTATTCTACTTGTCAAACAGACTTTACACCTGGACTAGTGGCATATACATCCGCTTATCCAATAACTTGCAAAAAGAGCTGGCAACGGGATGCCCAGTCCCAATTAATTACAACTTTAACCTTAATTCTCTTCACACTTTTGCCCTGATTATCAGTAAGCAATGACAAACAGTGAAATATCTGCGTGTGTAAACCAAAGAGAAAGAGGGATGATCTGCCTTGCTGGTAGAAATAACGTCCTTCATGGGAGCCGCTCTTAAAAGTCTGTTTGACAGGGAGAATACTGTTTTCACCCGCTACCATTCGTTGACAATTAACAAACACCTCTCAAAACTTAATTTTTGCTCTCTATATGATTTCAAAAACTTAAAAGCTCTAGCACATGACTTAATCCCTGCTTCCCTCTGCGAAGGGCCTTTCTTTTACTTTTCATGTTGAGTCAGTACACCTATTTCCTTCTTCCTTGAGCAAGCATTTGAGTTGTTGTGATTCAACCATATATATCATTAATATTGTCAATCATGTCTTTATCCTTCTTGTCTTAGCACAAAGACTTTTGCCTCTAAGAATATAGCTTTGCAAGTTATCAATGACTGTAAAGAAGGTGTGATAATTGAGTGTGGAAGTTCTGCAATATAAGCTCTAATATAAAGACTCCTTTCGAAAGATAAGTATTGATTGCTTATTGTTCTATGACCAAGAATGAAGTGTGCCATTACTAATCTATAATTTCCTTCGTGTATTTTTATTGTGGTTGTTTCACTACTCATGTTCAAGTTAGGTTATATGAAGAGTAGTTGCTGTTTAAAATGAGTTGTGTTGTTTAGTAATTACTGATGCTTCTTGTCCGTATTCTTTATTATCGACGCTTCACTCCATAAACTTTTGTTCTAGTTTACTGAGCTCAGCTTTCGCTTGGGGACAAGCGAGGTCTAAGCTTGGGGGGTTGATACGTCCATTTTGCATCACTATTTTATAGCATAATTTACTGTTATTCAATGATATATTTCATATTAAGAGGAGTTACTTATGTTATTTTGTCTTATTTTGCATGTTTGATGATCATTGGATAATTAACTGCCGGAGTCAGATTTCAGCTGGAAAAAGCACGTCAAGGCACTATATTTCTGGAGCACTAAAAATATTTCCGAGAAGACAGATGTTCCTATTTTATCAGAAGATGGACTAAGCCAAAAGGGGAGGCTGAGATGGGCCAGGAGGGGCCCACACCACCCCTGGGCGCGGGCCCACCTTGGCCGCGCCCTGGCCAGGTGTGGTGCCCCTGGCCCACCTCAGGCGCTCCCCCTTCGCGTACTTCATCCCCCAGAAACCCTAAGACACGGGGAGTCCGTGAGAAAATATTCCGCCGCCTCCACGAGGCGGAAACAACAGAGAGAGAAAAAGCTCTCCGGCAGGGAGAAATCTGCCGGGGAAATTCCTCCCGGAGGGGGAGATCATCGCCATCCTCATCGTCATCGCGCTGGACTTCATCGGGATCATCATCATCATCTCCACCGCCATCACCACCATCACCGCTGCACCATCTCGTTCCGCTGTAACATCTAGGGCTATACTTTGTTTAGTTCATAGGGGAAACTCTCCCGGTGTTAATTACTCCTTGTGGTTGATGCTATTGAGTTTTATCGGTGAATTAAAGTATATGTTCAGATCGTTATCCATCATTATATCACCTCTGATCATGATCCATATGATGTCTCGTGAGTAGTTCGTTTAGTTCTTGAGGACATGGGAGAAGTCACGCTGTTAGTAGTGGAATTATGTTGAGTAATATTTAATGGTTTGATATTTAAGTTGTGGTGCTATTCTTCTAGTGGTGTCGTGTGAACGTCGACTACATGACACTTCACCTTTATGGGCCTAGAGGAATGCATTGTGTATTTGGTTGCTAATTGTGGGGTTGCCGGAGTGACAGAAACCTAAACCCCCGTTAGTATACCGGTGCACAAGGGAGCGTAGGATCTCAGAGTTTAAGGCTGTGGTTAGATTTATCTTAATTACTTTCTTGTAACTGCGGATGCTTGCAAGAGGTATAATCACAAGTATGTATTAGTCCAAGTAAGGGCGGTGCATTAGCATAGGTTCACCCACACAACACTTATCAAAACAATGAAGATTAATCAACTATGTGAAGCGAAAGCACTTGACTAGAATCCCGTGTGTCCTCAAGAACATTTTGTCATCATAAGTAAACCAACCGGCTTGTCCTTTGCTCTAAAAAGGATTGGGCCACTCGCTGCAATTATTATTACTGTCTTTTACTTACTCGCATTTTATTTACCTGCTATATCAAAAACCCCTAAAAACTTGTCTGCTAGCATTTACAGTGAAACCTTTACCGAAACTCCTTGTCAGCACCTTCTGCTCCTCGTTGGGTTCGACACTCTTATTTATCGAAAGTACTACGATACACCCCCTATACTTGTGGGTCATCACTGCTCCTCCTCCTTGCCTTGAATCTGGGAATCGCGGGACAGGCGGGTTGGCTGACGGACGTGCTGACGTTCCGTCCGAAAACAAAATAAAAGAACGAAATGGTACGGTGGCAGTGGTGTTGAGGTGCTCAACATTGTTGGAAAGTTTCTGGTCGTTGGATGCAAATCGGTTGGTCTATATTTAATGTACGTCGTGGGAAGCAAGCTAGCTAATTTCTTTCTGGTAAAATTGGTAGATAGCCGGCTAGTTGTGTTGTCTAATATAGGCGGCAGGGTGTGTTTTGCTGTTTGAATCGTATGCGGCTCGAGTTCCTAGCCGATCAGACAGCGTTGGCTAAGTTTGTATTGAAAAAGGAGAGTGTAGAATCTGTGTCCGTACCTGTCTCATAACGATAAAAAACAGTCCTATCTTAGTTCGTGTTGCAGTTCGATTCGTTTGTGGCCCTATTCCTTTTCCAATTAGAACTGTCAATCGAGCCTGTTCTAAGATTAGGGAATTCACTGTTGTTTAAACACGTTTTTGAATCAATATTTGTTTCATTGAGTTATTTTACCAAGCTAGTTAAATTTGTTTCATGATACAAAATTGAAATCGGACCAAATACCTCATGTGAAGTACTTCATTGTCTCATTCCAGTTAGCAATGATGTTATACGAAGAGGGTGTTTGTTGGTTTTTGGGATTGTTGATATAACTTACCTTTTGATCTCCAGTGACATATGTAAAGTACACAGAAAAGAGCATAATAACCTATCAAATAAATAATATAATCAAAATATTCAGATTCACCATGGGTCCATGGCATCGAGCCATCGACGACCATAGTCTTGACCTGAATCTGTTCACGTGAAAACCTTGAGAAGCCCAGCTCTAGCTAGCTAGGAGCCGTCGTGTAGCCACGGGAGCAGCGGGGAGTGGAGATGACGCCATCGTGCTGCAGCGCGTCGGGGACGTCCACGACGACGTCCTGCACGGTGAATCGGTGATGCCCTGCAGCGGCTCAACGACTCATGTTGCACCTGTAGCTCTAGCGACTGGAGCGATCGCATCAGCCTCGCCGGTATGTACGGGGTATCTGAAAGGGCATGTGTTGCCCCATGCGTTGTTTTAGTAATTAATGACAATCCTTATGGACTAATGGTTGCATTGAGATATACTTGTAGATCTTGTCCATAGAAATAGATTGGAGTTCATATGTTGGACTCTAGAAGATTACATGATGACCAAGGTTCCATCCAAGGGTTTATATGAAGAATGGTCATGTGAAGAGTTGAGCTTATTGCAAGCATGGCTTGGAAAAGAAGATTGAGTGAACTTCATGTTTATCTCCAAGCCATCATCTATATCAAGATAAGAAGATGAAGTGCAAGTGGATTCATGAAGACGGAGTTTAGCAATGAAGACGGAGTTTAGCATGGTGTATGGGGTTGGAGACGTCTTCATCAAGCATGTGCTAGCAAGCACAATCGAGAAAGGTGTTCCAACTTGAGAGAGTCAAGATCATCATCATCGAGCTCAAGTGGAATGCGCAAGGCAAAGGTATGATCTTGATAGGTTTCTATTTTACCGGTCTCATGTTGTTAGTTTGGAGACCGGGTTATAGGATAGACGGCGTACTATCAAGAGGGCTCTCAAGTGAGTAACTTGATCGCATCTTTGTGGAGAGCTCAAATCTTTGCATACTTGGCATATCATCTTTCTTGGTTCTTATTTGGCTTTTATCCATGTGAGAATTTAGAGCTTGTGTTCATCTCCATACCAAGTTCTAGTTCATCAAAAACGGATTTCATATGCATATCTTGTGGCGTTTTTGATATTGGAGGTTTTACGGCTTATCTTTTCTAGAGAGGTCAAACTCTCTCCTTGTGGTTTACTCCTCACATGATGGACTATGATGTGTATATGCATGATCTTGTAGTGCTTGTGAGTATCTTCTAACAAGCCAAAGATCATAGAAAACGGAGTCCGGATGAGAAACTTATTGCGGTTTTGGTTTGGAGGTTTTATCGGTTGTTCTTTTATCGAGAGGTCTAATCTTTCCCCATTTGATTTTATCCTCCATTGTTGGACTATGATGTTTCTCTGCATGATCTTGTAAAGCTCTTCGTTGCGATTCCAACGAGCCCAAGAACATCGAAAACGGAGTCCGGATGATCAAGATATGATCGTTTTCGTGTTGACCTTTTTTCTGTTTTTTGTTGGCCGGATCCAGGGCCGGCGGGCTCTGTTGGGCACCCAGCCTTCAGCCCAGCCTAGGCCGGCTGTAGGGCCGGCCGGCTCTGTGAGGCGCCCGGCCTCCTGCCCAGCCTAGGCCGGCCTCCAGGCCGGCCCTCGCGAAAAATGGCCCCAACGGGCAGTTTTCTGCTGCCCCTTTTAAGGGGTCTTCTTCCCCAAAGAGACCCCAACTTTCCTAGCTCGTTCTTCCTCCTTTCTCCACCATTGTTGACTTTGGAAAGCTTGCTTCTCTCCCAATTCCTCCCATGATTCTTGCATATCTTTGAGGGAAAGTGAGAGAGATCTAGATCTACATTTCCACCAATCCATTCCTCCTCTAAGTGAGGGGAACCTAGTAGATCTTGATCTTGAAGTTCCATTTGTTGTGTTCTTCTTTGTTCTTCCTCTCTTCTCCCCCCATAAGCATTAGTTGCTTGTGGTGGGATTTGAGAGTGAAGGATTTGAGCACTTGTGCTCTTGCCATTGCTTCGTTGCATCGGTTTGTGCTCTCCACGAGGATTCGTGGAAGTTGAAAGCTTGTGAACTTGTTACTCTTGGGTCTTTGGACCCTAGACGCCCGTGTGGTGGTTGAGACCCTTGTGTGGTCACTTGTAGCTGTTCGGGAGCCCCCAATCCCGTTGTGGGTTGTGCCCCGGATCGTTGTTGAAAGGCTCCGGATTTCCGCCTCGAAGGATTCCGATAGTGGAAGGTGAACCAAACCTTTGTGGTGCGGTTCATCGGAGAAGAAGGTGAAACCTTTGTGGTTGTTGAACCATTGTGTTGGTTCACACCTCTCCAACGAGACGTACTCCCTTAACAAGGAGGAACTCGGGAATACATCCTCGTCTCCGCGTGCCTCGGTTATTTCTATACCCGAGCTTTTTACTTATGCACTTTACATTGTGATAGCCTTCGTGCTTGAAGTATTCTATATTGCTATCACCTTGTTGCTTGTCTTGCTTAGCATAAGTTGTTGGTGCACATAGGTGAGCCTAGTTTATTTAGGTTGTTGGCTTGTTAATTTAAACACTAGTTTTATTCCGCAATTATCAAGCCTAAACCGGAAAAGTTTTAATCGCCTATTCACCCCCCCCCTCTAGGCGACATCCTTGTCCTTTCAATTGGTATCAGAGCCTGGGCTCTCTTTTTGGGCTTTACCGCCTAGAGAGTAAAGATGTCGTATAGAGAATTAGTGCACGATCCCACTCTTATATTCGATGGCACAAATTATGATGTTTGGAAAATTCGCATGCTTAACCTTCTTAGGGACATAAACCCAAATTTTAAGAGAATTGTAGATATGGGTTTTTCTCCTCCAAAGGATTCCCAAAAGTTATCTTTAGAGGATGAGGAAAACTCTTATCTCGATACTCGTGTATCTAATTGTCTTATGTGTTTTGAGCGATGTAGTTCTTGCTCAATCATGCCTTTTCGGAACGCTCATGAGCTTGGACCAAGCTTCAAGATAAATATGAAGTGTCCAATATTATTGAGGATGATTGTTCTCCCTCCACCTCCGGCCGTGATGAGTTCACAACTTCTTCCACTTCACCAACATGTGTTTTGACACAAGGTAATGATATGGTGAGTGGTGATAGAAATTGCTTTGTTGATGGTGAATATTCTATTGACTATACTTCATCTCTATCTCATTGCAATGATCTATCTTTGGACTTAAACACTTCTAGCACTCAAATGTTTTACATGCTAGTGTTGCTAGTCCTTGCATATCATGTAATAGTTGTTTAACTAAATCTCATGATGATATGCTTCATTCGTCTTGTTGCCATGAAAACAATACTTCCATATCCTCTATTTCTTGTGTGGCTAACAATGTAGAGGAATCACAACATTTGTTGGAACAAGACGTGGATCTCAATGGTGCTTCAAGTATCTCTTCACCATCTTTGCCCACTACTCATTTTTGCCTTATGGCTAAGGATTCAAAGGTTTCTCCACCTTTGGAACCCTCTACATCTTGTGATGATGTGGATGGGATTCTCATGGAGCGCTTATGGATGTTGAATCCATAACAAAGAAGGGTGAGATGGTATTTGGTGCTCTCCCCAAAGGTAGCAAAGCTATCCCTCCTCTAAGTGAAATCATTGTTTATGCTATTAAGAGTAGGGAAATCATTGAGGACTTGGAAACTCAATTTCTCGAGAAATGTCAAATTGAGAGAGAGGATGCCGATGAAAAGGCATCCTTAATGAATGCCCTTGAGGAAGAGCAAGAGCTTCGAGTGTCTCTTGAAGAGAAACTTGAATCTCTTGATGAATCAAATGATCTTATTATTGCTAAAATCATTAAGGAAAGAGATCATGCTATTGCTAAATATAAAGTGCTTAAAAAGGAAAAAGTTGAATTTGGTGTTGGCAATGCTAGACTAATTGAGGATATAGAGAGACTTGACAAAGCCCACAAGGCTTTAGAAAGTGAACACTCTCTCCTTATCAAGTCTCATGATCAACTCCAAACTCAACTATCTAAAAATGATGAGCTTGCCAAGTTGTCTTCTTCCATTTCTAATGTTAATGATGCTTGTGCTACTAACTCCACTTCTTGTGAAGCATCTATTTTGAAGGAGAATGTTGAGCTAAGGGCTCAACTTGAGTTGCTAACTAGCAAGTATAGGAAATTGGAAGAAAGTCATGAAAAGCTATCTAGCTCTAATGATGATCTTCTAGCATCCTGCTAGGCTAAAGTTAGCTCATGAGGCTATCACTACAAAGGTAACATCTTGTGAGCCTCATGTGGACAAAGGCACAACTTCGACTAAAATGCTTTATTGCCATGTGCTAGTCCTAGTAATTCATCCACTCACAATGTTGCTACATCTTGTGATGAATTACTTTCTTGCCTTGTTGCTCTAACAATGAAGCTTCTACTTCCTCTAGTGTTTTTGTTGATACTAACCATGTAGAGAATTAAATGAGCTCAAGGCCCAAGTCACTTCTTTGAAGAAAGACTTGGAAAAGCGTCATGTTGGGGATTCTACACTTGACAATATGTTGAGTGTTCAAAGACGCCCCAATGACAAGAGTGGACTTGGATTCAACTCCAATATCAAGAACAAGTCCAAGTATAACAAGAAGAAAAGGGCCAAGAACAAGTCAAGATTCGGCCAAGATTGTTTGCTTCAAGTGCAAAGTTGAAGGGCACCATGTTAGATCTTGCCCTTTGAAGAAGAAGGCTCTTAGTGAGAAGCAACAAGGGAAGAAGCCTCAAGTTCAAACTCAAGTTCCTCAAGTTGAAGAACGGCCTCTTCCCAAGAAGAATCAAGCTACCCCTCCTCAAGTCAAGACTCCAACTAAGAAGAGAGGAGGAAGTAGATGTTGCTACCTATGCCGTGAGAAGGGTCACGTTGCTTCTTCATGCACAAATGGTACCTTATCCAACCCCATTATTATTAATGATGATTATTCTCTTCGGAAGGATAAGGTTGGCAATGTGTTTGCCAAATATGTTGGTACTCAAAGTGGTGTCAAGAAAAGAACCATTTGGGTTGCCAACCTATTGTGACTAACCTCTTAGGACCCAACTTGGTTGGGGACCAACAAGCTAAAACTTGATCAATAGGTGTTGTTGGAGGGCATTGGAGACTTGGCTACTTATGAAGAATTAAGGGATCTTCATCAATTATATTTCTCAAGTCAAGTCATTTGGATTATATTGTTCTATCTCATATCCAATGTTCCTCCTTGCGGTAACTTTTATTTAAATCATATATACATTGAAAGTTGCTTGCACCCTTGCATGTGTTAGGTTTTGTACCTTGCTAGTGTTTGTATGTGTTGTGCTCTCTACTTACTTATCTTGAGTAATCAAGTATGTGTATGTTGGTTTGCACACCATTTACTTGTGTTGAGCCTTATTGCTTTTATTTGATATCTTATCTTGTTGGCTCTCTTTTTGAGAGATTAATGGACTATCCATTTTGGGGAGTGATATGCTTCGTGCACTTCACAATCCTAAAATTGTGTATACATGAGGAATACCACTTAGTGTTGATATATTAATATTATCTATTCTCTATGTGGTATGTCATTCTCATGAGAAATTCAAATTCTATAATGTCCATTAATTTCTCGAGTTGGTTTTTTTGCCTCTTGTTAAAAAATGGATTATCACATTATGGGGGAGTAATAAGCTTGTGCATATTACAAACCTAGAAAATGTGAACATGTGAGGTATTGCCACCTAGAATTGATATTCTTCATTATCTTATTCCTATGTGGCATGTTGCTCAAACAAGTTCCATTTTGGTAAAATGATTTTGTTTAATCACTCTTTTGGATCTTGTTTGATGGACATTCTTGGTACGGTTTTCCCCAAATATGTTCGCATATCCTTTTGGGAAATCGATTGCTTCAAGCTACTCTTTGTAGTGGCTTTGCATGATCGCGTGAATACTTGAAGCTATCAAGAATATCTATCTATTTAAGCTTTGGCCTTTAAATCTTCTTTTGCCATATGCTTATTTGTTGTGAAATTGGTCTTCAATATCATTCTATATACCACCGAGAAATATCTCTATTTCCTTGACATGATACTCATATGTGTGGTGAAATTTGTGGACCATCTTCACTTTGTTCTTGCTTTGAATTGCCTTATTTTATTGCCAAGGATTTGTTTTGATCTAACTCTTTTGTCTTCCTTGTATCTTTTGGATCTTGTTGCTCTACTCAAAATTTGTTTTGCCTTCTTGTTAGGAAAAGCAATGATCCAATTCTTGTGCATTGACATTCAAAAGTCATACTTGATAATGCACTATTCTTGGGAAGCTATCCTACATTGAGTAGAACATCATTCTTTAAATTGGTTTTGCATCTTATTGCTTTCCTTGAACATGACTAGTGTTTGAATAATATGTATGGAGAGTGATGATCCCATTTGTGTGCATTTTGTATTCAAATGCAAGATCATAAATAATGCACAAATCTTGGGGAGCAATCCTATATGCTTTTGAACATTAGTTGTCTTCAATTGGTATTTGATCCCGATGACGTGTCTCTTTGGAAGACAAACATTTTCGTCTTGGTACTTTGTGCCATCATGAAGTGTAGAGGGTTTGGTTTATTCCTTGATGATATTTTCATCAATTGGTATCTTACTTTCATTTGGCATCTTTTCAAAGTGGTATCTTCAATCATGTGTTGATTTGGTTTTGATATAATTTGGACAATTCTTTTTCTTGTCACACTTGTGGTGCTTTCTTGGTTTAATTGGTGTTTTGTCCAAATTGTATCTCTTTTGGTTCTTGAAAGTCTTGTGCATGCATATTTACTATATGTATATCTTATGGCATGCTTACTTTCGTTGATCCAATATATAGGATAAACTCCATCAAATCCTAAATGGCTAAGATGTGCATGAAATTCAATTTCATATCAATATGCACATATTTATGTGGAGTTTGTCCTATGTATTGTAGTTGCTCTAACTACTTTGGACCCAATGAGTTTGGGTACCATTTGTACTTGAATTTGTTTTAGGTACATTGGAGATGCATTGGAAGCTTGTCTCATTTACAAGGAAGGTGTTATCACCATGTGCTTATTGGAGCCAAGCTCGGATGATCGTGAACTCTTATCTTCTACATCACCAATGCTATCTCGGTAACAAGTATCTACCTCATGCATACTTCTAGCTTTCAACCTTGTGTAGGTTGTTCTTGGCATGAATTCTTTTGTTGCAATTCATTTGGTTCTTGCAAAACAACTTTATTGCAAATGTGGGCAAGCCGGGATGATTACATATCAAGGGGAATATATATATATCATTTTCATGATTCACCAATCCCAAATATGTTAATCTAGCACTTTCTACTCTATGTCTCGCATATGCAATATTGATGTTTTCAAAATCATTTGCCTCTTGCGATACTTGTTATCTTTCTCGGAGCATCCCTTTTATCACCTTATCCCTTGTGGATATTTTTGATGCTATGATGAGATTGTGTTGGAAGTTCATCTATATCCTTCTAAGATAAAATTGAGCTTTGTGCTATGCTTTTAAGCAATGATCTTATTGGTATATATATGACTTCCTCTTGGATATCATGTTCTTCACCGTTGTATCTATTTTGTGTGTGCATGTTTCTTTTTGGACTTATATCTTCATGATTGATGTCTAATTAGAAACTTATACACATGAGAGTAGTTACATCTTTAATTGGTATTCCAATTCTTTAGTGACCACCTTTTATTACTTTTGATTCTTTGGTGGTTTCTAAAAGGCACAAGCTTTGTTTTTCATTTGGTATGCTTTTGCATCTTAATAAGCTTGTGGACCTATTTGCTCTCTTTGTTTGTGTTCAAAATTATCTAGGAGGGAGTGAGGATTCCATGTTGTGCACACCATATTGAAATACAAATCCTACATTGTGCACGTACCTTGGGGAGTTCCCTCTTGTTTTTAGAACACTTGGTTGTCTTATCATAATATCTTCTTATGTTCTATTGGTTTTTCGGATCCTTTGATTGGTTACTTCTTTTGTCGAAGTATCTTTCAATTTGATTTTCTTTTGCAATCTTTGGATCCTCAATATAGTTTGATCTCCTTCCAACTATTCGTCATTGGATATGTGCATTTGATTTCACTCATATTATGAGAAATGCACACATTATGGGGGAGCTCTTACTATATTGGCCTTCTAAATTTTTCCTCCCATTTCGGCAATCGATGCCAATGGGGGAGAAGTTTAGAGGGTTTAAGGGAATTTGGTTTATGCTTTAGTTTCGTTCTTAAGCATTTGCCTTTCATGCTCTTGCATCCTTGCTCTTTGTGTTGCATGGTTGCTTAATTCATTATATAAACCCTCGTAAAAGGGATTGTCATCAATTACCAAAATGGGGGAGATTGAAAGTGCATGTGTTGCCCCATGCGTGGTTTTGGTAATTAATGACAATCCTTATGGACTAATGTTTGCATTGAGATATACTTGTAGATCTTGTCCATAGGAAAAGATTGGAGTTCATGTGTTGGACTCTAGAAGATTACATGATGACCAAGGTTCCATCCAAGGGTTTATATGAAGAATGGTCATGTGAAGAGTTGAGCTTATTGCAAGCATGGCTTGGAAAAGAAGATTGAGTGAACTTCATGTTTATCTCCAAGCCATCATCTATATCAAGATAAGAAGATGAAGTGCAAGTGGATTCATGAAGACGGAGTTTAGCAAGGCTATAATGGTGTATGGGGTTGGAGAAGTCTTCATCAAGCATGTGCTAGCAAGCACAATCAAGAAAGGTGTTCCAACTTGAGAGAGTCAAGATCGTCATCATCGAGCTCAAGTGGAATGCGCAAGGCAAAGGTATGATCTTGATAGGTTTCTATTTTACCGGTCTCATGTGTTAGTGGAGACCGGGTTATAGGATAGACGGCGTACTATCAAGAGGGGCTCTCAAGTGAGTAACTTGATCGCATCTTTGTGGAGAGCTCAAACCTTTGCATACTTGGCATATCATCTTTCTTGGTTCTTATTTGGCTTTTATCCATGTGAGAATTTAGAGCTTGTGTTCATCTCCATACCAAGTTATAGTTCATCAAAAACGGATTTCATATGCATATCTTGTGGCGTTTTTGATATTGGAGGTTTTACGACTTATCTTTTCTAGAGAGGTCAAACTCTCTCCTTGTGGTTTACTCCTCACATGATGGACTATGATGTGTATATGCATGATCTTGTAGTGCTTGTGAGTATCTTCTAACAAGCCAAGATCATAGAAAACGGAGTCCGGATGAGAAACTTATTGCGGTTTTGGTTTGGAGGTTTTATCGGTTGTTCTTTTATCGAGAGGTCTAATCTTTCCCCATTTGATTTTATCCTCCATTGTTGTACTATGAGTTTCTCTACACGATCTTGTAAAGCTCTTCGTTGCGATTCCAACGAGCTCAAGAACATCGAAAACGGAGTCCGGATGATCAAGATATGATTGTTTTCGTGTTGACCTTTTTTCTGTTTTTTGTTGGCCGGCCCCAGGGCCGGCGGGCTCTGTTGGGCGCCCAGCCTAGACCGGCTGTAGGGCCGGCTGGCTCTGTGAGGTGCCCGGCCTCCTGCCCAGCCTAGGCCGGCCTCCAGGACGGCCCTGGCGAAAAATGGCCCCAACGGGCAGTTTTCCGCTGCCCCTTTTAAGGGGTCTTCTTCCCCAAAGAGACCCCAACTTTCCTAGCTCGTTCTTCCTCCTTTCTCCACCATTGTTGACTTTGGAAAGCTTGCTTCTCTTCCAATTCCTCCCATGATTCTTGCATATCTTTGAGGGAAAGTGAGAGGAGATCTAGATCTATATTTCCACCAATCCATTCCTCCTCTAAGTGAGGGGAACCTAGTAGATCTTGATCTTGAAGTTCCATTTGTTGTGTTCTTCTTTGTTCTTCCTCTCTTCTCCCCCATAAGTATTAGTTGCTTGTGGTGGGATTTGAGAGTGAATGATTTGAGCACTTGTGCTCTTGCCATTGCTTCGTTGCATCGGTTTGTGCTCTCCACGAGGATTCGTGGAAGTTGAAAGCTTGTGAACTTGTTACTCTTGGGTCCTTGGACCCTAAACGCCCGTGTGGTGGTTGAGACCCTTGTGTGGTCACTTGTAGCTGTTCGGGAGCCCCAATCCCGTTGTGGGTTGTGCCCCGGATCGTTGTTGAAAGGCTCCGGATTTCCGCCTCGAAGGATTCCGATAGTGGAAGGTGAACCAAACCTTTGTGGTGTGGTTTATCGGAGAAGAAGGTGAAACCTTTGTGGTTGTTGAACCATTGTGTTGGTTCACACCTCTCCAACGAGACGTACTCCCTTAACAAGGAGCAACTCGGGAATACATCCTCGTCTCCGCGTGCCTCGGTTATTTCTATGCCCGAGCTTTTTACTTATGCACTTTACATTGTGATAGCCTTTGTGCTTGAAGTATTCTATATTGCTATCACCTTGTTGCTTGTCTTGCTTAGCATAAGTTGTTGGTGCACATAGGTGAGCCTAGTTTATTTAGGTTGTTGGCTTGTTAATTTAAACACCTAGTTTTATTCCGCAATTATCAAGCCTAAACCGGAAAAGTTTTAATCGCCTATTCACCCCCCCCCCTCTAGGCGACATCCTTGTCCTTTCAATTGGTATCAGAGACTGGGCTCTCTTTTTGGGCTTTACCGCCTAGAGAGTAAAGATGTCGTATAGAGAATACGATCCCACTCTTATATTCAATGGCACAAATTATGATGTTTGGAAAATTCACACGCTTAACCTTCTTAGGAACATAAACCCAAATTTTATGAGATTTATAGATATGGATAATCATACAGTCGCTTGATTCAGAATCAGCAGCATTATGGCCCACATAGTTTTCCCAGTGCCAAACCTCATGTACAAGTCGAGGGACATAACTTCTCATCCAGTTTCAAAAAACAAAAGAAGACAAGATTATTTCAGATTTAATTTCAGTCGTCTTCTTGAAGCCTGACGCTGAGCCTCCTTAGCCAGATGGAGTGCAGGATCATGTGGAAGACATACACATGCTCGTCCAGTCCATCTCTAACTATAACAAAGACGGACCGTTTCGCGAGCCCTCAGCGCTCGGCGACTGTAGCAATGAACAGTAAGTACTGTTCATTTCTACAGTACTACAGTGCCATGATCCCAGCCGTCGGTCGGCGATCGGACGGCCCACAGATCGCACCCGTGATGTTTTTGCAAAAACACCCCTCCAACCATCATAAATTAATCCGCAGTACACGCAATCGCGAAGCGAAGGACCGATTCGAAAATCGCGAACACTGCACGGACTAAAATGCAAAAATGCCCTCACAACCCTCTTCTTCCTTCTCCCGCGCGACGCGGAAATCGCCGCGCCAGCGCCGACGCACGCCACCGCCCTTCCGCGCCTTCCCCGACGGATCCGCCGGTGCAGGAGGCTTCTCCGTCGCTCCCTCTTCGTCCTCGCCGACAGATGCGTACTGGGGCGGCGCACGGAAAGCGGAATCGGTGCGGAATCGTCGCTGGGATTGGTTTCGGCCGCCGCCGTGTTTCGACGTCGCTGGCGTCATTCCGGCGACCAAGCAGCGGCCGCGCCACCACCCGCGGGAAGCCCGCGTCACGCCGCGCCCAACGCGTCCAGTAGCGCGTCTTGGCTCGCTCCGACGCGGCGGCGCCGTCGCTGTCACCGCCGCGGCAGCAGCAGGCCAGGGCACTGCTGACGTCAGCACGACGTCAGCGTGTTCCAGGCTGACTTTTTTTTCCCTGAAAAAATATAAAAAACATAAAAATCCAGCCAGGTGGGCCCCACTACCTCACAAAAATTTCAGAAAATGGAAAATAAATTTACAAATTCAGTAGCTTCAAATTTATACACCATAAAAATGCGAAAAAAATAAAGCAAAATAGACACAGAAGTTAATGCTATCTATTTATGCGATAACATCAGCTTTCAAAATTTGATTATTTTAACATTTAAAATGTCTTCCACAACTTAACATTCCGTAAAGATTTAAAAATATATAATCTGAATATTTTCCCAATTCAACGAATTTTGAAAATCCAACCAACTTTTAAACGTAAACTCTTTTACAAATACAATAATTTCCAAATTTGAAGAACTTTCAAATCTAAGTGTTTTCCAAATTTAAAAAGTATTTTCCTTTGATTACCTTGAATCAAATTTGATGAGTGCTCACAAATTGCATTCCCTCTAAATATATCTGGAGATATTCAAAATGATAAATTGCTTCTTTTCGTTTACATGTTTTCATTTTTTTCTATTCTCTTTTCTTTTTCTTCGCATTTTCCCAGTGTCACCAAACTTACATATTTATTGACAATTCATCTCCTTACAAATTTCACATTTCAATTTGGAACCATACTTAACGATTTCACTTACACTAACATATTTGGAGGTAATATAACTTAAACCTCTCTAATTACATAGTTAAATTTAATAAATTTTTAAAGAAAATGCATTTTTATTTTCTCTAATTATGAAATGATTTTTAATTGAATTTAATGCATGCTCACTTAATGTACTTTCAACAATTTTTGAATTAAACTTAAAATTTAAGAAAACCCTTAAACGCATTATATGCAACCAAAAAAATTAATATTTAGAAATAATACTACACATGAGCTTCCTACAATTATGCAGCTATATGAAACCAAAAAAGGTTAATATTTAGAAATAATACTACAAATGAGCTCCCTTCAACAATTCAATTTTGGACGAAATTTAAAAAAAACTGTGGTCCCTCTAATTATATGGAGTTGAATTTCACAAAACAAACTCCCTAATTATGGAATTCAGTTGGATAAATGTACTTCCGCCCTCATTATGGACTTAAATTATAAATTGATGAAGAAACAGAAACATTTTACAACCTTCTAATTTTCTTCAAAATTAGACAAAATCACGAGCAAAAAAAATGAACAAATTTATGCAATTCAAGTTGCTAAGAATTTTTTTTCTTTGAAAGAATCTTAAAAATTTCAACATACTCACATTTCACCTTATTAAATATTTGGAACAACGCTAAAAATACATAAAAATACTCGCAACAAATACATTCATCACAGATAAACATTTCAACTTGCTACTCTAAAATATATCAAAATAATGTAAATGTATTCCCTCTAACTACATTGAGTCAAATTTGATAAATACTCGCATATTACTTTCTCCCTAATTATGGAATTAAAATTTACACTTCAACTTACTAAATATTTTGAACTACACTAAAATATAACAACATACTAGCAATTTAAACATTCCAATTCAGTAAAAAAAAACAAATACACTCACTTTAACTATATCAACAATTGTATGGATTTGAATTTAAAACAAAAAAAACTAAACTATGGAACTCAATTTAATATATGAGCATTTCCATTCACTATGGGCTTAAATAAAAAATTAATTAAAAAACATGTTAATACATTCTAATTTGCTTAAAAATTGGAAATATTCTGCACTTTATGAACAAAACATTTCAAATTGGTCAAAATTTCAAAAAAAAAAACAACCAATGTACTTGCTCCAATTATATGGACAATTACATGGAGTTGAACTTCACAAAACAAACTCTCTAATTACGGATTTCAGTTAAATAAATGTGTTTTCGCACACATTATAGACTTAAATTATAGATTGATAAGCAAATAGAAACATTTCTTAACATTCCAATTTGCTTAAAAATAGGACATGCTCTAGAATATAACGGATTTTTCCCCTTTTCAAGTTTAAATTCATAAACTGTTAAAATTCTGACAGGCAGGCCTACCCTATTTAACCAAATTAGAAAAAAGTTGTAAATGTAAATTTCTTCTACCAAATTTCAAAATATTCAGATGTAAACTACTTTCGAATGTGCACCTTTGTAAATTTGAAGTTTTCCCACCAAGTATTCACAAATATGACAAATATATCAACATTAACACAGAAAAAACACACTGACTATTTACAGCATTTGATTAAATTCGAAGTTTGAAAACTTTAAAGTATCCAATGCCTTTTGAATCTGAGCACCTAAAAACCACAAAAAAAAATAACACATGCAAACAGCTTTTAACAATTTTGAAATTCAAATAATTTGTAAACGTAAACTTCTCCTTTTTTTATTCCAATACATTCAAATCTAAACAACTTTTGAATGGGTACATTTTCAAATTTCAATTTTTCCCACCACCACATTCACAAATATATCAACATTAACACAAACAAAATAAACGCTTACTATTTATGCCATATGACCAAATTTCAGATTAAAAAACTTCAAAATTTTCAATACCTTCCAAAATTAAGCATTTAAAAGCCGACAAAAAAAATTTACATACAAATAGATTCCCACTTTCACCAGTTTTCAAAATTCAAACAAATTATAAATCAATATCTCCACATATATCCATTAGAAAAAATGAGTAATTTATCAAAACAATCAGAAAAATATATACAACCTACTTATGTTTTAAAAAATGGAATATTCAAATTATGTTACCATTTGGAGGTAATTAAAATCTTAAATATTGACAACAAAATACAAACATGGTCGAACATTTCATACTACTAAACATTTGAATATTCTACAAAATATGTCAATAATGCTCAACAAAGATGCTGCCTATTCATAACAAAATAAACAACATATTTGCAAATTCCAATTTGGCCAACACTTTAGCGAATATACCGATAGTCGATTAAATATATCGATAATGCTAAAAATAACTATATGCTTATAGCAAATTACAAATATACTTAAACATTTAAATTTAGCCAAAATTTCGAGACCGTACGAACAAACTTTTTCCAAATGTGAAATCAGATTCACATGAATTTTCCTAATTTCAATTAAATATTGCCGTCGAAATACAAACATATTCGAATATTTCAAACCACTAAATATTTAAATATTTTGCACAATATATCAAAAAAACTCGCAACAAAAATGCTGCCTACTCATAACAAAATCAAAACATGTTTCAACACTCCAATTTGGGCAACATTTTGCCGAACAAAAAATATATATATTGTACAATACAAAAACACCAAGAGCGTGGCGTGACGCCACGCTAAATTCAACTAGTCGCTCTTAAAAGACAAAACTGGAGTAGGCAGCGAGCATGGATCCTTCATAGGCTGTGCGAAGAGCAGGGGCAGCTTGTGCACAACGCCCTGCACCATGACGGCCCGGAAGAGGAGCAGGTGGTGAGGAGCGGCCGGAGACCATCAAGGCTGACCAGTCCGCGCTCCACAGTTCGAGCAAAGGCGACGTGTAGGCTGGCTCCTCCCTCGTCGTCGCCGGCGACCGCCGCTCCTACCTCGCCGACACCGTACGCATTGCTGCCAGGATCCATCCAGCGATGTGCCTGATCCCATCTTGCATCCCACGGTTGAGGTGGTGCGCAGCAGGATACGGGTGACGGCGCCGGAATCTACAGTGCTAGGGTTCGTGGCCGGGCGGAAAGACACGACGATGATGCTCGACCTGACGACCGAGCTCGCCCTCCACGGTGCCGTCCGGTCGGCCGTTCCCAGGCCACTCCCAGCATCCATCCAGGGGGATGGAGTCCGGCCAGCGGCGCGTCACGCACGGTCGTCTCTGGCAGCGCCGGTCGGGCAGGCGTTGCGCGCGGTCGTCGGGAACCGCCGGTCGGGCGCGTCGGGCGGGGATGGAGGGTGGCCGGCGGCGGGACAGTGCGTCGGGCTGGTCGTGCACGCACCGCATTGTTCTGTTTTTTAATTTCTTTTAGCGGTGTCAAATCTCGTAGTCGGGCGGGGATGGAGGGTGGCCGGCGGCGGGACAGTGCGTCGGGCTGGTCGTGCACGCACCGCATTGTTCTGTTTTTTAATTTCTTTTAGCGGTGAAAAATCTCGTAATTATCACGAAACGAAATAAAACGAACCGGTACGATGGCATTAGTAGTATTATGTGATTTGGTGGGAGGGTAAAACGGGCAAAACTGGATTTGTGTTGAGTTGTCAAACATTGGAGCGATCTGGACCGTTGGCCAAATATTGAAGGGCTCAGATTCAATGTATCAACACAAGTTTGCTCTTTTAATAGTAGTATAGACTAGTACACGTGCACGTGCAACGCACGATCAATACAATACATAATAAATTTTTGAATTGTACCCTTTTAGAAGTTACTTTTTATATATTTGTTGTCGTCTCCATACCTAAGATGCCCATGTTTTCACCGTAATCAAGCTTCACCCTAAAAAAAGTGTGGGATCAAAGAACCAATGGGTGATCTAAGAACCAAAGGGTTATAATTCAAAGTGCAGAGTGTTATTTTTATTCCAGTTCCTCGCTGTACATGTGAACTACAATTGTTACCATGCGAACTATGTACTCTTGTTTTTATGGCTCTGTTTATTGAATTATGTTTGTGAAATGCAAATGAAACCTATTTAACTGGCTTGGTAAAATAACTAAATGAAACAAATATAGATTCAAAGACTTGTTTATATTATAATAAATAATGAGACGTGCGTTGCACGTGCAACGCACGTCTTTGTTAAAACGAAACGACAAAACCAAACCATAATATGAATAATCCAAAAGTGTTCTTGCTTCAAAATATTCGAAATGTGCTTATGAATATGAGAAAACAATTTTTAGAAGTTAGAAAAATATTGACCTTATTATACTCACGTAGGTTAACCTTCTCAAATAAGAGTATAGCATAATCTAGAGTTGATAAATTTCATGTTAGGGGAGTGGCTTACTAAATGCAGTTGTTTCCGCTCAAATACAGCTCCATTGATCAACGATAGGAAAGCTGTGCAAACCTGAAGAAAGTACGTCTGACCGTGGTCGAATTGCAGGGAATGAGGGAAGTAGTGGAGTTTCGTGCGTCCGTCCAGAGCAGGGGACATGCAGGCTGGCGCGGGTGTTGGCGTAGTGGCGTGGAGGGCGGCCTCGTTTTCCTGGCGTGGTGGATGGCCTCGTTTGGCCGGCGTGGAGCAGGACCCTCCCGTGCAGGTCGTCGCAGGTCCCATGCTCGACGGACCTCGTTTTCCTGGCGTGGAGGGTGGCGACGGCGGGAGGACCCCAGGCATGAAGACCTCTGCTCCCCGTGACCTACCTCTTCCTTTCATCCCATGGCTGCATCTCTTCCTCCCGTCCCTGTTCGGGTCGCCGCCGGAACGCGTCGCGGCCTACTTCGAGGACGCGCTGTGCGCGCGCGTGCTCAGCTCCTACCTCGTCACCGGGCTCGCCGTTCGCAACGATCAGACCGCTCGCGGCTGCGCAGAGCCGCCGCATCTCCTCGGCGTTCCAGGCGTACAACACGCTCACGCCGCTCGTAAAGTTCTCGCACTTCACCACCAACAAGGCCATCCTGCAGGCGCTCCACGGCGAGGACCGCGTGATCGACCTCTGCATCATGCAGGGGCTGCACTGGCTGGGGCTCTTCCACATGCTCGCGTCCCGCCCCTGCAGGCCGCTCTCGCTCCGGGTCACCAGGCTCGGCGCCTCACTCGACGTCAGGCCACCGGGCACCGTCTCGCTGACTTCCCGGCCTCGGTCGGCCTGCCATTCGAGTTCCAGCCCATCGAGGGGAAGATCGGCCACGTCGCCGACACTGCCCCCATCCTAGGTGCGCGCTACCACCACCGGGAAGCCACCGTTGTGTACTGGATGCATCACTGTCTCTGCGACGTGACGGGCTCCGACGTCGGCACGGTGCGGCAGCTCAAGAGCCCGCGGCCTCCTTGTTCGCGACCTGCGACCCAGCCTTCCGTTTCGACATCCGGTTTGGGTGGAACACCCACGCCGTGATGGCGCCGACGTCGTCAGCTTTGCCAGCGTGCCTCTAGTAGAGCAAACCTTGGTGTACCTGACCCAGCGATCGATCGGGGAAATTAATCACGTAGGAAACCACCCAGCGATCGATCGGGATACGGATCACAGGACGTACAAAACCAAAACAGACGACAAGAAACCGGATGGACGACATTAAATTGTTAGTCCGGATTCGATGGAAAGAAGAAAACGTTTGACTCATGATGGAAAGTGGTTGGTGCTCGACATTGGGACAATCTGGATCGTTGATTGGCAATTAAACGCTCATGATGGAAAGTGTTTGGTGCTCGACATTGAGACAATCTAGATCGTTGATTGGCAATTAAACGCTTGAGATTTAAAGTATCCCAACATGTTTGCTCTTTTAATAGTAGTATAAAAGTATAGATAACACACTCAAAGTCCATTTGTTCAAAGCTCAAGCAAAGATGCAACAATATGCTCATGTAAAGAAAAGTGCTACTTCCTCCGTTCCAAATTATAACATGTTTTGACTACTTCAACCTGGACTAAATTCGGACTGAAATGAGTGAGAATCAATACCCTAAAATACGTCTAGATACGTATGAATCAAGAAAAAACTAGAAAAAGACTTATATTTAGAAACAAAAGGAGTAGTTTATTTGGCTACAACCTTATGCTCAACACTGAGCGTGTCAACCGACCTTGTATCATTTTTGCATACAAATTGTATGGGCCTTTCGATAAACTCCAAATTCCTGGTACATTTCTAATACGCCTAGTGTTTCATGTTTCTAAACTCAAGGAACATGTACCTGTTCAGATTGATGTTTTCCAACCTTTCACCATTGGTGGATCTTTTCTCAACAAAATTATTCCTGAAACCATTCTAAGGGTAAGTTGGTCAAAAAATATTATGCCCAGTCATAGGTTATGATACATTGGTCTAAACTACCACCGGCCTCGGTTGAGACTATGACACTCTCAAGGCAATGTTTCTAGATGCACTAACGTGGGGCATGGTGGAACTCAAGGGGTGGCCTTGTGAGCGCCTCGTCCTACATCACGAGGCGGGGCAAAGCAATAGGACGGCGCAAAGTAGAAAGGCTTCATTGGCATAGGAGTTAAGGTCCCCTTTGGATTGAAAGATTTTTGGAGGATTTCAATCCATATAATTTTTTCGTAAGGAATGCGTTTGGATTGAAGGAATGACACCTCTAAAATTTCTATGGATTGTATTCCTACACCCCAATGCCATAGGAATTTGAACATCCACTCTAACCTCTTTTTACACTCGTTCGTGTAGGATCAAGACACTTACCCTGTGTTTTTGTTGTGTTCGATCCAAATAAACATTTTTTTGCACATGCAATACTATCAAATTCTTGTGTTTTTCCAATTCCTGTGGTTTCTAATCCTGTGATCCAAAGAAGCCCTAAGAAAGTGTGTGTTATCGAAAGGGCTGGGCCAAGTGATGAGGAGCTATCAAGGCCAGTGTAACAGGATGATATATACATTGTCGTCTGCATATGGCCAAGCTGCACTATAATTTGTGATCCCCTGTAACCCAGCTTGTCACACCTTCAACCAACCCCGCCGTCCATACCTGCTGCAATGTCTGCTAATGCTTTTCCTTTTTTTGAAACCGTGTAAATGCTTTTCTCAACCCCAAAAACATCCGCCAAATCTCCATACAGCGTAATTGACGTGCTGAAGTAACATGACCATACTGAAGCCCCTTCGCAGAAAGAAAAAAAACATACTGAACCCAAAAGAATCGATCGTGCAGAAGTACAAGATGCTGATTCTCGCTGTGATATATGTTACTACTAGGCAACATCATACGTCGTTTGGCAAGCAGTTTGTTTTCCCACATAAATCGTTTCGTTATCTAAACAGACCAGCATATGAGACGCCAGGACGTCAAATATATTACACATTTTGTTGCCAACTTGACCAAACCAAAGAAGCCTAGGCTAAATTTGCTAAGCTGTTCTCTGTTCTGAACAAGCAAACGGAGGCAGCGGTAGCAGTTCTTCTTCAAGCCTTGATACAGCACTGGAAATAGCTCAGGAACCTCTTCCTCCCCTGCATCAACAGTTCCTTCTAGGTCAGTACATGTAGGCATCAATTAGGTTTATACAACAAAATGTATGTCAGAGCTGAAGTTGAAAGGCATCGTGTAAGTATTTTTGTGTGAACTAGCTAATCCGGCTGCAATTTCATATCTGGCGCACTAAGTATGTGCAACAGCGACGCCCCGACAGGATCCCAATTCTGAATGTTATTTTGCCAAACTATGTCGATGTAGGAATTGTCTGACCTATAGACATAATTTGTGTGCCAATCAACTTCATTGTCGTATGCAACGGCTTAAGAAAATAAAAACTGTACCAAAATGCCACCAACTGTCCAACTTCTAACTAATTCTCAAGTTCTTCAACCCTTTTTTGCCACTTCCCATCATACATGCAGCCTTTAGGCTGCTTATGCTCTCATTATTAGTTCCTTCTCACTTCTAATCATCACTTGTTAGCTAGGATTCCTAACATGATTAATTGGATGCCCAAGGACAATGACACAATGCATTCTATCAGGTATCACTTTATCAGTACAGCCTTTCATAGGCATAGAGACATGGAGTATATTATGATTAAGAAAATAAGATGATCTCCTTGCCAATCAGCTGTCAGTTGTGACAAAGCACTACATGCAAAAGGTTGGCATGGCTGGTGCTATGGCTTGATATATCTGCTGACCAACCTATAGCTGTTGAACCGACTACACACTGTTGTTGCGGGTAGGCAGACAGGCCATAATCATGTATTAGGGCCCATCATAATCATCTTAACTTGCTTAACCATATAGTATTCGACTGTCACAAAGGTGGTTCTACTTTTCGGTGCTTGCACTTCTTTTCTTCACTTCATCACAAACAAGTTTTGCACTTTTAAGGGTCATCAGGCAAATGCAGTTACAGAATGGCTATGGGCACTGCAATACGAGTCAATTTCAGTCGTTTGCTCTTTCTTTTCCTAGCACTTTCTTGGCACAAGAAAGCATGTGTGTAATTAAGACATCAACTAAATAACCATTACTTGTGGATTCAAACACTCTGTTCTAGAGTCCACGGTCTAATTATCCGTGCCTTGGAAAACGAGTTTGACTTACTGTGGTGACTTGTCAGATTAATCGAAATGGAGAAAAGTTGTGGATATGGGAATCCTGGGCGGCAGCAAATTGCTAACTTCTTAAACTACCAAGACGAGCGAGCATACCGTCGGGGATTCGTCGCGGCCGTGGAGGCGCTGGCGGCGGTGGTCGTTGGCCGGACCGCCGAGCTTGGTCGGTGCCTTGGCGGGCTTCTGCTGCTGCTGGTTGTTGTTGTGGGCGAGGAGGTCGTCATCGCCGCCGAGGCTTGCGCGGGAGAGCTCCTTCTTGTTCTGCTTCCGCATCTCGCGGATCTTGGAGAAGTCCATGGAGTAGTCCGGCATGGCGCCGTTCTTCATGTCCCAGTCCCCGAACGCCGGCACCGTCATCCACGCGTTCGCCCCCTGCCCCTACACACAGTCACGGACGCATCGAAATCTCTAAGCTTTCGCATAAACAAACAGATCGCAAGAGATCACAATTCACAAGATCGATCTCTCCACACGAAAGCTTAGGGGTGGGAAGGAAAGGATTCGATCGGGATATGGAAATTGGTCTCACCTCCTTCTCCTTGTGGTTCTCCATGGACGATCTCTCTCACACACACACACCTGTTAGATATCTTCTCGAGCCCCTGCCGCTAGTACTGAAGCTTGAGCTGTGGAGCAGATTCAGGAGCGAGCTAGCCACGAGAGCACAGTGCCGGACTTGTCTAGCTTCGTGAGGCAGTACAAAACTACAAATGTGTGTG
Organism: Poa pratensis; assembly: GCA_947311845.1. NCBI lineage: Eukaryota > Viridiplantae > Streptophyta > Magnoliopsida > Poales > Poaceae > Poa > Poa pratensis. The sequence goes on from CAMZMU010000064.1 coordinate 13,652,193, forward strand.
GACAGTGACTGGACAGAAGAACCAGATCGACAGAGCTGTACTTATATAGGTCGATGCCGACGAAACAGGGAGAAAAAAAGGCAAAAACAATTTCCAGTCCACACCCAGCTGGTGGAGTAATAATTAGCTAACGGCGGGCGCCCACCCTTGCCAAGTCCCAGGGGTTTCTTCCTTAACCCCTCTGCTAATCAAATCCCAATCTGCCTATAATTTGGGGTTTTGATTCGGCAAATTATGGCTGTGGTGCCGTTGCTGTGCACGCGTTGGAAGGAGGCAACAGCTGGGTGGCGTTAACGTGTGTTGTTCTCTGTGCGCTTCTCTGGGCCCGCCGCCCAGCCACGTCCAGCCGTCCGTGATCCGTCTACTGGCTCAACTTCACACGGCTTTGGGCGGATATGGTTTCCTTTCTGGCCGGAGAGCGAAAAAGGCGGCGAGAAAGACCGGCGACTCCGTGTGTCCAGCTCACCGGAGATTGCACCTTTCTTGGCCCAACGCATAGGAGGCAGCACACACAGCTTGCAGAGAGATGTGTTATGTGTACAAGTCGCACAACGGCTAGGGTTTTAGGCCTCCTTTGATTCACAGGATTTGCTAAGGAATGTTGTAGGATTTACACCCTGTGGGATTTTTCCCTTTTGAGGTGTTTGATTGATAGGATTGTAACTTGTAGGAAATATTCCCGTAGGAACTTTGTAGTTCATTTTCATGGGAAATCTAACATGAGCTTGTACCTCATGGAAAAAATCCCATGAGAGTTCCTATTCCCGTAGGATTTCATTGGACTAAGCATGTCAATCCTACACAATTCCTTTTTCATTGTGTTTCCTACCCTGTGAATCAAAGGAGGCCTTAATGAGCTGGCAGGTTCGATCTTTGTTGGAGGGATTTGAGATTCCTAGATACTGTGATTAACGAACACTTATGTACTTAGTAATCATGCAAAGGTTGCTGACACCTACTCGTACCTGTGATTGAGGTTGCTATGAAGAATTCACGGGTAAGGGAACGAACGGCAGCTTTGTTGGCTGTCAACGGAAAATGTTCAGAGTATGATTATGTGATTTCAGAAGTAGAATACTGCTTTTCCTCACGTCTAAATTCAGTAACTGCAAGATCTTAATTACCAGTTTAACCATAAAAAATGAGATTGCAACTTTTCACTCTGGACAAAATCATACGTACTACAGTTCAGAATAAGCATAGACTTCATCCATCCCCGCAGACCGAGGGAAGAAAGAAAAAGATTTTTCTCATTGATTTGGTTGGGTGCGCCAGGCCCATGCAATAGTGCAACGCAAGGGCGACACGTGAGACCCAGTGGCAAGCCACTGTGGTGATACTACACTTGATCTTAGGCAAAAGGCCGAGAAAGGTATGCTTTTCCTTCCTGCCCAGGGTCTGCTTATATAGCTCACCTTCGCTGCCGTCCAGTCTTGCCTCGCCGAGGTGGGACTAAACGCGAGCGCAGCGCAGCGCCCCAGTCGGTTCGTTACTTTGAGAGGCTTTGCCCGGTGTGTTTGGGCTTTGATTGAATAAAGCCCGAGAGTGATGGGCCGCTGACTCCCGTAATATGGGCCCGATGGTGCAACTAGGCGTAGAACCTGATGCATCCCGTAATATCACCTGATGGTTGCCTTCATTTTCAGTCCAAAATAATTCACCCAGGCCTCTAAAATCATGTGCGTTTTCTTCTCTTTTTTGCGGGGAAATTATGTACAGTAGTACTCCCTCCGTTCCAAATTACTTGTCTCAACTTTGTCCAAATTTGCATGTATCTAGACATATTTTAGTGTGGAGATACATCCAAATTTAGACAAAGTTGAGACAAGTAATTTGGAACGGAGGGAGTACGTTTCTTAGGACCTCAATGTACTGGACAGACTACTGGAGTGTCACGCAGTCAGACACGGCGTGTGAGCACGCGAGTCGTCAGGGTGCGCCTCACAATACTGGAGTCGAGGCATACCATTCAGAGTGTCTCATTCAAACTACGACTCCGTCAGTGTGCGCCCTGACGACTGATCACTGTCCGTTTCTCAACAATTATCAACCTATCATTGATCTGTTTCTTTAATCAACTCATTGCATGCTAGATCAAACACTAACCTATCGTTAAGTCTTACCCTCAATTTGTTGTCTCCAACTCTGCATGAATCCGTTAAGCTTTCCTTTTCCCTTTTGCTAGTTGCCGCAGCGCCTGAAACCCACTTGGCTAGAGAGGTGCATCCATGCACGCAGAAACTGGCCAATGCAATACGGCGAGGATGCAGATTCATGACTACACTAGTGCGCTACAGGCGAGTTGACACTGAGGATGCTTTAACTACCGTATCAGTTTTGAGCACCAGAACAGAGCCTTCGCCAATTGGCGTTGCCCCGGCTAATGCACTCCTAAAGTTTCGATAAAGGCAGGTGTGATTGAACGGTTTGTAAAGAGTATTTTGGAAATTGCTACAGGTTCGCTGTAGGATTACATGCAGATAGGAAGCCATGTTGTATTTCTTGAGAATCAACAGGAACCATGTTGGTTTTGGCTTTGGCGTCATATCCCTGGTGGTCATCTTCAGTGTTTGTTCGCCCGCTAGTTTTATGAAGTCATATGGTATAGGGTGCCGCATTTGGAATTTATCAGGTAATATGCCGACCCATATGCCACGATACCTCAGCCATACTCGATCATTGAATGTAATTGCCATCTTGAAACTTCGAAAACAGAAATGTTAAGCCTTCTTGCAAGTACGAGATTGTTTTGAGTGACTTGGTGGGTATTTTCACACGTGTACCAACCTAGTTAGAATGGTTAACAACGATTTTAAAAATAAACAAAAAAGAACACGTCAAAAATACAGTGGAGGTATAAAACTTTAGTGACAGGAATGAGAAGATTGTAATTTCATTTGAAAATAATGCTAAAAACAAAAGTAAAAAGATAAAAAATACTCCTATATTTGAATTGTATGTATTTCCATTCATAATTTCTATAGCATGTTTATTTTTCAACTGTATTATTTTACTAAAACTAATGGCATTTTGAATTATATTTTATTTTATCAACAATGTTGAGTTTATCTCCCAATATTTCATAAGTATCTTTAGTACTCTCTCCGTCCAAAAATAAGTGTCTCTTCATTGAGACACTTATTTTTGGACGGAGGGAGTATTAAATAGGAGTCAGTGGTCGTGATGGTCCGTCGTGATACGTACGTCGGCAGAAAATTTAGCGCCGACAGGTGGGGCCAAATCCCCCGCACCCTCTCCATCTCCGATCGATCTCGCACCCGAATCGCTATCGTTGACCTCGCGAAACGCCGCCGCAGGTGCCTGCTCCTTCACGACCCCCTCTCCGGCCTTCCTCCTCACGTTCTCCGGCGGCCAGGATGACGAGCGAGCCAGACACGTGCACCCGCCTGGTCTCCCGGCTATCTCCCGCACTCCTCTACACCGGCTTGGTCGGGATGGCGGCGGAAAGAGTCGACGGGCGGCTCTCGTGGTAGGCGCGCCGCTGCAGTTGTTGTATGTGTCATCCATCACCATCCTTCAGCGCATCGACCCCATCCTCCGCCGCTACAGGCAGCCCAAAGCAATCCCCGTGCCATCCACATCAGGTCTTCTCTTCCCCTTCTGATTTTGTCCGACGTGTCGGGGAGACTGGAGAGACCATGACCGCAGATCCTAGCGGCGGGGGTCTTGATCTGGTGCCTCCCTTGCTGCTGGCGTCGTCCTATGCGGAGAAGCTCAAGGTTCAGCTTGCTCTTCTGATCAGAGTGGTCTTCGATGCTCTTCAATGGAAGAGCATGTTGCGCACAGATGTAGTCCTGTAGTGCTGTCGACTTCACTGATAAGTGCATACGTTGAAGGTGGTCGTCTAGACAAGGCACTGACGTTATTTGATAGCATGTCGCACACAGATGTAGAGCCGACTGATGCAACAGTTAAAACAGTTCTTTCAGCCTGTTCACATCTGGGGTGCTAATCAGGCAAAAAAAGTTGAGGATCACATTGAGCAATCAGACTGCAGTCAGATCAGAGAGTTGCTACCAGTCTGATAAGATATACTGCAAGTGTTGGAGCATTGAGCTGGCCAAGAAGTAATTGATCTGAGTTACCGTCACCGGTTAAAAATTTAGCTATCTAGAGTGTTATGATTAATGGATATGCCTGCAATGGAGAATCAGTGAAGCTCTCATCCTTTTCATCGGCATGTAAAAGGAATGTGTTCAGCCAGATGTCATTGTCTTCACTCATGTATTAACAACATGTAGTTATTCATGTTTAAAGATGAAGGTCTCCGGTGTTTTCACTGGCAGAGGTATATTGTACCGAACCATCCATTGGGCATTGTATGTACATGACTGATTTTCTCTGTACATCTGGTCATGTTAGTATTGTTAAGGAGTTCTGTAAGAAGATGTCTATTCAATTACTCACTCCGTTCGGAAAAGGATGTCACAAAAATGAACTATAGATAGACCATTTTTGTGACATCCTTTTCCGAACGGAGGGAGTACATGTTTTGGCTCGTATTGTTGGTGTATTCGGTTCTCCTAATGCCTATTCTTCCATGGATTTGGTATCAAGGAACTACTAACCTGGACATTTGTTTGGGAACTGGAAGCGAGGCCACAACTTATAGGAGGCTATTAAGCAAGTAGGATTAGTCAAGGAATCTGGATGGAGTTGTATTGAACCAATCGGTTAAATATGCAACGAACATATGTTTCACATACTTTCTAACCTTATAGGTGTCATTTTTTTTTCTTCAATGGGAACAGTTGGCACTCTCAGAATAGGTATAGTTGTCATGGAAAATAATTTGGTTTCATGCCTATTTGTTCTATATTGGAGACTTTATATACGCTTGGAGCCAATGTGGTTAAATATGATATCAGACGTTTAGGATTATATCATATCTTGTGGCAGGCTATCGGCCTCTTAGATATTATACAAGCGTGGCCACCTTTTCTTCCCTAATAAGAGTCGGCCACTATATTTGTTCGAGCTTAGGGCATGTACAACGGCAGACGCCAACAAGGACGCTAGGAATTATTTCTCGGGCGATTAGCGGTTAGACCATCGAATCCCAGAGTTGAGCCTAGGGTCGACGCAAAAGCATGCGCCAAGCGCTTAGACTTTTTTTTCTGTACGAGGGGCAGCGAGTGCCGGCAGTTTAGCGTCTGGAGTTAGCGTGCTGTGTTGTGAGTTCCGACGCTTAGGTGACTTTTTAATATCACAATATTTATTCTTTCTCTTTAAGCGCCCACATAAGCGTCCACCATTGTACATGGCCTTAGGTGATTTAGTTTTTTGTACATGGTTGTTTCTTTTAATCTAGGTACACCTCAAGCGTTGCTTCAGAACTGCACGACCTTTCCGCTCATGCTGTCAAGCCTTAGTCAACAGAATTACGATGAAAAGAGGGACATGCTAAGGAAACCTAGCTAGCTCCATTATTTCCTAGCGTATGTAAATTTTGCTTCTGGACATGTTCAAGATCTTGATTGTTTGATTTATGCCCAGTGCAATTTCTGGTGTGCACTTGCTTAATGACATCATGGACATATTTTTTTACCTTGTATATGTAAATTACTGAAATTCGTCTAAATGGATTATTTGTTATGCAACATTTGCATGGCCCTAGCTTGATTGGACCATCATTTGCATTTGATCAAGCGTTCATGTAACGCTCAGCTGTCGTCTCTCTTTTTCTTATGAACGGATAGCTTGGCGTCATGTTATGCGTACAACTTTTTGATTTGCTCTCCAAAGAACTAGCCATGGACATGCCCGCGTGGAAGTTAGCTATCCATGTGCTAGAACCATGACTTGATTTCGACATCTTGTTGGCTTATGAGAGTATGCATACTATAAAGAATAAAACGAAGGGGAAGTGGGGCTACTGTGCGGTAAAATTGGATATGCACAAAGCATATGACAGAGTTGAATGGAATTTTCTTGAAAATATGATGATACAACTAGGGTTTGACAGAGATTTTGTTGACTTGTTGATGGCTTGTGTTAGATCTGTTACTTATAAGGTCCGGTTTAATAATCAGGAGACAGATACTTTCACACCCACAAGGGGACTTCGTCAGGGGGATCCTTTATCTCCCTACTTTTTTTTTATCTGTGCTGAAGGTTTTTCAAGTTTGCTGGCTCATAGAGAGGAGGTTCATGGCATGGAAGGTGTCAGGGTTTGCAGAAATGCACCATCAGTGTCTCACTTACTTTTTGCTGATGATTCCCTAATCCTTATGAAAGCTAATATGACTAATGCAACCTCATTGAGACAGGTTCTTGATCAATATTGTGCGGCTTCAGGTCAATTGGTGAGTGAAGCTAAATGTAGTATCTTTTTCAGTCCTAATGTGCAAGTTGATGTCAGGGCTGAAGTTTGTACCGAGCTGAATATCATGACTGAGGCTTTGTCTGACAAATACCTAGGCCTCCCGGCCTTGGTAGGTGCTGACAGGAGCGATAGTTTTATTCATTTGCTGGAAAGGATTATTAAGAGATTGGAAGGATGGAAAGAAAAATTCCTGAGTATGGGTGGAAAGGAAATTTTATTGAAGGCCATCATTCAGGCTATACCTGTTTATGCTATGGCCGTTTTCAAGATTCCAAAATCACTATGTAAACAAATGACTGATGCTATGGCAGCCTTTTGGTGGGGAGACACTGAAATTCAGAAACGTATGCACTGGAAGGCATGGTGGAAGTTGTGTATTCCGAAGAAGATGGGTGGCATGGGTTTTCGTGACCTACATGCTTTCAATCTAGCAATGTTGGCAAAACAGAGCTGGAGATTGATTACAAATCCTGATACTCTTTGTGTGCAGGTTCTTCGGGCGAAATATTACCCTGATGGTAACTTTTTAAAGGCGGGCCCAAAAAGTGGTTCTTCATTTACTTGGCAAAGTATTGTAGCTGGTCTAAACAATTTTAAACGAGGCTTTATTTGGAGAGTGGGCTCAGGTAATAAGATAAATATCTGGACAGATCCATGGATTCCAGGGAGTGTGTCTCGCAAAGTGGTATCTACTAGAGGTAATATTCTTCTAACAACTGTGGATGAACTTATTGATCAGAACACTGGACAGTGGGATGAAAGACAGCTGAGAGATATCCTCAACCCTTTAGATGTGGACCGAATTCTGAAAATTCCGCTTAGTGATAACTTGCAGGAAGATTTCGTTGCATGGCATATGACTAAAACACACATGTTTTAAGTTCGGTTAGCTTATTATGTTGAGTGGAATCACCAAAATAATCATAGACTTTCTAGACCGGATGGACAAGGTGCAGCTTACCAAAATCCGGTTTGGGAAATTATGTGGAAATTACAAATTCCAAGCAAGGTGAAAAAAATTATCTGGAAAGCGTTACATGGCATTGTTCCTGGTATGTCAATTCTAGCAAATAGACATATCCCTGTTTCGGCGCAATGCCCTATTTGTTCCCTTGATGAAGAGGATGTTGGACATCTCATGTTTAAATGCTCTCGAGCAAAGGAAGTATGGAACAGCTTGGGAGTTTATCATCTTATTGAACAAGCCCTACTGGTTGATAGGTCCGGATCAGTGGTGCTGGAAGAACTGCTCCGAAAACATATCATTACTCCTGATCATCTGTCTCATATTGGTATAAAGGAAGTTATAGCTGTTGATGCTTGGTATATCTGGTGGCAAAGACGTCAAGTGGTGAAGGGTGAAAAAGTTGCTCCTCCGAGATGCACAAGTTTCTCAATACAAGCTCTAACATTGAACTACAAAGGAGCAGCCTCTAGAGCGGCTCCACGGGAGGTTACTTGGGTCAAACCTGCACATGGTTCTTATAAGCTGAATGTTGATGGTTGTTTCTTTCCAAATGGTAATGGAGGCTCGGGTGCGGTGGTTCGAAATCATAGGGGAGATGCAGTAGCTGGGGCTGGTAATGTGCTTGATCATCTCCTTAATGCCACAACAGCAGAGGCGGCTGCTCTGCTTAAGGGTTTATCCCTCATCAAAAATATTGGATGCACTCCGGTGATTGTGGAATCCGACTCTTTGTAATTAGTTGAAGCTATGAATGGAAATTCTGAACTTTGGAGCCCTTATTCAGCTATCTTAATGGACTGTTTTTAGATTGTTCAAAGGATTGGTGGAGTGAAGATCCAACATTGTCCGAGAGAAGCTAATACAGTGGCTCACAAAATAGCTAGATTTGTTTTTGATTCTAATGTTGATCTTTTTTGGGATGGTGATCCCCCTAGTTTTATTGTTCCTGATGTAATGAACGATGTATCTGTGTTTGGTTGAGGCGGCAAGTTTCTGACGCACTCTTTTCCCTGCCAGGGTACCTTTGGGGACTGGTAGGGTTTTTAATGAGGCGGCTTGCTGACCTAATATAGTGGTATAAAATTCAAAAAAAAAGTAAGAAAGTTATTTTTTGTTTGAATAGAGACCACACAGAGTTATGTGTGACACCTGTCTTAATTAGGAAAATTGTTTGACTCATATTATTTTTATTCCGTGGCAACGCACGGGCATTTAGCTAGTTCCTAATACTTTTTGAGTTTTCCTCTCAACATTTTTTCTGCGAAAAGTCTACCGATCTATTAATAATCATCCACATCAATACAATAAACCCAAAAAGTAAAAAAAATTACAAATAGGTTCTTGGACCACCTAGCGACGACTACGAATACTGGGGTGGGCCGAAGGTGCGCCGCTGTCCTCGCCCCTCCCACACCGGAGTCGGGCAAAACTTGTTGTAGGATAGCTTGGTGTAGTACACAGACGGGAAGTCGTCGCACTAAAGCCCCAAAGGGCCAGCGCACCAGAGCAGTAACCATCGGCAAAGATGAGAACCGTATGCCGGAAGAACCTGACCTGCAACCACACTGCCGAACACAAAAACCGAGCAGATCCCAGGAGATCCGTCAGACTCACAACTCCACTCGTCCTCCGCTAGCGCTAGAAGCACCAACGGAATGGTGATAGGGCGGAGAGGACCTTATTCTGACACCAGGATGTATCCGTCGCCTCACCACCCAGACAAAGACACAAAAACTAGTTAAAACAGCAAAGGGGAACGCCGGCGAGAGGCCGGGATCCGCCACCGCTCCAAGGCCTGAAAGGCCATCGGAGGCGTGGCGGACCGGCAGCGTCGCCGGTGGCTGGGAGAGGATCAACCTTATGATCGCATGTTCTCTTCCGTACCAGTTGGGTTAAGTAACAATAATTTTTGGATATCATAGTTCCTCCCAACAATGTCACATACTCATAATTTTTGAATTTTTCTAATTTTTCATAAATAATTATTTTTTTCTACAATTTCACTTAAATAAAATCTCCCGAATTTGTCTCATTTCCTCACCCAAATTTAAGAATTATACTGAGTTTTTTAGTTTTTCTCTTTCGTCTTTTCAGCCACTACTGTTTCAATGATGTTGTTTCTCAATAGTCTCACTTGCGAAAAGTAGGGTTAAGCTTCTAGGTCTAATAGTTGAATGGTGTAAAAAATCTGCCAATAGTTGATCGACAAATAAAAAACACTCTCGAAATAAATAAAAACAATGATGAGATACCAAGGATGAACATTGCATAGTAATTATGGATACTACTAAATGCTACAAATATTTTGGAGAAAGTATGCAACATAAATTGCAGGCAATAGTTTTATATCCGTGAAGTTCAAGAAACAGAGTAGAAGCTTATGCCACAAAAATGATGGGATTAGGCTATGAGGTCATCCTAGAGAACATCCCCAAAAACTTGATAGATTTCAGTTGAGAATCGACATCTGGGAGGGTGAACTTGTTTGTCCTCCAACGGTGCGGCGCCTTTCAATAGGCGAGAGGACAAGGTGGCTTTTTTTTTAGGCGGCGGCAGATGAATTTGGGTCCAAATGCGGCCTTTCGACATGCGTACGATTATGGTGGTGCCTCCCCTAAGATCTCGGCATCCTTGTCTATGTTGCCTGCAGTGGTGGACGATGACCTCAATGTCTCAAGTTGTATTTTTTTTCTTATATTTGTGTGTGTTGCCTAAGCATGTTGTATATGATGCTGTGACTTTATTTATTTAATTTAAAGCTACTAGACTTAATGCCTTTGATCTGAAAATGTTAGAAATGAGACGCATTATCAGTTTTTTAAGCCATACAAAAAGAATGTATGATTTTGGAATCCTACTCACATGACTGCAAGTTGCAAATTCAATAGAGACCGAACCTCCCTATTTAAATGTAGTGCCATCCTCTTCTCCCTCCAAGTCTTTCACGCTCACATAGCCACTTAGCCTTCGTTTGCTCAATCCACAAAGCTGGCTCGCAGCAAGGGAGATGCCAGCGGCGGCGACGCCGGATTATCATGCCATGGTATCAGCGGCGACAAAGCCGTTGTGAGCAGCAAGGCGGTGGTGGAGGAGCTGTACGACGCGGTGGAGCGCGGCGACGCGGACACCGTGCGGCGGCTGCTGAACCCGGACGTGGACTGGTGGTTCCACGGCCCGCGCGCGCACCAGCACCTGGTGCTCATGCGCCTCCTCACCGGCGGCGCCGAAGCCGCGCCGGGCATCCCGTTCAGAGTCCGCACGGTCGACGCCTTCGGGTCGACTGTCCTGGCCGAGGGCACCGACGCGACGGGTCTGCTGTACTGGGTGCACGCTTGGACCGTGGGCCCCGGCGGGCGCGTGACGGAGGTGCGTGAGTACTGCAACACCGTGCTCCTCGTGACGAGGCTCGGCCGTGCCGTCGCGGAGGAGAATGCGGCGTACTCCCAGCCGCAGACGCAGTCGCAGCACGTATGGCGGAGCCGGCTGCCGGACCGCGCTCGCAGGAACCTCCCTGCCCTTGTGCTCGCCATCTGATTCTGTTCTGATCACCCCTCCGGTTGAATCTTTTGTGATGACTGGTATATAATCGTGGATGTGCAAGGCACGTCAGTACGATCTTATGCAAATTTTGTCCACCATAGAAGGACGGGTCCTGCCCGCGGCCGTAGTATGGACAACACCTCATATATATCAGCATGTATGAGCTTCAGATTTGATGCTTTCGAGAAGAAATCCAGCTTCATAAACTAAATACTGATTTATATGTCTACAAAAAACGGCTGGAAGAGCCGATCTCCATCAGTAAGTATGTTAAATATTCCAACCCAGATTTGTAGCTTGAAACAGTAGTACTCTATTGCAGTGACATAGGAACCGCACTCGCCATCATCGATAAATATTCAGACTAATGTGTGATAAAAGTTGATAGATGTTGCTGAGGTAGCTGAAAATCGAACTGTATTGATTTTGAATCTGTTGATATGGGTTAAAAACTGAACTTGACACCGTGCCATCCTGCATTCTGATTGAATGAACTGAAAAGAGAAGAATAAGCAGTAAAAAAGTTTTTGTTGAACCACTCAAAAGAATAGCATCAGAAGCTGAAGCACTAAAGTTTAAAGAACACCATTTTCTTAGCGTTTAATTAAGCACTCAAGTTTTTACTGTAACGAAACTAATAGCATACAGCTTGTTTCGCTCGATTGCATTTTTAATCAGCACATCTAGGAAGTCGTTTCTGACATCCTCGGTGTTGGTGTTAAACATGATTTTGAAGCTGTGGGTCGTTGATGTCTCAGCTGGAAGAAACCTAGTGCTCACAGCAAAGATTACTGCTGCTACCAGCAAAACAAAACATGATTACTGCTGCTACACCGTGGTCCTTACGGAAAGATACAAGTACGCTGTACGCAGGTGGAAAAAATATGCCATAGGTTCAGAAGTATAGAACTGACCCTTGCAGCAATCAATGTTAAATTCCCCATCATCCGCTACTTGTGAACTAATCACAACTCATGTTGTGCAGAGTTGTTGTTCGGACATCCTGTCGAGCAGGTTGTACATGTACACACGCGAGCACGGTGAGGTGGCAGCGAGGAAGGAGATGCCGCCCGGCTGTGTCAGAAGCAATGGCCCAAATTTTCCTATCACGCTTTAACTGAAGAAGCTAGCTACGTCGATCTATTCTGAGAGTAAGATTGGCACTCAGAAGGGTCGTCAGATTAGTTTCAGTTTAAGGGAGAACATTTGGCTCAAATATAAATTTTTCCATTGATTTGGTTGGGGTGCGCCAGGCCCAGGCAATAGTGCAACGCCTGGGCGACACGTAAGGCCCCAATAGCAAGCTACTGTGGTGGACCCTTCCCCATAAAAAATAAATTTAATATCGTTGTGGCCACTTGGACCACATATCAGATATTAAACTGATAAGAACAGATACTACACTTGATCTTAGCCAAAAGGCCGAGAAAGGAATGCCTCTCCGCTGCGCGCGGGGTCTGCTTATATAGCGCGTCTACTCTTCCGCTCGCTCCGGCTGCGCGAGGTGGGACTAAACGAGAGCGCTGCACAGCATCCTGGCCGGTTCTATGTTGAGAGGCTCTGCTCGGTTCACATGGGCTGTAGTTTAAAGGAACTCATCGTTGATGGGCCGGTGATTCCGTACTAAGGCCCGACGGTACAAGTAAACGTCAAGCCACGTCAAGACAAGCCCCTAAAAAAAAGACATCTTTTTTATTTTTTAGATTAGAAATTCTTTCAGTCATCTATTTCCTGCAAGGCTGCAGCCCCTAGTACTGAATAATATCTAAGTCGGCTAGTAGGAGTCAAGTTACAAACAGACACAGTGCACAATTTTCTCCACTCAAAATGTTTCCTGTTGCAATATGAACTCTTGGGATTTTTTATAAAACGGTAGGAAAGATTGCATGATCTGATCGGATGGCAAAGATTCAAAGAATATACTGGCTCAAATAGCTGGAGTCGGGTGCATACACCAAAAAGGATGTTCTTACCTAGAAGCACGTAGTGGTGTTTTTGTTTTGTCTCGCTAGCTAGGCACTAGTGGTGTTGGGCTTACAATACTCGGTATGTCGTTGTCGTGCGGTCGGCAACGCGATGGTTGGATCGCAAGATCATTGCACCGAAATGGTCAAGGACGAGGTGCTCAGCTTGTTGGATTGGATGTCATCGTGTTCAGACTTCAGACGGTAGCAAATTATGACGCGGCTTCTCAGCAAGCCAACAGTGTTGACATGGTCTTGCCGGATCGAGTGAAAGTGACAAGTACATAATCTGAGAACAATGTTCAGAAGGACGTGCGTACCACAGCAAGACAGCAGCAACACAGCTGCGATGCAACGAGATTCAGCGATCAAGCGAGTTTGTTTATAATTCACTATCTTTCATACCCAACAGTATTGTTACAGATGATTTGATTCAGTATGCACATTAGCATCGGGGGAACAAGGAGAAAAAATGAAAGAATTTAAAGAGAGAAAAATACTGATCAGCAGAACTGTATCGGGACTGAGAATCGATCAGGCGTCCTGTGAGTAGAAGTCGATGATCTCCTCGAGGTCGAGCTGGAGGAGGGAGACGGCGGAGCGGTCGTGGCAGCGGGCCGCGAGCCAGAGGATGTGCTCGAAGAGGATGGCGTCGACGTCCACGAACAGGGCCTTGCCCCGCCGCTCCTCCTTCCTGGCCGCCGTCTCCAGGAGCACCCGGAACGGGTAGGTGTCGAGCACCAGCTGGTCCACGGCGAACACCTGCCGCTCCTTCCCGACGACCACCCGCACCGTCGCCGGTGACGGACCCGCGGCCTCCGCGTCGTCGTCGATGGCGTGGTAGCCCAGCCGGGAGTGGGAAGCGGTGGACGGCCACCGGAGGAAGACGCAACAGCCGGCCATGGCGGACAGGCCTGATGGAGAGAGAGGTTCTTTACTGGTGGCTCGGGACTCTGTTTCTTGAACTCCTCCTCTGCTTCTTTGGACGTGTTGGGAGGGGTGGCGAGCCTGTTTATACGAGACGGGATCGTGGGCGGGTGGAGCCGTTGGATCGTGGACAGGGGAGCTTTATTGCAAAATAGCTGCATCTCTCTCGGTGTAGCCGTTGGACCTGGCCAGGCCCACGCACGGACAGGACATGGTGGAAAGAGACAGGCCGCGTCCTTGGAGTTGGACCCGCTCTCTCTGCCTGCCATTCATCCATGCAGCTTTCGTCTTCCCTTCCTTTTTTCACTTGTCTATTGATTTCGTCTCTGACTTGGCTCCAGAGCTCACCGTGATAACCGATCAAGTCACGGAGACGCGTAGAGTGTAGAGACACACGCGGTGCAACTTGCAAACTAAAACACCGGGACAGACAGCGCGCAACAGATCGAAACGCGGGCACGGGTGCACCACAACGCTGGGATGCGTCGCCATCGTCGCGCGCGCACAGGCACAACGAGCGCCCACGCCACGATGACGATGGTACGCTGTGCGGCCGGCCGTCGTTGGGCTGCTGTTGGGCTAAGCCATATTTAACAAAGTTAAAACGGAATTTGAACTAAGCCATAGATCTAGCCCTAGACCTACCGAAGTCGCGGGGAACATGGACGCTGCTGGTTCGCCGCCCACATCGGTCTCCGTCGTCGGAAGTGTCGTCGGAGGTGTGGTGGCGGTGGCCTTGAGGGATGTAGATGCCCTCAAGGAACTTGCATGCCTCTGGGTCGCGGCCCTTGCTAGAGTGTGGTAGGGTTTGATCTAGCGGGGTCCGATCTAGCGGCGGCGGAGGGAAGTCTCGATGGCCGCGGCATGCCCTCCCACTCCTGCTCTGGCTAGTTGTTGTGGTCGCCTTCTCCGGTGCCGGTGTTGACTCGGTCAAACTCGCTCAACTGACGAGCTAGCTCGTCTCGTTCAACAAACGACTCCAGAAATTAAGCTCGGCTCGACTCGGTGAACTCGCGAGCTACTCACGGGTAGCTCGGTAAAACGGCAAGTTCACCAGAGTGTGGAGGCCTTCCCGACGTGGTGGTACGCACGGAGCTATGACGGACTCCGGAGATGCCGACCTAGAGGCGGAGTGATCATCCCGCATCTTCTTCCCCAGGGTCTTCGACTCCAAGCTAGGCTGTTTCTCCATGGCGTGGTGGTCGGTCGAGGATGACGCTGGATGGTGGTTGGTACTCGCGGTCGCGATGGGCCGGTGGCCTTCGGGGTGGATGGAGCGACAAAGAGGAGGCGGGCTATGATGGGGGCTGGCGGTGATCGGCGGGGATGGGGCGGGCGGTGGCCGGCGGTGAGAGATGTGGGCGTCAGGTTGTGGGACAGTGACCGGAGGTCGAAGAGAGGAGGAGAGGTCGTGTCTTGCCGCCGCCTCTCCTCAGTGGCAGGAGACGGATTGAGGACGGGAATGGCTGTCGTGCTCGTACGCTCGCTACCTGGGTAGGCTTGGGATGCACTGCGGGATTTTGCTAGTTGGGCTGGGCTAGACATGCCAGCACCGTATTTTAAGATTTTAAGCGAGCTAAACGAGTTATAACTCGACTCAAAAAAGCTCGAAGTCATTTATTGACGAAAGTGAAAACTCGGCTCGGCTCGTTTGATTGCGAGTTCGAGTCGAGTCGAGTCACAAGTTATTCGTTTAACTCACGGGTTTTGATTTCAGCGCTAAATATGGCCACCTTATCACAGATTATGCAATGGCTATGGTCGTGACATTAGTCATTTGCCATGAAAATTATGAATGTTTTACAATATCATTTTGTGTAGATTTTTTTTACAATTATGTCAAAGTTCAAATTTACCATGTTTCCTAGCAACTAACTCACACAAGAGAACTTCGCGCAAAACAGTATTATATATGTTTTCTGATTTTCTTTTTAAAATGGGATCAAAATCGATGGCGAAACTATTAATAGCAATGGGCTGAATATTTTAACATCATGTGTGACTATGCATTATAGTCCTAACTGTGCATCTTAAAATAATTTTCTTTTGCAATGATTAGGAGTAAACAAGAATACATCTGTGGTTAACTTTGACTAACTTTAGGAAAATCGACATATTTTTTAAATAGGCGGAAGTAGCTAGAAAGCGAGATTTTTATATTTGGAAATTAACCACTTTATTAAAAAACGAAGAGGTGTCATTTTGCATCATATTATTGCACTTACTTAAAACCCATTTCTAGCACTGATAAAATAAAATTTTATTTTTATGACAAAAAGTTAGAAACTCTCTCACACTATTGTTTGGCATGTCAAGATGCACCGTGTGTCAAATTTGGTCAAACTATCATAAACTATGCCATGGACATGGCCATTATCTCCGTCCTTTGCCTCGAAAATCATGAATGTTCATACACGATAATCAATTTTATAAAGCTTTTTTACAAAGTACGTTAAAACTCATATTTATTATTTTCATAGCAACTAGTAGAAATAAAATGACCTCGTGCCAAAGGGCAGATTTTTTTATTTTTCTTCATGTTCGTTGATTTTTTTTCAAAAGAGGATCAAAATCGTCGATGAAACTATTCATATAAATGGTTTGAATCCTTCTGACACTCTCCATAACTATTGCATAATTATATTTCGATACCTTAAATATTTTCTTTGCAATTTTCTGATGTGGGGAAATGCTAAGGTGGATAGGCTGCATATGCGAAGAAATAAGTTAGTGTGCATCATCTATCATGGCTTTCTCATTTCTGTTTTTGCTATCTTTTTTTTCACGAAAACGTAAAAACTTTGTGTTTTGATACATTGATAGAAAAGAAGAGTTTTCCATTGTTCTTTTTTTGCTATCTTATCATGAATGAGAACATGGATAAAAGAGAGAAAATATAAGGACAAAACCGTAAACACCCACCAAAGAGAGAATTTCGATGGCAGTCTCCTCCCCACTCTCCTCCTCAATCGGCTCTGCCAAAGCCCTAGCCTGTTTCCGTACCTCCTGCCTTGTTCCCCAGAGAACAGGTACGAATCTTCCTTCTCTGCGTTATTCGCTATCGTACGACCTTCTTTAGCTTCGGTTTTCGTAGATCGAAATTCCTGCCCAATCCGTTTCACGTGTTCTTGGATTTTGTGTATGCATAGCAGATTCGGGATGTAATTTCTTCCGCATCAAATTAGGAATTTACGATTTGTTGCAATACTGATCGTGAGCTGGGACTCGTAATGCAGCTTGCTCGCGCCTACCGTGTATCAGGATGTGCGCTTCGCCGGCAGGGTCGAAGAAGACCGTGTGGGTATGGACGGAAAACCGGCAGGTGATGACGGCAGCCGTGGAGAGGGGCTGGAGCACTTTCCTCTTTGGATCCAAAGAGCTCAGCAAGGACTGGTCAGGTGAGAGCAGATTTCAGTTTGTTCTGAGCAGCGATATTCTGTCATTTAGTTCAACTTGACAAATGGTTTGATACACAATGTGCAAGCCGATTAAAATGTTCTGTGTGTGTGTGTCTGTCTGCTGCAGCAACTGCTCGCATCCATCCTCTCTTTATTGATGGCCTGGAGATTTTTGATGAGGGAAATCAAAAGGTTGCAGCAATTTCTGTAATCTCTTCCCCAAGTGAGCTGCAACTCATACAACCAGAAAATATGGAAGTACAGAACACCGTGATTGACTTTCGAGGTGACTGGCAGGTTAGGCAATCGAACACTGCAATACCACCATATCAGTTTGTCCTATAACTTATGTTGAAGTCCGGATTTGCATGACATACATGTTAATTTGAACCAGCGCAGTGACATAGGCTATCATACTTGAGCTCTTACAATATAAGCTCTAAACTGTATAGTCATCCTTTACTGTCCTGTGTGTTCGAAGAACTCTTTTACATCTGTATCATTGCACTTTTTTTTTGATAACGTATCATTGCACTTATTACTCTTCATGGTGCCCTTTTAGTCATACCTACCAAATTACCAGTGACCTGCAAACAGTACAGTACAATCCCACCTTAACCATATGACGCATTAAGTGGTGTCTTATTTTCCATATCAGTTTTTCCTGGAACTTATTTTGAAAGTCCTGATTTACATGACATACATGTTAGTTTGAACCAATACAGTGAGATAGGCCACCATACTTGAGCTCTTACAATACTAAGCTCTAAACTGTTTGTTCATCCTTTACCGTCTTCTTGTGTGTTTGAAGAACTGTCTTACATCTGAAGCATTAACTGGTGCATTTGTTTTCCAATTTCCATAGGTTATACCAGCAGAAAATATAGTTGCTGCATTCCAAGGATGTCCAGGAACCATATTGGCCGTTTCGAAAAACTCAACTGAGGCTCAAGTTTTTCTTGAGGTAATTATCGAGAGATTTCAACATACAACAGCAGATCTTGCATATAATGATGTTATGTATTGTCATTGACTATATTTTATTTGTATGAGATTGTTTCATAATTTAGAGTACTCATTTTGCAGGCCTTGGAGCAAGGGCTTGATGGAGTTGTACTTAAAGTAGAGGACATGGATGATATTATTAAACTCAAGGTATCACAATTTTTTTAGATGAACAGGGAATCCTCCCCGGCTCCATTTCATTGAAACGAAACCTCACATAGTTCTTTACAGGAACGTAAAACCTAAGGCTACTCAAGTCTCTCAGCTAGAGAACTGTAAACGAACCAAAAGCACTCCCTCCCAGAGTCGAAAATATCACAATTATTTTGGAACTTCTTAGGTACTTAACAAGTAAAACTCTGTCTAGGTGTATAATGGTCTCATCGTAAAGATAGATATATTGCAACATATATATTTAAAGCTAAGTGTACAAAAGGCAATATTTTGCTATGGTCACTGATTGCTGTTTCTCTGATTGTACGATTTACCAGTTGTTATTTCTTTACTCCTGTAATCACTCAGGATTATTTTGACAGAAGGAATGAGGCAAAGAGCCAGTTACAGTTGACAAAGGCTACTGTGTCAAAGGTTGAAGTTGGTATGGGCGATCGTGTTTGTGTGGATCTTTGTAGTATCATGCGACCGGGTGAAGGCCTGATGGTTTGTGTTACCTCTCATCTTTCACTGTCACAAGCCAAATACGTAAATAAATATACACAGATCGATTAAAAGCATCCAGGTGGATGTGCCAATGCGCCCATTGCCCAGTTCCAAGCATGCACATATGTGCTAGTAATATGTGGTATTATTTCTTGAAATGAAGTAATATGTGGTATGTTGTTTTCAGGTTGGCTCCTATGCAAGGGGAATGTTCCTTGTTCACTCTGAATGCTTGAAGTCAAGCTACATTGCTAGCAGGCCTTTCAGGGTCAACGCGGTAAGATATCATTAAATTTAGACTGCAGTAAGATATTTTAGGTATTGCATTACAGCACATTGCAGGTATTGCATTACAGTAGGCTTCAATTAATATCTTCTTCTCCATTTTTAGGGTCCCGTGCATGCGTATGTTACAGTCCCTGGGGATAAAACTAGCTACCTCTCAGAGCTGCGATCAGGCAGGGAAGTAATTGTTGTTGATCAAAATGGGCTGTGGCGAACTTTAATTGTCGGCCGTGTGAAGATTGAATCAAGGCCTCTCATCCTTGTAGAAGCAAAGGTACATAAAGATGATCTTCCTTTTAAGGATGACTGTCCATCCATTGTCATTTGCATGACATTACTGGACCTGATGCAGGAAAACTCCGGAAGTGGTACATATAGCATTTTCCTTCAAAATGCAGAGACAGTTGCACTTATCACTCCTGACAGAGGTAAACCTATGGTAACACATATTTTAAGATAATGTGGTAATTTTCTTTTAGATTTTCAATTCAAAGAAGTTGGAAAAAATTACTTCTGAATGGCTTGGGTCAGTAGTTTATTAGGAAATGTTCTAGTTGCAATGTTTATGTAGTAACTATACTTGACACTAGGGATGCATTAAGGAATACGATAAGCAACACTGGAAATCAGCGACCACAAAGTTTCACTGGAAAATGAACCTTATGCAACTGCAGGAATTAACAGGCAAAAAGTTTCACTGAAAAAGGAAACTTTTAATAAACAGTGCAATGTATTTACTCAGTTCTCAGATACACGTAGTTCTAGTTAAAGCCAATGTTCAGATTAGGAGATTCAACAGTGTATCATTGGCCTGTTTTGACAAACTTATTCCAGAGCCATACGATTGTTTGGTGTAGGATCTGGTGGAAGGACTGCTATTCCTGTGACTTCACTGAAAGTTGGCGACGAAGTTCTGGTGAGGAAGCAGGGTGGCGCCCGTCACACTGGAATAGAGATTCAGGAGTTTATTGTTGAGAAATGAGGCATACTGCGTCGGTTCCGTCTGCGCTGTTTTTGTTCTCCACGAAATTTGTGCTGATTGATGTGGGTGAATTTCACACCAAGTGTGCTGATTGATGTGGGTGAATTTCACACCAAGTCGCGTATATCTAGATCACCATTAGATCCAATACACGGTGTATTTGTATGTTGACGTAATTCAGGGCTAAAGAGATCCTTTCATGTGGGTTACATACTTTACGGTAAAGCCTTGACACATAAATTGGCAATATATATACTGACAAAAAGATTCCCAGAGGAAGATACTACCTTCGTTCAGAATTATAATGTTCTAACTTTTTCTAAATCACATGTATCTAGACATGTTTCAACATGTGTGTTCACTCATTCAAGTCCGTATATAGTCCATATTGAAATATCCAAAACGTCTTATAATTCAGAACCGAGGAAGTAGATCTTTAGAAGGGTCAGACGAAGGTATCAAAACATTTGCTAGGTTGAACTAAATGTTGTAGTCATCTTTCGTGTCTACTCACACATGACCAAGAAGCATCAATAGAAACAACCATTGCACTACTCACAGCTCACACCACCAAATATACAGCTAGCCACCAAATATACAGCTAGCCGCACAGATACATATCTATCTTCCTTTTCCACGCTACGGATACATATCTTTCTTTTCCATGCTACGCTTCTAGTGCACTTGCGCAGTCCTATATGCCGGTAATGGTGACGCCGTCTTTCCAAGAGTGCGCCTCGGTGAAGGCTGGCCTCTCATCGGCGACTTCGGGACGGTGTTCGAGGTCCTCCGGGTGTCGACGTATGGAGACGCCGAATCGTTTTTGGGCTCTTGCAGCAGCTCTAGCTCTTCCAAGACCTCGGACATCTGCGGCCGCATTTTCGCATCGTTGCAGATGCATTGCAATGCGAGGTTTGCAATGGCATGTGCACCTTTCTTCGGATACTGGCCTCCTAGCTTTGTATCCATCACGCGGTACAGCCTGCGCTTGTCGCGCAGGTGTGGTTTCGCCCAGTCAACTAGGTTCTGCTCTATGCCTGGCTTCGATTTGTCCAGGCTCGCCTCCCTGTCAGCAACTCAAGCAACACCACCCCGAAGCTGTAGACATCTGCCTTTGCAGAGAGGCGACCTGTGAATTTTGAAGTAACATGAGAATGGGTTTATCCAGAAATAAACTATACATGTTTGTTTATTTATTATAAACAGTTTCATCAATACATGTTCAGATGTACTACCATCTTGTAACAACCGAGAATGATGGACAGCATCAAATTAATTAAGTAGGAATAAAGTGGAATGGAACATGAAAAATTGGTTTGACTTGACATATAACAATGATTGACATTTAACAATGTAGACAAAATGGATGGCAAATATAGTTGACTATCGAGGGAATTCAGGAAACTAATTCAATGATTGGAAAATGCCACAATCTTGCTATAATGTAGACAAAACAGATGGCAAATATTGTTGACTATGGAGGGAATTCAGGAAACTAATTCAATGATTGGCAAATGCCATAATACTATTATAATTGAACAAATAAGCCTGATTATGGATTAGCCATAGGCATAAGATGGTGAAGCATGATAGTTATTGTCATAGCTTCGCTAATGCAAAGCAGCGACTCGGCATCGACAACTATTGTCAAATCTGATTTCATATGACACAAAAAAGGAACACATGGACACATTTTTCATAAAGACACAAACAAAAATAATATCCAAACCTGTAGCAATATACTCAGGAGCTGCATATCCATGAGTGCCCATGACTTGTGTGGAAACATGAGTTCTATCCCCAGTTGGACCAGCTTTCGCTAAACCAAAATCTGAAAGCTTTGCGTTGAATTCCTGTATTGAATCAAGAAACATAAGCTAAAGGAACATTCCAATGAGACAGACACGCTTGCAATAGTGTCAACACTATTTCTCAAGCATACCGAATCAAGGAGAATGTTTGATGCCTTGAAATCACGATATATAACTTGGTTTTCTGCATGATGCAAAAATGACAAGCCCTTAGCAGCCCCGATAGCAACCTTAAGCCTTATTGCCCATGACAAAGGTTCAGCACCTCCTACAAGAATAGAGACATTATTGGTTACTTTACAATTCACACATGAATATTCAAAATGAAAAGTCAGGGGTTTAGCAAGGAAGAACCATATGAATTAAAATACATACTTCTGAACAGATGATTCTCCAAACTTCCCTTGGGCATGAACTCATACACCAAAAGTCGGTTATCCCATCTGTGCAATAACCAATGAGCTTAACAAGATTCGGGTGGTGAAGTTGGCCAAGGTAGTTAACCTCTGTCTGAGCAGCAAAATTAACCATCAGGAAACATGAAAAATGTCATTGGGGAAAGTAGAAAATAGTGGTAGAGTATTGAACCTACCAGCCACTCCTTGTGTCCTTGGAAACCTTCTGGTTTAAGCTTCTTGACAGCAACAACCATACCGATTCCCGGTTTCGAAGGAGCAAGAGTGTGCTCATCAATCCAACCTTTAAAAACATGCCCAAATCCTCCTTCCCCAAGAAGACTGTCCGGTCGAAAGTTCTTGGTCGCATTTTTTAGGTCATTGAACAAGAATGCCTTCAAATTTGACGATGACAGGATTTCACATTCTGTCCGAGTAGAGAACTCGCTTCGGTCTTTTATAGATGGAAGAGTAAATGTTGAACGAGTCGAGTTGGTCTTACTCGTGGAAGTAACAGATGATAAGCTTGTTTTGCTGGTCACTTTTGATGGATCTGAATTCCCAGCAAGAAACAAAGGAAATGTGTATAAGAACAAATTGACATTAATAACATCTTTAGGTTTACAATGATAATAAACTTATGAATGGTCAATTTAGCAACATCCGGCACTCTACGCTGATCAGAATCGGAGAAAACCTCCTTAACCCCTACCATCTTTATAAGCGAAAAAACTCCTTAAACTATACTATCTTTAAAAGCCTGGTACCTTACCAAAGAAGGATTTATCAGGAGCTCTCTCCTATCTGAAGTTCTGAATGAAATACCGTACTCTTTTATTTACTAACGTTAAATTGAAAGTACATATAGGAATAAGATAGGTGAGCAAAAATAGAAAGGAAGGCCAACCAGAGGAGCAGATCCATATGGACCTTTGAGAGTTGATAACTTGGAAGAAACAACGAAAGCTTAATAAGGAAGGGCTGGGTGCATCACTCGATGCAGAGACCGAGGTAGCACATCCATCTCAACTAGGCAAAAACTAAATCCACACAAACAGCTACTACGAATAACCAAAACACCCCAAGCACCACCAGAAACAAAATACTAAACCCATAGATACAAGTGGAAACCGACAAATATATACAGATCAAAACCGCCGGTAAGAATGGAGTAAAAGTAGCAAGGAAAGGCACTCACAGGTACCACCGGTGTTCATGCTGTTATCCACCGCGACGTGGTTTTCATGCAATTCCCCATCTTCCCTTGCTCCCCTTCTTAGCTAACAGGGTGAAGGATCTTCCTGTCCCGAAGAAAGATCCACAGGCAAAGTCCAATCCCCTTCCAAGTCAGAGCTGAGCAGGGCACCTGAGCAAGCTAGAGATGGGCAGTGGTGGAAGGGATCAAGAGGAGCGGCCGCTGATAATAGATGAGCAACCAAACCGCAAAGGTCCAGCCGTTTTAGCCTCCAGTTGATCTGGACCGCCACTTGAAGGGGGCAGAGAAAATTCGGCGGCAGCCGCAAGAAACAAGCAGGAACCTTCAGAAAGTCAACCAAATCCCCTCCGCTCTCCTCCGAGATGACCGAGCGGGGAGGAGAGGAAATTCAGTCTGGTCAACCTGAGGATTTTGGCCAGCCAAGCCGTCACCAAGAACCGCGCGCACGGGGAGATGGACGCAGTCGAAGATGCTCTCCTCCTCTCGAGCTGAGGCTGCGGGAGATGGAGAGGAGGGGGAGCTGAGGGTGGAACGGAAGTACTACTAGCTAGCCTGCTGCGGCCGGCAGCCACCGACCGAGTGACCTCAGGTGGGAATGGAGCTGCTGCGAATGAGAGCGGTGGTGGGCGCTTCCTTCCCCTGTCTCTCTCTTCTACACGTTGTGGGGTGGCGGGGCGGCAACTTTGCATATAAATCCTCGACTTATTTGAGTGTGTGATGTACACCCTCTGTATCTCTGTATAGAGAAGATCCATGCCAATGTACCCCTGGATGGTTGCGGAAGCAAGTTTCGAGATTGCACCGGGTTTTCAAGGAAAAAAAGGATGCCTCTGGGAACCAGTCATCCCCTCGACTGTGATTGCTGACATCGCCGTATCGTCAAAGCTACATATTTTCAATCAACCCCTAGCTCAGTGTGGTACTTCGTAGTTGTTAGGATAGAGGAAGCATAAAAAAAAGCACTCTCGCTGTCTCACATGATGTTTTGGGCATACACTCAGTCTTGAGTTTCAAAGTTGACCGTTATCCGTTTCTTGTCAGGATGGGAATGAGCCGGGTCGACCTGCCGGGTCCCTGACCCGACCCAAAAAAATAAGGCCATTGGGTCGGTTGGGCCGGCCTCATATAAAAATTGGGTCAGTGGAGCTGGCCCCGACTGACCCATTGGGCCAGCAGGGCTGACCCACGTCTGAAAATTGCAGTCCATCCATACAACTCAATTAGCTCTAATTGATCATTTTTGCTCTGTCGCTAAGTTTCGACGAGTTGCGTTGTCAAGTAGCATCATGTCGTTGTATATGTATTGAAATTGGATCCAGATTTTACTGTGTTATACACGTATTGGAACTAGATTTATTGCCCGTGAGATCCATCTAGCTATATTAGCATGGACATCAGCTAGCTTGGTATACTAATCAGTCATCACATCTACTGATTATTCGTACCTTCATACACGTACTGGATGTACTAATTATACATTCCATCAGCTAGCTAACCTTCGTACATACTTGAGTCAGTTAGATCAATCTTTCTATACAAACTTTAGAAAAATTCTATGTGCACCGTGCACGCACAACCAAAAATATGTATGGAAGCTAAAATTTGAGTCGGACCCGGGTACCCATCGGGCCGGCGGGGCCATTGACTTTTTTGGAATGGGTCGACCCGTGGCCTCTCAATTCGGCCTTGAGGCCAACGGGGCCGGGTCCAAGGCTAGGTCCGGGCCGGCCCATTCCCATCCTGAGTTTCTTGCATCAATAATCTAACAAGATTTGTCAAATTGTGGTAAATTACATTTTTTTTAGTTTTAGACTATGTTACCAAACAAATTTTGTATGCTATAAGTCAATGTTAGAAAGAGACCTCACACATTCTAGAAAGCCATTTGTTTCGATGTATGCGTATTCGATTAGATCAGAGCAGGGTAGACGACACATACACACAAAACGGAAAGGTCCAGAAGAATTCACATATATATATATATAAATTCATAGAAAGAACCCCAAAAGAAGAAAAATTACATAGAAAACCTTGGGGAACCCTTCACCAGATCATCCTCGCTGCTCATCTTCGACGTTGCCATAGCGAGCACCAAGAGAATGAATATCAAAATCCATCAAACCCGAGGTCGACACAGCTCCACTGCCATACATCGGCCGGCTTTGTGGACCGGAAAAGGGGGCGCCAAAAGCGCACATCTTGTCGTTGGGCTTGTCTACCGGAGCCTTCGCTCCGTCAACCACGTCGAGGGATAGAACCAAATCCGCCTGACTTATGCCATAGACATCGCACGGACCTCGTCGTCATCCAGACCATTGTCGACCTCTGTAACACCCCGGCCACCCCCGGGCCGGGCCTGTCACCCCTGGCAGCTCGCTAGGATCTCCAGACTGGCCCCACAGACCAACACTAGTCTTTTCTGCGCACTTTGTCCTCACTCGTGCGCACCCGGGAACCTGTTCCCGGTCAGTCACCCATCCTTGGAGTGCTCCGGGCCAAGCACGCTTAACCTCGGAGTTCTTTCCAGATGAGCTTCCGGAAAAGAAGTTGCAACTTGTTGATATGAGTATTCTATCAATCCTGTTAAGCCCTGAGCCAGGATCTCGCATCCTTCCCCCCTTAGAAGATCGACGCCCTCGTCGGTCGACCTCCAGTCCAGGAACTTCCCCTCTTGGTACACGTCTGTGCGTCCAGTGCCGGCACATGCTCCACATGTCCACGCCCCTGACCCGCACACGCCCGTGTTGCCGCGAAGGTCGGCTCTGATACCAAATTGTAACACCCCGGCCACCCCCGGGCCAGGCCTGTCACCCCTGGCAGCTCGCTAGAATCTCCAGACTGGCCCCACAGACCAACACTAGTCTTTTCTGCGCACTTTGTCCTCACTCGTGCGCACCCGGGAACCAGTTCCCGGTCAGTCACCCATCCTTGGAGTGCTCCGGGCCAAGCACGCTTAACCTCGGAGTTCTTTCCAGATGAGCTTCCGGAAAAGAAGTTGCAACTTGTTGATATGAGTATTCTATCAATCCTGTTAAGCCCTGAGCCAGGATCTCACAACCTCGCTACACCAACAACTCATGTGCAACATCTTCTGCCTTCACGATGGTGTCAGAAGAGACGTCGTTGCCGCCTCAAAGACCTTGCGTGGAAACCCTAGATCCAGTGACCCGTAAGAGCGGCGGATACACAAATCTGCACTCCTCGGCGTCGTTGTATAGCGCCATCAACAGGGGCGAAGCTAGAAATAATTATAAATTGGTTCATCTCTATTAGACTAATGGGTCCAACCACATAACTGAAGGAGAAATGCCCTATAGGCAATTAATAAAGATATTGTATTTGTCATATCTTGATTGTTCATAATACGTTTTATACCATGCTATAAATGTATTAAGCGGAAACATTAATACACGTGTGGTACATAAACAACCAGGTCCCTAGTAGCCTCTCTACTAGTCCATTGAGATCAACAGATGATTAAGTTTTCCTGATCATGGACTTGGACGTCAATTGATAATGGAGTCACATCATTAGGTTAATGATGTGGTGGATGCACACCCAATATATGTAGGACGTAGTACTCACACCTTCGACCATGAGATCATATTTAATTGCTCTTTCTGGAAGGTACTTTGATTGTATCAAACGTCACTCCTTATATAGGGCCACTTCTTTTGAGTTTCTGCTTATGCATAAGCTGGTTTATAGATTCCGGTGGGGAGAAACTGTGGTGGGGAGAAGCTACGAGAAACTGTCTGGGAGAGTTCTTTTGAGCTTCTGAATTTTTGGCTTATTTGTTGCGTTGATTGTAAAATGTCTATAATGCCCTGATATTTGATATGTGCACTAAATAAAAATATGGTGTAGTAGTATACTTCAGAACATGCCAAAATAAAAACAATATGAAAAGTTAGACGATAATAAAAACATGGTCATTATCCAACATTTTTATAGACCAACAGTGAAATTATAAGCATTTAGCATGACATCAATTTACTAGCAGGATACAAATTACTATCTAAACACCAATTACCAGTACCAGGGTGGAAAACTTGATGCTAGCAGCATACCAAATCACAGCAGTACAAAATTAATCGCTGGGAGGCTCGGTCGGCCGGTGGAGATGCGGCCGAGAGTGGAGAAGGGGCGGCCGCGGGTGGAGGCTGGGCAGCGGTGAGATGGGATGCCGGAGCGGCGGGGGCGGAGGCTGGGCCAGCGACGGTGAAGCTGTGGCGGCGGCGGCGGAAGACCTAGGGAGCGCCATGGTGCCGGCCTGGTGCGGACAAGCGAGCGAAGTTGCTGCCGTCCTCGAAGCTCGGCCTGGAAGCTCGGCCTGCCGTCCTCGAAGCTCGGACGAGCACAACACGAAGCTCAGCCTGCTGCGGACGAGCACGCGAGGTTGCTGCTGTCCTCGATGCGGACGAGCTCGAGGATACGGCGGCGTAGCTGAGCGGGGCCGCGGAGAAGAAGAGCCGGGGTGGGGAGAAGCAGTTGCGGGACGGCGGGATTCGGCGGGGGAATGGAGAGATCCGGCCCTGGGCAACCGGGATGCGGCGGCGGTGGGGGTGGAAGGCGGCGGCGGCGGTGGTATGTGCGCGGGTGGGCTACGGGATGGGAGAGGAAGGAGAGGTTGGGGATGGGTGCGGGTCGAGACGGGGCAGAGAATTCTTTTTTCCCCGAGTCGTTCGGTTGACTGTGGACTCCAGCCTCCCGATGGCAATAGTCTGTAATTTCGCCCAAGGACATGTCTACGTACCGAAAATGCTTCGCTTCTTTCCTCAGAAGCTCGGGAAACTCCCCGGAAACGAGCTCGGCCCAGCTTCTCCCGTCCTTCACGTTTCCAGTTTCGCGGTGGAAATAAGCCCGGCAGAAACCGGACCCTTCTTTTGGGCTTCTGCTTCTCTGGACCCAGAAGCCACCCAGAAACTGCAAAAGAAGTGGCCCATAGGATGACAATAAAGATGTCCCTCTCGGGTATCCGAAAGAAATATGTTCAGGCATATGATCAAGAGCGGGATTTGCCAATCCATATAGCAGGATAGATAATCTGCGCCCACTCGGTGAGATTACATCAACGAGCTTGCAAGCATATGACTAGGTCACGAGGATGTAATATCGCAGACGAGTAAAGATAGTATTGTCAATGACGAGATCAAGCTAGGTATCAGGATACCGTAGAACGAGTCTCGGACAAACTAAGTATCGCCAGGCAAAAGGTTTGAGACTTGACGTCTAAGGTTCAAACGACAAAGATATTCGTGGACGCACAGGGACTATCATGGGTAGTATCCAGATCCCTCTGTTAGTCATTGATCAGAGAACGGGTCTCGATCATGTATGGAGTGATCTCGAACCGTAGGGTGGCACACTTAAGGGTAGGCGACATTTTAATAAGATTGGATGTCGAAGAGAAAATAAAGAAGGGTTCCGGAATGGTTCCGGGACATATCCGACGGAGTTCGGGGGCCGAAGAAATGGTTTTCGGTGCCGGGATAAATTAGATAATATGTATTTAATATTAATTAGTGTAATTAATAGTTAAATATATTTTATTTTAATTATTTTCGGAATTTTAAAGGGCAGCCCACCTAAATGGGCCTTGACCGAAGGAAAAAGGCCCATAGGGGGGAAACTCCCCCCATGGTGCGAATTGTGAAGGGGCAACCCTAGGTGGGGCCCACCTAGGGCCGACGCACCTGTTTGGGGTGTGGTGCCATGTGGGGTTTAGTCCCACATGACTTAGCCACCAAGGGTGACACCCCTCCTCCTCCTTTATATAGGGATGCCCCCATGCCTTGGAAACTTGCACCATCCTCTCTCTTTCTCTCATCCGTTTAAGTTGTGGCTCCGCAAATGGGGCTACGCACGGGTTGAGAGAGTTCTCTCCACCATACGCACACGCCGTGCTGCTGGGTCCAAGTCTTCTGCTTCCGCTACTCGGCTGGATCGGAGCCCGGAGGTCATCGTCTACACCGTACGTGTATAGAGCTACGAGGTGCTACACGTGTGGCACTTGGTGGAGTTCGTCTTCACCACCTTGAGGTCGGCGCCGCCGTCGTCTTCGCTGCTCGTCTTCATCACGCGTCGTCATCGAAATAGATCTTTTGATCGTCGACGCTTACGGTCTACAAGGGTATGTACACCGTTCCCTCGTTACTTTATATCTGCATGGTAATAGATCCTAGCTATTTCGGTTATCGTTGTTAGGAATTTTTTTATTTTCTGCCTACGACCCCTTCAATAACAATGGTGTGAAACATGATTTAGTACAAGCTTAGCTCAAATCCAATGGGTTCAGTTGAACCCAACTCTAACATGTTGGCTCTCCAGTGGCCATCAAAGCGGTGACTCGGAAAAGTTTTTCACGATGACACCGTCAACACCACCCAAGCGCAGCCACCCGCAATACTACCCTACACCTATCTACACGCCGGGCTGAAGGCACCAAGGCTTCCCCACCCTCCCATCGCGCTAGAGAAATGGGAGGAGAAAGGATACAAAGGGAGCCCCGCCCTCGCCGGCAACTGACGAAAGGAAACGTTGTGCCTCCTTTTTCGCTTCCTCCATCTACAGGGAAAAGGAAAAAGTGTGCACTGACATGAATATGAGTTTTTGGTTAGAAAGTCAGTCATATTCTTATGAACACAACATGTTAATGTGTGGACACATGAAACAAGGTACATACGAAAACCATAAGTACAACACTACTGGTCTACTCAACTTCATTGTCTCCTCCTAGTGAGCGATGGTTGCCTCTTGATATGCACACTCTGAAGATTAATCTGGAAGGAGCTTTCACCCTAGGTCAAACTTACAACAGACGAGGAGTGGTGATTCGAGAAGATACCGAAGAGGTGATCGCTACGAGGGTGGGCAAAGCTAATTTTACCCGTGAAGCCTTTGCATTAGAGTTACTTGCAGTTGAGGAAGCCGCCTGACTAACATCTTCTCTGGGTTCCATCAAAATCATCATCTAAACGAGTTCTCACCTCGTTATTCAAGCATGTAGACAAAGACTGACTTATTTCTCTCCGACGGCGTAGGTGGTTGAGGAGTTGAAGATCCGATTTAAAACTTGGTTCTCATTATGTTCTATAGTTTCATGTACGCGTGATGCAAATCATGTTTTTCACGAAGTAGCTAAAATCGGAACGGGTTTTATGCCTAATGCTCCTGATGCGGGTACGGTGCGGCCCTGACCTTTCCGGATTGAAGGCTAAGAATGCGATGAACAAGAAGGGATAACGAGTGGATTGCAGAAAAACAATGGGGAAGCGCACAAGCACAAGTGGGGATAAATGATGAATCCTGCTTATATAAATCACACGTCAACAAGCTCTAGGAGCAGCCTCCGGATCTCAAGAATCAAGCCAACCGTACCCTTGTTGAAACCAGTTTCTCTTACCGGCGGGTCCACCGATCCAACAGATCCCAAAAAAAGATTGGCAAAGTCTATAAGAATCGCTACGTGAAATAGTAGCTACTTGAAGAGACACATCATCTCCATAGAAGGCCTTGGGGTTCCACACATGAGGGGGAGCAAAACTCAACTCAAGTTCAATCAACGAAATGAAACGTGCTTAACCGGAGAAGCAGTACTACGATTGATTGAATTCGAGGAGTTGCTTGCACCAAATTAGTTATTAGGGCGACCGAAATGCTTAGCTTAGCAGCTGGGCACGTTTGTTCCGATGATCGAATGTATTGACTGGTTCCGAGCTAATCCATAAATGATGTTTCTGTGATCCCTTTGATCAATCGACTGATTTCTGTTTACGGGATCTATATATATACGCTGATACGGTCAAAGATGTTACAGGAGAGCATCATGTCGTCACAGTATAATAATTAAATGGAAATTTCCTGTGTCCCTATCCGACAACTGCCGACACTGACATACAGACGGAGCCAATTATGCTAATCGAAACAACTTTCATGTTTCATCAGAGCATTCGCACTTGAAATATCTACTGCTCCACCGGAGTATGAATGTGAAAAGGTTGTTCTTCCTCGCTGTCGATTCTAGCTATAGTTTGGTTGACTCGATGTGCATCGGTTCGTGGACCTCACGACGACTAATTTGGTTGCAGCCGTGGTCTCTGTTCCAACAGAAACTGCAAAAAAGAGCCGCAAAACCGACCAGATTTATGTCGTTGGCATCTCCAGCCAATATTTTTCTCTTCGTCGTCGGTCTAAATTTAGAGCTCTTATTTTAACTGAAAACGGGGGGTCAAAGGAAGATATATAGCCACGCCAGGCAGGATCGAACTGATCCTTTGTCTTTAGTCGGAAACCGATTTGACGATCGGCAGAATATTTCCTGTACAGTCGTTGGCTCTTGCATCCATCCTTTTTTGTGCAATATATACATGCATTTGTAGAGGGAAAAAGGGAGAACATATTCATGTGACTTTGGCATTCGAGCAAGACATGGTGGCCAATTAATGGTTTTCAGTTGATGCCCTCCCACTTTGTCTCTCTCCCATCCCTTCCCTTTGGTGCAAGCAACGGCCGGGAGCTGGCCTACCATTTCCTCCTTCTCTATCCCCCGGTGCAGTGCAAATTTCTGGAATCGCGAATCTAGTCAACTCCAACCGCATCTTCTCCGGCAAGACCTCTCCTTGATCTGCTATTACCATGTGTAGTGTAATGCGGCAGCCAATACGCCGAAGTGCTACGTCTCCATGCAGTTCAAACATATCTTCAATGGCGACAGTTTTTCAGATACTCTGCACACAAGTGAAAACTAAACAAATAGGGATTCTCTACTCGGATAAGAACAGGAATCTCGTGAAGTTAGAGGGGACGGAAGAACAACTTTCCCCTCTCCCTGCTACAGAACACAGAGGCGACCAGAAGGCGATTTCGAGTTCCGCCGGCGGATCCGATGGATCCCTCCGCCTCCGGCGCCGTCGCGGCGTTGTGAGGTGGGGGGATCTGCTGGATCTCGTCGTGCGGCAGTAGAATAGGTGTAGTTAGGTCTTCCCTCGTTGGTTTCGCTCCCGTGGTGATGCCGGCGGCGGTGAAGAGTAGTAGTAGTTGTTTAGATCTTCCCGGCGGCGGCGGTGGGGTGGAGCCGGCGTCGCGTCTGCGGAATAATGGTGCTGGTGCACGTCTTCCTCCTCGGCATCGTCCTCTGCGGCGGTGTCTTCGTGCTGCCAGCTTCTCGTGCTCGCCGATCTACGGATTGGGGGTGTTGCTGTTGCTGCTTTTGTGCTTCGTCGACGCCGAAAGTCTGGAGCTGGCGGCGACAGTGAAGTTCTTGTTCTCCACCTCCTCTCTCCGATCCGGTGAGATCCTCGCCGGGGAGGTGGTGGAGCTGTTGATGTACTCCGTGCAGGCGGCTGGCAAGACGACGACGCTGGCCGCGTGCGGTGGAGTTCCTGTTCTGCGAGCTGGTCGTCTCCACGCCGTCTTCTTCCCCAGAGGCGGTGGCGAGCTCGCGAGATGCTGTGATGGGGATGCGGATCTGCGGCTGCTCGCTCGACGGTGGCGGATCCGGGGTGCGGAAAATCAGAAAATGGTGAAGATGGCGGTGCTTCGGAGCATGGCGATGAAGACGGCGGCGCTGGGTGCAGGTCCTGTTGGGCCACTGTCCGGCGACTTCCCGGCTGCTAGGAGGCGGCTTCCAATCAAAGGTTCGAGTGGAGCTGCGGCGGATCCGGCGCGCCACCGGCTCGTCCTCGCCGGCGTTGACTTCAGAGTTGCAGAGGGTCTTGGTTGTAATTTCTTATTTTGTGTGGACCTTTCTGTAATTGTGCTCTGAATATCACTGTTTCTTCCTCGCAAAAAAAAAAAAAAAAAGAGGGGACGGAGATTGTAGCACGATGGAGCTTTGACCAATTATTGTCGTGTCCCTTCCACTAGACACACCAATGATATATATGATACTAGCACAATGCCCGTGCTTCGCTACGGGCCCATCACTATTATTAAGGATTATAAATAACATACTCAACTCTTGGACAAACCAGCCATAAAAAGAATTCGAGTTCAACCATAGAATCAAGTTTATACATATATAATATATTCATTATTTCAAAAATGCGAGAATTGGACTTAAATCACTCAACCGTAAGCATATTTTTTTACACAGGCTCACACAAGCTAGTTTTTCTTTATACACACAAGCTAATATTTATTTTTTGATGAGGGTACTGCACACAAGCTAGTTGGTACTCCAACTCCATATTCAGATTTCGAAGGAATTAGTTGGGCTTTAGTTGGGATTAAAACCAAGACGCACGATGCGCAGATGCGAGCTCATGAGGCAGAGAACAGTTCCTCGATGCGGAATTGAGGATGACCCGTCATTGGCGCAGACAACCAGGAGGGAAGGAGGGGAGGGTCGGGGGCGGCGAGGTGGTTCGGCACCCAGCGATCTAGTAATTGTCACAACGCCAAGGCTAAGCGTGCATCGAATCACGGAGGGGCGGCCATGGCCGCACGGCGGGGATCCAGGGCGAGGGGCGAGCCGACACGGTAGCGATGCGGGGCAGGGTGAGGTGCCACGACAGTGCAGGTACGCGCCGGGGCAGCGGGATGGCTTGGCGCCGGGGACCAGCTGCCGGCGATAGGGCAGAAGGGTGGCGGCGACGCAGGGGTTGCCTGGTCGTGTGCTTGTGATTCTTTGGCGACCCCGACTGCGCACGATTGCGAATCGGACGGTTCGGCCCAGAAGGAGAGAGATGCTCGGTGAGAGATAGGAACACAAGGGGTTATCTGCAAATGTGTAACGTGTGTATTGCTGTCCGTTAGATATAAATCGAACGATTCTGAATGAAAGATGACAGACACACCATCATCACCAATTGTGGTTTTTATAGGAGTAGAGATAGTAGTATGATAGCTAGCGTCGGATGAACCGGCTTCCTGCTGCCGACAAGTGTTTGTTAGCTGAGTTAGGCAGTGATCCACCGTAAGAGCAAGCTAGATTAAGTAACATAGGCGTGTCAGATATGCTAAACAATTCATCATTTGCCGGGGCCAAGGAAGCAATTCAAAAGATTTCAACACATCGCACTGAGAATCTGAGATGCAGACAGAAACATATGGCATTGCGGAACGGCCACTGAAGGCGATGGTCAAAGAGGGAAAGGGAAGAGAGTGAGCTTGACTGAGCTGTGCCATGGTCCATGGACCATGATAGACCGTTCCACTGCTACCGACCTCGCACTCACCCCAGTCCGAACCATCTCTACCTTACTTGCTA
Organism: Poa pratensis; assembly: GCA_947311845.1. Taxonomy (NCBI): domain Eukaryota; kingdom Viridiplantae; phylum Streptophyta; class Magnoliopsida; order Poales; family Poaceae; genus Poa; species Poa pratensis. The sequence continues at coordinate 13,686,901 of CAMZMU010000064.1, forward strand.
ACGGGGCATGGACTGTTCTGCTTCTGGATTGTTCAAGAGGAATCGTAAGCTTTCCGAAAAAGCAAATGCTAGAAAATGTTCGAGAAATAACACTATTAAAGTTGGGAGATCTTTTTGTAGTTACAAGAATCGAATGCCAATCGGCGATCAATGGCCATATTTTTTTTTCGAGAGCACTGAACATGTTACGACTGATAATTACCATGCTGTAGATGCGCCAACCAGGTTGAATCGCTAAGATTTAAAAACCACAGAGATTTTTTTTTCGATGCTCGCTCATTTTGGGGTCAGCTCCAACTTTCTCGTCGCGTGCCTGCAAACGTGACACAGCCGCATGCTAAAGTCTCTAATCAGGTCAATCGCCAACATCAGTTGACCAAACAAAAAGACAATGTATTTCGGCTGAACTCGGTTTTTTGGTTTTCCCAAGGAAAAAACAACAACTACTAGTGCTGCTGGAGTATGGACAATGTATTTCGGCTGAACTCGGTTTTTTGGTTTTCCCAAGGAAAAAACAACAACTACTAGTGCTGCTGGAGTATGTTGGTAGCATACTAGCATCCGATAGTTGCTGCTTGGTTACACTTTTCTTGTTTGACATTGCTTTACCCGAGTTGGTATTTTTTTTCTTTTCTCGAAACAGGCTTTCGCCCCGCTTTATAAATAAATCCAAACGGCCGAACCGATACAAAGTGATGAGGGGAACCTCTTACATAGCAGATCAAAGATAGGAAAAGAAAAAACAAGGAGAACCAAAATTGCCACCGAAGACAACGAAACGAGACCGAGAAATGCCGAAGCTCCACGACAACGCCCCCAAGAAGGTAACGACGTAGTGCGCTGCCGTCATCGAGACCGAGATGGTCAAGGGTTTTCACCCGGAGCCCTAACGCATAGAAGGTACCCACAACAACGCCCCCAAGAGGGTAACGATACCCGCAGGCATCGCCACCATTGGCGCCGAAGCGCAGAGGTTTCACTCGGTAAAACCTTCGTACAACGTCCGGCATGTCGGACCACCCACTACCCCGAGATTGGCCTCCAGAGCACGATCTGGGAGATGACATAGCCAAAGCGCCGCCAACGCCAAGAACCCCCGCCACCCGCTCCTCGTCATCCACACGACCAAGGAGAAAGGCCATCACCACCGCAACGTCGCTCGCCGTATAAACGCCCGTGCAGTCCACCTTCCAGGGCCGCCGCCCCGGCACCCTCGAACTCGAGTCTTGCGAGCGACACCATCGCACCGCGAGCCCAACGGATCGGCTAGGTAGGTTGGCGATAGCTCTAAACCTGCGTGGGCGGCAATCCACGCAGCAGCCAATAGGAGGACGCTGTCCTCCACCACCAAGAGCGGTCGCCGACCGGACGCAGCAGGCAGGGCCTATCAGGCCCAGATCAGGCCCCGATCTGGTCCAGAACAATTCTAGATCCGGTCCAGATCAGGCCCAGATCAGCCCGACTAGCCCCGCCACCGCGCTGCAGCGCCAAGGCCGCCGTCGTCGCCATCCACGGGTAGATCCACGCCACCCGTACTTGTCCTACCCCGCCGGGAACCCGCTACTAGGCCAACGAGCGAGAGATGTCTGCACATGAGTTGGGTGGGGGGGGGGGGCAACGAGGCAGGACGGATGGTCCATGGCCAGAGCCCCACTGACCGAATCTGGCCCAGATCGAGCACGCATCCGGCCAGGGAACACCGCTGCCGTGCCCCAACCTTTACCACACACCACCGCCGCAGAATCCCGTTGCCGTCACCAGCTGTGCCGCGCCGTCAACCACCAGCTCGAGTCCGCGCCGCCCGCGACCAAGCTGCGCCATGGCCGCCGCCGATTCCGCCAGGTGCCGCCACCACACCAGCTCGACCCGCTTTCCAGGGCAACCCCCGCCGCCACGGGCACGTCGGAGCACCGCAGAGCCACCCACCGCGCCGCCACGCCCTCTGCTCAGCACGACGACCTCGCTGACCGCGTCGTCCCGCGCCGTCACGAACGCGCGAGGGGGGGAAGAGGTCCCACTGCCGCCGACGCCGACCGGGCTTCGCCCGGTGGCGCCCTCCGGCGGCGGCGAGAGGGGGAGGGGGCAGAGGGAGGAGCTGGGGGCGGCGCCGCCAGGGGCTCCCGGTCGCTCGCGGGAGCGACGCGGGAGCAGAGCTAGGTTTTTACTCATAAGAGAGTACTTCTATTTTTTTCTTTTGCTTTGCTTAATGAACATGAAGAGCACCTGTCATGCTTCTTAAAAACAAACTCGTACTGGTACTAGAGAACCTCCTCTATCACAGAGCACGCGTTGAATTTAGTACTGTGTTTCGCAAAAAAAAATTAGTACTGCGTTTCTTTCTGTACTCGTTCTGTCAAGGACTGAATGGATTGGTTTCCTCTAAAAAAAACTGAAATGGATTGGCACATCAAAACGAAGCGATTATGTTTTTTTTTTGAGTGGAAGTATTATGTTTTTCAGAACAAAACGACGAGAAATAAAAAGCAAAGCCCGAACCGAATAAGGAACAGATCTGTGCTCATCCACTGCTGGCCCGGCCCATTAGAATCTTCATGGTCTCATGGACGGGTGTCCTCCCAATAGCCCACGATTCTTTCCACTGTATCTGAAATTCTGGCATAATTTTTTTAAAGGAGTACGGACAAATGACTCCGAGTTCTAGGGAGCCCTTTTCTTGAAATTTCAAAAACAACATTTTAATGTTTAAAAAATCTGATAAAAATCTAAATGTAGGCAACGTTGTAATCTACCAACGTATAAAATCACAACTCAAAATATTTTATATTTTAACTGTGCAAAAATGACAAGATATGATATTTGAAATAGTGAACAGTGCAAAATTACAAACCTCCAAAATCCATCTGATTTTGTCATTTTCTTAGCCTAGAATATGAGTTATTTTGAGGTAAGGTTTTAAACGTTGGTAGAATGCACCCTTGTCCACATTTAGGGAAAAATAACGGGCACCATGGAACCTGAGCGCCATTTACAGTTTCCGTGTTTAGAAACTCTTGAAAAAGGCCAAAATGTTGTAAAGTTCGTTCATGCGCTTTCTCCTCTCACCATGTGTCGCCAACAGTTTTCTTGTGCTTTGTGAACTACACGCAATAAAATTACTATTGAAACCATTTTTCGTGGCCAACATGTTGACTGTGCCTTCAAAACAAATCATTTTCCTGCAGGAGTGGCGGCCACTCCAAAGACAAAGGGACGTTCCACTGCTGGATGAGCTGATGACACTGCTTAGGAAACTCTACTCGATATCGCTCTCTGCCGTCGCATCCCCAAACCATCATATAATTCTCTAGCTCATTCTGGCTTGTAAAACTGTTAAAGTAGCGCCCTTTGTGCTTTTGTGTGTTGGGTTGTAATGTTAAGGGGAAGCTGATGTCCTCAGCAGACTATTTATTGGCAGTTTGGGCTTTGTAAATCTAAAGCTGGGCACTTGTTAAAAAAATCTGAACGTATGCAGGCACCTCTGAATGATTCATATGACATGGTGAGCTAATCCTACTCCAACAACAGACCTAAACATGAGCAGAAAATGACACTGGTCGCGCCGGGTAAGGGTTCAAAGCGCAGGATTCACAACTGCGAAATTGGCCGATGCATATGGATCATTCAGAGCTGAACAGAGTAGCAATGACAGTAACAACAAGAACACCAGCTCGTATCACTGAACAGAGTGCATTAACCTTTTAATTTCGTCAGACGTTTCAGTCTCCACGTTACACATTTACATCATACAAGTGAGCACAAAAGAAAAGTTCTGCACAATCAAGAAGGAACGAACTTCAATACCCTCACCGTGCCCCGAGCCCGCCCTCGGCGGTGGCCATTTTGCGGCAGTAGTCGGCGACCTCGCGGAACCTGGGCACGCTCCTGAGGTCGACCTTGGTGCCGTCCTTGAGGGTGATGACGATGTCGCCCCACTCGCCGATGAACCGCGGCACGACTACCACCTCCCTCACCGACGAGTAGGGGAAGTCCGTGCGCTCGTCGCCCGAGAGCCCGGAGATGACGGTCACGCGGCGGGAGGTGAAGCGGTACCGGAGGAGGAGCGCGCGGGACACGGAGGCAAGGGTCAGCGGAAGTCACAGAAGGGTCAGCCCGAGAACAAGGTTCGCCGCCAGGTCACCGAAGTGGGCGCCGCCGTCGAAGAACACCGTCTCACCCTCGGCCTCGGCGGCGCCGGATGCCGAGGCCCGCGCGACCACGCGGGAGTAGCAGCCTGCTGAGCGTTTGAGGGATAGGGACGGCCGGAAGGTGGTGTGGACGGAGAGGTTAGGAGGAGGCAGCGAGCGGAGGAAGGAGGACGCTGCGGCGGAGGCGGTGACGGACGACGGCGGCGGCATGGTGCGTTATCGCTGGTTCGTGGTGGAGGGAAGTGTGAGATGGGCTCCCTCGGTTTTTGATTTGTCATTTGTGTGCGCCACAGTGGGATACGTGGACCGACGTGAATTCAACACGTAGCCTTTCTTACAAAAGTGTAAAGTACTCCCTCCCTTTCCGAAAATAAGGCGTCTTTTTTAAAAGTCAAACACTGTAAAATTTGATCAAATTTTTACAAAAACTATTAATATTACAATACCAAATCAATATCATGAAATATATTTTCATATGATGTCCATGTAACAATATTATTTTTGTTTGTTGTTCTTCCTAAAAGCTTGGTCAAACTTCACATTGTTTGACTTTACAAATTATGTCTTCAACTATAGCCCAAGAGGCGCTTAACATTCTAATCTTTGTTTTGGTCCAATTACTCCCGACTTAACTGAACCAGGCTAGGGTGATCCCTAGTCACGCTCGGCCATAGTTGATTTGGTATTGTTTGATGCGGCTTGAGTGCCACTCAGGGTGTCACAACAGAATCTCACAAGACATGCAACCATTGAACATAAGCTCGACTGTAGCCTTACGGTTTGAACGCCAACATACGCGTAGCAGGCGTCGAGCTCGCGGTCGAAGGTGGCGGCATGGGGGTTCATGGAGTTGGCTCGGGGACGATGGGTAGATGTCATGTGTGGGGGCTGGGGGCGGGTCAAGGAGTCGACAATGGGCAAGCTCTCCCGACGCTGTTAGCGGCGACCATTGTAGCTAAGAGTTCCTCTCGGCACGAAATCGGGTCGGACGTGGGCCGTCGGGATGTTGAACATCCGCGCGGTAGTACTGGGGGGGGGGGGGGGGGGGGGGGGGGGTGGTGGTGGCGAACCGGACACAATGCAATGGAATATGGTAAGAATTTTTCAACGTGGTTGTTAGCTCTTAGAGCATGAACAAGTTTGAGAGTGCCTTTTGAGTAAAAATTGGTGGGGGAGGGGGGTAAGTCATTTTGTAGAGCAGTGTTTTTTTCTTGAGAATCTAACGGTTTTTATGTATTGGAATGATAACTTTTTTAGACAATGTTGGAATGATTAATGGAAGTAAGTGGAGACGCTCTGAAGTGTATCTTGGGCCTTTTTAAGGGGCCTTGGGCCATAGTTGAGGGGATAATTTACACTTTCTTCTCCTATGCCCATAGCTTCACGTGTACTTTGAGCTTATCTTATCTGTCCAATCGGTCTTGATTTGTGTGCCTTAGCAGGCCCATTTTGTATCCATACAGTTTGCATGTAAGGCCATACGTGGGCTTTGTTCATGGCCAACCTATGGCAGCGGTTCAATTCGGTTCGAGGTTTCAAAACCTTTCTGATTCAGGTTCGGAAGGGAAGAGAAAAACTAGTTACTTGAGCGAAAGAGAAAGCACGAGCTCAAAAGAAATAAAGGAGAAAGCAATAGCATTGTGAACCGAGGGCCTGATTGAAATACTTTCATAGAAATATTGGAGGATTCCAATCCATAAGATTTTTTTTAAGGAATCCTTTTGAATCAAAGGAATGACATCTCCAAAATTCGTATGGATTGCACTCCTACACCCCAATCCCATAGAATTTCAACATCAACTCTAACGTTTTTTTTATACTCATTCATGTAGTATCGAGACACTTTTCCTGTGTTCCATCCAAATGACCTTTACTGCAGTTTTCCTCTATTTTGTAATCCTCTGTTTTGCACCTGCAATCCTACCAAATTCCTGTATTTTTAAAATTCCTCTTTTTTCTAATCCTCTGATATAAAGAAGCCCTGAATAAACCTAAGAAAGGAACTGGGCAGAAGAGACCGAAACATGACTTTCAGGTGCAGCTGCATAGGTGCTGGCCCGTAGAAGAGATGGATTAAAACGGCGGGATCTCCTGGATTCGCGAGCTAGCTAGCACTGATTTACATCTCTCTAGCTACGCTCTCTCATTCACGTGTTCAGTCCTAAAATATTACTACTACTAGAACGTACTTGGGCGGCAATCAGTGCTGGAAGTATAACACGAATCATTGCCTGACAGAAAGAGTAACAGTTTGGACACGGCGTCAGTGCCGATGGAGGCTGGTCGGCAGAGATGGATGTGCAGTAAAACTTTTCGGCTGGACGCCTGGCAGATGCAATGCAGATCGACGCCTGTGACTGTGAGTCACAGGCGTACTGATCCACGTTTCGCGAGGTCTCTGTTTTGTTGAGATGGAGGCGGAGTATTTAAATACAGTACGTGGTCGACTAGCCGCCTCGTGCGTGCAGGTAGGTGACGGTCGATCGGCCACATGCAGAGGAGACGACGTACGCGCCTTGCCCTACATATGCCTTGTGCGTCGCACCTGTGACCTGTCCCTCCATCCCTTCCCCACTAACAAAACCAACGCCAAGGCACGAAGAAAAGGCGAGATACGCTATAGGTACTCGTATATCTCCATCTATTTCTAAATAAACAGCGGGTTCGTACCTCGAGCAGCACAGAGACGCAGCTAGGTAGCGTGGTAATCGGTTGGAACAGTTGGCTGGCGCCACACATGCTTCTGAATCTCCTTTTTATTCCCCTCTTGTTCCCTTGCTTACCCGATCGATCGAGGCTATCGGTTTCTGAATTTTTTAACGCGACGGGGGCTGACTTTAGCCGCCGAGTTCATGTGCGCTCAACCGCCCGATTTTTCTATGCGATCTGTCAGATCAACCCCATAACATATGCTTCTCCCCCACCCACCGGTTCGTTCGTCGAAATCTATCGACAAACTTTCACGTGCACACCGTTGGTACACATGCATGCACATCGCAGCACAAGTGTGCCGGAGCCCGTACCGAACTTGTAATAATTACCGCTGTGTCTGTCCAAAGAGAACGGGGACGGACACGAGTTAGAACCCCGGCCTGGAGTCCAGTGGATCGGTCCACCCATCAGCATCAGCATCAAGACCGACCGACCGACCGACCGATCTCGCGCATCTCTGCATGCCTGGATGGACGGGCCGGTCCGTGTCCTGGCCGCTAGCTACGTACGTAGCCTGCTCTGCCACAAAGGACGCATGGTTGGACCGACATGCGGCCGTGGTGGCAGTGGCACTGTGCTCCCACATGCGGCCGGCCATGCGTGCGTGCCCCGCTTCGTCCGGGAAAGAGCTAGCGCTCAACCGATGCAACAGTTTGGACTATATATACCACTCGTCGTCCTCGCCCCAGCCCATCCCATCCCATCCCGGATCGAGTGAAGCCGGCAGGCGGCATCTCGATCGTATGCATCCGTCTCGATGGAGACACTCCAGTCCCTACTCGCCCACTCACCATCCATCCATGAATTTCCCGGTAAGAAAACGCACGAATTTTCTTCATCTAAAAACCAAATGGGGCACGGTGCGGATCAGCGACCGGGATCGTGGGAGAGCCAGTCCGGGCTGCTGCTACATACAAGCTGGTGACGTTGTGGAAAAGAAAAGGGCCGGGGTTCGCGCGTTTGTGCAGCGGCGTACGAGGGGGGCAGAGGAGACGGGGCCGCCCACGGTCCTTTTGGTTCTTCTGCCTCTGGTGGTGACTGTGTGTCGGACCCGCCACCGCTGATCAACCCACAAGCGCTTGTTCTTCACTTCTTCTTCCCCATCCATGACATGAGGCGCCGTGGAGTGGACCTGCCCACGTACGACCTCACCTTCCCGGCCAATGCACACACTCTCTTATGCATGCAGTATCGGCAAAAGTAAAACCGGCGTGTGTGTACGTGTCGTGGTGTCGTAAGATCTGCAGGTTCCATGCTACTAGGAGTTTTTAACTAGTAGCACGGCGCCAGGTTAATATAGCGGGGGTTCAATTGGATTGGAGGTTGCAAAACCTTTCTGGTTCATGTTCGGAAGCGAAGGAAAAAGCATCAGCATCATGAACTGAATGCAGCTAAGAAAGGAGCTGGGCAGAAGAAGCCGAAACAAAACTTTCAGCTGCAGCAGAGCTGCTGGCCCATAGAAGAGAAGAGATTGATTAAAATGGGTGGGATCTCCTCGACTGGGGAGCCAGCGCTGATTTATACCCTCTGTACGCTCTCATTCTTTTTACTCTCTATCACGTGTTGATCAGCCCTAAATATTACTCCTACTACTTTGGCGCCAATGAGTGCTTAGAGTCAGTGTAACACGAATCATTGGCTGACAGAAAGGTTAACAGTTTCGACACGGCGTCATGTGCCGATCGTTGCTGGTCGGCAGAGATGTGCAGGAAAACCTCAGATGCAATGCAGACGCGTTGTCGCTCACAGACGTACCAATTCTTTTGTTGAGATGGAGCCGGAGTATGTAAATACGTCGTCGACCAGCCGCCTCGTGCGTGCAGGTACGTAGCTCGGCCTGCAGCCACATGCAGAGGAGACGACGCGCCTTGCCCTACATGCCATGTGCGTCGCACCTGTGACCTGTCCCTCCTTCCCCACTAGGCAACGCCACACCAAGGCCACGAACAAAAAACTATGGGGTAGGCACGAAGAAAAGGCGAGATACGCTTAGGTACGCGTATATCTCCGTCTATTTCTAAATAAACAGCGGGTTCGTACCTCGAGCAGCTAGCGTGGTAATCGGTTGGAACAGTTGTCGCCACACATGCATGCTTCTGAATCTCCTTTTTATTCCCGGTCGAGCTAGGCTATCGGTTCCGAAACTCGACGGATCGACATGCGCCCAATTTTTAACGCGATCGACGGGGGCTGACTTTAGCCGCCGGGTTCATGTGCGCGCAACCGCACCCTCACCCGTTTCATTTTTCTATGCGATCTGTCAGATCCCATACATGCTTCCATATTCCCCCACCCACCGATTTGTTCCTGATCCTGAAATCTATATCTATCGCCAAAATTTCACGTGCACACCGGCCGGTAGTAAGTATACCTACACAGGTGTGCCTGATCGAGCCAGTACTGAACTTGGAATTACCGCTGTGATGATTGTCCGAAGAGAGAACCGAAACATGGAGGAGATGGATCGACACGAGTTGGAACCCTGGGTGGCCCGGCACGAAGCGCAGCGTCCAGTGGATAGGTCCACCCATCAGCATCAGCATCAAGACCGACCGACCGATCTCGCGCATCTCTGCATGCCTGGATGGATGGACGGGCCGGTCCGTGTCCTGGCCGCCACAGTAGCTACGTACGTAGCCTGCTCATCTGCCACAAAGGACGCATGGGTGGACGCGAGTGGTGGCAGTGGTACTGTGCTCCCACATGCGGCTGGCCATGCGTGCGTGCCCCGCTCCGGGAAAGAGCACTCAACCTCACCTTTTTTTTTTTGAAACACCCACGTATATTCCACATTATACCACGTACACAGTACACAGTACAGAGAAAAAAATGAACACGAAATACGTAGGGGATACAGAGAACAAGCAAAGCACGGCATCACCACCGGCGTCGAGGACGAAGGCGGCCGTCCTCCTTCGCACCACGCCCACGGCGAGCACTCAACCTCACCTGAGGGTGTCAGGCGGCGCCCGGATCCGGCCCACTTCTCCTAAAAATACGGTAGCCTAACTCCTTTGACTCGGTCAGATTTTGCTGATTCTAAACTAAAAGCTGGTTATGCGGGCCTATGCGGGCCGCCGCCTGAAACCTGAACCTCACCGATGCAACAGTTTGGACTATATATACATTACCACTACCCTCCGTCGTCCTCGCCCCGGCTAGGGTTGCAAGCGGGGCGGGCTAGCGGACAACGTGACAGTACAAATGTAGCGTTAATTTTTCATGAGTGATCAATAGATTTTGTGCTAGCTAAGACGTTTTGCGGGCCGAAGCGGGCCGCCGCTTGCAATCCTAGCCCCGGCCCATCCCATCCCGGATCGAGTGAAGCCGGCAGGCAGCATCTCGATCGTATGCATCCGTCTCGATGGAGACAGTCCAGTCCCTACCCGCTGTAACATCCCAAATTAATAATAAGAATTAACAAGACCCAAAATTCAGAACCAACAAAAACTTTTTGAATTATTTCACTAATGATTGTGTTTTCCTTTATATTGCTATGTTTGACCTTGTGTGACTTGTGTTGACTGGTATGTTGTGTATGTAACTTGTTTGTTTTGAATGCATCATCCTTGTGATTGCTGTGATCTTGATCTTGTGGTGTTGTTGATATTGTGTGTTGTTTGCTTGTGAGGATAAATTCCTCAACTATGCTTAACATTAAGATAAACCACCCCTGACAACAATATTGGAATGTGATTTGAACAAACACAAACCCTTTAGAATTATCCACACCTAAGTTAAATTCCTAAGTTGGGAAATAACTTTGATAGAAGTTCCCTCCCTGTCTATTCCTTTATTTTATGGAAACATTCAGAACTTCCTTATTCTAGGAATGAGATGAATTGATAATCATCTCAACCCCATCTCACTCCCTCCTTAAGTAAACATAATTTTCAAATTAAAATCCACCTCTCAAATTATTCCACCAGAGGAAATTAAAGTCATAAGTAAAAATGCTCTAAATAAATCAATTCCACTTCCTAATTCCATATTTCTTCAAATAATTAATTTCTCTATGACAATATAACTTATTTGAAGTCATCATATTTGTCAAAGCATTTCCAAGAGTTCAACACAATATTTTATCACTTGTTTCAAATTATTAAAGAAATGTAATTTAGTAATTACCAAAAATGACCTATTTAAAACCTATGAACAAAAATGGGGCAAAACATTTTATCTTGCAAAACCAATTTTTGTGAAGCTTCTACATGTAGATGGGAGGCTACTTGAATTTTCTCAATTTTTTGTAAAATGTTTAAGCACCCCAATTAAATCACTGAAAACCTACTGGTTTTAAAAAGGGAATAAAAGAATTAGCCGAGGACCTTTCTGTGAGAGGAAAAAGAAGTTCAGGGGCGTTTTGCAAAATCTTCGTTGACCTCCTGTAGCTCCAATGTCACACGGCGCCGATGCCGTGCTCCTCTCGTCGTCGAGGCCGTGCTCCCGCGCCTTCCCCTGCCGCACGCGATGCCCTGCGAGGAGATAAAGTCTCCACGCCTCTCCTCTGCTCTCACTTGCCCCCCAGCTCACTCACTCGCTCACTCCCTCTCTCCCTCTTTTCTTCCACGGAGACGAACCACGGCCGCCGCTGCCGTCACGCACCACCGTCGCTGGAGAGCTCCCCTTCCAGATCGAAGGCCACCATCAGCTTCACCGCGTCGCCCTCTCCATCCTCGTCCGAGGAATCGCCGCGGGGCGCCGTAAATCGACGGGAGCAAGTCATCCCTTCCCGCTCCGGCCACCGAGACGTCGAGCAAGCTCGCAAGTGCCTCGGGCCACCATTCATCGCCATTTTTGTGCCATCGAGCTCCCCTCATCGCACTCTTTCTCATGGACATCGTGTTTTCTTTCCAGGAGCACCGGAGCCTCCGCGTCGCCGTCGACGTGTTCCCCGCCGTGCTCCGTTCGTCGCTGCGAGTCGAGGAAGAAGAAACCGGCCCGTACCCCTTCGCTCGCAGGCTGGGCCGCTGGCTGGGCCACGATCCACGCTGCTCCGTTGGATCTGGGCCAGATCCAGCCCGTTAATCTTTTCTTAAGGTTGTTTAGTTATTTCTTTGTAGATCTATTTCTAGCACTCTGGATTAAATCGTTTTAAAATAGTTTAAATGCAAATCTGGCCAAACCAAAAATCACAGTAGTAATGTTATAAGTTTAGAGACGTGTGCAACTTGCAGATCTGAAAAATATGAATTATTGTAGGTTTGATAAATGTTTTCTTATCACTGATCTGAAACACTGTTTTCTTAATAACTTGAGTTTGGTTACTCAAAAATTTGTGAATCAAAATGTTTTAGAAAGCTCTTCACATTACCTTTCAGTAGAAATTGGTCTCATGTGTTTTGGATGTTTAAAACAAAAGTTCTATTGATTCTTGTAAACACACCAGTAGCACTTTCATGATTTTTGTAGATTTTTGTGAAATGATTTTTGGAGTAAATCCAATTGGATTGTCTTCTATATGTATAGGAGAACATATCCCTAGCATGGCATGATTGTTTGATGTACAGAACTCCCTAGGTGCAATTTTTAGTAAAAGTGCTGTTCTGCCACTAATAAAAATGAATTAGATAAATTGCTTTTAGTTAGGAAATTGTGGGTTGTGCTTATTGTTGATTGTTGTGGTACTGCCACTTGTGTGTTACTGATCCTTAACATGTTAAAATATGTTAGTACTGTTAGTAACCTGTGCTATGATTGTTTATTTTGTTGTTAGATTAGTTTTGTGTGAATACATTTTTAAATATGGCTAGAATGAATCTTATAAAGAGTATCTTTAACACTAAATAATTCCATATCTCAAGATTCATGTGTCCCAAATAAATCAAACTAAAATGTTCTGGAAAGCTTAGGAAATTGTTAATCCAACATAAGTGGTTTCATCTTATTTAGGTTAATAATAAAAGTACCCTCTTTAAAATGCCACAAGAGGTTTAAAACACCATATGAATTGTTTCTGGAGTTATATTGGTCCAAATGACATGAAACCAATTTTGTTAGCTTAGTACTGCCATCCTTTAGCTCCCCTAATTTTGGTAGATTTAATTGAGCATTATTAATTAATTGGCATTAGATTAAATATTAGAAAACCTTTCTGGACTAAAACAATTATAAAAAAATAATGGTTAATCCAAATGGGTTAGGACCAATTTTTTTAGGTCACATTTAGTCAAGGTTAGATGCCCCTAAAAGGATTTGATTTTTGGATAAAAATAACTTGAGTTGTAGCAAAAACTTGATTAAATAGTTTCTGTAATAAAACAATTGTGTAGGGAGTTTAATAACTCCAAATGAATCAAACCCAATTGTGTGGTCTTCTACACATCAGTAGCTTTCTGTAGAAATTTAGTTTGTATTTTTGTGACCAACAGAACCCAAGTTATGCAATTAAACATGCACCACTAATTTCTGCCATATTTAAGGCCTAATTAAATAATAGTCAATTCAATTAAATTGAAATCAAATTGTGTTGCTTTGTGTGTGCAGTAGCTGTGTGTGATGCTTGAGAGTTGTTGTGATGCTTGATTGAGTAGTTTAGTAGTTGTAGGTATTGCTTGTTCATGTTAATGTCTTCACCTTCACTTGGTGAGATATTTTGGTTTACAGATAACTTTTGTCTGAAGTATTTCCTATTTAAATAAAGATGCTTAATCACAACTTTAACCATATCCTTATAAGCATGAGTAGCGTGGTGATTGCCCAACTTGTTTGTTAAATGATAGTCTTCCCTCTTGATTGTGTTTGTTAGTATTGCTTGATGCTGTTGTTGGAGTGTCCTACTGTGTGTTGATTGTGTTCTTTTCTTTTTGCGACGCTAGATATAAACGTTACCGGGGGATCGTTGGAAAGGATTTATTGAAGAAGGGTCGGAGTTTATTTCTTTGATCAGTGAGAAGAAGTTCAGGGACATCATGCTGAAATCAGGCAAGCTACTTCACTGAGCTTGCATTTATATACATCTACTTTTAATCTCAAGAGTTGTTCAAAAGTATCGATGATTTTGGAAAAACCCTTTTTACAAATACATGAAAACTATTTTGCCACCCTATGTAGAAATATAGGGTAGTTATTTTACAACTATAGAATGGGAAAAACAATGTTTATTCAAAACTCCTTTGAAAGTACTTGAATGAAGGTGAAGTACCGAAAGGTCGGTATGAAGGTGAAGAAGCAGAGAATGGTGTTGTTTCTGGAAAGAAAATGCACATTGTGTCCTTGTACTTACATCCCCAGCAGAAAATCTGTGCGACCACATTTACCCACATATGGGCAAGGGCGTAGTCATATAGTTTGCTCGTGTTAGTACTGGATGCCTCAATAACGAGGATAACCTCGTTCCATGAGGGGATGGTCTGAGGACCTACCCCTGACCTGGGTCCTCTTAAAAGAAGTCTACCAGAAGCCGGTATGAGCGTAAAGAAGAAAGAGGATTGAAGGGCTCCCTTGGGTCCGCCGGGCAGAACTACGAGTCCTCACACTTAGTTTCTGAAGATTTAAGTGTCGATGGAAAGTGTCGTAGAGGCAGGGTCCTATACTAGCATGAGCAAAGGACAGGCTATGGCCGGGAACTCAACTTCGCATACCTCTGGTATGGCGGGACGTGGCTGACACGATGAGTGACCGGATGGGTGTGGGAAAAGCGTGCTACCTCTGCAGAGGGTAAAACTATTCGAATAGCCGAGTCCTCGGATATGGACAGTTGGGAAGAACTGCTAAGACCATGTGCAAGTTTTGGGCAAGTTTTGAAAGGTGTTTAAGTTTAAAATGAAATTGAAGGGGAGATGCTGTTACATACCTATACTAATGAGTTAGTATGAGGTTGTTGAAGTTAATTGGACCATAATGAGTTATGGTCGGGAAAAAGGAGGAGTTTTTGAGAAATAACTAAAATAATTATTTCTTAAAGGATAGTTATAAACTTCTTCTTACCTTTTTAAATAAATATATAGAGATGTTTTTCAATAAAGATATAAAGATGTTCTTCAATAATAAAAGTCTTTGAAATAAAAATAAAACTAAAATAGTGCATACTCAAGTTGGGGTAGTTTGCGAGTACAATCAAATGTACTCATATTGGTTTCGTCCCTGGCTATTGTCTTAGCCAGATTCTAGAGAAGAGCAGATTAAGGAAGACGGTTTCGATGACGTCAGTGCGAACTAGGGCGCTTCCCAGTCAGTTGCTGCCTGTAGGGTTCTGGCAAATGACTTGGGCTCCACGTTGTTTGGTGATTTCCGCTGCAAGCACCTGATGAAGCTGATCACTTCCATCAAGTAAGTAAATAAATTCGGTATGTATGGATGTTCTTTGGTTACCAAGTTTAATTGTGCTTCAGCGACGCACTGATCATGGGATCGCTGATATGTAGGCACAATGGTATTTCGGACAGTTAGTCCGGGGTCCCCACACCCGCCCAGTCACGATCCATCCATGGGTTTCTCTCCTTCCAGCTGGTAATAAGAAGACGCACGAATTTTCTTGATCTAAAAACCAAATGGCACGGTGCGGATCAGCGACCGGGATCGTGGGAGAGCCAGTAGGGCTGCATGCTGCTACCTAAGGCTGTGCACGGTTAACCGAAAACTGAGAAACCGAACTGAAAAACCGAAACCGAACCGAAATTGTGGTTATTTTGGTTTTCGGTTAAGGTTACCGTTAGTAAAATAGCTAACCATATGACTTGCGGTTAATACGGTTAATAACCGAAAACCGAATGGTTAACCAAAAAAACGAAATGCCTATTATTTTTTATTAATTTTCTACTTTTATTGACTTTTATTAACTTTACGGGTTACTTGTAGCATGTGATTTGCTACTTGTATAGACTTTTATTAACTTTATGGGTTATTTGGTTACTTTGGATCATATGCCTATTAATTTTATAGTCTATTCCGCTATTTTGTAATATATGGCCACAAAAAGAAATTGTCATTTTTAAATTCGCGTCAACTTAGATTAATTTATTTATTACCGAAACCGAACCGAAATTAAATGGTTATTACCGAAACCGAACTGTATTCTCGTACAAAACCGTATTTACCGAAGTATTAAAACCGTATAAATAAAAAAATCATATAAACCGCACCAAAATAACCATATTAACCGAACGCGCAGCCAGACTGCTACCTACAAGCAAGCTGGTGACGTTGTGGAAAAGAAAAGGGCCGGGGTTCGCGCGTTTGTGCAGCGGCGTACGAGGGGGGCAGAGGAGTACGGGGGCCGGCCACGGTCCTTTTGGTTCTTCTGCCTCTGGTGGTGACTGTGTGTCGGACCCGCCACCGCTGATCAACCCACAAGCGCTTGTTCTTCACTTCTTCTTCCCCATCCATGACATGAGGCGCCGTGGAGTGGACCTGCCCACGTACGACCTCACCTTCCCGGCCAATGCACACACTCTCTTATGCATGCAGTATCGGCAAAAGTAAAACCGGCGTGTGTGTACGTGTCGTGGTGTCGTAAGATCTGCAAGTTCGAATGCGATGCTACTACGTAGGAGTTTTTAACTAGTAGCACGACACCAGGCAGGTTAATATTACGTACCCCACTGGCTAGACATGCAGAGAGTACACGACCCGATGCAGCACACTGTTTTTCTCAAGATCTGTCGTCGCTCGTCAGCCCCACATTCACGCGATTCCCATGAGAGCAAGGACAATAGCCGATTGTTGGTTATAAGATGGTGTCATGTCATTTATAGTCAACCTAATAGGCAACAAGTATAATACTCTCTCCGTTCACAAAAAGATGTCTCAACTAACTTCAAATTTGGATGTATCTACACACTAAATTATGTCTAGATACATCTAAATTTGGAGTTGGTTGAAACATCCTTTTGTGAACGAGTGAGTAGTTGGCTATAAATATAGACTACTTTATTTATAGTTGCCCATCTTCCACTCTCACAAAGTGCCTAGGAGCACGTGCTGCAGCTGGCTATTGCATGAGATCCCGCTTCCACTCTCTCTCCTCCATGTAATCATAAATATAATATTTAAATCCTTACAGCCTGCTGACTGGACCTTATTGTACTTGCTCTAAGCGGCCGGGCACAGAACTTCAAGATTTACCGTCGCCGGGACGATCTCCTCGACGACACGACATTCGACAAGGACTCGCTGAACTAGGGACACATGGTTCGTCGACGAGCACGACAAGTGACGACGGTGGTATTTCGCGACCCGTGCTCGGTGCTCCCGGTCGAGATCGTGCTCTGCCACCTCCACCGCGCGGACGTGCTACCCCATCACCATTTGACCGTGCTTCGCCGCCACCTACACCAGCGCCCGTGGAGGAGCAGTGGCGGAGCTAGGATTGTCACTCAGCGATGTCAAAAGACCAAAATCAAAGACATGCGTTCCTAACTTATAGTTACTAGTTGAATTTCGTCGCGGCGGCACGCCGCGCCCTTGGCGAGAATTTATGATAAAGTTTGTTTCTTTGCTGTAGTCCAATAATGCATTTTGAGTAGTGATGGTTTTATATAAATATTTAGTAAATCAAGTATTTTTAAAATTTAACTGCCATAAATAGGCAACGTTTATTTTTTGTGTTTATGTTGATATGTTTGTCATATTTTTCCCGCTCGTGTGGTAAAATTTAAATTTGGAAATGTCCGCATTTAAAAATTACGTAGATTTGGAAATTATTGAAATGCAAAGAAAACTTACGTTGTAAGATTGTTTAAATTTCAGAAATTGTTCAAATTGGGAAGTTATTCAGATTTGAATTCTTTTAGCGTTTACAAAATGATCAGATTTGAAAGGCTTTTGGAAATTTAAAATATTCAATTTTGAATTGTGATCATATGCCATGAAAAGTCAGCATTTTTTCTTGTGATCATTTTGATATTTTTTTAATATTTTGTTGTTGGATATATTTGAAGTTATTTATTTTGCAGCATTTAGTAATTTTTTTTGAAAATTGTTTAAATAAGTTGGGCCTACCTGTTAGAAATCTAGTATTTTTTTTAGAGAATATCGAAAAAGGGAAAAAAACTGATATGGCGGGCACACTGTGACGTCGTGATGGCGTCACAGTGACCGGAGCTGCCACGGCGGCGGCGACCACGCCGGCATCGAAGCAGCGCGAGCTGGGACTCGCGGCTGGACGCGCGCGGACACGGGGTGGCCGGAAGCGGCAGCGCCGCTGCAGGCTGGTCGCCGGAGCGTCGCCGGTGGACACCGAACGCGGCGGCGGACAGGGAGCACGGCGGCGTCGATTGCGGCGCACGCGTGGCGTTCCGGCACGCCAAACTCGGCGAGGATGGAGAGGGCGCGGCGGCGGAGCTCGCCGTGTGCTCCGATCTGAGCGGGGAGAAGCGGAGCGGCGGAATTTGATCGTACGCCATAAATAGCCAGCATTTCTTTTTGTGTTCATGTTGATATATTTTTCATATTTGAATTTTTTTGCATTTATTAAATATTCAGATTTGGAATGCATTCAAATTTTTGGAATATTCAAATTTGGAATTTGATAGTGTGCCATAGATAGTCAACGTTTTTTTTTATGTTCATGTTGATATATTTGTCATATTTTTCTGACGGATTAATTTGAAGTTATTGTTATACTTCACATTTCACATTTCTATTGTCTTTTTTTTGCTCAAATAATACTCCAAATATTTGTGATTTGTTTTTTAGACAAATGACTTCGTTATTATAAATTGGAACAGTGCTTATGGTTTTTAGACAGATTACTCCATTATTAAGAGAGATGTGAAATATTTGGAGTATTGTAAAAAAAATGACTCCATTACCATTTGTTTAAGGAATTGGAACATTGTTTAAACAGTACTTTCTTTTTTATCTTTTTCTTTTGCTTAAATAATACATGGAATATTTCACATTTCTCTTATCTTTTGTAGGTCATGAAAAAATAATCGTCAAAATTAAATAAAGCAGCTCTTATTTTCCATCACCAAGTAAAGCCCACCATGGACGTCGTGATCCAAAATGTCAAAATTCGTCATAATTTATCGTCCGGAGTAGCTGCAATTTTTGTAGCAAATTTAAATGTTCAGATATGTTTGTAGTTTGACGTAGATATTTAATTAAGCTCCATAATCAGGGGAAATATACTATATAAGTATTCTTTAAATTCGACTCCATTTATTTAGAGGGAATGCATTTAGGTTGTATCCAAATATTTGCGAAATTAAAATGCCCAAAAATGTTTGTATTTTGTCGTAAGTAGCTAGCCCATATTTTTGTGGTCATTTTGATATTTTTTCCATATTTTTCTGATGGTTAGATTTTAAACTATTAATTTTGCAATATTAATCCTTTTTCTGGAAATTGTGTAAGGAAACTGGTCCCACCTGTAAGGCATTTCGTATTTTATAAAAAATAAATGGTAAAGAATAAACCGCTGACTGGATGGGCCCACTGGTGACGTCATCAATGGAGGCAGCGGCCACGGCGATGACACTGGCGACGCATGCGCGCGAGGTAGGACGCGGGGCCTGGCGCGGTGAACGCGCCTGGACGCGGGGTGGCCGGACGTGGCGGCGCCGCTGCGTCTGGGTCGCCGGAGCGACGCCGGCGGCGTCTGAAGGCGGCGGAGGGAGCAGGCGCACGGCGGCGACGATTCCGGCGTGCGTCGGCCGTCTCAGCACGCGTTTCTCGGCGGAGACGGAGAGGACGCGGCGGCGGAGGCTGTGGCACCCTTCGATTTGATCGGCAAGCAACGGAACGGCGGTACGGCGCGTCGGCGTGGCCGACGACCACGGGCACGCGCCGGAGAGAGAAGAGGGAAGGAGAGTTGTGGGGATGCTTTTGCAAAAAGGTCCATGGGTTTTGTGAAAATGTGAATTAGTCCTTCTCCGTGGGAAGATGTGGATCGGGGGAGTAATTTATGGCTTGCGAGGGGTGTTTTTGCAAAGTTGACGGCGTGCGTGAGGAGCACTGTGAGGAGCCGTCTGATGAAGAGTGGACGGTCAGATAAGCGCCGGTTACTATTCTTTGAACAGTAAAGTGACGTGGGACGCTAGGAGGGCAGCGATCTGCACCTCCGTAATATAGTTAGGTATGGGGTCAAAATTGTGTACTCATAACTAGCGTTTATGGTGCTTACAATTTTTTTGTGTTGTCAATTGACCACATAATCAACACACAGCTCCGCCCGTGCTGAAGGAGGAGGACGACGACCCCGAGCTCCAGCAGGTCCTCTAGGAGTCTGTCTACACCGCTGATCTAGATGACTTGGCGCGCTGGGACGGACTCGCTAGGATCCTCAACGACTCTAAGATGGAAGCCCCGCCACCGTAGCCGGATCCGGAGTTGGAGTAACTCTGGGACGACGGCCTCATGGGTCAGAGGTGGGTGTGCACATCCACATACCCTGCAACTCCGCAGCCGATGGAGGAAGAGTATGAGGAGGGAGGGCCATCTACGCCACCGCCACCAACATCTCGGGCAGAGTCACCACCGCATCTGTGGACGGCTCTACCCTACATCCACCTAGTCGACGAGGATTTGGCCTAACTTTATTTATGTCTTTTTCTTTTTAATTATTATGATAACGACCTTTTTTATCACCCTATGTATAGTTTTTAAATTAAAAGCTGAAATGCATCTCTTTGCTGTTGGGCTCATTACGCGAGTCGGCTGACAAGTGACAAGGGCAGTCATTTGGTGTCAACCTAGAGACCCAAACGGATGAAAAAAAATCGGCCTGTTGGAGTCGCCCTAAAATCTGCAGCTTCGATGCTACTAGTAGGGTTTAACTAGTACAGTAGTACGGCACCAGGTTAACTGGCTAGACATGGAGATAGTACGATCCTGCGCAGCACACTGTTTTTGCCTAAGATCTGTCGTCACTCGTCAGCAACTCAGCACATTCACGCGATTGGATCAACTCCCGGCCGAAACGTTTTTGCACTGGCATTGATTCGGTACGTGCTCGTGTTCCCATCCCGATCCCCAATCATTTTCAGACAACCACACTCGCTCGCTAGCTAGCAAACCCGTCTGATCGGTCAACAGTAGCCGCCAGCGAGGCGTCGTGGTACTGCTACGAAATGGGGTCAGGCGGCAGTGGTAGAAATGGAAAACATGCTTGCTTCAAGAAGACGTCCATCTCTGTAGCTGTGTGAATATTCCAATCCACTATTTAACCAGCCATATTCACATCTACAAGCATGTTTTCCATTTCTACCAGATCAGCAAGTATCATTATGATTTTTTTAACTTAGCATTATGCAACCTACAAGCTCTAGTCCACTGACAATGCCCTCATGATCGGCAAGTGTTTTTTTTACTCCCTCCGTTTACGAAAGAATGTCTCAATCTTTTTCTAGATTTGTATGTATCTACACACTAAACTATGTCTACATATATATAAATCTAGAAAAGACTAAGACATCCTTTTGTGAACGGAGGGAGTATTAATTAACTTCAGATGACCGGTAGCATGCAATTCGGAAGGTCATAGCGTCTGAATCCTCTTGCATGGTTCATTTGGAATTTGTAACCGGGCGGGTCGATCGCCGCAAGATTGATTAAACCATGCCCCATGAAAAGTTGGATTCTTTGTGAGCTTTACAGGTAGCGTGCGAACGAAAGCTTCAAAAGGAAAAGGGTCCAGCTTGACATAAGTGTCCAAATGTTGGTGGTGCATGGCCACGCTCTTCTGTTCTTTTTGAACGGCCTTAATTGCCTTGTAGATGTTATTTTCTGGTGTTCCAAATTTCAGCGGTAGTACCGCTGGGTTAAGCGGTACTACCGCTGAGAGCTACCGCCACCGCTACCGCCTCCGCTACCGCTGAAATGGCCGTCTGACGCGCTTGTCCGGTACCGACTGGTACCGCTGGCGGTACCGCCGCCGGTACCGCTGAGGTGGGAAGAGACGAACCAGCCCACCCCAGCGGTAGTACCGCTGGGTTAAGCGGTACTACCGCCGAGGTGGGATTGTTTCCGGGATTGATTCCGGGTTGGACTGCAGCCGACCTAGGGTTTGATGTTTCTATTTATTCCTCTTGTAAGCCGCCGTTTTGGGGTAAGCCACACATTGTAAACCCACGGCGTTTGTAACCTCACCCGATATAGTGAAGTATTGCTGGCTGGCGCCCGTGGTTTTTTCCTCTCCTTTGTTTGGAGAGGTTTTCCACGTTAAATCTCGTGTCCCCTTTGGTTTGATCGTTCCGCTCTTCGTCGTTTCTTTGCTATCGTTTACAACAAGTGGTATCAGAGCCCTGTTTCAGATCTGTTTTCAGATTAGGGTTTTGGATGGCATCGATGAAGTTCGATCTACCGGCGCTGGACTACAAGACGAGATTTCGCTGTGGCAGGTCAAGATGCGTGCGATCCTCGCACAGTCCAATGATCTTGACGAGGCGCTGGAGAAATTCGGCGACAAGGATGCGGCGGCATGGACCGCCGATGAGAAGCGGAAAGACCGTAAGGCTTTATCGCTTATTCAACTTCATCTATCTAATGATATTCTGCAAGAAGTACTCCAGGAGAAAACCGCAGCGGCACTGTGGGCTAAGCTGGAGTCGATCTGCATGTCCAAAGATCTCACCAGCAAGATGCATGTGAAGATGAAGTTGTTCACGCACAAGTTGCAAGAAGGTGGTTCGGTAATGAATCACTTATCGATCTTTAAGGAGATCGTTTCTGACCTAGTGTCGATGGAGGTAAAGTACGATGATGAAGATCTAGCACTTTTACTTCTATGCTCGCTGCCAAATTCCTTTGCAAATTTTCGTGATACCATACTGTTAAGCCGTGATGAACTAACCACCGCGGAAGTATATGAGGCCCTGCTTGCCAGGGAAAAGATGAAAGGTATGGTACAGAAAGAGGAGTCGTCGTCCTCCAAGGGCGATGCTTTGCAGGTCCGAGGGAGGCCTGAGCAGCGAGATAACCACTACCACAACAACAACAGAGACAAGAGCAAGGGTGACAGAGTCGCTCAAAGTCTAAAGGCCGTGACAAGTTCTGCAGGTATTGTAAGAAATCTAATCATGTCATTGATGATTGTTGGAAGTTGCAGAACAAGGAGAAAAGAAAAGGTACTTACCAACCGAAAAATAATGAAGGTAAAGATACCGGTGAGGCTTCTGTTGTTGATGGTAGTTCTGATGGCGAATGCCTAGCTGTTTTAGCTGCATGTGTTTCTCGTCAGGATGAATGGATTCTAGATACTGCATGTTCTTTTCATATTTGCTGTAACAAAGATTGGTTCAGTTCTTATGAGTTAGTGCAGACTGGAGATTTCGTGCGTGTGGGGAACGACCAGCAATGCAACATTGTTGGCGTTGGTTCCGTTCAGGTCAAGACACATGACGGTATGACACGCACGCTGACGGGAGTGAAACACATACCAACCATGGCAAGAAATTTGATCTCGCTCAGTACCCTTGACTGTGACGGGTACAAGTACAAAGGAGGAAATAAACTCCTAAAGGTATCAAAAGGTTCTCTCATAGTTATGGTTGGTGATATGAATTCTGCTAAGTTATATGTTCTTAGAGGTAGCACGTTATCTGGTACTGTTGCTGCTGTTTCTCATGATGACGCTAGTAAAACTAACCTTTGGCATAAGCGTCTTGGACATATGAGTGAACTTGGTATGGCAGAATTGATCAAGAGAGACTTGCTGCAAGGATGCAGTTTGGGTAAGATGCAGTTCTGTGAACACTGCATTTTCGGTAAGCACACAAGAGTTAAGTTTAATGCTTCTGTTCACACCACCAAAGGTACACTTGATTATGTACATGCTGATGTTTGGGGGCCATCTCGTAAGCCCTCTTATGGTGGTGCTCGTTATATGCTTACCATTATTGATGATTACTCTAGAAGAGTTTGGCCTTATTTCATGAAAAATAAGGATGATGCGTTTGCTGCTTTTAAAGAGTGGAAAGCTATGATTGAAAGGCAAACAGAAAGGAAGGTGAAATTACTTCGTACTGACAATGGTGGCGAATTTTGTTCGAATGCCTTTAATGATTATTGCAGGAAAGAAGGCATTGTCAGGCACCTCACCATCCCGTACACGCCTCAGCAGAATGGTGTAGCGGAGCGGATGAACAGGACCATCATCTCCAAGGCTCGCTGCATGATCTCCAACGCTCGCATGAGTAAGCGTTTTTGGGCTGAGGCGGCTGCCACCGCCTGCTACTTGATAAACAGGTCACCATCTATTCCCCTCGACAAGAAAACTCCCATTGAGGTATGGTCAGATTCTCCTGCTGATTATTCACAACTTAAAGTTTTCGGCTGCACTGCTTATGCTCATGTTGATAATGGAAAGTTAGAGCCGAGAGCTATTAAGTGTGTGTTCATTGGTTATGGTTCGGGTGTAAAAGGATACAAGTTATGGAATCCCGAAACTAGCAAGGCATTTATGAGCAGGAGTGTTGTTTTCAATGAATCTGTTATGTACTTTGATAAGTTGTCCTCAGATGTTTTGCCAGATTTTTCTGAGGAGCAGGTTCGTGTCGAGGTGGAGCACTCTGTTGAAAAGGAAAATGTCACTGTTGACAATGATGGTGCTGCTACTTCAGATGATTCTGATCCTGATTCTGCTGGTTCTGATGATTCTGTTCTTCTGATTCTGATAATATAATGTTCAGAACTCACCCCCTGTTTTGCAGCCACAACAGTCTATTGCTGCTCGTAGGAACAGGAGGAATTGTGGTCCTCGACCACGTTTAATTGAAGAGTGTAACATTGTTGATTATGCTCTGAGTTGTGCAGAACAGGTGGAGCACGGACATGAGCCGTCCACCTATACTGAAGCTATTGGTTCCGGTGACCGCGAGAAGTGGCTTGCTGCTATGCAAGAAGAAATGCAGTCACTCGATAAGAATGGCACATGGGAAGTTGTGCGCTTGCCTAAGAAAAAGAAGGCAGTCCGCTGTAAGTGGATCTTCAAGAGAAAGGAGGGTTTATCTCCTAGCGAGCCTCCGAGGTTTAAGGCAAGGTTAGTTGCAAAAGGCTTCAGTCAAATTCCAGGTGTGATTATAATGATGTTTTCTCTCCGTTGTTAAGCATAGTTCAATTCGTACATTTTTGGTATTGTTGCTATGCGTGATCTTGAGCTTGAGCAGTTAGATGTAAAGACTGCGTTTCTGCATGGAGAGTTGGAGGAGGAGATATACATGGACCAGCCAGAAGGGTTCATAGTGCCGGTAAGGAGGATCTTGTGTGTAAGTTGAAAAGGTCCTTATACGGTTTGAAACAATCTCCTCGTCAGTGGTATAAAAGGTTTGATTCTTTTATGTTGTCACATGGCTTTAAGAGGTCTGAATTTGATAGCTGTGTGTACATTAAGTTTGTTAATGGATCACCTATATACCTGTTATTATATGTTGATGATATGTTGATTGCTGCCAAGAGCAAGAAAGATATCGCTGCTCTCAAGTCACAGTTGAGTAGCGAGTTTGAGATGAAGGATCTTGGTGCTGCTAAGAAAATTCTAGGTATGGAGATTACCCGTGACAGAAATTCTGGTTTGTTGTTTCTTAGTCAGCAAAATTACATTAAGAAAGTTCTTCATCGTTTTAACATGCATGATGCAAAGTCTGTTAGTACTCCTATTGCTCCTCACTTTAAATTGTCAGCTGAACAATGTCCTAGTACGGATGAGGATTTTGAGTACATGTCTAGAGTTCCATATTCTAGTGCTGTTGGTTCTTTAATGTATGCCATGGTTTGCTCACGTCCAGATTTATCATATGCTATGAGTTTGGTTAGTAGATATATGGCTAATCCTGGTAAAGAACATTGGAAGGCTGTTCAGTGGATTTTCAGGTACCTTCGTGGCACATCCAATGCTTGCCTCAAGTTCGGCAAGACTGATGAGGGACTCGTAGGCTATGTGGATTCAGATTTTGCTGCCGATTTGGATAAGAGGAGATCCCTCACAGGTTATGTGTTCACGCTTGGTGGTTGTGCCGTGAGTTGGAGGGCAACGTTGCAATCCGTTGTTGCCCAGTCTACCACTGAAGCAGAGTACATGGCTATTGCTGAAGCATGTAAAGAATCGGTTTGGCTGAAAGGTTTGTTTGCTGAGCTTTGTGGAGATGATACTTGCATTAACCTGTTTTGTGATAGTCAGAGTGCTATTTACCTTACCAAGGATCAGATGTTCCATGAGAGAACAAAGCACATTGACGTCAAATACCATTATGTGCGTGATGTTGTTGCAAAAGGTAAACTGAAGGTATGCAAGATAAGTACTCATGATAATCCTGCTGATATGATGACAAAGCCAGTTCCTGTTACTAAGTTCGAGCTTTGCTCGGGCTTAGTTGGTATCACTGTCTAGCCCAAGAGGCTATTTGGCGCCGAAGGTGTTTTTCTTTGTTGTTTCAGGATGAAGTTCTCTTTCATGCTACAAGATGGAATTTGTCTCAAGGTGGAGTGTTATTTTGGTGTTCCAAATTCCAGCGGTAGTACCGCTGGGTTAAGCGGTACTACCGCTGAGAGCTACCGCCACCGCTACCGCCTCCGCTACCGCTGAAATGGCCGTCTGACGCGCTTGTCCGGTACCGACTGGTACCGCTGGCGGTACCGCCGCCGGTACCGCTGAGGTGGGAAGAGACGAACCAGCCCACCCCAGCGGTAGTACCGCTGGGTTAAGCGGTACTACCGCCGAGGTGGGATTGTTTCCGGGATTGATTCCGGGTTGGACTGCAGCCGACCTAGGGTTTGATGTTTCTATTTATTCCTCTTGTAAGCCGCCGTTTTGGGGTAAGCCACACATTGTAAACCCACGGCGTTTGTAACCTCACCCGATATAGTGAAGTATTGCTGGCTGGCGCCCGTGGTTTTTTCCTCTCCTTTGTTTGGAGAGGTTTTCCACGTTAAATCTCGTGTCCCCTTTGGTTTGATCGTTCCGCTCTTCGTCCTTTTCTTTGCTATCCGTTTTACAACAGTAGAATGCCATGCCATGCACACGAGCAGTTTTAAGGCACGCGGATCAGCTTAGCTAGCGTAACAGTGCAAATTCTAAGAAAGAAAGGTAGATACTTGCATTGCATATATTCAGCAACGTACAGTATGTCACCCTTCAGAAGAGAAGTACAGTATCATAGCAAAAAAAAAGAGTAAGTACAGTGTGTCTTAAACTGAATCATCTTATGATAATTTCGATAGAGAATGTGTGCTTCTGCAGCGACTGATGCATGCAAACCGATTCATGTACACACCAAGTACATTCTGACATTCTTTACATAGCCAGATAAGTTAAGATAGAGGAATTAATAAGCACCAATAAAATGCACCATTAACCTATACAACAACGGATCAACACTGCCTCACAATTCTCAAATTTATGTATGGGAACAAAAGGGATAGGAAAAAAAAAGCAAGAAAAAAACAAAAAATACCAAAGATACTATCCAACTCCAAAATCTACCTACGCACTCGCTCCACACACACACAACACCCGGACTTATTCCGCTACACCCGCACTGGCCACCCCTCATCATCGACCAACTCGATCCATGAATCAAATTGCATCATTGCCATCTCAGTACCTCGATCTCATCGTACATGTACAACCGTCGCCCTCGTCCTCATCACGAATCCAAATGCCTGGAACCTTTACGCATGCTCATCCATTGTTGATCATGCATGCAAGCATACATCGATCATTAACTGCAACAAGATAGATATGTCCTGCTGATCGATCAGTGGAAGTGCTGGTGATCGGCCCACGGCCAGAACGGCGGTGGCTCGTCGACGCCGCAGAGCAGGTTGCCGAAGCTGGCCGTGTCGGCGCCGCCGTGGTGGTGCTCCATCTTGGGGACGGAGGAGGCGTGCAGGAGCTGGTCGATGTCAACGCCTGTGGGGCGTGCGGCGGAGGGGTAGAAGGGGATCATGCCGCCCTGCTGGTGCGACGGCGGTGCGTCCATGGGCCGTCAGAGGGTGGTGTGCGCGAGATGTCGAGGTTGATCTCGGAGCTGTTCTCGCTGCGGTTGCTGCAGGACGCCTCCGTCTCCTTGTTCAGGTTGATCAGCTCTGACGCCGCTTCCCTGCAGCCCTTCAGTCCCAGTATCTGCTTATGCAGAAGTTCAGAAGAGCAATATAAATTTCAGAATGAATTCGCTACTACTCATAGTACTCTAGCTTGCTACTGAAATCGACGAAGTTTGAAGTCTAGTCGTAGTTGCAACAAGCAGGAACAAGTACTAGCTACACATGCCTTCCTAATCATCCGAGTACTAATTATGTTTTCATCGGCGACACATCATTGCGAATCTGATCGAAACGAAAAGGAGTTTGGGACAATGGCAGTGACAGAGATGCCAAGACCGCGATGATGAAGCCATTGACTACACAGTCACAGCAGCATGCGTGATGCATCGATCCTCCTCAAAAGTCTCAAGGAAACAAACAGAGACCCGCCGCAGCATTGGCCACGAACGCTGCCATATCCTGCTGATCCTTTCCAGAAAGCTATACCTGCTCTGCTCACTCACAACCATCACGATTCCGCTCCATCTGAGAGTACGTACGCGCGCGGATGGAAAGGCAGCTCGTGGGCATGGGCGCCGCTTCCAACAACCTTTCTGCGAGCACTGAAACCCACATGGATCCTAGCCGGACATCACCAACCAATCATTGAGCCGGCCGGGAAGCCCGAGGAAGGCGTAACCGAAATGGTGTCCCAACCCCAGATCGTCACTTCACTCCCGCAGATCTAGCTAGGCCGGCAGCCGGCGACGATCGGCTTATATGCAGGACTGAATTTACCTCGAGAGTTTTACTTTGCATTGCAGTTGCAGTACTACTGGTGTACGTACCTCGGATTGGAGCTTCTTGTTGTGGGAGAGGAGGGCGTCGTTCTCGGCCTTGACGGCGTCGAACTGGCGCTTCAGCACGTCGTAGTCCTTCTCCAGCTGCTTTGTCTTCCACCTCGCGCGCCGGTTCTGGAACCAGATGGCCACCTGCCGGGGCTGCAGCCCCAGCGCGCGGGCCAGCTGGATCTTGCGGTCCGGCTCCAGCTTGTTCGCCAGCTCGAAGTTCTTCTCCAGCGTCCGCACCTGCTCCACGTTCAGCCGCCGCTTCTTCTCCCCGCCCAGCTGCGACCCGTCGTCCGACATCTCGTCCTCGTTCGCGCCACCGCCACCGCCGCCGGTCACCTCGTCGCCGCAGCCTCCGTCGCCGCCACCGAACATCGCCGGCCGCTTCCCCAGCATTGGCGACATACCTGCAGCAAGCACATGTACATGTAAGTGAAGATCGAGTTGGATCAGTTTAGTTACCGGTGCCCAGTGTGCATGATCCGTGCAAAGGCAGCAAAGTGCCGTGAAGTCATGGATGTGCCCACATACCTCGGAAGTCTTGGAGGGACGGGCATTGGGGAGACGGGAGGAAGGGGTTGTGGTGGGGAGGGCCGAGAGGAGGGAGGTGGTGCTCATGGTGGTGGTGGTGGTGGTGTTCTTGGGGCTCATGAGACGGTGGTGTTTGCTGCATGTGGAGGAGGAAATTGGGAGGGAAGAAGGCCGAGGGAGAGGACGCCATGCCATTGCTGGCCATTGGCTTCTTCAAAGAAGGACGGTGAGGAGCATGGGGAGTATTTGAGAGGAGAGGAAGTTGGGTCTTGTGTGTGTGAGAGAGAAGACCATAGGCGATGGGGAAAAGGAAATATAACAAGGTGGTGGCTGTTTATCAAAAAATAAAATGGCAAATGGACACGATAACAAATATAAAATTAAAGCTTTGAAAAGTCAGAAAGGAATTTCCTGGGGCTAACTGTTGAACCCTCCTAGTAAGTACTCCCATAGCATAAGCCACCTAAAATGAATACGTAATTACTCTAGCGGAACCTTTAAAAGGGTTTAACTCCCCAAAGATTCTCCTCTGTAGGAGTTTAACCTAGTCTAACCGAACCCACAAAAGTTTTTAATCCTAATTTTTTAGGAGAAGCGTCGGCTGAAATTGTAGCAGTCGACACAAACTCCGGGCAAAAGGTATATTTTCATCGCTCGTTCCCTCTCGCTGGGCTGCCTCCACCGCGTTCGCCTTTGCCGACCACCCCGCGCGCATGCTTGTACCCCACATTCCCACTGACATCTCGCCCCACCTTTGATCTTTCGTCCACCGTTGCCACCGATGGAATCCTCTAATCGTCACCGCCGCATTGTCTTGAGGACAAGTAAGGCCACCGCGAAGCCCTGTCGGAGGAGCTTGATGGCTTAGAGCACCCGTGCTCGAGCTAAAGCGTGCCAGAATCATGGTCACACCGATGACATTTCGAATGCGAGAGTTTCGGTCATAGCGGGCTTGCTTGGCGAAGGGCATACAATAATTCGAGGGGAATCGAGCTCCTCGATGCCCGCAGGCCATCCCCGTGCCATGTCATCCACCCGCAGGCTCGACGTCAGAACAACGCCGTCAACCGTGACTCTCACCTTCTCCATCAGCGAAGTGTTCATCATTCGAGGAGGAGGAAGAAGCTGACGATGATTTCGAGATGGCCATCGCCATCTTGGACTGTTTAGTTATGATACATATGATGTTATTGTGATACCGTTGTTTAGCTTTGTAATAAAGTAGTTTGAATTTGTGTGATTTTCTTTTTGAGGGAGTTAAGTTTAGGGGTTTGGTTAGGTCCACCTTTTTTTTTAACTACTCAAATATTTGAGGACTCATTCGAGGACATAAAATTAGGGGTTCGGCTAGAGATGCCCTAAGTTGTCTCGCCACCCAATTTGCGTTCCCATGTTACAGTGCAGAATACCCTAGCACCACACACTTCTAGTGCAACACGTACGTGGTGGGAGGCGAATCGGATCAGCCGAATTGGGTGTAGTTTTCATCGCGACAGCTAGACTTGGTCGTAGGACGGCGACTAATAGTGATGGGAGTGACGATTTCTCCGGGGCACGAGGTGGCATGGTGGCTTGAATTGCCTCCAGGAGAGAACGTCTTGCTCTACCATTCGTCCGACCAACCACTCCACCGGTTTCAATCACCATAATTTACATACATTCTTCATCCTAACGGAAACAATTACCATAATTTACCAATCATCATTTCTTACTTCACGCTACGATCATTTTACCTACATTTCCATCTAACCAGAATCAATCACAACAATCACCATAAGTATTTATCAAATAAAATATACAATTGCATTAATATGGACATGTAAATCACATGCTTACCTACTAGAATGGTTATGCGTCCGTTACAACGAGCTGGCAATTATCTAGTGTAAACAAAATTGATCGTCATGGTACCACTAGAAAAGCAATTCTCCTATTTTAAAATTACCAGCAGACAATATTGGCATGCACATTGTGTACTAGTCTAGTTAAAATGGCCTGCCAGCAAAAAATGTCCACAAAGGGAGCATGCATGCTTCCTAAAAGCTAATCCTCAGCTGAGTAGGATAGTAGCATCTACAGTGCTTTTATTTATCTTTGTGGAGTAGTACTTGTAGTAGTATAGTAGCATCAATCAATTCACAAATCTTTCGGTGTCCTCTTTTCTTTCTTTCTTTCTTTCTTTCTTTCTTTCTTTCTGATTTTTTTTGCATCTTCTTAAAGCTCGACGTGTGCTGCGAAGCTACTGAAACTCTTTACATCCTAGTCGAATCTCCACACATATGCATGAAAACGGTTCTACTCGGATCGACTCTTCATTGCAAAAAGATAAACAAACAATTGGCACAGACTCTTCACTGCAAAAAGATAAACAAACAAAAAAACTGACAAACACTCAGCTGAGCACTACATTGATGATGAGCGCATGATGATGATCCCCGCTTGATGATCAAATGAGTGCGGTATCTGATCACCTCATCATAGCTAGGCAGTTGATGCAATTATGCCTTTACCGCAGGCACGCAGGCACGCACGCATGCATGGGAAGTTGTGAGAATGTGAAGTACTACAGTGTAACTGTATCCTTGGAGAATCATTGATTCCGACTATTCAGTAGAGTATATATCTCACGTAACGTAGTGTGTGTCAATCGATCGAGCTGAACTTAGGCCGGTTCTTCTTGCCTAAATAAGCATTAATTCCCTCTCATTTACTACGTCAGCATACTATCAATTACTACTCCATCCATCGTAGTACTACGTTTGCACTGGAAGAAGGCACGCAAAACTCCATGTCCTACGGCCGGGGTAGCTAGGTAGGGGTGATCGCGTGTGGATGGCGATGCATGGCGTGCCAATCTGGAGGCGCATATGGGTGACGCTGGCTACGGATTGTGGCTTGCGTACGCTGCTGGCTATAGAGCTCGCTCGAAAACAGAAAATCGTGGGGGGCATACCCACCACCATGCATGTGGCCCGGGCGCTGGATCCAGGCAGCCAGCCCACACCGACGCCGATCGATGCCGTGGATCCCTTCCCAGCCGTCGATCCAACGGTGCGGTGCGTTCCACGCTAAAACTCGGTCGATCGTATTCGTACGTGCCGGGAGACACGCATGCATGCACGTGCCAGATCACGCACGCCTGTGGTAGCTTCAGTGAACGCACGCAGAGATGGACGGATGGATGGGCACTTACTGCAGCAGCAGTGAGAGGGAGAGGTGGGCTGGCGGGGCCCGCGCACAGCGAGACGTGCAACGTACAGGGAGAGAGAGGTAGGCCCCGCCATTTCCCCTGCTCCCTGCTCGCTGCTAGTGCGAGCCGGGTGGCCCTGCATGCCCTGGCGCTAGCTAGTTGGCCTTTGCGACGCGAGCACATGGCCGTGTTAGTTAGACGATCGAGAGGAGGAGATCCCAACGCGCGCATCTCTCCCTGCTCCCTTCTTCCTCTTGGACCCTTTCCATATTCCCTACCCCTCGTGGCCACGCGACTTTTCCTTCAGTTTTAGTATCTGTCCATGATCGACCTCGGAAGCATACGGCATTGGCATTGAGAAAAATACAGGGAACGGATGTGGGCATATTGTGCTGCGCATAGCCAACTACCTGCATGTTCCTTTCCATTTTCAAAACTAACGATCGAGTCGGTCCATATACTAGTATATGTTTTTATTGGTACTACTGTAGTACTATATATTTTGCATATATGGTAGTGGGTGCGTACACCGAGCAGTTTGGAACCTTCTCAGCGCACCCACGCTCACGTGCCAGCCACACATATCCTCCCTGCATCTGCATGCATGTTCGCCTCCTATTTTCTTTGCCATCCACTTGGATCCATCCATGATACTACTCCCAATTTTCTTTGCATGCGAGCCTGGAGCACTACTACAGCATTTTATTTTTGCTTGCATGTGGCAACTTGCCAACTTGACGGCGGCGCGGTTGTTAATTTACTTACCTGCGTGAAGAAGAACATCGATCGTCGCTGCAGTCAGTGGTGTCAACTGACAAACGTACGGTGGAATGTTTCAGGGTTAATAAATAAATTATTCCGAATGTCCATCCGCCTCGATCGGCGTTGGTTGCCAAATGAGGTATCGTTAGCCGTTGCATCACCAGATTGGGACTTGGGAGGTTGTCGACACGCAGCTGCAGTCGGTGGTTCTCTTTCACTGCTCCCCTCCCCTCTCCTCCCCTCCCCAGGCAGCTCTGCCGCGATCTCGTGTCTCGTCTGTGACCATATATATTCGCCGCTCTATATTTTTGTAACCATCGGCGTTCAAAGTTTTCACCGATGCAGGGCAAGCCAAAGATATTAGTAGTTGGGAATATTCACTTCTCGCCATCTTCCCGTGTAAAACATGTCGCATTTAAAAGTGCCAAGATGGGTCTGTTTCAGCATTACCTCTTTATTTTGGTTTTTCGAGGGAGTGGCAGCCTTCAGGCATTAGTAGTTCCTCAGAAACCCTATATATCGCCTTTAGCGAGTCCTAATTACGACTCGCCTGCTACATATCCCTACTTGGGCCGGCCCATTAGTACTTGTCAGCAGAGAAAAGTGAAGAAAATAGGTCAAAGCGAGGATTCCATCTCAGGACCTGCACGTACGAGGACGGGACGGAGCGTTGGAGCCACTGGCCTACACCCACTGTTCTGTTCACTTACCATTATCTATCTTTTTATTGTTTTCCGTTCGCAATTCGTTCTATTGTTTCCATTTTTGGTTTTCGTTTTTTTTTTCTATATCTTTTTTCCACTTTGTTCTTTCATTTCTTTCTATTTTGTTTCATTTTTATTATTTAGTTTAGTTTTATTTTCTTTATTTGGAAAATATTCTTTTTTCATATTTTCAAAATCTGAACCATATTCGTTTCTATTATTTTTCTGTTTCCTTTTTCGTTTCTTTTCTTTTTCTTTTCCGTTTTCATTTTCTTTTCCGTTTTCTTTTTCTTTTTTGTTTTCTTTTCCCATTTGTTTTTATGTTTTATTTTTCGTTTTCCTTTTTGTTTAATTTTTCTATTTTATTTTTTTTTTCTGTTTTTCTGTTTCACTTTTTCCTTCTTCTTTTTTATGTTTTAATTTTCGCTTATTTTGAAAATGGTTCTTATTTTGGAAAACAATTATTTTTAAAAATGGTTCTGATTTTCGAAAATGGTTCCGAATCGAAAAATAGTTCCTTTTAGAATATGCTTCCGAACCGAAAAAATGGTTCCGAATGGAAAAAAATGGTTCCGATTTTAAAAATGGTTCTGATTTTTCGAAAATGGTTCCGAACAAAAAAAATGGTTCCTTTTAGAATATGCTTCCGAACCGAAAAAATGGTTCCGATTTTAGAAAATGGTTCCGAATGAAAAAAATGGTTCCGATTTTTTGAAAATGGTTCCTTTTTTAAAATGGTTTCAAATCGAAATAATGGTTCCTTTTAGAATATGGTTCCGAACCGAAAAAATGGTTCCAATTTTTGAAAATGGTTCCGAATGAAAAAATGGTTCCGATTTTTTGAAAATGGTTCTGAACCAAAAAAAATGGTTCCTTTTAGAATATGCTTCCGAACCGAAAAATGGATCCTTTTAGAGTATGGTTCCGAACCAGAAAATGGTTCCTTTTAGAATATGGTTCCATTTTTGAAAATGGTTCCAAATCGAAAAAATGGTTCCTTTTTTAAAATGGTTCCGAACCGAATAATGGTTTCGGTATAAAAAAATGGTTCTGATTTTTCAAAATGGTTCGATTTTAAAATGGTTCCAATTTTTAAAAATGGTTCCTTTTTAAAAGTGGTTCCTTTTTGAAAAACGGGAACCATTTTTTAAAATCGGAACCACTTTAAAAAAGGAACCATTTTTAGAAAAATAAAAATAAAAAAGAAAACATAAAAAGAAAACAAAAAAGAAAAAAAAAGGAAACACAAAAATAAAAAGGAAACGGAAAAAGAAAACAGAAAAATAAAACAGAAAAAATAAAAAATAAAACAGAAAAAGAAAATAGAAAAATAAAACGAAAAAGAAAAACAAGTTCGAAGGCTTACCGTAGTGGGCCGTCGCGCCTAGTGGGCTTTCGGGGAGATGCGCAGTACATAGGCGAGTCGTATGGTACGACTCGCCGAAAGCGATACATATGGCTCCCCGTAGTTCCTTGCGGACTGCAGCAAGCTTGCTAGGCCGGGCCAGTATTCCAACAGAGAAAGCCCGTTAGCGGCGCGAATCGGCCGCGCCGCTAACGGGGACCTTCTACCTGGCCGGCCCAATAGAGGCAGGCGCGTGTGCGTCCTTAAGGAATTTCTCTTTTCTGTTTTTTTCTTTGCTTTCCTTTTTCTTTTTTCGTTTCTTTTCTGTTTCAAATTCGAATTAAAATTTTGTTCATTTTCAAAAATTGTTCAAATTGGAAATTTGTTCATTTTCGAGAAAACTCAAATTTGGAATTTGTTCATTTTCGAAAATTGTTCAAATTCAAAATTTGTTCATTTTCAAAAAATGTTCATTTTTTAAAATTATTCAAATCAAAATTTGTTCACTTTTTAAAAATTGTTCACATTCGAAATTATTCATTTTCGAAATTTGATCATTTTTTTGAAAATTGTTCAAATTCAAAATCTGTTCATTTTTTAAAATTGTTCAAATTCGAAAAAAAATCATTTTCAAGAATTGTCAGATTTTAAATTTATTCATTTTTAAAATTGTTCAAATTCGAAATTTTATTCATATTCAAAATTTGTTCAAATTAAATCAGCAAACAAAAAGTAAAAGTAAAAATAAATTCACCTGTTTAAATGGGCCTCGTCATTGAGCCTATTTAGTGGGCGCTGCGGGCGGCGGGATCCTTCCACGCCGTTTTAAGGCCATATGTAGCATCTCCCGTTTCCAATTTTTGGGCTTGGCGTACGCATCAATAGCAGTGTGATCCTGCAGTGCAGACTTATAGGATTTGTGTCAACTTTAGACCTTTCTGCTATCATTAAAATCATGCGCTGACACGAGCTGTTGACGTAGCTACTACCAACGGAGCAATACATGCAATCCTGGAGACTAATTCTAAGCTTTTGGTCCTGGCACTGAATCGGAAAGGCCAGGACTTATCCCAGCTGAAACTATTTCTTGCTATGCAGTGCGGCAAGGGGTCTTATCAATCACATTATATATGAGTCCGAGAAGATGACAGGGCGCAAGTTCTCAGGTTAAGAAAGTAGAAAGTAGACTTCCAGGATTGGTCTATATACACCGGCTAAATCCGGGAATGACGGAGCCCTGGGAGAGGCCGTCCGCCGTCGCCGGCGCGCCCGTGCTGCCGCTTCGCGGTCGTTTCTGGGCTGACGACGGGGATGCGCCGGTGCATCCTGTGCCCGTTGGTCGCCGTCGGAAGACGCTGGCGCCTCCGCCGTGGGACATGAGGGGATCTGGATCCCGTTTCTCCTGTCTGGGCGTGCTGGACGCGGTGCCGTCAAGGGATGCCGATGAGTCGATGGAGGACGGGGTCGTTGAAGGAGGAGCTGGCATGTGGCGGTGAGCACGGCGGAGGTCGTCCTCGCAGATGAATGGAGGGTGTCGAGAGACGTTGTACGTCGGCCGTCCAAATCCGACGAGGAAATAGAGAAGGAGTTTTGGCAAGACATTGGTTTCCCGACGCCGGCATCACGGGTGTGGGAGCAAGGGTCGCCGTCATCTTCTGCTAATCACCAAGGTAAGGTGTCACCTGTGTGCAGGTCTCGGGACGGGAGGAGCGGCGATGCACAGCCGGCCGGAGCTGGAGGGGTCAAGGGCGGTTCAACTCAGGCTAGGGTGTTGTGGTTGCCTCGGTTCCGGATGGGTGGCGCGGACCACTACCGCGGCCAAGGATCACGCCGCCCCCGTGCCTCGGCGAGTTCTTCCCGGCCGGCGCTGGGACGCAGACTCCTCCGACGGAGGCAGCGGCGGTGGCTCCAGTTTCGAGTTCCACGTGGGCCGAGACGGAGTTCCCATCGGGGTCGTTGCAGGCAGCCACGCCGGTCACGGTGGCCGAGCCGATCTCGGTGAAGACGACGCCGGCAGAGGCGGCAACGTAGGTTCAAACGGAGAGGCCGATGGCAGGTGGACCCAGGGTGCATGCCCCAAGGGTGGGGTCAGCCAGGTGGGCGCATCTGGGACGTCGGTATGCTGGCCTTTGGAGGAAGGATCGGTGTGCTAGGGTTGCTCCTTCGCAAACGATTGTACCTCCAATCGCCGCCTCCACTTTCGCTCCATCGTCTCCATCGGCTGCTAATCCGTCGTATCCACCGGCTGCTACTCCGTCGTCCTCGCCCCCAGGGCAGCTGCCGAGGCCGTTGCGGTCCTTCGCCGCCATTGTTGCGGCTCCGGCTCCCATGGCCGCGCCTCCCGGATTCCCTGGGCCTCCCGGTTGGGCTCCGGCGGCGGCGGCACCTGGCGTTCAAGGTCGCGGTGCAGGTGGTCAAGGTCGCGGCGCGGGTGGCCGTGGACGCGGTGCGGGTGGGGGGCACTTCGGCGATGCGGCTCCCTCCTACGCGCCGCGGTACCAAGGTGCAGCGCACACGGGGCCGGCCTTCTACGGCCCTCAGCAAGGGGCTGGGTCTTCGGCGATGGCGGCGGGAGTTTCTGGTCCCTATGCTGGTGCGGGTCAGGGCGTCCAAGGTGTGGGCGTTGGCATGCTCGGGTCGGGCGCGGTGCAGCAAGGCGCCACGGCTGGCTACCACCCGGGTGCGGGTGCGTTTGCGGTGGGCGCTGGTCATCCCGGCGTGGCCGCGCCACCGCCCACGATGGCTCAACAAGGTCAACAGCTTCAAGGAGCTGCGGCTGGTCCGCCTGTCAACCCTAGCTTCGTATATGGGGCGGCGGTGCCGGTACCAAAGAGGAAGAAGAAGAGGAACAACCAGCCGGCGGGCGTGGTGCAACAGCAAGGTTCCCAGCCCATGGCCGTGCAGCAGAATCAAGTGCAAGGGGGCATGCTGCAGCAGCACGGTGCAGTGGCCCAGGTGGCAGATCAGCCGGCCGCTACTACCGTTTTGGCGCTCCAAGATACGGTGGCAGTGGCAGCGGCAAACACTCAGGCTCCTGGGGCCAAGAAGGCAAAGGCGTGGTGCTGGAAATGCGCCGTCAACGAGCATGCGACCAAGGACTGTCCGGTGAAGCATTATTGCTATATCTGTGACAACGCCAAGCACCCGACGCCGATGTGCCCAACGCTGAATCTTCCTCGACCTACGGCGTTCGTTTCCGGCCATGGACAGCTTGACACAATGTTTACTACTTTCCCTGACACTCTGTTTAAGGCTGAGGAGGCACCAAAGAATTCGCTTGTTGCTCTTGTGACTGTGCAGGGGGGGGGGGGGGGGTTGCTACCGCAAAGCAAGTGGAAGCTCAGATTGCGCGGTTGTGTCAGGTGCGGTCTTGGTGTTGGGAGGCTATTCCTAATGGGGACAAAGCATTCACTGTCAACTTTCCGTCCAAGGCCGACTTACAGCGTTTTATTGGGGCTGAGCTAGGCATCCCCTCACAAGCAACGAAGCTCATTTTCAGCGAGTGGAGGCCAGTGGACGATGTTCAGCCCACGTCTGAGTTGGTTCAGGTTTGGGTGCATGTCACCGGGGTTCCTAACCCTCTGAGGCACTTTTGGGGGCTATGGGCAGTTGGTTCCCTCATCGGACTCACGATTGATGTGGACTTGTTCTCTCTCAGGCGTAGGGGTGTGGCGCGTATCCTCGTAGGGATGTTGTCCGATGACCACTTCAAAGATGTTGACGAGGTGGGACCGTATATTACCACTGCTGGAGTGCTTCGCTTGAAGGGTTATGATTTCACTTTCCGCCCCGAGGCCGCGGATTATGTTCCGGAGGCGGAGTTCGTGCCATTCCTTTGGCAGCGAAAAGGAAAAGATGACTCTGATGATAATGGTATGGGCGATGATAATACGGGTGGTCAACTTGGAGAGGGTGGTTCGTCTAATGTTGGGACGGAAACTTCGAACATGGCGGTTGATCCTAGTCCGGTTGGAGGGGGTGGACATGTACAAGGTGCAGTGGCGACGCTCGCACTGGAGGGTATGGCTGTCACTCCTTTCAACCCTTACCCGAAGACTCCGCGCAGTATCGAGATTGTGCAGAAATGGAAAAAATCTGGTGCTGCCCCTGTGCTTGGAGCTGCTGTGTTTCCTGGCCCATTCCCTCCATCCGGTCTTGGGCCGTGTGGCACTGGCGCTGGCTGCCGATCGCCGCCTGAGGAGGTCCAGGTTGGGCCGGTTGCGGAGATGCGGCCCAACTCCAGCCCGCGGGTGCAGAGGAGCGAGCAGGGCGACGGCGTGCTCCCGGACGCCCAGGCGGTGGACGCTGAGGTCGCAGCTGGGCCGATGAAGGACAACCAGGGGATGGCTACTACAGGCCTTGCTCAGCTTCAGCTGGATGCGGCTGGGCCTGGGCTGGCCGTCCCTGAGAAGTACTCCGGCGGTGAAGCTCAGTGTGCTTCGGATGCTGTCGGGATGGTGACACACGGCGGCGCGGTGGAGGGCCTCGACGTTGCTGCTGCCATGGCGGGCAGTAACGGCAAGGCTGGGTGTGAGGTGTTGATGGTGGGCTAGCTGGGCTGCCCCATGGCGGCTTTCGATGCGAGCTCGCCGGGGATGACGTCGGACATCGTAGATGAGGGGGCTGCTACTTCGACCTTGCCTTCCACTACGGTGTCTCCGCCGCCCCAGGGTCCTGCTACGACGACGCCCGTGGCGGAGAGGGTTGCTACCACACCATCACCCTCTCCCACGGACGTGTCTTTTGGGGGGCGTTCGCTTCCTAAGGCTACGCCTAGGCGTAGTGAACGCCACCAGACGGGGAGGGATGGCGCCTCGGCGACGGATGAGGACAGCATGACCAAGGCTATGCGGCGCAAGGCAGGGTTGTTCTCCACTCTGCCTCCTGGTATGTCTCCATCCCAGAAGTCTTTCCTTTCCTTTTCGCCATCTAAAATTTCTGCAAACCTTTCCGGTATAGGCGTCACTTTAGGGCGGAATGAAAAGGAAGTGGTTTTGTCAGCTAATATTTTGAGACATGTAGAATATGATCGCCGTAAGGTATCACCTAGTGTTTCGAGTAGGCCGGTTCACCCTCCTATAGATGATGATGAAGTGAATGACACTTTAGATGGACAGCTTCTATCACATCTTGTAGGAGAGGTTACGGAGTTGGATTTGGATGAGGCTCAGCTGGGATCTTTTGATGACCTGTATGCTACCGGCCGGAAATCTAAATCCGCTAAAAATAAAAAGAACCAATCCTTGCGTAAGTGTGCGAGGAAGTCGAAATCCCCAATAGTTTCCCAATGAATGGCATATTTGAAAATAGCAGAGGTCTAGGCGACTTGGCTAAACATTTAAATATTGCGCATCATGTGAGAGATTACAAGTTGGATTTTTTGGCTATTTCTGAGACGGGTAGACGAGATTTTCCAAGCACTCTACTTGATCGCCTTTCCGGTGGTGTGGAGTTCACTTGGCATTCTTGTCCCCCTCGTGGGAGGTCGGGTGGCATGTTACTCGGCATAAAAACTGATACCATGGAGTTGTTGGATCGTTCGGATGGTGAGTTCCACATTAAGTTCCATATCCGAAACAAATCCGACAACTTTATATGGAGTTTGGTTGCTGTATACGGTGCTGCCCAAGAAGAGTTTAAGGCTGCTTTTCTTAGGGAATTGGTTAACTTAGCGAAGGATAACCCATACCCTATTCTTATAGGCGGGGATTTCAATTTGCTGAGATACCGTCACGAGAAAAGTAAGGGCAGATTTGATGGCCATTGGCCTCTCTTATTCAATGCTGTAATTGATAGCTTGTCTCTAAGGGAGGTTCATATGACGGGGAGACAATTCACTTGGGCTAATAGTCTCCCAGAGCCGACTTTCGAAAAGCTGGACAGGGTACTAATGGATTCCCGATGGGAGGACAAATATCCGTTGGTATCGGTTCGTGCTTTAGAAAGAATCGAGGCCTTTTCAGATCATGCCCCCATATTCCTTTCTACTGGTGTCTTCAAAACGTCCGTTAAACCTCAGTTCAAATTCGAATTGGGATGGCTGTTACGCGATGGTTTTGATGATTTAGTGAAAAGGATATGGGCTCAACCGGTCGTGGGCAATACTGCTATCCACCGATGGAATGGAAAGATGCGCAATTTGCGCAAGTTCCTACGTGGATGGGCACGGCACACAACCGGCATGCTTAAGAAAGAAAAGGAGCGCCTGTGTTCCATTATTGATGAGCTCGACAAAACGGCAGAATCACGCCCCCTAACAGCAAATGAAAGTGACCTAAAAAGGCACTCGAATGAGCAGGTGGGTCGGATGTTGAGAGAAGAAGAGCTTAAATGGTATCAAAGATCTAAAGCTCAATTCATTTTGCAAGGAGATTCGAATACGAGATACTTCCACAATGTCGCTAACGGCAGACATAGGAGGAAACTCATTCATTCTCTTCATCAAGATGAGGGCCTGATCGAGGGTCAGGATATGCTCAAGGATTATATTACTTGCTACTATAAAGGTTTGTTTGGCGCCTCGGAGGAAGGAAACTTCTCTCTTGATGAGGCGCAAACGGATGACATTACCCAAGTTACTCCGGAGGAAAACAAATTGCTCATCGCACCCTTTTCGGAAGACGAGATTTGCAAGGCTGTATTCCAAATGGAACACAATAAGGCGCCCGGGCCTGATGGATTCCCAGCTGAATTTTACCAGCACTTTTGGGATCTCATAAAGTCCGATTTGCTCGAGTTGTTTGGCTGTTTGCATGCTGGACAACTTGAACTTTTTCGCCTAAACTTTGGGGAAATCGTCTTGCTACCTAAGGTTCAGGGGGCCGAGAGGATACAACAATATCGACCAATCTGTCTCCTGAATGTTAGTTTCAAGATCTTTACTAAAGTAGCGACCATTAGGTTAAATTCTGTAGCTGATCATGTGGTGAAGCCTACCCAAACTGCTTTTATGCAAGGGCGGAATATCCTGGATGGGGTTGTGGTTCTCCACGAAACCGTACATGAGATGCATACGAAGAAACTTAATGGGGTTATTTTTAAAATCGACTTTGAAAAGGCGTATGATAAGGTTAAGTGGTCATTTTTGTTACAAACCCTGAGAATGAAAGGATTCTCGCACACTTGGTGCGAATGGATCCGCAACTATGTTGAAGGGGGAAGTGTAGCGATAAAGGTCAATGATGACACTGGACATTACTTCCAAACAAAAAAGGGCTTAAGACAAGGTGATCCACTATCGCCTATACTATTTAACATAGTGGCTGATATGCTGACCATCATGATTGAGCGGGCAAAAGCGGATGGCCAAATTGAAGGAGTTGTTCCTCATCTTGTTGATGGAGGCCTCTCTATCCTTCAATACGCGGACGATACTATTCTTTTTATGGAACATGATCTTGATAAAGCAGCGAATCTGAAATTGATATTGTCAGCATTCGAACAATTATCTGGGTTAAAAATCAACTTCCACAAAAGTGAATTGTTCTGCTTTGGCGATGCACAGGACGCAGCGGCTCAGTGTGCTGATATATTTGGCTGTGAGCAGGGTCAATTTCCGATAATGTATTTGGGCATCCCAATCCATTATAGGAAACTGACTAATGCGGAATGGAGACACGTTGAGGAACGTCTGCAAGCGAGGCTTGCGAGTTGGAA
The DNA here is from genome assembly GCA_947311845.1 of Poa pratensis. Lineage (NCBI taxonomy): Eukaryota > Viridiplantae > Streptophyta > Magnoliopsida > Poales > Poaceae > Poa > Poa pratensis. The sequence goes on from CAMZMU010000064.1 coordinate 13,729,698, forward strand.
GGGCAAATTACTATCCCTGGGTGGAAGATTGGTTCTCATTAATTCGGTACTCACAAACATGGTGCTGTATATGATCTCCTTCTTCCAGTTGCCCAAAGGGGTCTTGTATAAACTGGATTATTTCCGATCAAGATTCTTTTGGCAAGGGGATGGTGAGAAAAAGAAGTACAGACTGGCTAAATGGGATGTGGTTTGCCGTCCTAAAGATCAGGGAGGGTTGGGTATTCATGATCTTGGCATCAAGAATTCCGCCCTCCTAGGGAAGTGGCTGTTCAAGCTGCTAACCGAAGATGGTATTTGGCAAACCATCCTTAGAAGAAAATATATTGGCACAAAAGCGGTATCACAGGTGATATGGAAATCTGGTGACTCTCACTTTTGGGCTGGGCTGATGGCGACTAAGAAACATTTCTTTCGCTTTGGCGTTTTCAATATTAAGGATGGCTCGGAGATTAGATTCTGGGAGGATAAATGGTTAGGTACTACCACCCTCCGGGAGCAATACCCGGCTTTATACAATATTGTACGTCACAAAGGGGATACTATAGCTACTGTTATGCAGTCTTCACCCCCCAATGTGACGTTCAGGCGGGATTTATTCGGTCCAAGATTAACGGCTTGGAACACCTTGTTGGCACGGTTGGAATCAATCCAACTCACACAAGGTTCCGATGAATTCCGGTGGAACTTATGCGGGAATGGGAAATTCTCAGTAGATTCCATGTATAGGGCGCTTGTCCATTCTGATATTCCAGTCGACGATAATAAGAAAATATGGCAAATGAAGATTCCACTTAAGATTAAGGTTTTCTCGTGGTATCTTCGTAAGGGTGTCATTTTAACTAAGGATAACCTTGTCAAACAAAATTGGCATGGAAGTACGAAGTGTATGTTTTGCTCAAAGCAAGAGACAATTAAACACTTATTCTTCGAGTGTGATTTCGCCCGTTCTATATGGTCATCTATCCAAATAGCATCTAACTTATTTCCTCCCAAGTCCGTTGCAAACGTGTTTGGCAACTGGTTACATGGGATTGAAAAGAAGCTTAGAACGGTTATTAGGGTGGGAGCGATTGCCGTTATATGGTCGCTTTGGCTTAGTAGAAATGACAAGGTTTTCAATGACAAAAATGTTTCTCTCTTGCAGGTACTCTACCGATGCATAGGTACTCTCCGTACGTGGTCCACCTTACAGCGCTTGGGATATCAAGACCTCTTTACGGAGGCGTGTGCACGCTTGGAAGAGGTGGCGAGGGACATTTTTTCACAACATGGGTGGCCGCTTGATCGCCGGATTGGTCCTCCATAGGCTGGCTTGATGGTCATATCATAGACGTTTTTCATTGCTGAGAATTGTAATTCGTCTATTTTTCGCACTCTCTTATTCTACTTTGTACGTTGGATTGCGGCTGTGTGCATTTGTTATGCAGAGGCCGGGTATAATGCTCCAAACTTTTGAGTAATAAAGCGCTTTATCTAAAAAAAGGACTTATCCCAGCTAGCAGCACCTCTTGATGATTTGAAGATTCAGCTGAAATCTTGGTGCTCAAGTAGTTAAGTTGTGCACTATCGACGATCAGCAAACAGAGCTATCCATGAGCTAGCTATCCTAGGGAAAAATTGTAATGTTCAAGAGGCTGTAGTCTGGGATGTTGATGTACCGGCCAATGTGACCGAAATTGTAGTGGGCGATTTGCCCCAGTTATCATAATAAAGCTTGATGCTTTCCTTTTCAAAAAAAAATAAAAAAAAATCCTGCGGTGCAGTGTAATTTGCATCATGCTTACTGCCATGCTCTTATCTGACACAAACCTCATATTTTGTAAAAAATAAGACATATTTCTGAGTTGCGTAAAAAAGTCCAATTTCACTGCAATAAAATGACTTTTCATGAGACATTATTTTGTATTTTTACACAGTCCATAAAAAATTTCTTTTTAGCAACATTTTGTGTGTGAACATGTAATATTCGGATGCACACACAAATTTTTGTTTGAAATTTTTGAAATTTTGAAATATTTTTTTCACAATGGGTGCATCTATATCTTAAAGTCAAAACATCGTTTCCACGTACAACCCTTAAGTTGATCTTTCGATGTACATTTTTCCGTGCCCATGGGGCTCCATGGACCCGAGTATCCAATTGGTTTGTGCATGGGCAACGATATTTCTCGTGGGTGGGCCGATGGGTCTTGGGCCTGGTTTGGTAGAAACTTACCTGGCCTGAGTCCGACCTATTGCCACCTTAAGAAGACTATGAAATTTAAAGTATTTTTTGGTAGGAATTTTACGAATTTGACCCTTCTTATTTTTCTCTATGTAGGTTCTTTTTTTAATATTTTGGTAATGATTTATTGCACTATATTTTTATACACGTCATCTATTGAAATATCTTTGAAAGACTTTTTTACTTGTGGTGTAGTATTCTTATAGGAGAGATACAATCATTTAGAATCCTATTAGACATGCCACCATAATCTTATGTGTTATTATCCTTGTTTCTTTCTTTCTTTGCGTGTGTGTAGAAATATGGACCCTACTTGAACCTTCATATCCAGATTTCACTCCACTTTCACTTTCATATCAGGAACGTCGACTTGCACTTTCAATAGTGAATTATTCACTTTCCGGAATTGGCTCATATTCACGAAAGATGAATAAGACCTTTCACTCCCTATTTCACGTATAATCGAGAGACTAAGAATATCAGTGCCTTGGGTAAATGCCTACCAAAGGGAGAAGATTACCGAACTTTTTTCTGTCCTCTTTGCTTCCTAAAATATTTAGGGAAAAGGCGTAGTCGGCCACCGCTTGCTAACGATGGAAGGCATCATCAATGAAAGGGTCCTCGCGTGGGACTTAGTTGGAAAGGTAGGTGTTCGGCATGTCCCTTGCTTGCAAACTTATTTAGTAGGGCGGGTAGCTCCTACCAATAAGCACTTTATAGATCTACAACACCATGAATTGATAATAAAAAATGTGAGATGTAAAATAAAACCCGGTAAGAACCAGACTTTCCGCTCTTCACATCTAAGATCCTCCAAACATTCACTGTTGCAAGAAGAGTGCCAGACTGATGCTTTGTGACCAGACCATCAAAACCACAAAAATGTGAGAATTGAAATTGTGAGTAGTAACAATATGCACAAGATGCACTAATCTTAAGGTCTTTCAAGAACCATATTAGGTGTGCACCGGTCCACCCAAAAGGTTGTTGCAAGAAGAGTGCCAAACTGACACTTTATGAACAGACCATTGAAACAGATGCTTGTATTGTTTTACCCTATGATGTTATACTAGCAAGGATGAAATACCTTTATGGGTATTTAGTCTTGAATATCTTTTTTGTGGTTGTTTTATAAGTTATCATTGAGATTCTGAGATGTTAATCATTCTTTTATGTGTTCTTGTTTACTCAATGTAAAGAACCTTAAATGTTGCTTATGATGTCTAGAGCTTGATTTTTTAATATCCAACTTTAAACCCTCTAGTTCTTGTTGTCCATTAACTGTACCTTTTGTGGGTTATTAATCATGATTCTCATAGATTTAGAGATGTTAATTATGCTTCTATGTCATTGTTGACCTGCAATAGAAAACTTTTAATGTGGTTAATAATATGATTTTCATGCCAAGCCAAATGAGCTATTTTGCTTTCCAAAGTGATATGTACCCAATTGCTTGTTAGTAGTAGTCATTATATTCACTGACACTAAAAATGTGGATTTCCTCTCACGTACACGAGTTCCATGCAATAGAAGATTTACAAGTTAGGTCATGTAGCCCAGTTTGTGACTGCTATCGAAGAAGCAGGAGCCCAGTTTGTGACTGCTGAAGAAGACTGAAGTCAAGTGGAGCTTGTATATACACTTGTGTTTGTTATTAGACTTGTAGAGCTTGTAATTATGTGATTACCATCGTATCTGTGGTACATGATGTAAGAGACTAATTCTAACTAGTATTTGAAGTATTACTTCTATTTTCTGTCTGTTCTGATTTAAATATACATTATTTCTTTACTGAAAAACTGAAACTTGAAAAATATGACCCTGACCCACTTGCTAGAACCTGACAACTTGGGACCGATCTCTCTGGTGAGCCCATGTTTTGAAATAAATAAATTCTGAATCTGTTGAGCCAAAATGGCTACGGCCCATAAAATAAAAAGGACAAATTGCCGTCCAAAATTGATAGGGAAAAGAAATTCAATGGGCTGAATTATTGGGCTTGGCGCATTAAGATGGTTGAACTGGACCGGGCTGATTATGATTTACGACCATTTCGTTTGGTCACAATTTTGCCATGTTAGTTTTTCCACGTTGGATCTGACATGGTCAGGCCAACTCGCCAGTGACAAAAAATTGGTCATAAAATATGTGTTTATTTTGGTCATAAGCGTGTGTGACGATTACACAAACAGGTCACGTAGTTTCATTACTGACCCTCAGCTTTTGATCAACTTTTTTGGTCTCAAGGTCACTGATGAACATACGTGACCATTCAGTGACTAATATGGATGGTCACGAGATAGCATATTTCCTGTAGTGAAAAAACACAAACATGATGAACCAAATCAAGAGGAACCACTTAAAATATTAAACCGTCACCACTCTAATCGCCACCACTTCTTAGTCAAAACAAATCATCCACCAACAATCTACTGAATAATGGGTGGTAAATTCATTAGCTCAAACTTAACTAGCTCCCTAGCTAGTGTTGGCCACACGGCGAAGAAGGTATAGCCGGAAGATCTTTATTTTGTACTTAATCACCTCTGCTCCTAAGAATAAACAAGCCTCTCGTATTTGAAATCTATCCCAAACGTCAAGCTTTACCATGAGTGTTCCCCTGCTTCTTGCCAACAGTTTGGTAGCAGGAGGTGATTTGATCCAACAGAAGCACCAACGAAAAATAGAAAATGATGGTATCTATTTTTGGTGGCTACATTTCTCCGTTGTATTCGCCTATCACATTGGTACAATACTATATGATGCTTAAGGATTTGCTGTTTAATGTCCTACTGGCAAGTAGGTTATAGAGTTATGTGGTGTTGAGAATATAAGGTGTCAAGCGCTATAAGTTTCGTTGACGACATGAACAACGATCAACAGGTTCTCCACTGACAAAGAAATGGTTAGATATGAATCTGATCATGGAGAAATGACCAATTTTTTGGGAAAACCAGGTAAAAACTTATGTAGCTTGGTTATGAATATAAAAAAAAATGATGAAAATCATGCAGCACGAAAGTTACCAAGGTAAACTAGATCTATAGTACCGTCGGACAGAATGAAAACATGCCAGCAAAGCCAACCAACACAAACTAAAAACACAACCCTAAGCATAGGGAGTTATCCAGGATTTGTGGGTAGCTAATTATTCTGAAAAGGAAATCATGGATTGTTTGAATCTGCCGGTTATCCCGCCCTCTGATTTTCTTTACCAGTTATTGGGCCGTTGCTCCCGTTGTGGGCTGTACGACCATCTTCGTGACCAGTGCCCGGGTATATGCGAAACATGTCAATTGTTGAGCCGCAAGTGCACAAACTGCTATGCTGTTGGAACTGATCTATATTTGAAAGCGAGGCCTCCAGATGAAAAAGGTCTGCGCTGTTGGACATGCATAGTATTGGGCCATCGTGCGCGTGATTGCTCGGCACGCAAGCAGTGGTTGCCCAAAATAAAATCTGCTAAGATTTCAAAGCGACATGTTTGGGTAGTTAAGCAAAATAAGGAAGCTGCTGATTTACCCCAGATTTCTCGAGATACTATGCCCCTGGCCGTTTCATTTCCCTCTCTGCCTGCTCCCAAAACTACAGTACAACCCTCGCCGGAGGAAGACAATGCGGTAATTGCTAAAACCATTCGATTCATCCCGATCCAGTTACGTCGAGATATGAGAGAAGAGGTTAGAGATCTGCTAGAGGCAGGGGGTTTACTGTCAGTGATTTAGATGATCATCCGTTTGGGCTAGAAGTTTTTAAGATGGCAAATACTCTGCCTGTGGATACTGTCATTGCTGCTAATTCTTCGATTGTTTCTAGCATGACTATGCCTAAGATGTTTGAGAAAACTTTCTCAGTTGAGCAAATCGACAGTGTGCACTTTGTGAGGGCCATGATGTTGGGCCTTGTTCCCTTTGAAAATTCCACACTGGCCCAAGTTTCCTTGGTGGAGGCCTGGTTAAACAAGGCAGTCCTATCTGGCCCATTCCACACTCTCTGCAGGGTGGCACATAACATGTTTTCCTTTGTTTCTGTGTTAACTGGCAAACGAATAGCCGAGGTATTGGATCTCTTTTTGCAATCACCAAAGAAATTTGCCGGAATTCATGAAATACAGGGTGTTGAGCAGTCTTCTGTTAATGCTACTGGCCTTGAACTTGCTATTTTGGAGGCTGACAGGGCATCAAATATTCTTGATGGTAACTCCACTGCAGCACCTTTTGTTACTGCCCAAGTGAGGAGGAGCCCGCGGGCTAATAAATTTGATGGGTTCAAGGTGCCAGCAATTACAGATATCAAAGCTAGAAAGACTAAGGTCAAGCCTATCAAGGTCCCCAAAATTGTTGAGGCTGTACAGGTTTCTGAGGGTCAGGTACAAGCCTCCGCCCCTGATGATGCCATTCCTCCTCCTACCCCAGTTGCTTTGCTGCAACACATCGGGGTTCAGCTTTGTGGAGTGCCATCTAAAGAACTTTCTCCGAAAAAGCTCCTGGATAGTTCCCATGGAAAAGATGGTCCTGAAGCTCAGGCTTCTTCTTCTTTTATGTAATGAATTATTTACGGAAGTGGTTTATTTTGTGTTGGAATATCAGGGGACTTAATGCAAAGACGAAGCAACTGGCTCTGATGAATGCTATTAAATTAAGTGGTTGTGTGGTTGTGTACTTGCAAGAAACCAAGAAATCTCATTTTGACCCGGCTTTCATTAAATCTTGTTGCCCTAGTTCTTTTGATGAATTTGCTTATGTTCAATCGAATGGTGCCTCTGGTGGACTTGTTATTATTTGGCAAAGTTCTGTCTTTTCTGGTATGGTAATGCACTGTCAGCCTTTCGCTATATCAGTTCACTTCACCTCCAAACATGATGCTGTTTCTTGGACCCTTATGAATATCTATGGGCCGTGCAATGGAGATTTGAGAGATCAGTTTGTGGAGTGGTTATATAACCTATATATTCCTGACGAAGAGGACTGGCTGATTGTTGGTGATTTCAACTTTATGAGGTCACCCACCAATAGGAACAAACCTGGAGGAAATGTTGATGATATGTTGGTTTTTAATGACATAATCCATTCTCAACACCTCACTGAAATTCCAATTAAAGGGAGAAGATTTACTTGGAGTAATATGTAGCAGGATCCATTGCTTGAACAGTTGGACTGGTTCTTTACCTCTCTGCATTGGTCTACCTCATACCCTGCCACCTTGGTTAATTCACAAGGCAAACCAACGTCTGATCACACTCCATGTGTTGTGTCCATCCAGACAGGCATCCCTGGCAGTAAGCTATTTAGATTTGAGAACTACTGGACATCACACTCTGGCTTTTTGGAAACAGTAAAGAATATTTGGTCTAAACCTACACACAAGAGCAATAGTGTAGCCAATCTGAATGCTAAACTAAAACGTTTAAGGTATGACTTGAAGTTTTGGAGCAGAAATATTTCAAAATTGTCCATATGTATTGAGAATTGTAACAAGGCCTTGCTTGAACTGGACAATATAGAAGATAGAAGAGGCTTGACTATCCCTGAAACAAATTTCAGGAAAATAATCAAGGAGCACCTTCTTAAGTTACTGGATTTTCAGCGATAGTACTGGAAGAAAAGATGTACAATCAGATGGACAAAATTTGGAGATGAAAACATAATTTTTTTTTCACTCAATGGCAACTGATAGATATCGTAGAAATTCTATTTCTCAGCTCACTTTGGCGGATGGTTCTCAAGTGCACTCACATGTTGATAAGGAAAAAGTGATCTATGATTCGTTCAAGGCTAGACTAGGCACCAACCTGGATCCAGTTATGGGCTTTGACTTAGTAGATTTGATTACTCCCTTGGAAGGTTTGGATTGTTTGACTGTTCCTTTTACTACTGAGGAAATTGATGCTGTGGTGAAGGAGATGCCGGGAGACAAACCCCTGGACCCGATGGATTTAATGGGCAATTCCTTAAAACATGTTGGCACATTATTAAGGAGGACATTTATAAATTATATCTTGATTTCCACGAAGGCAGTCTGAACCTGGAAAGCATCAACAATGGGTACATTACTCTCATACCCAAAGTTGGATCCCCTGAAACAGTGAGTGACTATAGGCCTATAACTCTCCTGAACTGTTGCCTCAAATTAATCACAAAAATATTGGGGAATAGACTGCAGAGAGTTATTTTAAAAATTGTGCATCGTAACCAATATGGTTTTCTAAAGGGGAGAACAATTCATGACTGTATTGCCTGGGCATTTGAATTCATCCATCAATGTGAGCAATCCAAGCAAGAAATCATTTTACTGAAACTGGATTTTGCAAAGGCCTTCGATACAATTGATCATACAACTATGATTAAGATTATGAAGCACATGGGTTTTGATAATAAATGTCTTAGATGGATTGAAATGATCTTTGGCACATGGATGTCCTCGGTTTTGTTAAATGGGCTTCCTGGTAGGCAATTTCACTGCAAGAGAGGAGTGAGGCAGGGGATCCTCTGTCCCCACTTATTTTCGTCTTAGCAGCCGATCTTCTTCAAGCAGCAATTAACAAAAGCTTTTCTTGCAAATATATTGAAAGCTCCATTTTCTCCAGATTATGGGATGGACTATCCTGTGGTTCAATATGCTGATGATACTATCATCATTATGCCAGCCTGCCCCAATCAGATTTCTGTTATGAAAAGGATCATGGACACTTATGCTCAGTCCACAGGCTTACAGATCAATTACCACAAGTCCACTATGACCCCCTTGAATCTTTTGGAACAGAGAGCCACGGATATTGCTGCCCTATTGGGATGTGATATTGGAAAGATGCCATTCACTTATCTTGGTTTGCCTTTGGGTACTACTAAGCCCACTATTCAAGACCTTATGCCTCTTGTTGATAGAATTGAGAGAAGTATGACAACCAATTTCATGATGATGTCCTACAGTGGAAGGGTGTCGGTGATCAACTCCCTTCTCACCTCTATTGCCACATTTACTATGTGTGCCTTAAAATTGCATCCCAAGATAATTGAACACGTGGACACAATCAGAAGACATTGCTTGTGGAATAAGAAAGCTGAAGATGGGGAACATTGTAACCCGTTAATTGCTTGGGATAAAGTCTGCCGGCCTAAAAATAAAGGTGGTGTGGGTGTTCTTAACCTAAAAGTTCAGAATGAAGCCTTGTTGATCAAATACCTAGATAAATTTTACAACAAAATTGATACGCCTTGGGTTAATCTCGTCTGGCAATCTTATTACAATAACAAGGTTCCACATGCAGTTGAGCTGTGTGGTTCATTCTGGTGGCGAGATATTTGCAGGCTTTCACCAATATTCAGAGGGATTGCAACATGCAAGGTAATGGCTGGTGACTCTATTTTGTTTTGGAAGGATCCATGGGGAGACAATGTGGCTTCTCAGTTATTCACTAGAGCATTTTCATATGCGTTGGACGAAGATGTCTCGGCTGGTCGTTTCCTATCAGTCGATACTCTAGCTGCTAATTTTGCTCTGCCGTTGTCACCACAAGCACTCCAAGAGGTCAGACTGATACAATTGGCTTCTAGTCACATCGAGCTGAATAATGATTCTAAGGATCAGTGGACGTATGTGTGGGGGGCGGAGAAATATGCATCACAACAGTACTACAAGTTTTGCTTCAGAGAGATTAATCCTCATGATGCTTTCAACTGGATTTGGAAGGCTAAATGCATCCCAAAAGTAAAGTTCTTCTGTTGGCTGCTTCTTTCAGACAGACTGAACACCATAAATATGCTTAGAAGAAGGAAATTTAACATTGGCAATAATTTTGAGTGATCTATGTGTGATGAGCATGTTGAGGAAACAGTGGAGCACCTATTCTTCCACTGTGACTTCAGTAAGGATTGCTGGGGCAGCATTGGCTTTCCTGTCTCGAGTAACCTGATGGATGACAGGCTACAGTTGATATCTCATTCAAGAAGTGGTTGGACGAAAGTTATGTTCATGGAGGTTTTTGGTACGGCGGCGTGGAACATATGGAAAGAAAGGAACAATTTCTATTTCAATGGGGTGACGCCGGAGATCAGCTCTTGGAAAGCCCATTTCAAGGAAGATTTTTCCCTGTTGGTTCATAGAACCAAAGAGAACAAGCATAAGTTTATTAGAACCCTAGTTGATAGTATTTAGTTTTCTTCCTGCCTCTTCTCCACTTTTGTAAATATGTAACTGTGGTTCTCCCCCCCTCTATGGGGCTCTTATATCTATATAGAGGCAGTAGGAGCCTTTCCTACTGTCGTAAAATTCAAAAAAAAAACATAGCGAGTTAGGTCATCGTCAATCGTCCATCGTGCTCACGACTCAATGATTCAGACTTCACTACCGCAGTGGTACTGGAGGTACCTTCTGATTTGCCGCCCTTGTTTAACCTAGTTTCCTTCTTCCCATGGCTCCACTCTTTACAAGCAAAACTTTAGCTTACCCCCAATTCCCTAAAGTTGCATGCAAACGTACATATGTTTGTGTGCAAGTACAACAAAAGAGAAGCTCCAAAGCCAGCGCCCCGTGAACAGGGCCCTAGAATCATGGGGACAGGTGATGCAAAGGAAGAAAGAGATGCAAGAAATGGGAGGAGTAATGTTTAACTAACAAAGCCATAACCCATACTGCACTGCCTTCTTTTTCTGCTCTTTGAGGGGCTTAAATTATTGGAATTTACATTTATCTGCATTTTTCATTAATGTCCTACCCAGCAGATTAGCTCCCGGTCTTATGCATGCCAACAACTTCATTAGGATATTAATACCAACAAGGTTAAAAAATCAACAGTCCCACTCAACGAATTGGCCCACAAACATCTGAACTTCGCTCCAAATGTCCAGACTCCGAAGTGTGAATGTTCCAAAAACCATTACTCCATTACTTTCAGAAAAGGATGTTTTTTTAAACAAAATAATATGGCTATCCTTTCTAGGACAAGGATTACATTAACTAAACCACACTTGCGCTACATCTCTTCAAAATCATCTCTTGCGTGCTAGTTTTATCTCCCCAAGGCCATACATAAGATCAAACTTGCACTACATCGCATCACTTATCTTCTATCGCATGCTAGTTTTATCTCCCCAACGCCATATATATGATCCTAAACCTCAATCCCTAAAGATTACTAGCATCCAGCTCATTCCGTCCACTACTTAGAACCCCTCAAAAGCAGCATGCTCCTAGCTAATTGATCACACAGAGTCACTCACGCTCCTCACGTTGACAATTTGGCACTGCCACTGCCACCATGGGATGCACCACCTCGAGGCAAGCCCGGCATGACCTCCGGTACTGCCCGTCGCCGCTCCCGCTGCCACGCTGCCAGTCGTTCCCCGCCCGCTTCGACGCCGGCGTCCACCTCGTGCGGCTCACGTCGTCCACTCTCGGAACTCTCGAGACCGAGAAGGCCACCGCTCTGCGTGCGCCTGAGGCCGCCGCCGCTGGGCGTGCGCCTAGGAGGCTGGTGCCGCGCACACCGACCATGACGCCGCCGAACGAACCCGAGGACATCGACGCGTGGGCGCTCATGGCCGGCCTCGAGGAGCACTCGCCGCTACTGGTCGCGCCGTTCGCGCGCCACTCCTTTTCGTTCCCGATCGCTTCCACGGCGCCGCAGGAGTTCGTGGCGTCCTCCAAGGTCACGCCTCTGCCCATGAGGACGCCTTACATGGATGGCGAGGTGAAGGCGAGCAAGCCAATGACGCCCCCGCGCAAGAAGAAGGCCGTGATCTACTTCACGTCGCTGCGGGGCGTGCGCTCCACGTACGAGGATTGCTGCCTGGCGCGCGCCATCCTCAAGGGATGCGGCGTGCGCGTCGACGAGCGGGACCTGTCCATGCACCGCGGCTTCCGCGACGAGCTCCACGGCCTCCTCGGCCTCAGGGCCGGCGCTCTCGCCAAGTGCTGGGCGCCGGCCGCGCCGATCCTCCCGAGCCTGTTCCTGGACGGGGAACTCGTGGGGCACGCGGACGAGCTGAAGCGGCTGCACGAGAACGGGGAGCTGGCGGCGAGGCTGGCCGGGTGCGAGAACGCGGCACCCGGCGAGGCCGGCGCGTGCGAGGCGTGCGGGGACGCCCGGTTCGTGCTCTGCGAGGCTTGCTCCGGCAGCTGCAAGGTGTACGTGGACGAGGAGGAGGAGGACGAAGCGGTTGACGACGACGGTGCCGGGTTCCGGCGGTGCACTGAGTGCAATGAAAACGGCATCGTGAGGTGCCCCGTCTGCTGCTGCTCCTGATACGCGTGAGAACCTTTTTTGTGTGCGGTACGGGCGTACCGCGGTGCGGCACTTGGATGTGTTGCTCCTCAGACTTGTGATTTTGTGAATGCATGATCCTGTGTTTTTTTCGCGTGATCGGCGGTGCGTGATCCTCTAGCTTGTTTCTTCTTCATGTATGTCTGCGATTCAGTGAGATGCCAACATTGCATGCTTGGTTCATGTGGTGTTCCATTGTTCCTGATGTGAAGTGCAACTGATTGTGAGATGAACGAAGCCAAAATTCAGATAGTAGTTTCTTGCCGGCCCAGCGGCGCTGGACCGTTTCCTTTACGCGTCCTTTTGACTGATCGGAGTTGCTGGTAATTCTAGGCTATAGCTTAGCGTAGGCGAAGCCAATGGACTCTGTTCAAAGCCGGCGCGCGCCGCACCATAGCTCCTTTTTCAAAAAGAAAATACAAACGACAAAGCAAGCACAAGACCAGGACAATTGGAGCAAAACAAGGCGGTTCCACAAACAATTTCCAGTGGAGCAGTATAATACACGGCCTCGTAGTTTCTAGATCAATCATCATCCAACAGGATGCGGACACAAGTTTTGTTGAAATTGACGAGGCTTGTTTTTTTTTTTTTGGTTACTCGCGATAATTGATGAGTTAGACTTTACGTAGCGCATCTAAACGGGATGTAACGAGGGATGCAAACGAACGTACTCCCTCCGTTCTAATTTAATTGATGTGCTATCCACCATATGTAGATGTATGTATACATGTTACATGTATAGATACATCCACATGTGGTATATAGCAAGTCAATTAAATTGGAACGGAGGGAGTACGTGTTACCAAATTTAGGCGTGACGAGGAGACTAAGGCCTAGTTTGACACCAAAGTTTTTCTAAAACTGAAGCATCATAATACCACAGTGTTTAAGTGCCTGTGTAGTACTTCAGTTTCGAAAAAACAGGTCAAGAGTTGTTTTTCCAATACTTCAAAAATAGCACGTTTTGAGAGATACTAAAGTATTAATAGTACATTATTTAGTCACAGCGAAACACATCATAGTATTTGAAACTGTGGTATTTTGAAAAACTGTAATATTATTGAAATACATCAAAATAATTTGATGCCAAACTAGGCCTAAGTGGTTTCAACGAGTTAAGGTTAAACATGTTCAGGAAATAGGAAATAATCTGAAATATTTAAAATCTTATTACTAACAAAAAGCATTGAACGAAAAAGATTGGAGTGTTTTCATCAGTTGTAATCTGTCCCAATTTAAACTTAATTTCGAGGTAATCACCCCCACCCCCACACCCTAAAAAAGTGGTACAAGTTCAACAGTATAGACCATATGCCTTATCAATGTAAGGTTTTAAATATTTACAAAGGTGAGCACTTCGCACTACGAGTATTGTGCCTAAAATGATTATGCCTACTCACACGACTTTTGTTATTTTGATGTGTTCCAAATTCATATGAAGATATAAAGTGAGAGGCTAACTTCGGAACGAAGCGGAGGCCCATCGCCGGAGGCTTGGGCCGTAGCGTAGCAAGAAAGTTAGCCAAAGGTACACTTGAGATTAGCCAAGAGTTAAGTTTAATCCTTCTGTCGACACCACCAAAGGTATACTTGATTATGTACATGCTGATGTTTGGGGGCCGTCTCGTAAGCCCTCTTATGGTGGTGCTCGTTATATGCTTACCATTATTGATGATTACTCTAGGAGAGTTTGGCCTTATTTCATGAAAAATAAGGATGATACGTTTGCTGCTTTTAAAGAGTGGAAAGTTATGATAGAAAGGCAAACAGAAAGGAAGGTGAAATTGCTTCGTACTAACAATGGTGGTGAATTTTGTTCGAATGCCTTTAATGATTATTGCAGGAAAGAAGGCACTGTCAGGCACCTCACCATCCCATACACGCCTCAGCAGAATGGTGTAGCGGAGCAGATGAACAGGACTATCATCTCCAAGGCTCGCTGCATGATCTCCAACGCCCGCATGAGTAAGCGTTTTTGGGCTAAGGCGGCTGCCACCGCATGTTACTCGATAAACAGGTCACCATCTATTCCCCTTGACAAGGAAACTCCGATCGAGGTATGGTCAGGTACTCATGCTGATTATTCACAGCTTAAAGTTTTCGGTTGCACTGTTTATGCTCATGTTGATAATGGAAAGTTAGAGCTGAGAGCTATTAAGTGTGTGTTCATTGGTTATGGTTCGGGTGTAAAGGATATAAGTTATGGAATCCCGAAACTAACAAGACATTTATGAGCAGGAGTGTTGTTTTCAATGAATCTGTTATGTACTTTGATAAGTTGTCCTCAGATGTTTTGCCAGATATTTCTGATGAGGAAGAACAACAGGTTTGTGTCGAGGTGGAGCACTCTATTGAAAAGGAAAATGTCACTGTTGACAATGATGGTGCTACTACAGATGATTCTGATCCTGATTCTGATGATTCTGACGATTCTGGTAATAATAATAATGTTCAGAACTCACCTCCTGTTTTGCAGCCACAAAATCAGTCTAGCGCTGCTCGTAGACAGAGGAGGGATTGTGGTCCTCGACCACATTTAATTGAAGAGTGTAACATTGTTGATTATGCTTTGAGTTGTGCAGAACAGGTGGATTGCTGCTATGCAAGAAGAGATGCAGTCACTCGAGAAAAATGGCACATGGGATGTTGTGCGCTTGCCTAAGAAAAAGAAGGCTATCCGCTGTAAGTGGATCTTCAACAGAAAGGAGGGTTTATCTCCTAGTGAGCCTCCGAGGTTTAAGGCAAGGTTAGTTGCAAAAGGCTTCAGTCACATTCCAGGTGTTGATTACAATGATGTTTTCTCTCCCCTTGTAAAGCATAGTTCAATTCGTACATTTTTCGGTATTGTTGCCATGCGTGATCTTGAGCTTGAGCAGTTAGATGTAAAGACTGCGTTTCTGCATGGAGAGTTGGAGGAGGAGATATATGATGACCCACAAGTATAGGGGATCGCAGCAGTCTTCGAGGGATGTAAAAGCCAAATTTATTGATTCCACACAAGGGGAGCCAAAGAATACTTATAAGCCTTAGCAACTGAGTTGCCAGTTCAGCCACACCTGGAAAAGCACTAGTAACAAACGTGATGTGAAAGCAGCAGTAACTTGAGAGCAATAGTAGCAGTAAAGTAACAACAGCAGTAGTGACAGCGGAGGCAATGGTGTGGAAAATAGTTGATGGCGTGTATGGACCGGGGTTCCCAACATTGCTAGTGGTATCTCTCCAAGTAAATAACATGTGTTGGGTGAACAAATTATAGTTGGGCAATTGACATAATTGAAATAACATTAAGACATAACATCTAGTCTATTAATCATATGTAGGCATGTTTTCCATATATAGTCATACGTGCTCGCAATGAGAAACTTGCACAACATCTTTTGTCCTACCAGCCCGTTTGCAGCGGGGCCAATCATGGAACCTTCTGGTAATTATGGTACTCCTTTTAATAGAGCACCGGAACAAAGCATTAACACTTGGTGAAAACATGTGATCCTCATGCTACAACTATCCCCCTTGGCAGCCCTAGTTGTTTTCACTCTAGGACCTCAGGTTCAAGACAGTAACATGTGCATACAACTTGTAGATACAATCTAAGCAACAATAATACTTCAGATCTAAGATCATGCCACTCGTGCACTAGTGACAAGCAATGAACACAACAAGATTACAACAACAAATAACTCACAAACTTAATAGATAGACTGATCATAATGTAACAATTCATCGGATCCCAACAAACACAACACCGATTACATCAGATGGATCTCAATCATGTAAGGCAGCTCATGAGATCATTGTATTGAAATACATGGGAGAGAGTACCAACTAGCTACTGCTAGAACCGTAGTCCATGTGGGAACTACTCACGGAGCATGATGGAGTCGGTGGCATCGATGGAGATAGCTCCGGGGGTCAATCGACGTCCCGGCAGGGTGCCGAAGCAGGAACTTCTGACCCCAGAAACTAGGTCTGGATGGCAGCGGAGCTCTGGTGTATTTCTCGTAAAATCCTCCCTCGTGTTAGGGTTATCCGAATAGATGTGATTTATAGGCGAAAGGGCGGCGTCGGAGGGCACCCGAGGGCACCAGGCGGCCTGGGGGCGCGGGCCCACCCTAGGCCGTGCCGTGGGCCTGCCTGCCTCCTGGGCTTCTCCTTCGGGCTGCTGCTTCGTCTCGGTCCAGAAATAAATCTGTTAAATTGGCGTCGGATTCCGAGAATATTTTCAGAAGAGTTTTTCTGGAACCAAAAGACAGCAGAAAACAAGAACTGGCACTGTGGCATCTTGTTAATAGGTTAGTCCCAGAAAATGTATAAAAATGATATAAAGTGTAAGATAAACTTGTGGTAATCAATATATAACCGGCATGGAACATCAAAAATTATAGATACGTTTTAGACGTATCAAGCATCCCCAAGCTTAGTTCCTGCTCGTCCTCGAGTAGGTAAACGATAAAAAAATATTTTTTGAAGTGACATGCTAACAACATAATCTCGATCCAATAGTAATGTAAGGCATGTGAACTGAGATCAAATCATTCAAAGCAAATGTCTATAATTGATATTAACAAACAGATGATAAAGCAAGACAATTAAACAAGTCAAAACTTTTCATGGAAGATGCTATAAAGACATGAAACCGTACAAAGTTCATTATAGATGATTTAAGCATTCGGTGTAGAAGTTCCATCCTTCTACTCAAGCATCAAGCAATCTTTCACAAGCATAGAAAGAATCCAGTCAAGTAAAAGTATCACAAACGTAATGAATCAACTGTTTCGAAGTTTTACTCAACCGGTGAGCATAAGCATTTGGTATTGGCACCAGGATGTTATGGCAAAGAGAATAATAATGGAGGTTTGGAAGGCCAATGGAAGAAAGGGTCACAAAGCTATAAGTGATCATTAGACAAGAGGAAGTCTTATAATCGAAGCTATGCAAGGAGTAGTGATTGCCATCCAACGGATGCACATAGAGCTATAAGTGCATGAAAGCTCTCCAATGGAACTAGTGGGGGTGCATCCAACTTGGTTGCTCACGAAGACCTAGAGCACTTTTTAGGAGGCTCATCATTGAAATATACAACCCAAGTTCTATAACGTAAATTCCCACATAGTTATACTAGTAAAACATGAAAACTCTCTCTTATGGAGTATAGGTGCTAAGCATGAGCACAAATGATGACTATGAAACAGGTGCTAAACATGAGCACAAGTGTGGATAAATGATAGTAATGTTGCCCCCTCTCTCTTTATTTCTTTTTCTCTTTCTTTTTTTCTTTTTTTCTATTTCACTTTTCGATGGCCTCCGTAGCTTTTTCACTTTTCTCTCCCTCACTGTAGGGGCAACACTCTAATATGACAACACACTTTTTGGTACAAATAACTCATAATGAACAAAACATGATGTATAAAACTGTATGCCTCTGCCAGTGTAGCAAGATGTGCAATGATCTAGCGTAACATGGGTAAAACCACACATCAGCTGTATAGAATCATGCAAAGCAATATATAACAATGATGAATGACAACAAGTCATGTAATGTAAAGTGGAAGTTGCATGGCAATATATCTCGGAACAACTATGTAAATGCTGTGATAGGTAGTTATGGTGGCTGTTTTGAGGAATATGTTTGGCTTATGTGTAGGAGAACAAGATGAAGTTCTCCCACGGGGTTGGATGTACTGGCGAAGTATGCACAACTCTCAATGTGAGCAGAAGGCAATGCACAACACCGAAGAGCCTAGAAAAATATGGATGGTGGAAGTGCCAAAAACCGTAGCTCAACATTAGTCAAAAAGAACTCACAAGTTTATTGCGAACAACTAGCAGGTTCAACATTTAGAGCATGATTAAATTTACCCCAAGGAGGGCCGTTCACGGAGGCACAAGTACCCGCTAGATCCCTCGACCTTAGCACACAACTATGTTGTTTCCAAAAACTTCAGACATGAGAAGCTATCAAGTCCAACTACACCTTCAACAATTTTAAGAGTTTGTAGTACGGAACAAGCTTTAATAACACATCCACTAATCAAATTTTAACTTAAGTAACCAGCAAGCGTTTAACATCTAGCTTCTTAATATCTCAAAACATTTGCAAGGAATCAAGTTATCAAAGTTCAATGATCTACAAACTATGCAGGTTTTTCATTATACCACTACCACATGCATAACATTTCCTGAACCAACATATTAACCAAGCAACTCTCCAAACAAATATAAGTGAAGCAAGAGAGTACTTTTTATAAAAGAACTAATAGCTCTGAATAAGAGATACATGAAAACCGAGAGCTAATAGCATAGCAGTGCTAAACAAGAATACTCAACAAGTATAAGTGAAGAACAAGAGTATTCTAATGAAAAAGCGTAGCGTGTCTCTATCCTAAACAAGAGTGCTAGGATCCAACTAAGTTATGATCAGAAAACAAAACAAAAAAAAACAAAAAATAAAACACACAGACGCTCCAAGAACAGCACACAATATGTGAAGCAATAAAAATATAGTCTCACTAGAGGTGACCTGATAATTTGTTGATGAAGAAGGGAATGCCTTGTTCATCCCCAAGCTTAGACGCTTGAGTCTTCTTGATATATGCCGGGGAGATCCAAGGGAGCCTCCCCAAGCTTAAACTTTTATCTCTTCTTGATCTTCTTGTATCATCCTCCTCTCTTAAAACTTGAAAACTTACTTCACACATAATTTCTCATAAACTTCATTAGAGGGTTAGTACTCAAAAACATTAATCCACTTTGGTTCTATAGAGACACATTGCAAGATCTCAATGAAACATTAGCTACAGCCTCCATGTATGGAGAACCTCGCATAAAGTCCGCGAAGAGCCAATGCAAAAAAACAGAGATAGAATCTGTCAAAAATAGAACAGCCAGTAAAGATGAATTTTTTCGAGACACTTACGTAACTCAAATCAGAAAACTCGAACTAACGAAAGATAGATATAAGGCTCAGGCTTCTGCTCAAAAATTTGCAGATTAAAATAATATTCCTTGATTTTTCACGAATTGTTACCGTGAGGCACAAAAATCTGTTTCCGGAGAGCAAACCCAACTTTAACACTTTCTTGCCATTAGAGGTTCTTCTTGGCACAACAAAACGACAAATAAAGGATACAAAGGAGTTGTTACATAAGTAAGCAACATCCTTGACTCAAGAAAACAAAAAATAACAGAAAATAAATTTGGGTTGTCTCCCAAAAGCGCTTTTCTTGAATGCCTTTTAGCTAGGCTTATTGATAGTTTTAATGATGCTCACATAGGAATATAAAATGAAGCAAAAGGGAGCATCAAGAAGAAAATATGAAGCACATTTAAGTCTAACCCACTTCCTATGCATAGGAATCTTGTAAACAAATAAATTCATGAAGGACATAGGTACAAGCATAGGAAAATAAAACAACAACAACTTCAGAACTTTCAACTTAAAGAGAGGTGTTTTAGTATCATGAAAATTTCTACAACCATATTTTCCTCTATCATAATAATTTCCAGTAGCATCATGAACAAACTCAACAATATAACTATCACATAAAGCATGCTTTTCATGATCTACAAACATATAATTTTTATCAAGCTCCAAAATAGTGGAATCAAAAATTTCAAAACCACTTTTAATAATATTATAACAAGATGATTGATCATTCTCAAGAGGTATGGGACTCCATCTAGATAAAGTCAAGTCCTCTCCAATCCCATTTTCAGTAGTAGTACAATTAACATTATCAAGCAACATAGGACCATCATCTAGAGATTTATCATAAACATTTTCTAGGCAAACTTTCTCATTACCATGCATTTCGAATTTAGGCATAAATACAGGATTATCATAAGACTTATCAAAATATCATGTATTATCATAAACAATAGTAGCATAATCATTTGCACAAGTATCATTCATAGGGGATATTTCAATAGAATCCATAGGAACATAACATTCATCCTTCTTTGGTAAGCATGGAGTGCAATCAAAAAGTGTAAGAGTTAAAGAGTTACTCTCATTAGAAGGTAGGCATGGGTAGCTAATCCATTCTTCCTCCCTTTGTTCATCACTCTCCTCCTCTTTTTCATCCAATGAGCTTTCAGCTTCAACAATTTCTTCTTCCACATGTTCCTGCAAGGCAATGGTCTCTTCTTTTTTAGGTACTTTTTCTCATTAAATTCAGTAATATAATGATTATCATTATAATACTCAAGGCAATATCCAAGTATAGAAAAATTATCAGATTTATAAGGAGCTCCATCTCTATTTTCAAGCAAAGCAGCAATTTCATAAGCTCCCATAAAAACAAAAAATTCTTCAATTTGCTCAATATTATCAAAGTCATAGTTTCTTTTAACATAAGCAGCCATGTTTTCATTATCATTATAATCACATTGGAATGGGAGGTGTTTATGCCTTCTACAACAAATAGATTCATTAAAGCACCAGGATTTATCATATGTAGAGCACAAGTTTCTAGCAAAACCATTCAATGTATTTATTTCTCCCCATAAATATTTCCCTTTTTGAGACAAGCGGTATTTCTTATAATATTTTTGTTCATCCTCCGTGAACCGACCTTACCAATAAGATATAGTTTCATAGAAGTTAACCATAGCAACAGTTTTTATTTAGATTTTTCAGTTTTTAAATTTTTATGGATTTTTGAATATATAAGAAAAATTAAACTAGACAAAAGTAAACTAAACAAAACAAAATAAAAACAAAACAGAGAGAGAGAGAGAGGTAGAGTGTACTCCCAAGCGAACTTATAAGTAGAGCTATGCTCCCCGGCAACGGCGCCAGAAAATAGTCTTGATGACAGATACGTCTCAAACGTATCTACAATTTCTGATGTTCCATGTTGATATTATACCAATTGTTACATGTTTTATATACACTTCATAGCATTTTTATGTATTTTCTGGGACTAACCTATTAACAAGATGCCACAGTGCCAGTTTCTATTTTCTGCTGTTTTTGTATTCCAGAAAAGCTAGACTGGAAATATTCTCAGAATTGGACGAAACTTGGACATGACCTCCTATTTTTCCAACACGTACACGGAGTCCAAAGGAGAGACGGAGGGGGGCCGCGAGCCAGCCACACCGTGGGGTGGCGCGGCCCCACCCTCTGCCACGCCGTGGGGTGGTGTGGGCCCTGTGGCGCCCTGACCCGACTGTTATACAGTGATGCTGCGTGTCACCGGTTAAGCGATACAAGCGGAGGTTACGGGTTTACCAATCCCCGGCCAAAACCTTTGGCAGGCGTTGCTGGGTACACCTCACTCCAGACAACGCAACACCCCGATTGATGCCTTAACACGGGCGCAACCCTCAAGGCATAATAGTAAGATCAAGACTTGTGGAACAACTGGCACATCACAGACTCTACGACACAAAAATCATATAGTTCAACTCTTATACAGAGAAAGATAGCAAATGACAACCAGAGGTCACAGACCCAACATTACAACATGCGGAAGCGAAGTGTGTTGTTCTAAACAACAAGAACCAACATATGGCCTAAGAGGCCTGCAAATAAACATCCAGCGCCAGCTGTTCCGGGATGTCCCAAGCTGCCACCTGGGAACCCCAGACTACTCGTCGACGTCCACAAAGAACCCACCTTCGAAGTCGGTGAAGTCCTCCTCTGAAACAAAAGCAAAGATGTTGAGTTCGACGAACTCGCAAGATTAAGAGCTAATATATGCTCGATGATTAGCTGTCAAGGTTTTATGGCTCTTTTGCATAAAGCTGATTTTATTTATGAAAAACATAACTCAAAGGCATCGACTATTAGAACATTTTCAAAGAGGGGTAAGAAGTAACTCTTTTCTCTTGAGATCACTTTCTCAACAACAACCACCATCACATCATTGTACCTGTTCATCATAGGCACCTCCCCGAATCACCCTCGAGGAAGTCAACCTTACATTCGTGAAATTGGTACCTCTAGTACCCAGTTTTTAATCATTCCGTTTAAGTTATTCTATGATCATCGTCCATTCCCAAGTCGTCCTTAACCGTGGACATGGCTTTTCGAAAAGATTTAACCCTGCAGGGGTGTACAAAGTGGAAGTCCCCGGAGTCCCGAGGGGCCCCAGTTCCTTCGCCACGCGTACCGTTCGGCCCATTACCTGCGCATTAGCTCTCTTCCTTGGAAAGCCGGCTGGGTGGGAGCGGTGTCGACTTCTCCCTCGTTAAGGACTCTCCAGGATCATCAGTGAGGACGGAGCAGCAGCTCCAACTAACTGCCCCGTGGCCACTCATTTTCCTAACGCCATCAGCCTCATCACAGTTCACCACCATCATCACGCACGCGCAAATGGAAGCCCGAACTAGAGGACCCTGGCCAGCCCCGCTCGAGTTATTTAGTCTATGAGGGTTCCTGCACTGCGAATGCATAGGCCTCACGCATGTTTGCACGCTCAGTCTTGGTTCAGGATGTAAGAACTCGCACCTAGGCGGCGAGAACGAGACAAAGCACCACAACCACAGTGGCCTCTCATCCCCACCTTTAAGCAAATTATTAACCACCACCATCACTTTCCATCACATCCGGTTATTCCATACCTGTTCCAACCATTGAAACATCCACCGGACTGCAAACCTTTAAACTAAGCATGGCTAAGCATATACATAGCAAATATACTTATCTTTGGCCAACACTTCAATCCTATGGATATTAGGAAGGATACAGGTAAATTGGCAATAGATTTCTAATGCAACTAGTAGGATACTCTAGTCCAAGCAAAAGACATTTGGAACCGAATGCAATATTATAGTGGGGAAAATAATTGCAAAATATAGGAGGAGACATGCTCAGAGGGGGGATTACGCTTGCCTTGTTCAGAGTGCTGGTAGTACGGATCCTCGGGGTATTGTAGAGTAACCCCGGCTGCTTGATCTATCGAAGCACAACAACGGGAGAACAAATCAATCACCACACATATGCTTAACGAGTGCAATGCGCAAACATATGATGATATGACATTTTTAAATGCACCCTAATAGCTTTGAACATGTTCAACAAGTTAAATGGGGTCCCTATTATATTATGTGCATTATTTGGAGTAACCCCATATTAAAACTTAGTGATGATAGTGCTACTAATAAGTACATTATTGTAGTTGTGCTCAATTATGCATGATGATGATTCTGGATACTTCATATTTTTCTGAACATTTTGGTATAAGAAACACAATTTTCTGAAGTCCGGATAAGAAGTTATTAATTTTATAAATTCTCTTTTTAATTATTTACTTTTAAATATTTTAATTCCAATGATAATATTTTATTTCCTCAACTCGAAAGGGGGAGAGGAACTAGTAGGAATCATCGAGTCGAGGTCCCTACGTTGCGAGGAAGGAGCGGGGAAACAATTGCTATCGGAGAGGAAACAGAAAAGAAACCCTAAAAAAAACAGTACTCCTAGCCTCCAGCCCGGCCTGGGCCGGTTTGTGGGCCGGCCTGCTAGCAGAGGGAACCGGCCCTCTGCCCGGTCTGGGCTGGCTCCGAGGCCGGCCATGTAACCGAGGCCACCGGCCGTCCGCCCGGTCTGGGCCGGCGAAAAGGCCGCCCATAGCCCAGAGAGGAACGGCCCCCAGCCCGGCTTAGGCCGTCTCCACGGCCGGGCGTGCGCGCGACGAAAATCACGGCGACGGGCGTCGACGGCGTTGAGGGCTACGGCGAGGCGAGCTAGCGCGAGGGGGAAGGGAGAAAGGGGCAGCAAGGCCAGGGCTCACCCTCGGGCACCGTGGAGAGGTCGGGGACGGCGGGGGTGGACCGCAGCGGCGACGAACTGGTGCGGCGGAGCTCGGGCGGCCGCGGCGAAGTTGAGGACGGCGACGTCGATTGGCAGCCTCTCCGGTCGATTCCTCTAGCGGGGAGGGAGCAGGCGTCGCGGCGGTCCTGATGGACTGCTTCGATTTGCTCCGGGAACCCTCAAACAGCGGCGACGAGCACGGCCAGCTCGAGCGGTGCTTCATCCATGGCGCGCATCGCGGGAACCGAGAGGGGAAACGGGAAGCAGGGGGCAGGTGAGAACGGGTCGTGGGAGGAGCAGTGGACTCGGGTGTGGCTCTTCTTCGCAGGAAAGAGGCAGAGGGAGGGGGCTCGGCGACCTGGTGCGTGCGGCCCGAGCTGGGAAGCTCGTGCGGTCGCTACAGAGCCAAGGAGGAAGAAGACCACGTTTTACAAATAGGTCCCTGGGAGTTTTGAGTTCATCACGGACAGGTCCCTGGAGCTATTACAAATAGGCCCTTTTCTGTTTTAGAAGTAGAACCAGCACATGTTTTGAATTAATTAGGGCATTTAAACTTATCCAAAAATTATGAAATAATTTGGGTAGCCTCCCCTTGTCATTTAGTTGCTCCACAAAAATTGGTTTGTCCAAATAAAAAGTGTTGCAACATTTTTGTTCATATGGTTGTTGTAGGCAATTTTTTTTGGTAATTCAAATTGTTAAACCTTTTGAATTATTCACCAAGTCCAAAATATTATTTGGGAACCCTTGGAACTTCCTTGACCGATATAACATGTCAAAGTAAAATTTGTTTTGCAAGTTTGAACACTTCCACTGATTTGAGATTTGTTTAGTCAAGTTAGAAATTTGTTTTCCAATGTTGCCAAACCAATTTGTGTGATGTTTAACAAAGGAAAAAGGATGCCATGATGCAAAGATGCATGTATGAAGCAAAAGTGAAAATTTTATACGGATTTTCAGGTTTCAAACATTGGGCTGTTACAACTCTACCCTCCTTACAGGAATCTCGCCCCGAGATTCTAAGACTGCGAAAAGAAGTCGGGATACTCCTCACGTAGACTAGACTCTCGTTCCCAAGTAGCTTCTTCCTCAGAATGATGAGACCACTGAATTTTGAGAAACTTGGTGGTCTTGTTACGGGTCTTCCTTTCGGCTTCGTCCAGGACACGGATAGGATGCTCGCGATAAGTGAGGTCTTCCTGGAGATCTAGCTCTTCATGATTGACTCCATGGATAGGATCCTTGAAGCACCGGCGAAGTTGGGATACATGAAACACATCATGCACATTTGGAAATTTGACCGGCAACTCCAACTTATAAGAAAGATCTCCTCGCTTCTCCAGCACGGTGAAAGGGCCAACATAGCGAGGTGCCAATTTTCCCTTTATTCCGAAGCGGCGAACGCCACGGAGGGGAGAGACACGGAGATAAGCTTTATCACCAATTTCATAGTGAATCTCCTGATGGTGCTTGTCATAGTAGCTCTTCTGCCTCGACTGAGCAATTTTCAGATTCTCTCTTATGATTCTCACCTTCTCCTCGGCTTCATTGATCACATCTGGACCAAAGAGTGCTCTCTCTCCGGTCTCGGACCAATTCAGCGGAGTGCGGCATTTTCTTCCATAAAGAGCCTCGAAGGGAGCCATGCCCAGACTAGCTTGATAGCTGTTGTTGTAGGAGAATTCCGCGAAAGGGAGATACTTTTCCCAACCTTGCCAAAGAGATTACACATGCCCGAGCATGTCTTCCAAAACTTGATTCACTCTTTCAGTCTGACCATCAGTCTGGGGGTGGTAAGCGGTACTGAAGTTGAGACGGGACCCCATAGCAGTTTGGAAACTCTGCCAGAACTTGGAGACAAAGATACTTCCACGGTCAGAGATGATCCTCAAAGGGACCCCGTGCAAAGGAACGATACGAGCCAAATATAGGTCAGCGAGTTGACTAGCATGTATCTCATCACGGACTGGTAGGAAGTGAGCACCTTGGAGAGACGATCAATGATCACCCAGATTGCATTATTGCCCTTCGGGGATCGGGGAAATCCGGTGATGAAATCCATACCAATTTCATCCCATTTCCACTCGGGAACTGCAATAGGGCGGAGAGTACCGGCAGGTCTTTGATGTTCAGCTTTTACCCGACGACAGTGTCGCATTCAGCAACAAACTTGGCGATTTCCCGTTTCATACGGGTCCACCAGAATTGTGGTCGAAGGTCTTGGTACATTTTGGTACTACCGGGATGGATAGAGAGAGGTGTATCATGAGCCTCCTGAAGGATCAACTCTCTCAATTTCCGCTTCTTGGGTACCACTAGACGGTCACCGAAATAAACAACTCCGGATTCATCGACGGAGAAGCATTTGTACTTCCCGCTAGCAATGTTGTCCTTGATTTTTAGAATACCCTTGTCACGTTTCTGAGCATCCTTGATCTGGTCTACAAGAGTAGATTTGATTCCAGATTTGCAAGGTAGCCGGAGGGAACAATTTCCAGGTTCAAACGGGCAAACTCTTCATAGAGGGCAGGTTGGCCTCTTCAATCATCAGATTGTTGCAATAGGACTTCGACTTAGCGCGTCAGCCACGACGTTTGCTTTGCCGGGTTGATAGTTCAGACTCACATTGTAGTCCGTGATTAACTCCAACCAACGCCTTTGCCTGAGATTTAAATCCGGCTGGGTGAAGAGGTACTTTAGACTCTTGTGATCCGAGAAGATCTCGCACGGTTACCAAACAGGTATGGTCTCCATTGCTTCAAAGCATAGACCACAGCGGCAAGCTCTAGATCATGAGTAGGGTAATTGAGCTCATGCGGCTTAAGTTGGCGAGAAGCATAAGCCACAACATGGCCATCTTGCATTAGCACACAGCCCAAACCTTGTAGAGAGGCGTCACAGAAGACGACGAAATCCTTGCTTGTGTCCGGCAGGACAAGCACAGGCGCGGACGTGAGCTTGGCTTTCAGGGCTTGGAAGCTCTCTTCAGCTTCGGCAGTCCATACGAACTTTCTATCCTTCTTGAGAAGGTCAGTCAATGCCTTGGCTATTTTGGAGAAAGCTTCGATGAATCGGCGGTAGTAACCCGCCAATCCGAGAAAGCTACGAATGTCCTTGACTGACATTGGAGTTTTCCAGTCTAGAATAGCTTGAATTTTGTCGGGGATGACTTCCACACCATTGGCAGATATTACATGTCCAAGGAAGACAAGTTTATCCAACCAAAACTCACACTTGGAGAACTTGGCATAGAGACGGTGTTCACGAAGCCGTGTCAGAACCAACCGAAGGTGTTCATCATGCTCTTCGTCGGTTTTAGAATAGATGAGGATGTCATCGATGTAAATGACGACAAACTTATCAAGATAATCCATGAAAATGGAATTCATGAGCCTCATGAAAGTAGCTGGAGCATTTGTGAGACCAAAGGACATGACGGTATACTCATATGAGCCATAGCGAGTAACAAATGCCGTCTTTGGGATATCCTCCTTTCTGATCTTTATTTGATGGTACCCTGACCTCAGATCCATCTTGGAGAATACTCTTGCACCAGCTAACTGATCCAACAGATCATTGATACGAGGGATAGGATACTTGTTCTTGATTGTCACCGCATTCAACGGTCTATAGTCAGAGACAAGACGAGGCACGGTAGAATCCCTCTTCTTGACAAAGAGTACCGGACAACCCCAAGGTGAACTGCTAGGCTGGATGAACTCCTTAGCTAACAGCTGATCAATTTGCTCCTTCAACAGAGCCAACTCTTCCACCGGCATGCGGTAGGGCTTCTTGGAAATTGGAGCAGTACCGGGAAGCAAGTCTATGACAAACTCCACACTTCGATCAGGTGGCATGCCAGGCAATTCTTCTGGGAACACATCCGGGAAGTCACACACCACGTGTATGTCCTGGATTTCAGGAGGGGACAAGCCTTCCATGAAACATAGGGTGATCTCCGGGGAGAGGGGATTGTCTGATGATGGAGGTCCTGAATATGTAGCCCAAAACTGCACATCGTAACCGGAAGGGTGGGTCACGGTGATGGACTTAGCAGCACAGTCGAGATTAGCATGGTATCTTGCTAACCAGTCCATGCCCAGTATGGCATCAAGGCCCTTCGACCTCAAGGCTATCAACGGGAAAGGGAAGGACAGGGATGCTATGATAATCTGGACCTCAGGAGTAACGCCATCGGTTTGCCATTTGGAGCCAGGGTAGAGATCTCAAGGTCGTCTCATTTCTCAAACGGTATTTGTGATCTTTTGCAAACGCAATAGAGATGAATGAATGCGATGCTCCAGAATCAAACAAAACGGTAGCAAGATTGTTGTTGATTCAACTCACCCATAAGACGCCAGGATCCTCTTCAGCTTCTTCAGCAGAGACGTGGTTCAGGCGACCACGCACAATAGGTCCAGCCTTGCCAGTTGGAGTGGCAGGGGCTCGTGCAGGAGTTATCGCGAGAGGTGCCTTCTGGGGGCACTCCCTGGAGTAGTGACCAGCCTGGCCACAGTGTAGCAAGTGACTCCAGGTGGAGCAGGTAGCATAGGACGGTACCCACTTCCGCCTATCCCAAGTGTCGAAGTAGTGGGGCGCGGAGGAGGTGGCCTATATCCTGCTGCCCTCGGCATGAAGGGAGCACGAGGTACGGCGCTGTAGGGAACAAAGACCCTGCGCTTCTTGCTCTCAGAACCCGAGGAACTCTGGTGGTCCCCATGTGCGGGCCTCTTGGAAGCTTCCAGTTCTTTTCTTCCTTGCTCAAGGGTGAAAGCCTGGTTGAACAGCTCCTGATAGGTCTGGAACCTGAAGGGCAATAGCTCATAGCGGAGCTGCGGATTCAGACCCTTGCGGAACAGCTCTTGCTTGTCAGCATCATTGGTCACGTCCCTTGGGGCGTAACGAGAGATGGTTGAACTCACGACCATAAGTGCGGAGGTCCATCCGTCCCTGTTGCAGATCCAGGAACTCCCTCCTCTTCAATCCATGATGGCTGGGAATGTACTCCGCACGGAAAGCAGTGCGGAATTCAGCCCAGGTGAAGACATGGTTGGCTGGAAACAAAGCCACATGGCTTCCCACCAACAGCCAGCAGCACCAACCAAGAGATAGGTGGCAAAGTTGACTTGCTCAGCCAATGGGACATGCAGCGCGGAGAACTTGCGCTCCAAAGCACGAAGCCAATCATCAGCTTCCAGTGGCTCCTTAGCATCAGCAAAGGTGGGTGGCTGGGAACGCAGGAACTCAGTGAGAGTGTTGCACTCGTTCCTCCGTGCATTCTGCTGCACCAACTGCTCAAGCAAGCGCTCATTGCGCCCACGGTTCTCCTCAATGGCCATCAAGACTTGAGCCATCGTGGGTGGTGGCGGCAGATCATCCTCATCATCATTGTGGTTACCGCGACCACCACGGCCTCCACGACCTCCTCGAGCCATTCTGGAGATTTGACAATGACACGGTTAGTATCTTTCTCCGAATGGTCGAACAATAGCATTAGCGTCTTCACAAGTACACAGACTAGGGACGATAATACTTTGCGAGAAGGAAAACAACAAGATAGAACTTGGGTCGAAGATCAGCATCATGTGCTACTAGTGAGAGTTAAGAAATCACAACTTAACACACTCTAGTTGGCACAATCCGGGACCTTATGTTCAAGTCCGTGGGTTAAACCCAAAGAAAGGATCAAAGATTAGATTCGGTAGAACATCTGAGTTGATTTGGGATTGCAACGCAGCGGGAGCAACGTGACACATAACACTAAAGGTCGAACCCACCCCGTTTCTAATCATTTTGAAGTAACAGGAGAGTAAAACCTTTAAATCAAATTGAGGTAAGATTGCTCCGAGATTAGAGGGTAACCAGATAAGGAGTAAAAAGAATCCTAAGATGGTTTTCACAACTCATTTTTAGGTTAAAATATTTTCACAAACACTAGACTCAACATCGACCAGTAGAAGGGTTTCCTACAGGCAGTACTGCTCTGATACCAACTTGTGGCGCCCGACCCGACTGTATACAGTGATGCTGTGTGTCACCGGTTAAGCGATACAACCGGAGGTTACGGGTTTACCAATCCCCGGCCAAAACCTTTGGCAGGCGTTGCTGGGTACACCTCACTCCAGACAACGCAACACCCCGATTGATGCCTTAACACGGCAACTCAAGCATAATAGTAAGATCAAGACTTGTGGAACAACTGGCACATCACAGACTCTACGACACAAAATCATATAGTTCAACTCTTATACAGAGAAAGATAGCAAATGACAACCAGAGGTCACAGACCCAACATTACAACATGCGGAAGCGAAGTGTGTTGTTCTAAACAACAAGAACCAACATATGGCCTAAGAGGCCTAAATAAACATCACAGCGCCAGCTGTTCCAGGATGTCCCAAGCTGCCACCTGGGAACCCCAGACTACTCGTCGACGTCCACAAAGAACCCACCTTCGAAGTCGGTGAAGTCCTCCTCTGAAACAAAAGCAAAGACGTTGAGTTCGACGAACTCGCAAGATTAAGAGCTAATATATGCTCGATGATTAGCTGTCAAGGTTTTATGGCTCTTTTGCATAAAGCTGATTTTATTTATGAAAAACATAACTCAAAGGCATCGACTATTAGAACATTTTCAAAGAGGGGTAAGAAGTAACTCTTTTCTCTTGAGATCACTTTCTCAACAACAACCACCATCACATCATTGTACCTGTTCATCATAG
The DNA here is from genome assembly GCA_947311845.1 of Poa pratensis. Taxonomy (NCBI): domain Eukaryota; kingdom Viridiplantae; phylum Streptophyta; class Magnoliopsida; order Poales; family Poaceae; genus Poa; species Poa pratensis. The sequence goes on from CAMZMU010000064.1 coordinate 13,760,671, forward strand.
GCACCTCCCCGAATCACCCTCGAGGAAGTCAACCTTACATTCGTGAAATTGGTACCTCTAGTACCCAGTTTTTAATCATTCCGTTTAAGTTATTCTATGATCATCGTCCATTCCCAAGTCGTCCTTAACCGTGGACACGGCTTTTCGAAAAGATTTAACCCTGCAGGGGTGTACAAAGTGGAAGTCCCCGGAGTCCCGAGGGGCCCCAGTTCCTTCGCCACGCGTACCGTCCGGCCCATTACCTGCGCATTAGCTCTCTTCCTTGGAAAGCCGGCTGGGTGGGAGCGGTGTCGACTTCTCCCTCGTTAAGGACTCTCCAGGATCATCAGTGAGGACGGAGCAGCAGCTCCAACTAACTGCCCCGTGGCCACTCATTTTCCTAACGCCATCAGCCTCATCACAGTTCACCACCATCATCACGCACGCGCAAATGGAAGCCCGAACTAGAGGACCCTGGCCAGCCCCGCTCGAGTTATTTAGTCTATGAGGGTTCCTGCACTGCGAATGCATAGGCCTCACGCATGGTTGCACGCTCAGTCTTGGTTCAGGATGTACAGAACTCGCACCTAGGCGGCGAGAACGAGACAAAGCACCACAACCACAGTGGCCTCTCATCCCCACCTTTAAGCAAATTATTAACCACCACCATCACTTTCCATCACATCCGGTTATTCCATACCTGTTCCAACCATTGAAACATCCACCGGACCTGCAAACCTTTAAACTAAGCATGGCTAAGCATATACATAGCAAATATACTTATCTTTGGCCAACACTTCAATCCTATGGATATTAGGAAGGATACAGGTAAATTGGCAATAGATTTCTAATGCAACTAGTAGGATACTCTAGTCCAAGCAAAAGACATTTGGAACCGAATGCAATATTATAGTGGGGAAAATAATTGCAAAATATAGGAGGAGACATGCTCAGAGGGGGGATTACGCTTGCCTTGTTCAGAGTGCTGGTAGTACGGATCCTCGGGGTATTGTAGAGTAACCCCGGCTGCTTGATCTATCGAAGCACAACAACGGGAGAACAAATCAATCACCACACATATGCTTAACGAGTGCAATGCGCAAACATATGATGATATGACATTTTTAAATGCACCCTAATAGCTTTGAACATGTTCAACAAGTTAAATGGGGTCCCTATTATATTATGTGCATTATTTGGAGTAACCCCATATTAAAACTTAGTGATGATAGTGCTACTAATAAGTACATTATTGTAGTTGTGCTCAATTATGCATGATGATGATGATTCTGGATACTTCATATTTTTCTGAACATTTTGGTATAAGAAACACAATTTTCTGAAGTCCGGATAAGAAGTTATTAATTTTATAAATTCTCTTTTTAATTATTTAATTTTAAATATTTTAATTCCAACGATAATATTTTATTTCCTCGACTCGAAAGGGGGAGCGGAACTAGTAGGAATCATCGAGTCGAGGTCCCTACGTTGCGAGGAAGGAGCGGGGAAACAATTGCTATCGGAGAGGAAACAGAAAAGAAACCCTAAAAAAAAACAGTACTCCCAGCCTCCAGCCCGGCCTGGGCCGGTTTGTGGGCCGGCCTGCTAGCAGAGGGAACCGGCCCTCTGCCCGGTCTGGGCTAGCTCCGAGGCCGGCCATGTAACCGAGGCCACCGGCCGTCCGCCCGGTCTGGGCCGGCGAAAAGGCCGCCCATAGCCCAGAGAGGAACGGCCCCCAGCCCGGCTTAGGCCGTCTCCACGGCCGGGCGTGCGCGCGACGAAAATCACGGCGACGGGCGTCGACGGCGTTGAGGGCTACGGCGAGGCGAGCTAGCGCGAGGGGGAAGGGAGAAAGGGGCAGCAAGGCCAGGGCTCACCCTCGGGCACCGTGGAGAGGTCGGGGACGGCGGGGGTGGACCGCAGCGGCGACGAACTGGTGCGGCGGAGCTCGGGCGGCCGCGGCGAAGTTGAGGACGGCGACGTCGATTGGCAGCCTCTCCGGTCGATTCCTCTGGCGGAGAGGGAGCAGGCGTCGCGGCGGTCCTGATGGACTGCTTCGATTTGCTCCGGGAACCCTCAAACAGCGGCGACGAGCATGGCCAGCTCGAGCGGTGCTTCGTCCATGGCGCGCATCGCGGGAACCGAGAGGGGAAACGGGAAGCATGGGGCAGGTGAGAATGGGTCGTGGGAGGAGCAGTGGACTCGGGTGTGGCTCTTCTTCGCAGGAAAGAGGCAGAGGGAGGGGGCTCGGCGACCTGGTGCGTGCGGCCCGAGCTGGGAAGCTCGTGCGGTCGCTACAGAGCCAAGGAGGAAGAAGACCGCATTTTACAAATAGGTCCCTGGGAGTTTTGAGTTCATCACGGACAGGTCCCTGGAGCTATTACAAATAGGCCCTTTTCTGTTTTAGAAGTAGAACCAGCACATGTTTTGAATTAATTAGGGCATTTAAACTTATCCAAAAATTATGAAATAATTTGGGTAGCCTCCCCTTGTCATTTAGTTGCTCCACAAAAATTGGTTTGTCCAAATAAAAAGTGTTGCAACATTTTTGTTCATATGGTTGTTGTAGGCAATTTTTTTTTGGTAATTCAAATTGTTAAACCTTTTGAATTATTCACCAAGTCCAAATATTATTTGGGAACCCTTGGAACTTCCTTGACCGATATAACATGTCAAAGTAAAATTTGTTTTGCAAGTTTGAACACTTCCACTGATTTGAGATTTGTTTAGTCAAGTTAGAAATTTGTTTTCCAATGTTGCCAAACCAATTTGTGTGATGTTTAACAAAGGAAAAAGGATGCCATGATGCAAAGATGCATGTATGAAGCAAAAGTGAAAATTTTATACGGATTTTCAGGTTTCAAACATTGGGCTGTTACAGCCCCACGGGCGTCTCCAGCCGCCGCCCTTTCGCCTATATAATCTTCCCGACGCGTAAACCCTAAATACCCGAGCCATTATCCACGAAAAGTTCCAGAGGCGCCGCCACCGTCAACCCTAGCTCGGAGGGTTCAGAAGCTCTTCCCGGCACCCTGCCAGAGAGGGGCATCATCACCGGAGGGCTCTACATCACCATGCCTGCCTCCGCAGTGATGCGTGAGTAGTTCTTCCTTGGACTACGGGTCCATAGCAGTAGCTAGATGGTTGTCTCTCCACTTTATGCTATCATGTTTAGATCTTGTGAGCTGCCTATCATGATCAAGATCATCTTATTGTAATGCTACATGTTATGTTTGCTGGGATCCGATGAATATTGAATACTATGTCAAGTTGATTATCAATCTATCTTATATGTTATTTATGATCTTGCATGCTTTCCGTTACTAGTAGATGCTTTGGCCAAGTAGATGCTTGTAACTCCAAGAGTTAGTATTTATGCTAGATAGTGGGTTCATGCTCCGGTAATCTGGGAGAGTGACAGCAACTTCTAAGATTGTGGATGTGATGTTGCCACTAGGGATAAAATAACCGATGCTTAGCTTAAGGGTGCGCCGTTAGGTCTAATGCATTTGTTTACATTACGCACATTACTTAATGCGATTATCCGTTGCTTGCAACTTAATACCAACGGGGAACTCGGTATGACAACCTGGAGGTGGATTATTAGTCATAGACGCTGTTGGATAACGGTCTATGTATTTTTCGTAATGCCCACATGAATATCATAGTAATCATCATGTCATATATATGCATTGTCATGCGCTCAATATTTTGTCAATTGCCCAGCTGTAATTTGTTCACCCAGCATGTTAGTTATCTTTTATGGAGAGACACCACTAGTGAACTGTGGACCCCGGTCCATTCTTTTACACTGATAATACAACCAACTGCAATCATTGTTCCTTTTCATTCTCTGCAATTTACTACTGTTTTCCACACCATACGTTTAATCCTTTGTTTTCAGCAAGCCGGTGAGATTGACAACCTCACTGTTTCGTTGGGGCAAAGTAGTTTGATTGTGTTGTGTGCAGGTTCCACGTCAGCGCCCACTACAACCTTCAGAAGTGATTTCTTGCTCCTACTGGTTCGATTAAACCTTGGTTTCATACTGAGGGAAACTGCTGCTACACTGCTTCATACCTTCCTCTTGGGGTCTCCCAACGAACGTGTGATCCACGTCATCAAGCATTTTTCTGGCGCCGTTGCCGGGGAGTAAGAGGATTTCTGCAAGGGGAGTCTCACGCTTCCAATCTCTTTACTTTGTTTTTGTCTTGCTTAGTTTATTTTATTTTATCTTGTTTGCTTTTAAATATCAAAAACACAAAAAATTAGTTCCTGCATCTAGTTTATTTCGGTTTGTTATTATGTCTAGTTCTTTACTTGCTATCAATGGTTACTTTCTTTGAAACTAGTCCTATGGCTGAAAACAACATGAGAGAGCTTTATAAAATTTATCTTGAATTGGGACATGAAGTGTTTGAAGAGAAAATTAAGAAACCTATGGAAATTTATTTGGATGATGGTAGCAATGTTATTACTATAAATTCTTTGAACACCATTGTTGCTAATGCTATGGAAGACTTTAAGCTTGGGGAGGTCGGCAATGATGAATATGACATTTTAGTTCCACCTACTATTGAGGATAAAGTTTATTGTGATTATGATATGCCTCCTATAGATGATGTTTACAATGATGGCTGTGATAGTTTTACTCCAACTATTACTAATAAAATTGATTATGCTTATGTGGAGAGTAATGATACTTTATGTATGTGGATCATGATAAGAATGCTTTATGTGATATCTAATTGTTGAGTCTATTCATGATGCTACTGAAAATTATTTTGAGAGAGGAAAATATGGTTATAGAAATCTTCATGTTATTAAATTTCCTCTCTTATGATGAAAGTTTTGAGCTTTCTCTTGTGTTGCTTTTATATGCTGGTTTTTAAGACCTAATGGTCATAATGAGAGAGGGAGACACATTTCATATATCTCAATAATATTAAGTCTCCTCTCTTTATGTTGAAAGTTTTGAAGTTGCACTTGTTTTGCCTTCCTATGCAGTCACTCTGTGCTTCTGACTTGTTTTCTTACAAGGCTCCTATGCATAGGAAGAGTGTTAGATTTAAACATGTTTTATATATGCTTCTTGATGCTCTCTTTTATGTTTCAACTCTTATCCTTATGTGAGCATCATTAAAATTTCTAGCCTAGCTAAAAGGCGTTAAAGAAAAGCGCTTATGGGAGACAACCCATTATTTTATTTCTGCAATTTTTCTTTTTTTGAGTCAAGGAGTTGTTTACTTCTGTAACAATTCCTTTGTATCTTTATTTTATCGCATTGTTGTGCCAAGTGGAGCCTCTAATAGGAAGATGATGCTAGATTTGGATTTCTGCGCAGGAACAGATTTCTGCTGTTCACCGTTTTACTTCTGTAAAATCACAGAAAAATTATTTAAATCTGCAAATTTTTGTGCGTGATCCTCAGATATGTACGCATCTTTCGTTAGTTTGCGTTTTTCGATCTGAGCAACGTAAGTGCCTCGAAAAAATTCGTCTTTACACTGTTCTGTTTAGACAGATTCTGTCTTTTATTTTTCGCATTCTCTCTTTTACTAGTGTTGAGTGGAATTCTTTTTTAGGGTGAAGAGCTTCACATAACATCAGTGGCAGTAGTTAATGTTAAAAGTAACGGTCATGTTTGTGTCCTTATAGAACATGTGAGTTTTTGATTGTGCACTAACCCTCTAATGAGAATTACTCTGAGTTTGGTGTGGCGGAAGTTTTCAAGGGTCAAGAGAGAAGGATGATATAATGTGATCAAGAAGAGTGAAGAGCTTAAGCTTGGGGATGCTCCCATGGATCACCCCAGCATATTTCAAGAAGACTCAAGCGTCTAAGCTTGGGGATGCCCAAGGCATCCCCTTCTTCATCAGCAACTTATCAGGTCATCTCTAGTGAAACTATATTTTAATTCTTTCACATCATATGTGCTTTACTTGGAGCGTCTGTGTGCTTTTATTTTCAGTATTTTATTTTTCTTATGGTCAACTTGATTGGACCCTAGCATTCTTGATTGGGAGAGAGACACGCTCCGCTTTTTCATATGAATACTCCTATTCTTCACTTATACTTGTTGAGTATTCTTATCTAGCTATTGCTATGCTTTTAGCTCCTGTTTTGCATGCATCTCTTATTCAGAGCTGTTAGTTCTTTTAAAGAAAGTACTCTCTTGCTTCACTTATAATTGTTTGGAGAGTTTATGTTGAAATAAATTGATTGGTGTTTGGTTGGAACAGAAAATGTTGCATGTGGTAGATGGTATAATGGAAAAAGCTTACATATTCTTGTAGATCACTGTATTGGATAATTTGATACTTGTCAATTGTTTTGAGTTATCAAGTAGTTCATGTTTAAGCTTTTGTATCATGTAGTTAAAACCTATTAATGAAGAACTACCGTAAAGCTCGTTGAAATTTGGTTTGCATGATTGGTATCTCTAAGGTCTAGATATTTTCTAGTAAAAGGGTTTGGTTAACAAGGAAGACAGTGTAGAGTCTTATAATGCTTGCAATATGTTTTCATATAAGTCTTGCTGTGTCGGTTGATATCCTGTGTTTGCTTCAAATAACCTTGCTAGCCTAAACTCTGTACTGAGAGGGAATGCTTCTCGTGCATCCAAAACCTTGAGCCAAAATCCATGCCATCTGTGTCCACCATAACTACCTATATGTGGTATTTCCTTGCCATTCCAAGTAAATTTTTCATGTGCTACCTTTAAACTATTCAAAAATTATTACTCCTTTTTGTGTCAATGTTTACCAAGCTCATGAGGACGGGGTGGATGTCTTTATGTCAACTGTCAAACAGACTTTACCACCGGACTAGCGGCATATACATCCGCTTATCCATTAATTTTGCAAAAAGAGCTGGCAAATGGGGTGCCCAGTCCCAATTAATTACAACTTTAACCGCTTAATTCTCTTCACATTTTTGCCCTGATTTATCAGTCAAGCAATGACAAACAGTGAAATATCTGCATGTGTAAACAAAAGAGAAGAGGGATGATCTGCCTTGCTGGTAGAAATAACGTCCTTCATGGGAGCCGCTCTTAAAAGTCTGGTTGGCAGGGGTCATATTGTACTTTCCATTTTCTGATTCGTTGACAATTAACAAACACCTCCAAAACTTATTTTTACTCTCTTATGATTTCAAAAACTTAAAAAGCTCTAGCACATGATTTAATCCCTGCTTCCCTCTGCGAAGGGCCTTTCTTTTACTTTTATGTTGAGTCAGTTTTCCTACTTCTTTCTATCTCAGAAGCAAACACTAGTGTCAACTTTGGTGCAACAATTTTTATATGCTTGTATATTGCACTTATTATATTGCTTTGTGTTGACAAATATCCATGAGATATATATGTTGAAAGTTGAAAGCAATTGCTGAAGCTTAAATCTTCCTTTGTGTTGGTTAAATACCTTTTACTTAGAATCTATTGCTTTATGAGTTAACTCTTATGCAAAACTCTTTGATGCTTGTCTCGAAAGTACTATTCATGAAAAGTTTTTGCTTATATGATTCAGTTGTTTGCTCATTATCTACTTGCTAGCAAACTATAGACCATTGACCTGGATCACTTCATTCATAACATGTGCTTTACAATACTATTTGATCAAGATTATGATTGTAGCATGTCACCTCAGAAATTATTTTGTTTTTATCGTTTTACCTACTCGAGGACGAGTAGAACTAAGCTTGGGGATGCTTGATACGTCTCAAACGTATCTATAATTTCTGATGTTCCATGTTGATATTATACCAATTGTTACATGTTTTATATACACTTCATAGCATTTTTATGCATTTTCTGGGACTAACCTATTAACAAGATGCCACAGTGCCAGTTCCTGTTTTCTGCTGTTTTTGTATTCCAGAAAAGCTAGTCTGGAAATATTCTCGGAATTGGACGAAACTTGGACAGACCTCCTATTTTTCCAACACGTACACGGAGTCCAAAGGAGAGACGGAGGGGGCCGCGAGCCAGCCACACCATGGGGGGCGCGGCCCCCCCTGCCGCGCCTGGGGTGGTGTGGGCCCCACGGGTCTCCAGCCGCCGCCCTTTCGCCTATATATCTTCCCGACGCGAAAACCCTAAATACCCGAGCCATTATCCACGAAAAGTTCCAGAGACGCCGCCGCCGTCAACCCTAGCTCGGGAGGGTTCAGAAGCTCTTCCCGGCACCCTGCCGGAGAGGGGAATCATCACCGGAGGGCTCTACATCACCATGCCTGCCTCCGGAGTGATGCGTGAGTAGTTCATCCTTGGACTACGGGTCCATAGCAGTAGCTAGATGGTTGTCTCTCCACTTTATGCTATCATGTTTAGATCTTGTGAGCTGCCTATCATGATCAAGATCATCTTATTGTAATGCTACATGTTGTGTTTGCTGGGATCCGATGAATATTGAATACTATGTCAAGTTGATTATCAATCTATCTTATATGTTATTTATGATCTTGCATGCTTTCCGTTACTAGTAGATGCTTTGGCCAAGTAGATGCTTGTAACTCCAAGAGTGAGTATTTATGCTAGATAGTGGGTTCATGCCTCCGGTAATCTGGGAGAGTGACAACAACTTCTAAGATTGTGGATGTGCTGTTGCCACTAGGGATAAAATAACCGATGCTTAGCTTAAGGGTGCGCCGTTAGGTCTAATGCATTTGTTTACATTACGCACATTACTTAATGCGATTATCCGTTGCTTGCAACTTAATACCAACGGGGAACTCGGTATGACAACCTGGAGGTGGATTATTAGTCATAGACGCTGTTGGATAACGGTCTATGTATTTTGTCGTAATGCCCACATGAATATCATAGTAATCATCATGTCATATATATGCATTGTCATGCGCTCAATATTTTGTCAATTGCCCAGCTGTAATTTGTTCACCCAGCATGTTAGTTATCTTTTATGGAGAGACACCACTAGTGAACTGTGGACCCCGGTCCATTCTTTTACACTGATAATACAACCAACTGCAAACATTGTTCCTTTTCATTCTCTGCAATTTACTACTGTTTTCCACACCATACGTTTAATCCTTTGTTTTCAGCAAGCCGGTGAGATTGACAACCTCACTGTTTCGTTGGGGCAAAGTAGTTTGATTGTGTTGTGTGCAGGTTCCACGTCAGCGCGCCACTGACAACCTTCAGAAGTGATTTCTTGCTCCTACTGGTTCGATTAAACCTTGGTTTCATACTGAGGGAAACTGCTGCTACACTGTTCATACCTTCCTCTTGGGGTCTCCCAACGAACGTGTGATCCACGTCATCAATGACCCACAAGTATAGGGTATCGCAACAGTCTTCGAGGGAAGTAAAACCCAAATTTATTGATTCGACACAAGGGGAGGCAAAGAATACTTATAAGCCTTAGCAGCTGAGTTGTGAGTTCAGCCACACCTGGAAAAACACTAGTAACAAACGTAATGTGAAAGCAGCAGTAAATTGAGAGCAATAGTAGCAGTAAAGTGACAACATCACCAGTGACAGCGGAGGCAATGGCGCGGAAAATAGTTGATGGCGTGTATGGACCGGGGTTCCCAGCATTGCTAGTGGTATCTCTCCAAGTAAATAACATGTGTTGGGTGAACAAATTATAGTTGGGCAATTGACATAATTGAAATAACATTAAGACAGAACATCTAGTCTATTAATCATATGTAGGCATGTTTTCCATATATAGTCATACATGCTCGCAATGAGAAACTTGCACAACATCTTTTGTCCTACCAGCCCGTTTGCAGCGGGGCCAATCATGGAACCTTCTGGTAATTAAGATACTCCTTTTAATAGAGCACCGGAACAAAGCATTAACACTTGGTGAAAACATGTGATCCTCATGCTACAACTATCCCCCTTGGCTGCCCTAGTTGTTGTCACTCCAGGACCTCAGGTTCAAGACAGTAACATGTGCATACAACTTGTAGATACAATCTAAGCAACAATAATACTTCAGATCTAAGATCATGCCACTCGTGCACTAGTGACAAGCAATGAACACAACAAGATTGCAGCAACAAATAACTCACAAACTTAATAGATAGACTGATCATAATGTAACAATTCATCGGATCCCAACAAACACAACACCGATTACATCAGATGGATCTCAATCATGTAAGACAGCTCATGAGATCATTGTATTGAAGTACATGGGAGAGAGAGTATGAACTAGCTACTGCTAGACCCCGTAGTCCATGGGGGAACTACTCACGGAGCATGATGGAGTCGGTGGTGTCGATGGAGATGGCTCCGGGGGTCAATCCCCGTCCTGGCAGGGTGCCGGAGTAGGAACTTCTAGTCCCCGAAACTAGGTCTGGATGGCGGCGGAGCTCTGGTGTATTTCTCGTAAAATCCTCCCTCGTGTTAGGGTTTCCCGAATAGATGTGATTTATAGGCGAAAGGGCGGCGTCGTGAAAGTGCATGTTGCCCCCATGCGTAGTTTTGGTAATTAATGACAATCCTTATGGACCAATGTTTGCTTTGAGATATTCTTATATATCTTGTTCATAGAAAAAGATTGGAGTTCATGTGTTGGACTCTAGAAGTGTACATGATGATCAATGCTCTTTTCAAGGATTTATATGAAGAATGGTCATGTGTAGAGTTGAACATATTGCAAGTGTGGCTCTGAAAAGGAGATTGAATGAACATTCTTGTTTATCTCCAAGCCATCATATATATCAAGAGAAGTCTAGATGAAGTGCAAGTGGAACATGAAGACGGAGCTTAGCAAGGCTCTCCCATAATCGAGTATGGGGGAGTATTTGCAGAAGTCTTCATCAAGTATGTGCTAGCAAGCACAATCAAGAAAGGTGTTCCAACTTGAGGGAGTCAAGATCGTCATCATCTAGCTCAAGTGAAATGTGTCGTGGGTTTGTAACGTCAGATGTCATGGATGACTTCGTAGGTGTGGGATTGCGCGAGTCGAACGTCTCCGAGCTTAAGATCGCAGGGCACGAAGAAGACAATGTTTTTTACCCAGGTTCGGCCCCTCAATGTGAGGTAAAGACCTACGTCTTGCCTATCCTATATTGGTATTGATATGAATATGGTGTTACAGGGGGTTGGCGATCGATGTGTTGAGTCGCCTCTCTCTCTAGATGTATGAGAGCTTTTTAGCTTGGGGTTCTAGGTCCTTGGAGTCCACCTTATAAAGACGGTGGCTCACAAGGTTACAAGGAAACTTCTCTCCCAAGGAAAGTATGAGCCAGAGTCCTACTTGGAGACTAATCATATGTCTTGTCTTCCAAGTCAAGTTATCTTCGAGCTTCTGGATCCTTCCTCATAATCTTGAGTTGGCCCACTTTTATGTAAGCCCAATAGTGGTGCGATTGTGAATAAGTCGCGCTTTGCTTGAATAAGTCGCGGGATAATTATTCCCCCGACATTAGCCCCCAAGCTTCCGGGTGATTCGTAGAATCAGGCGGAAGATTCTGTCTTGATGATGATCTTGCGGACTTGCGTATGTAGTTCTTGCCGACTTGTCGATGTTGCACTTGGCGACTCGCTGATGATGAGTCGCGAGCGTAGCGGCTTATTGAGCCGCTGATGTAGAAGCGATGAGTCGCTATATTTACGGCTTATTTAGCCACGATGTTGCCAATTGAGCACTTCTGTCTTGGTTGCATTGAAACTGCAGAATCGCGGTGAGTTTTCCGCGAATCACTTGGTGAAAACTACCTTTTCCTGTTGGGTGTAAGACTGAGCTGAAATCATAAGAATAATAACTTATGAGCGTCAAGATATATCAGCCAAATGTGTGTAAGGTGCTGAGTCATAGACATCGAAGCAAAAAAGACCATAAATAAGCTGGTCAATCATCTATTCTATTATATATTAAAAGTAGATGATGGGCTAAACAGAAATTAGAGAAATAGGCTAGAAAATCCCACAAAAAACAGAAACACCTGGCCGTTCATTTTTACACCAGTGAACCACAACCAATTGATCTGTTAAGTAAAAGTAATAATAGGCTAGAAAATCCCACAAAAAACAGAAACATCTGCCGTTCATTTTTACACCAGTGAACCACAGCCAATTGATCTGTTAAGTAAAAGTAAATTACCCACCACTGCCATTATGTAATATACCTTTTCGTTTCTTCCCGTGAAAAGAAAAAAACAGTGAAATAGAAAACACCGCACATGTTGTAGCCGCCGCTGTATTTTGATGCCCTAGCATGTTCTCAGGTACTCTAGCTGTTGCCGCTGCCGACTGCGCCGGCGAAATCACTGCAAGTTGCAGCCGCCACCTCTTCTCACGTACGCTAGCTCCCGCTGCCACCGTATTTTCCTACGTATCTTTTCACGGTCCACTCCCGTGTGCCTGCAGGCGTGCAGGTTCAATCTTACCGGACAGCAAGAGATAATCATGGATGTGTAAACTATATGGATCAAATCATTGAGTGGTGGCCTCATGCATGTGCTATGTACGTACGCGTGCAAGTGCGACAGAGGGTGATTGATCGTTGGAGGACTCGCCTCACGCAGCGTACGGCAGATCGATCTACAAGATCAAGCGACGATACGGCGATGGATGCCGCTGATCACCTGGTCAGCGTCTACTACGTACAGAGAAGCCAGCAATGGCCGCTGCATGCCCCGGTGGTGTGCATGAACATCCTGATCAGTACTTCTCTGGCCCGTCCTTTGTAACATTCACGTCACTGTAGCAGAGGCGAAGAAGAAGGCGATTTTTGGGCGATCTCCGCCGAGCCACCGCGTCCGTGCCGCTGAGGCGCGGGATTCCTCTCCTCCGCCGGCCGCTTCGGCGGCGGGAGGGTGAGGGATCCCCGTCTCCGGCCTGTACATACGGTAGGTTAGGGTGGAGTCCCCGGCGGCGCCTCGGAGGAGTAGGTGCGGGCGGTGGAGTTTTTGGTGTCGAGGCGATCTTCTCCGGCGGTGGTGCTCCTCGGGGCCTGTCGTCGTCGCGCTCGGCTTGTGGAGGCTCGAGGCCCGGCGTGGTGCTCGAGCCCTTCATCTCCTGTCAGATCTGCGGTGACGGCGGAGCTAGCGGCGGGAAGGGAGGCCTCAAGACGGCGGCTTTGCAGGTATGTGGCAAGAAGGTGGAGGATCTGGGACGCTGCTCCCAGATCCGGTGCAGTTTGAGCTCGGGGGCCACCCCGGCCGATGCTCGTTCATCGTCTCCAGTTCCAGCTCCCCGGAGATGGCGTTTCTTGCGGCTCAACAACGCCTCAGGGCTAGGAGTTCTTCTGCTCCGCGGGCGGTCGTTCTAGACGGCGGTTTTCCGCTGTTTGTCGATCAAGAGGATGAAGATGGAGAGTGCGAGTTTTGCTGTCCTCTGTTTTCTCCGGTTCTTCTCCGTGGGTATGCTTGTCTGTGTTCTGTACTCGCTTTCGTTTGAATACAAGCATGTACATTAAAAAAAAGAACATCCTGATCAGTCCGGCAGCGGCAATGATTGGCCCGTTCAACGAACGAGTACGCATGTGTCCTCTTTGATGCTTTTTAATTCAACTACCCACCACTGCTTTGTCAATTAACTACATTAATGCACCTACGGTTGTATCAGGTCCCTTCAGTTTTACTTCAGGCTAGCTAAACATTTATGACTGTCATCTTAATTTTTTTTACTATTGATCACAGCTTTAAATCTTTAAAGAAAGAGGCGGATCTACATGTCGGGCATTAGCAATCTACATGCTTAGCAACGCGTGTTGGTTCTTGGAAATATGCTCCAGGGAAATTATTCTCTGAGCAGTCTACGGTGAGAAATACTCCCTCCGTTTTATTTATTTCGAGTTCTGTGTTTAGTCAAAGTCAATTTTTGTCAAATTTGATCAAGAATGTAGGAAACAATATCAACAACCATAATACCAAATGCCTATAATATGAAAATACACTTTATGATGATTCTAATACTATAGATTTTATATAATAAATGTTGTTATTTCGTTCTAAATATTTGGTCAAACTTGACAAAGTTTGACTTTGAATAATCACATAATGCAAGGTACGTAAATAAAACGGAGGGAGTATTAGCAATGCCCCATATCAGCAACACATTCGTTGTTAACTACAGACATAAAAGACGACCATGCAGGTAAGCAGCGTTTAACTATCATGTTAAAATTAGTATTTTTTTTGGCAGAATGAGTAAGCCATAAAAACTTAAAAACTGTCAGAGTAAATTTGTGGACCTTTTTCGGAAAAAGTTAAGCTTAATTGTAGTTTTTTCTATATCAAAAAATATATAAGGCCATCACGATACCATTAATGTACGCTTAAGTTTTAAGTCGTTCATATCTAACCGTGGCGTGTGCAGTCAAAAAAATGATTTTTGTGCTAAAAAACGTGGTCGCTATAACAAATGCAATCTCGGACACAAATATTTCACTGCCTATTTGTGCAACAAATCCACATACATAATATTTCACGGTCACTAAATAATACGTGATTAAGTAAAGTAGAGGGTTGACTTATATAAATTTCGTTGGTTATATTCCTAAATTAGTTTTTTATCAAACTAATGCTTTAACGTAAGTGTGGCCTTCTTAAACCAAAGGATAATATGAGGGTTAATACAAAATACAAGTATTTATGATATTTTATCATCGTAATTTCACCCAGATATATCTCAGGGTGAATATTTGTTAGTGTACATATTGAATAAAAAGGGCGTACCCAGTGCGAGAGCTCCCACGCTGTGCGGGGTCTGGAGAAGGGTGTCAGTGGCAAGCCTTACCCTCGCCTTGTGCAATGCGAGGAGACCGCGACTCGAACCCGGGACCTCCTGGCTACAGGCCGTAAGACTACCGCTGCACCAGGCCCGCCCTTCAGTGTACATATTGAATATTAGTCTAATATGAGTAACAAGTCTTAGTTATGACTAAATTAATTAGAGAAAATCAGTGATTAAGCCAACACAATCTTGATGGATGAGTATATAGAGGTTTTGTTAGTGTACACAAGCTTGAAAATCAGTGTTTTGTTAAAAGATGTTTTCTAAAATTGTGTATGCTCACAACAGTTTTTGAATATCCTTGCCTTTCTATTTTTATCTAGGATACAACCGATAAGATAAATGAATCCGTATAGCCATGCACTCAATTAGTGAGTGTAATAGAGGTACTAAACTGCGCTACAGGGCATACAACTATAGATGTAGCGGATGTGTGCATGCGGTTAGTTTAGTTTGTTCTCTCATAACTCCACACCAGATGTCTTTATACCGGTTACTGAGAAATATGAACTCACCTTATTAGATTTTTTTGAAAATATTTCATATTTTATTGTTATTTCTTAGCGACCTAATCATAACATCATCTACAACATAAAGACTAACTTATATCTATCAGAATTCTTTCGATACACCGTAGTTGATGTTACATATTTGACAATCTAGGTGGATATATGCTCGACTGCGATCCTATAAAAATAAGCCGTTAGTCATTAGGCCAACACAAGCCCGATCGAGCAGTACATAAATGTATTGATTGCTAGAACTGATGTCTTGAGATTGTGTTGGTTTGTTATTTTGTTTAAAAATATTTTCTATAAAAATCCAATTGTATATGCCAGCAATAATTTGAGTAAACACTTACATTTCTTCTCCAAGTAATGCAGGAAGTTAGGAACTGTCAGACCAGATTACTCATATATCTCATAAAACTGAGGCTGTAACATACTGATCTGAATTTAGCCTCCACAAGCTCTTAAAATGGTGGGAGCATCTCCTCAAGTGATAGATGAAGGACTACCAAGTGATAATCCCTTTCATGTATGCTAGATTACTGGTAAGCTTCAGATTATTTATTCTACCATTTCTGTCCCAATGAAATAATCTCGTGGGCAAGCGATGCTCAACAAATACAACATTTTTATGTTTTGCGTTTTTGTTAGGATCTGGCGAATGATAATTTCTTGGTGGCCATGGTTCTCACTACTCATATTCTCCAAGGTGGTTCTGATACTGCGCAATGGAATATTACATGGTTATTCAGTTGCACTGATAGTTTTGCTCTAATGAATGACCCGTATTTATAGCTTCATTTTTGGAGTCGAGTTATGTTGGCAACGAGTCTCCTATGGTTCATTATTTCTCATGGTTGTTCAGTGTTATGTTACATTTAAACTTAGGCTCGCTTCTTCTCTTAAATGGAAGGAGTCAGAAAATGATATCTGAAGCAAGGAAGAAACAATATAAGATTATGCTAGATAGACGGTTATAGTTTCCAGTTTTAGATATGTATGCTAATGAAACAATCTTATACAGTGTTACTAAGAGAAGGCCCGATAACACATAATCCTTAGGAAACATGTCTATTAATTCTTTCGTATATTTTTTCAACTGCAAACAACAATGCGACTGAATATTTGTATTAATTATACTCAAAGAACATATTAACTTGATCGTAATTGGCAACTATCATGGATTTAATAGACTATGTATACATGGCCAACATAAATTTTATACATATATTTAAAGATCATGCCCGCCCATTGGGCGGGCCACTGTGCTAGTTAGAGTATAATAATCATGACAAGCCATCTGAACGCATGTGGAATCATGGCGGCTCAAGGGTATATAGCCACAGCCTGTATTTAAAGATTTCCGAGTCGCTGATTTGACTCACAAATGGATATATATATTCTCATGTGCTGCAAAAAATGAAATCTGCATATAAACATGGTATATCAATTTAGTAGAAACCACCAAATACCGGTGGGTGGATGTGTAGCCCCCGAGGGCCGGGTTGCATGCTTGATCATGATGCTCGGGACTCAAAAATATCTCAATTTGGACAAAAACTTAATTGTCCTAGCCCCCAGGCATTAAGCAGGCATGATTTCATTATCCTGCTTGATGGCATATCATTGCAATTTGATCCTGCAACAGATTGACAAATATTGTTGCCGCAAAATAATAATGATATAAATTCCACTTGATGTGGTTGTAGTTAAATAAATAATGTGGCTTTATCAGCCAATATCAGGAGATAATTATCTCAATCATAAAAAAATTGTCGCGCCAATTCATATGGCCGAGTTACAGGTTCCTGTTAAATCAAAAGGCAAAGCCCCCAAGGAAGTAATGATAACTTGATGATAATATGTTAGCCTTGGTGGCTGGTAATAATTATGATAAAAAGTTAGTACTCCGCATAATAGCATATGGTACCCTGCATGATAGCATAGTATAATCTGCATGATAAATGATATTTTGCAGGATAGCAAATGGTATGTCGCATGATAGCAAATGTTATTTTGCATGATAGCAAAAGGTTGCATGATGGCAACTGGTAAGATGCATGATAGCATATTGTACGATGCATGATAGCATATGGTACTTGATTCAGTATTTCCTAAATCTAATGTGTGTTCAGGGTCGAGAACGGCCATGATAGGCAGCCATGATAGGCATTCAGACTCGATTGACGCCACACGCGGGTACTTTAGTCCTTCTGAATTATCTCTATTACCGTTAAGTAGGTCTTCGCGCGACTCAGTATTTCCCAGGTAAAAACGCGTGTTCAGGGTCGAGAGCGGCCATGATAGGCAATCAAGCTCGATTGACACCGCGCCCCAGTACTTTGGCCGCATAGTGCAAAGATACTTCTGACTTTATGCGAGTATAACCAGGATTATTGATTTTATCGGCTGCAATAGCCGTGACGAGCTCTAATTAGCTTTGATGACAACCAGATCTGATTAGCTGTAGATGTGGTACAGCGAGTCACCTGTTTTAACTCAAATATTGATAAGATAATGATTCGTTAGTGACTCATACACTGATGTAATGATGAGCTATTTGCGACTCATAAAATTATATAATGATGAATCATGAAATCGTATAGTGATAAGTCATGAACTGATATAACAATAAGTCATGGAATGACATAATGAGTTACCAAATGTCAATGCTTGAGCATGTAATGGTGATCTTGATATGTTAAGATGCCCAATTGCAGGCGCAAATAAAATTCAATGCAAGTTATAAATAGCTAGACTTGATAAATGCAATGCGAGTCATAAAGAACTCTGAATTGATAGATGCATTGCGGGTTGTAAAAAAACTTAACTTTGAGAAATGGATATAACTATATCTCAAAAATAGATATAAATTAAAGTTTGCGGCATGATATAATTTAAATTGCAAAGACATTAATAAAAAGGCATAATAAACTAGATATGCAGCCCCCGAGATAAACTCGAAGATGAACTTAATCTTATTGGTAAAAGTAAAAGGCTGCATAAGTTGAGCATGAAAGCGACTTATCTTGTTTTCATTCTCCTGATGTCGATGACGAAATATGATCCGCAACCGTTGGTGTCCGTTCGTCAAAGACAAAATAGGCCGCGATGGTATTGAAAATCAACCGCGGCGAGTCGGCAACTGCTGTGATGATTATGATAATCTTGCAATCCGAGGTCATCGTAGCAAATTGTAGTCACTCCTGACGTTTTGTTTCTTGATTATTCGCTTGACTCTTGAGTCGCTGAGCTGCGGCGTTGATAGGTCGTATGCCCTCGACTCCTTGCAAGTAAAATCCGTGTACGTGATGTCTTAGCAGCTCCGATCATTCTTTTTCCTTATCCAACGGATCATCGAAGAATTTACTGAGTCGCCGGTGCGACTTGACACCTGACCCTAGGCTGTATGCGCAAGGCAATGTCGGTGTAGGGCCTTGAGCACTGTTGCTTGAAAATATATAGGCGGTAGAGTTGCCTAGCCGACGCAAAGGTGAAGTCGCCGCCATCGTCGATTTTGATGAGCCGCACAGAGGGTGATGTTTAATGATCGTAGAGTAAGCCGCGTCCCTTGCTGATTATGTCGATGCAGAAATCCTAGTATTATTAGCTGCCTCCTTTTGCTTCTTGTGAACCTTCCATACGATGGAGTAGCGACTCAAATTGCTATCTCCTCTTTTCAAAACATGCGGGTCATGCACGCAAACTACTTACTGCACAAACACAAAAAAAAAAAGATTGAACATTCCAAATTGATGAAATTTTGCATAAAATAGACGCCAAATTCCAGCGGATTTCGACATTTCAAATTTAAATGAAATACGCTAACTACTTACTGCACAAAGACAAAAAAATTGAACATTCCAAACTGATGACATTTTCGACAAAATAGACAACAAATACCGACAAATTTCGACATTTGAAAAAAAAACTTACCATTTTACTAACATGAAACTAAATCAGATCTAAATAGCTTTCCAAATTGACTAATTTCTGAAATCTGGACAATTTTCAAACACAAACACTCTTTGCATTCCACCGACTCTCAAATCTGCACAATTTTTAAATGTCAACATTTCCAAATTTGTATTTCACCACACGGGTGCGGCGGCAAACGTTAACGAGTTTGAAATTTGAATTTGAATAAATTTCGATTTCGAACCACTTCCAACACCGCCCATATTGTAAATAGAAAATAATTCAAACCTCAAAAACTTCCTAATATGAATAATTTTTGGAATCTTAACACTTTTTAGCCGCAACCTTATTCACAAATCCAATAATTTTCAGACCTCAGAATATTTTAAAACGTCGTACATCATCAAATTTAAATCAATGCTCAATTTGTTATTATTTCTACATAACCATAATACAATTTATCAGATTAGGCTTCTAAATATGAAGATACTGATAAATGTACCATACTTAAACACTACAATTACTCACTCCAATTATGCAACTCAAACTAACAAATGTTCAACTTGAACTAAACTCATCCCAAATATGTGAATAAATTTAAATAAACTGTAAGCATATACCAACAATATCACAACACACAGAAAAAAATTGATAACTACTTACGGCATACAATCACAACCCAAATATGAATATTCCAAAACTTCAAAAAATGCTAACTCTTCGTATTTCAACATTTCTCAAAATATCCATAATTTTTAAATGACGATATTTTCAAATTTGCACTTGATCCTTAATCTTTTCCTTTTTTTTGAGTCGCTTGGTACTTTGAGCCGCGCACAACTAGGTTATGAACCAAGCTGTCCGGCCGGCAACTCAAGCGACTAAGTCCGCCTGCTCTTCTTGCCGATGCAATATTCTGGCAGATCATCACGAAATGATGTGATTCCTAACTACGCGCAAGCACTGTTGATGTAGAGCCCTGAGCGCTGTGGCTAATTTTTTCTTTCTGCACCTTAGTTTGGTGCGATACAAATCACGGCATGTCTGTCAGGCCTCCGCGTGCGTGTTGCTGAGGATGTCCAGGCGTATATGTCGTCTGGCCGGTGATGTAAGTCGCCGCGGATAATGGCTGATCTGATCGGCTCCAGAAGATTTTGATCTGGTTGATTTGATCGGCTGCACGCGAGGTTGATGTCAAAATTGGCAAATCGGTGATGGTCT
This sequence comes from Poa pratensis, assembly GCA_947311845.1. Taxonomy (NCBI): domain Eukaryota; kingdom Viridiplantae; phylum Streptophyta; class Magnoliopsida; order Poales; family Poaceae; genus Poa; species Poa pratensis. The sequence goes on from CAMZMU010000064.1 coordinate 13,781,011, forward strand.
CGTGCTTATTCTTTTTCTTGAGTCGCGTGTTGATAACTTGAGCTGTCCACACGTCCAGTGAGCCTCCGTGTGATGATCCTTTCTGTTTTCTTTCCTTTACGCGAGGTTTTCATAGCAAGCAAGCAAATTAATTCGCTTTTTCCTTCCTTTCCTGATCCGCCAAAGAGTCAGAGTAGTCTAGCTGGTACATAATTCCTTTTCTTTTCCGATTTGCAGTTAGATCGGATTGACGGGTACTGGTGCTGGCTGCCCTCAACTCAATCAGTCTTTAAATTGTTCTGCTTGGACGGATTTGTTCTTCTTTGTTCCTTCTATGTTTGGTACAACGTCGTAGCAAGCTTGGAGTCCTGATCGACTTTGACTCGGATGAAAACTATATCGTGCCGATCTGACGTTTTCCCTTTTTCTTGATTCGTGAAGTCGCGTAGATACAAAACTTGCTGCAGTGCGTGACTCGCTAACGGAGATCTAACTATTGGAATTGTATCAAATTTCTTGGAGGGCTTCAGGATTGTATTCCGCAGGTTTCCACCGGAGGGATCTTCGAATTGATGTCCGAGCCGACATCGATAATTATTTTCCCAAAGTCGCGCGGAGTTCCGTCAGCTTTTGACAGGGCTTCAGTGTTTGAGTCGCCCACGGAGATCTAACCGTCGGAATCCGATGGCCTTTGGATAGCTGCTAGGAAACTCGATTGCGCATCTTTTCACCGAAGGGATTGTCGAGATGAGTTTCGAGCCGCCACCGGTGATGTCCGCCATACAGGCATTGCTGCTGTCATGTAACCCGCGCGTGAGGGGCGTTGTCAAAGTTGAGCCCCGAATTGCGCGGTCGAATTTCTCCACGCTTTTTACTCGAGCTTGAGGTAGATCTTGATGTAGATGTTGATACCGCCAAATCGTTTAGACCGGTGCGACGTCGAAGTCGCCGAGCTTGAATCGATGATGAGATCCTCCGTCCCTGGCACAGATCCAGCGCGGAACATGACGCTCTTGACCGCAGGCCCCATGGTGGGCGCCAACTGTCGTGGGTTTGTCACGTCAGATATCATGGATGACTTCGTAGGTGTGGGATTGCGCGAGTCGAACGTCTCCGAGCTTAAGATCGCAGGGCACGAAGAAGACAATGTTTTTTACCCAGGTTCGGCTCCTCAATGTGACGTAAAGATCTACGTCCTGCCTATCCTATATTGGTATTGATATGAATATGGTGTTACAGGGGGTTGGCGATCGACGTGTTGAGTCGCCTCTCTCTCTAGATGTATGAGAGCTTTTTAGCTTGGGGTTCTAGGTCCTTGGAGTCCACCTTATAAAGACGGTTGCTCGCAAGGTTACAAGGAAACTTCTCTCCCAAGGAAAGTATGAGCCGGAGTCCTACTTGGAGACTAATCATATATCTTGTCTTCCAAGTCAAGTTATCTTCGAGCTTCTGGATCCTTCCTCATAATCTTGAGTCGGCCCACTTTTATGTAAGCCCAAAAGTAGTACCGCTACCTGAAGCCCGTTTTTAGCCTGTTTTAGTGTTCTTTCTTCCTGGGGGGGGGGGGTAGTACCGCTGGGGGCAGCGGTAGTACCGCCTCAGCGCATTTCTGCACCCAACGGTTGGATCTTGGGCTGACCTATTTAAGGGGACTTCTTCCCCAATGGTTCCCCAACCTTTTGAGCAAGTTTTGACCTCCATTGTTGACCTCCACAAGCTTGCTACCTCTCTATTCCTCCATGATTCTTGCCTCCAATTAGAGGGAAAAGAGAGAGGAGATCTAGATCCACTATTCTACCAATCAATCTCTCCTCTATGTGAGGGGAAGCTTTTTGCATCTAGATCTTGGTGGGATTTGGTGTTCTTCCTCTCTTCTCCCCCCATAAGCATTAGTTGCTTTTGGTGGGATTTGAGAGTAAAGGATTTGAGCACTTGTGCTCTTGCCAGTGCTTTGTGCATCGGTTTGTGCTCTCCACGAGGATTCGTAGAAGTTGAAAGTTTGTGAGTTTGTTACTCTTGGGTCTTTGGACCCTAGACGCCTTTGTGGTGGTTGAGACCTCTTGTGGTCACTTATAGCTGTTCGGGAGCCCCCAATTCATTTGTGGGTGTGTGTGCCCCGGATCATTGTTGTAAAGGCTCCGGATTCTGCCTTGAAGGATTCCGATAGTTGAAGGTGAACCAAACCTTTGTGGTGCGGTTCATCGGAGAAGAAGGTGAAGCCTTTGTGGCTGTTGAGTTGACCTTTGTGATATCTCACACCTCTCCAACGAGACGTACTCCCCTAAAAAGGAGGAACTCGGGAATACATCCTCGTCTCCGCGTGCCTCGGTTATTTCTATACCCGAGCTCTTTACTTATGCACTTTACATTGTGATAGCCTTCGTGCTTGAAGTATTCTTGCTATCACCTTGTTGCTTGTCTTGCTTAGCATAAGTTGTTGGTGCACATATGTGAACCTAGTATATTTAGGTTGTTGCCTTGTTAATTTAAACACCTAGTTTTATTCCGCAATTATCAAGCCTAAACTGGAAAAGTTTTAATCGCCTATTCACCCCCTCTAGGCGACATTCTTGTCCTTTCATGTCGGAGGGCACCAGGCGGCCTGGGGGCGCGGGCCCACCCTAGGCCACGCCGTGGGCCCGCCTACCTCCCTCGGCTGCCTCCTGGGCTTCTCCTTCGGGCTGCTGCTTCGTCTCGGTCCAGAAATAAATCAGTTAAATTGGCGTCGGATTCCGAGAATATTTCCAGAAGAGTTTTTCTGGAACAAAAAGACAGCAGAAAACAGGAACTGGCACTGTGGCATCTTGTTAATAGGTTAGTCCCAGAAAATGCATAAAAATGATATAAAGTGTAAGATAAACATGTGGTAATCAATATATAACAGGCATGGAACATCAAAAATTATAGATACATTTTAGACGTATCAATATACATGGACCAGCCAGAAGGGTTCATAGTGCCTGGTAAAGAGGATCTTGTTTATAAGTTGAAAAGGTCCTTATACGGTTTGAAACAATCTGTTTGATTCTTTTATGTTGTCACATGGCTTTAGGAGGTCTGAATTTGATAGCTGTGTGTACATTAAGTTTATTAATGGATCACCTATATACTTGTTGTTATATGTTGATGATATGTTGATTGCTGCCAAGAGCAAGAAAGATATCTCTGCTCTCAAATCACAGTTGAGCAGCGAGTTTGAGATGAAGGATCTTAGTGCTGCTAAGAAAATTCTAGGTATAGAGATTACCCGTGAAAGAAATTCTGGTTTGTTATTTCTTAGTCAGCAAAATTACATTAAGAAAGTTCCTCGTCGTTTAAACATGCATGATGCAAAGTCTCTTAGTACTCCTATTGCCCCTCATTTTAAATTGTCAGCTGAATAATGTCCTAGTATGGATGAGGATTTTGAGTACATGTCTAGAGTTCCAAATTCTAGTGCTGTTGGTTCTTTAATGTATGTCATGGTTTGCTCATGTCCAGATTTATCATATGCGCTATGAGTTTGGTTAGTAGATATATGGCTAATCCTGGTAAAGAACATTGGAAGGCTGTTCAGTGGATTTTCAAGTACCTTTGCGGCACATCCAATGCTTGCCTGAAGTTTGACAAGACTGATGAGTGACTCGTAGGCTATGTGGATTCAGATTTTGCTGCCGATTTGGATAAGAGGAGATCCCTCACATTTTATATGTTCACTCTTGGTGGTTCTGCCGTGAGTTGGAGGGCAACGTTGCAATCCGTCTTGCCCAGTCTACCACTGAAGCAGAGTACATGGCTATTGCTGAAGCATGCACTAGTACAGAACGACACATCGGATACCCCTCTATTGAAACGACACGAGTTAGGCGACGGAGAATCACGCATTCCGCGTGAGAAAACCCACCGCTGGGCCGCGTCCCGTCCTTCATAGGCAACGGTCGTGAATTACTAACCGTTGCCGATATGTTGGTAACGGAGTTTCTTGTGACTCCGTGTGCGATATGTTCTTCAATGGTATCGGACATTTGTATACAACCGTTGGCGAGGTTGCGTATATAAAATTCCTTTTTTAGCACTATCTTGGATATTATAAAAGACTGTCGATTCGCCCTTGTTCCTCTGCTCCAGCTTGTTTTTACTCCGCACTCGTGTCCTCCATGGCCAAGAGCATGAGCTCATCGGGGGAGATCGAATGCGTCCTCCTCGTGCGCCGCCGGGGCCGAGTCAGATCTGCCGCTTGTGAAGTGCGTTTGCTGCCGCTGTCGGAACACGATTCGTCGAGTGTCGCGTTCAGATCTGAACCCAGGCCGGATCTACTTAAAGTGTCCAAATCACAGGGTTAGTTCGATACTTCGACCAGTTTTGATTGATTATATTCTATGTGTGATGCTGATTTGCCTCTGGATTCGATTTACCATTTGGCAGGGGAGGGGCGAAGAGTATTCTGGGAGCTGTGATTATTTTTTTTGGATTGAAGATTATGTTGAGATGCTGCTTGCTAATGGCGTCGAAGTGGAAGCTGCAGAGCTAGAAAATGTAGCCTTGATAGTCAAGAAGCCAAACATGGAGATGAAGCCGCACACTGCAGCAGCTCTAGCTGGTTTGGCATGGAGCCCAACAAACACTTCGACTAAATCTGACCATGTTGTTGCTGTGCGCAAGGAGCGGCATAAAGGAACATAAATAGCTCAGTTAAATGTTCTTGTGAGCATTGCTAGAATGATTTTGTGTGTTTGTGTGCTGCTGTTAGGTGTGAACTTGTATGCAGCAATGAAAATCAGTAGAATGTATTAGGTTCGTATGCAGCTATGCAAATCAGTACAATGTATAAGGTTCGTATGCACTTTGAAAATCAGTAGAATGTATTAGGTTCGTATGCAGCTATGCAAATCAGTACAATGTATTAGGTTCGTATGCACTTTGAAAATCAGTAGAATGTATTAGGTTCGTATGCAGCTCCGGAATCAATAGCACATAGTAGTTGTGAACTTGTATCCAATGGAAACGGTTATATAAAATGTCCGTTGCCAATTGGGCGCTTATAAATGTACTGTCGACAGAGCAAGCCATCAGTCTCATTCTCACTCCCTCACTGTCTATCTTTCAACCCTAGCTGCCGCACACTGTAGCTTTTTGCTCTCCTCACTCTCTCATGGCTTCCTCTGCCGGCGCTTCTAGATCCCGTCATCGCAGCCGCGGCTCCAGCAGCCGCACCGATCTAGCTGCATCCTTTTGTGATGAGGCAGATCTGGAGGAGGTTGTGATGCGGAAGGTGTGGGAACGCGTCAGGCTGATCACCTGCGGTGATGCCCCGCGTCCTCTGGGCCACGCGGAGCTGAAACAGATCATTCATCGGGTGGTGATGCAGCAGTTGTGGCGGATCCGCCGTCAACGGAGGCCGATCTGGAGGCCACCGTTGACGGAGGAGGTGGCCGATCTGGAGGCGCCGTCCACGGTTGAGGTGGTGGCCAATGTGGAGGCGCCATCCACGGAGGAGGAGGTGGCCGATCTGGAGTCGCCGTCCACGGAGAAGAATATATGAGGTCTAAATCGCTCAGCTCATAAACTAGTTCATCAATTGGTTTTATATTAGATTGTTCATCAATTGTGCTGTCTCTATATGTCATATTCTGCAGCGGCATAGGCAAGATCTCATGAACTAGAGATGCTCTGTTTTGATATGTGATTGGTATTAGCAACTAAGGAAATGTTCTATTGGTTTTATATTAGATTGTGAATTATTTCGGTCAATGGTGCTCTGTTTTGATTTGTGATTTGTATTAGCAACTCATGAAATGTTCTATTGGTTTTGTATTAGATTGTGAATTATTTCGGTGACACTGTCCAAGATGGAGTGATTTGTATTAGCAACTCATGAAATGTTCTATTGGTTTTGTATTAGATTGTGAATTATTTCGGTGACACTGTCCAAGATGGAGCAAGCCTCAAAATGAAGAATTTGGCAAAATATATTTGCTACGGAGGCTTGCGATCTCGGTATGGTTTCATGTTTTTAGTTTCTCCATCTATCTTCAGGATGTGTAGCAATTATGCTGCATATGTGATTTGGAGAAGCATGAAACCACTACTTGGAGAGCGAGCTGAGGAAGAAGGAGAAGAGTGGAGGATTATAAACGGACAGTGAGCCGAGGAAAAAGGAGAAGTCTCGATATGTGTAATTGATCATCTTTTGATGCTATGTAATGGTTACAATTGTTATATACATTATGAATGGATTTGTTAGCATTGTTGTGCTTCTGCTGTCAGATTTTAAATGTCCAGTGGCAACTCTATTACAGCTCTAGGCTTACGAAGAAACCACAATGCAAACGAGTCGAAACAGAATCTCCGTTTCTGATGTTCCGATACATCGGAAACAGAGGTCTGGGCACAACCGTTGCCAAATGGAGACCTCATCGGAAACGGTGTTTTACCTCCGTAATCATTGAGGGCCTTCACATCAGTCACGGAGGCGGGGACACGGACACTTTTTCTGTTTCCGATGGGGTTTTTGGCCCGTTTCCAATGTGTCATTCTGTACTAGTGATGTAAAGAATCGGTTTGGCTGAAAGGTTTGTTTGCTGAGCTTTGTGGAGATGATACTTGCATTAACCTGTTTTGTGATAGTCAGAGTGCTATTTACCTTACTAAGGATCAGATGTTCCATGAGAGAACAAAGCACATTGACGTCAAATACCATTATGTGCGTGATGTTGTTGCACAAGGTAAGCTGAAGGTATGCAAGATAAGTACTCATGATAATCCTGCTGATATGATGACGAAGCCAGTTCTTGTTGCTAAGTTTGAGCTTTGCTCAGGCTTAGTTGATATCACTATCTAGCCCAAGAGGCTATTTGGCGCCGAAGGTGTTTTCTTTGTTGTTTCAGGGTGAAGGTTCTCGTTCATGCTACAAGATGGAATTTGTCTCAAGGTGGAGTGTTATTTTGATGTGTTCCAAATTCATATGAAGATATAAAGTGAGAGGCTAACTTCGGTGCGAAGCGGAGGCCCGTCGCCGGAGGCTTGGGCCGTAGTGAGAGGTACACGTCATTTCCGGGTCGGACTGCAGTCGACCTAGGGTTTTACCACCATATATACATCTTGTAAACCGCCGGCTGGGATAAGTCGCATTGTGTAAATCCCCGACGTTTGTAACCTCACCCGATATAGTGAAGTATTGCTGGCTGGCGCCCGTGGTTTTTTCTCCTCCGTTGTTGGAGGGGTTTTCCACGTTAAATCTTGTGTCCCCGTTGGTTTGATCTTTCCGCTACTTCATTGTTTTCTTGCTATCGTATATAACAACTTTTATGTCATGAAGACATATCTTAAAGAGCTTGACTTCCTACACGAGATTGTCTATAAACTTCACAGGGAAAAAAAAATGGACGGGGTTGTGTTTAAGATAGATTTTTTGAAGGTCTATAATAAAACGAAGTGGTAGTTCTTGCTGCAAACCTTACGTATGAAAGGACTCACACCTAATTGGTGTGACACAATTACGCAATTTGTACAAGGCTGTAGTTTGGAAATAAGGGATAAATGACGATATTGACCATTATTTTCGGACTATTAAAGGATTGATACAAGGATATAAGTTATCTCCAGTACTTTTTAATATCGTTGTAGATGTTGGCAGTCCTCATTGCTAGAGCCAAGGAGGATAACCAAGTAGGTAGTCCCATCCCTCATTTAGTAGAGGGAGAGGAATCAATACCTTCATTATGCGGATGACACAACTTTCTTCATGGAACACAAATTATCGGAGCCGTCAATATGAAACTGATATCCTGTATCTTTGAACAATTATTTCCTAATTTACTAGAAGAAGTTTTCTATTTTGGAAAGAAAAACGATGAAGAACAGCACTAGATGCAAATATTTGGTTGCGAGTCCACTTCTTTTCCTTTTAGTTATTTTGGGGTAGCCATACATTACAAAAAAAAATGCAATTCGGGTTTGTATCCCGTAGAAGGTCGCTTTGAAGGGAAGCTGGGCTGCTGGAGACGCAAGTTTCTTTCATATGGAGACTTGGTCTTATGAACTATGTTTTAATAAGCCTCCAATGTTTATGTTATCATTTCTTCTACCCAAAAAAGGGATACAGAAGCAACTCGGTGTCGATAGATACCTGCTTTCTAACAGAGCAATGAAAATAAACGTAAATATAGGCTTACAAAGTGAAATATTATATGTAGACTGAAATATCATGGTGGCCTAGGAATTTAAGTGCTTGATATTAAAAATAAGTTTTTACTGAACAAATGGTTGTTTAAATTACATAATGAAAAAGGAGGGGTGCAAGATTTGTTACATAAATTACACCTTTAGAATATAGCTTTGTTAGAAGTACATGCCAAACCTATAGATTCTTCATTTTGGAAAGCCTTATCAAAGTTAAAAAGAAGTTTAAAATCGGTAACGCATTAAGCACCAAATTTCGGGAGTATATTTGGTTGGGTGATAAGTGTATAGCCTTACAATACCGATCATTATATAACATAGTACAACACAAAGATGTTTTCGTCCCTAATGTTCTCTCGCAGGCTCAACTGAATATCGATTTCAGAAGGGCCATAACGGGTAATAAGTGGACCGTTGGGTGCACTTAGACAACCGATTAATAATGGTAACTTTATTAGAGGAGCCAGATAAGTTTGTATGGAAGCGCACCACTTCTGGAGTATTTTCGGTGAAGTCTATGTATGGTGTCCTTATGAATGGTCAAACCAGGTTTGTTTGCAAGTACCTATGAAACTTAAACTCTCACTTAAGATAAATTACTTAACATTATACAATTTTTACTTACTAAGGATAAACTCGCTAAAAGAAACTAGAATGGGTGCTAAAAATGTTGCTTTTGTGACTCCAAGTAGATCATTTAGCTTTTGTGACTCCGAGTAGACCATTTAGCATTTGTTTCTCAGATGTACTTTTGCATGGATAATATGACGAATTGTATATATGATTTATAACCTTCCTCAACCAACCAATATCACTAATATATTTGAAAATTGGCCGAATGGAATTGGTCAATATGGAATTGCAGGAATAACATTGTTTTTAACAACACTAGGTATTTTAATGTTTTGCGGGTTATTTATATGGACACACTTCTAGCGGGTTATGATTCTTCCTACTCTCGTCGGTTCATCTGGAGTTTATGCCTTCGGGATGCAACCGTCTGGTGATGAATGGTCATGATATCTTGGCTGACAACATACTAGTACATGATGCGTAGTTGCTATATGCTTATTTTGTTTCATTGGTTGATCCATGTATTAATCTTATGTAATTCTTGAGCTATAATAATTTGAATGATGTTTTTTTAGTAAAAAATTGTTTTGTTGATAAATTGATGCATAGATCGGGGTTCAATTCCATTTTCAAAGAAATAACTCATTGGATTGAATACTCATTTTTTCTATTTTGTAAATGTTAGACGAGAGGCAACCCTCTCCTATATTGGGTTACAACAACAACAACAACAAAGCCTTTTATTCCCAAACAAGTTGGGGTAGGGTAGAGTTGAAACCCATAAGATCTCGAAACCAAGTCATGGTTCTGGCACATGGATAGCTAACTTCCATGCAGCCCTATCCATGGCTAATTCTTTGGTGATATTCCAATCCTTCAGGTCTCTTTTAACCGACTCCTCCCATGTCAATTTTGGCCTACCACGACCCCTCTTAACATTCTCATCCCGCTTTATCCGTCCTGGTATGCAAAGGCGCTTCCGGAGGCCTACGTTCTATATGACCAAACCATCTTAAACGGTGTTGGACAACCTTCTCTTCAATCGGTGCTATCCCAACTCTCTCACATATATCATCATTCCTAACCCGGTCCTTTCTTGTGTGGCCACACATCCATCTCAACATGCGCATCTCTGCTACACCTAACTGTTGGATATGTCGTCTCTTGGTCGGCCAACATTCTGCGCCATACAACATCGCAGGTCGAATCGCCGTCCTATAGAATTTTCTTTTAGCTTCTGTGGCACTCTCCTATCACAGAGGACGCCAGAAGCTTGGTGCCACTTCATCCAACCAGCTTTGATTCGATGAGTCACATCTTCATCGATATCACCATCCTTTTGGAGCATAGACCCCAAATATCAGAAGGTGTCTTTCTCAGGTACCACCTGTCCATCAAGCCTAACCTCTTCCTCCTCGTGCCTACTGGAACTGAAACTGCACCGCATGTACTCAGTTTTGGTTCTACTAAGCCTAAAACCTTTCGATTCTAGAGTCCGCCTCCACAGCTCTAACTTTTTATTAACCCCCGCCCGACTATCGTCAATTAGCACCACATCATCCGCAAAGAGCATACACCATGGGATATCTCCTTGTATATCCACTGTGACCTCATCCATCACCAAAGTAAAGAGATAAGGGCTCAAAGCTGACCCCTGGTGCAGTCCTATTTTAATTGGAAAGTCATCGGTGTCGCCATCACTTGTTCGAACACTTGTCACAACATTATCATACATATCCTTAATGATGGTAATGTACTTTGTTGGGACTTTGTGTTTCTCCAAGGCTCACCACATGACATTTCGTGGTATCTTATCATACGCCTTCTCCAAATCAATGAACACCATATGAAGATCCTTCTTCTTCTCCCTATATCTCTCCATAAGTTGCCGTACCAGGAAGATGGCTTCCATGGTAGACCTCCCAGGCATGAAACCAAATTGATTTTTGGTCACACTTGTCAATCTTCTTAAACGGTGCTCAATGACTCTCTCCCATAGCTTCATTGTATGGCTCATCAACTTGATTCCACGGCAATTAGTGCAACTTTGAACATTCCCCTTGTTCTTGAAGATTGGCACTAATGTACTCCGCCTCCATTCTTCGGGCATCTTGTTTGACCGAAAAATGAGGTTGAAAAGTCTAGTTAGCCATACTATCGCTATGTCTCCAAGGCCTCTCCACACCTCGATGGGGATACCATCAGGGCCCATTGCCTTGCCTCCTTTCATCCTCTTCAAAGCCTCCCTAACCTCAGCCTTCTGGATCCGCCGCACAAAGCGTCGGCTGGTATCATCGGAGGAATCGTCTAGCTCAATGGTAGAGCTCTCATTCTCTCCATTGAACAGGTTGTCGAAGTACTCACGCCATCTACGCTTGATCTCTTCGTCCTTCATGAGGAGTTGATTCGCTCCGTCCTTTATGCATTTGACTTGGTTGACATCCCTCGTCTTCCTTTCTCTCATCTTCGCCATCTTATAGATGTCCCTTTCACCTTCCTTCGTGTTAAGACGTTGGTAGAGATCCTCATACGCCCGACCCCTTGCCTCGCTCACCGCTCACTTTGCGACCTTCTTTGCCTCCTTATATATCTCCATGTTGGTTGCGCTCCTGTCTAGGTATAGGCGTCTGAAATAGTCCTTCTTCTCCTTAATAGCCTTCTGGACCTCAACGTTCCACCACCAGGTATCCTTAGCATCCCTTCTACTTCCCCTAGACACCCCAAACTCCTCTGAAGCAATCTGATTTCGTGCAGGAAATTAAAAAAAATTCTGACCTACGTAACAACTAGGAACAATTATCAAGGTACAAGCAGGGATAGATCTGATTTCGTTACCGACATGAAGATGCGGAACGGGTGTCGATGACGATGTTGGTGAAGCCTTATGAAGATTCTCATGGCCAAGGCTGGAGGTGAGAATGTTGCCGATTCCTCGTTAGCCTTCTGGATCCACTAGAGCGAGGGTCAAACGTTTAGGACGTCTCACCGCTCTGAGAGCTCGCACACGTACGTCCATCAAATTCCAACAGCGCTTCGCCTTGCTAGAGTTAAGAGCTGGTGAAGTACAAAAGGTTGAGAGAACCCCAACACATGGGAGAGAGGGAGAGAGATTTGATCTACACAATAGGTCTCCTCTAAACTTGGGAGAAACACTAAAAATCCTTCACAATTGTGTGTCCACAAAAGGGGCGGGGGTGGTGTTTTTTATAGGTGGACCAAGGGGTGTGGTGGCTTGGTGGAGGGGTAAACCCTCCAACGCCCCACCGACCTAGGGCCGGCCGGCCTAGGGTTTTCCCTAGCGCCGCCGCCATCCCCTCCTTCATGGGCCGTGGGGCCACCTCGCTCATCTTGCTCTAGAACTACCACACGGGCTTCCTCTTATTATGTCATCCAAGTCCTCTCCTCCCTCCACCCCACGACAACACACTTCCCCCGTCAATAACTCATGATACATCACATTCCCATAGATAGAAATAAAGCCAGATGAATTCGAACATCCCAATTTTGTACATGTTTAGAAACCAAACATGATGAATAAAAAAACGTGACCAATGAAGATCCAACAAATCAAGAAAATGTAGCCAAATAGGAAGAAACTCAGATGAGTGGACCAAGCGAAGAACCAAACATGATAAAACCAACTGAATAAGATCCAACTCATAAGAAGATGAAACCAAACAAGAATAAAATCGGATGAAAGAAGTGAAGACGATCCAACATAGGGAGAGAACGAGAAAATAAGACAAATACAGACCCAACCTAAAGAAAACCGAACTCAGGGTAAGATAAAACCAAACTAGAAGAAAAACATATGAATGCGAAGACACGTGATGAACAACTATAATGCGAAGAAAAAAACGTACAGCTTAAACCAAGAAACATAAAACCCCGATGCAAGGGACGGTGTTGATGATCAAGATGACGACATTTATATGCCCTGGTGATTTTGGTGGCAGTCATGTGTAACAATAACAAAATGCCAAGGGTGCCGAAGAAAATGAGTATTATTCTCCTTCTTTCTTTTTCATCGTATTTACCTAGCATTGCCGAATACATGTAAAATCCTTCTAAAGGCAATAGTGCAATTAGTGGAAACCTGGAAAAGGGCGGCGTAGACTGGGTCAAGTTGTGCTTTCCAGAGGGGTCAATGTAGGAATTTTCAGTCAGGGGATCATTTGGACTGCACAAACAAAGTTGCACAAAATCTGTCGAATTCTGACGGAATGGCATGAGTATTTTTTTTTAGGGTAAAGAGAAGTTTCATTAATCTGAAAAATAAGGATTACATTCCTGGTTTATGATCTCTAAGACTTCCGGAGGGCCGTGCAGAGTCCACTCCGAGACCGCCTTTGATCTCATTCCACCTCAACTAGGAACAGTGAGTACCAGCTGCCGATCAATTCATCAGAACAGAGCAGGCAAAAGGACTGCTGAAAGAGTGTACCAGACAAAGGTTTTGTGTTGCTGAAAATGCATCATCCATTCTTTTCCCCTTTACTCGGTTAACCTTGGTTTGCTACACACAAGTCACAACACAAGGATGACACCTGGCCTGATTAAAGGCGCTCCGATCCAAATCCGACGGCTACGTAGCCTTCACAGGCCACCCAGCCGGTAATGGATGCGCCCATTTCTGTTACACACTGACTGACACACTGACTGGCACACATACACACATACGGTTCCTCACATTCTTATTCTGCTCTACGGAGTCTTGAAACGAGAGCCACCTAAAGTAAGCCTGTGTAAAAATTGGCACATGCGCCGGGCCTGCACGATCGAGCTTTCGCTCGTGCCCAGGCCGGCGCTCGGCGCGGTCAGTGACCGCCGGTGCTGACGGCCCGGAACGAGCGCCTGGAGATCTTGGGCAGCAGGAATAAGCCGACGATGCCGCCGATGAGCGCGAAGCCGGAGGCTATGCCGAACGCTGGGATGTTCCCCTTCCCGAACAGCTCGTCCCAGGGTCCCGCCCCCACGCGATGATCACCTGTGGGATCACGATGGCGATGTTCAGCACGCCCGTGCACAGCCCTTGGCCGCCTCCTTTGGTTGCCGCCAACGTCGCCGTCACAGCGAAGGGCACGCTGTACAGAATCTGCATCGTTACAAAAGGAGCTCTGGTTCGTCAGAACGAACAAAGAAAAGAAAAAAGAATCGTATATATGGAGCAGATCAAGTGGCGGGAATGCGATGCTTACGGCGAGAGGGACACCGAGGAAGGCGAAGAGGGCCATGCAGACGGCCCTGATGTCTTTGTTGGCGGTGATGGCGTGCTGTATGTACGAATGGAAGTCCTTGGTGGACCACCAGCTTATGATGCAGATGGCGGCCATGGAGATGCAGACAAGGAAGTTGCTCGCCACCCACACCACTCTCGGCCCTAGCCGCTTGCACATCGGCTCGATCAGGAACGAGCTGAACCCCAGGACGATCTACAGATGTTAAAGGGTCAGGACACTATTTATCTATCACAGGTTCAGGAACAGAGTTAGTTTGACACTAGGAGCTGTCTGTCAACTGATCTTACCGAGTTGAGTAGCAGTCCGAACGCGCCAGCCCTGACACCGTCATTGAACGCCGAGGTCTCAGCTGGGGTTCCCTTGGGGTCACCGTGGTAGATCTCACGACCCATCCAGTCGGTGTCGTACAGGATGAACGGGAACCAGGACAGCTGCAGGTATATACAATCGTAAACACTGTCAGCAAAGTACTGAATACTACTACAAGCATACACTGAGTTGTTGCAGGGTGTCTTATTTGCATACCCAGGTGAGGCCAGTTACAAGGAGCACCGATGGCATCCCAGAAGGCAAGTTTTTGAAGCCTTGGAAAACGGCAAGTGGCCCACTAGGTTCAACTTCAACCTGACCATTTGCCTTTGTTGGGAGGGGTGCAATTCGTTTGTATGGTACCTCCTTGGCGAAGATCACAGTTACCACCAAGCACAAGGACAGGAACAGCTGAAAACACCCAACAGGAAACATGAATAAGTTTTACTAGCATATTTGAGCTTTTTTAGATAAGGTAGCATATTTGAGCTAGAAATGATGCATCTACCACTTAATAATAGAACTTACCACAGCCACCAGAAATGCGCCTTTCAGGTTTGCGCAAGCTTCACAGCAAGCTCTTGTCCGAAGGAAAGGAAACCACCTATAAAATTTCACCAAAGCAAGATAAAACTTGTCAATATAGAGTACTTGTGTGCAAACAAAACATAAGAGACATACACAAGAATTGGCTTACTTGTGCCAGTTATTTGTGGAACCAGAGGAATATCCTAGGATATTTCCTAGTGCCATCCAGGAACAGAAGATTGAATTTGCAGCACTGGGTCCATGCTGACCTGTAGAACAAAAAAGGGAGATCACATCCCATATCCCATTGATGTTCATAGCAAGTAGTATACTAGTTAAGTTTGCCTGAACCAACTAGCGATGCTAAACTCTAAAATGACCGTGTCATGGAAAAGTACCTGACAGATCAGCCATCAGAGCACGAGCTGGACCCTATAAATTCCAGGGCAAAATCGAGTCAGGTTTATCTTAGTGTCCTCGTCAAAATTCTTAAACAGGATTACTACTACTTGGACAAAATTACTTACTTGCACAGTATTGTTGGAGAAGTCAAGAAGCCAGAATCCAAGTACATACACAATTGCAGCGTGCCAACGAGGGCCATGGTAGAGACTGTATCACATCAAATTTCATACCAGTTTGTAACTGTCAGTTGCTAGCCATGCTATATGAATTCAAGTTCAGGCAACGAGCAGATCACCTGCACTCTTCCTTGCTATCACCCAGAGCAGCTCCAATGTCAGCCGAGAAGCCGACGATCACAACCTAGACAAGGTATCACAAGTGTGATTTTTGTTAAGAAAAAGGGGAAGTTGGGAACCAGAACAAGGTAACTAAGGAACGTGGTACTCACAGCGATGCAGATGAGCACACATCCTGTCAGAATGAAAGGCCTTCGTCTTCCCCATTTGTTGGTGCACTTATCACTGTACAGACCAACGCATGGCTGAACCTGCAGGGCAGAGCATGTAGGTTCAGTGATTTAAACCTAGAAAGACTTTGTATCGGTGAATTAAACCGTCTACAAGAACTAAGTTTGCCTTGTTACTCACCACTAAGCCAGCAATAGGGCCGCAGAGCCACATGAATGAGGTCAGGGCATGTGAAAGTCCAAGAGTCTGCACAAATATGAAAACGTTCAGAGAGTCAATAGCAGCATATGCAGTATTGGCAACTCTAATTCCACCAGTTTCATGTCACTGAAAGTAAACAACTTCACTTGCAAGCTGTAGCTGAATTTCACAACACTACTATGTGATCTAGTAATAGCCAATGTAACAGCAGACGGTACATGCATAGTGCAGTCAAGACCTCTATCGGTTGGAGGTTACACATCACTGTCACTTCCTAAGGCACAAGTGTCCACACAAAAACTGTTCATTGTTCTGACACCAAGATTTCTCCCCCATACTACTTCAGTTTTCAAATATGAAACCTGAAGCTTGATCAGTACTCCACTATGATGTTCTAACATGCCTCATTTGCCTATGCAGTTCGTCTGTTGTAACTTTGACAGAGGATAAATCTGGACTGGGAGTTCCTCTTAGTTTGACCACTCACATGCGTGCAGGAATAATATTTGAGTATGTATATTACCCCATACGGCCAGGCTACTTGTCAAAGGTTATTTATATTGCCCATGTACGCATGTATATCCACCAGCCATCTTAATGGCACTTGGCTCGAGAAGGCTAAGGTGAGGATAAACTTGTACTTATTCAGAAATAGCTCACAGGTCAGACCTAGCTAGCAATAACATGGACCATCCTGATTGTTCCTCACGGACAAGTACGTACGGATAGACGTTGCCTCAGATTTTTTTAAATCTATATACAGGTAACATACTCCAGTTCCAACGATAAAGATTTACCATATAAACTGAAATTTAGAGCGTAATTTCTGGTCTTTGTTTATAGTGACTTTGCAGGGCTGACGAATGGTCAATTACAGTTCGAGATTTCCTTATCCGATTCCAAAATTTCTCCCGGAAACCCGGGTACACGACAGACGACCGACCATATTGAACTGACCACCGTCCGCATGCGTACTTTAGGGAGGCATATGCACAGTTCTATCACCAGCATGTATGGAGTACTATGTGTTAGCAAAGATGCGTTTGCACAGGAGTAAAGCATGTAGCATGATGTGGCAGGTTAATTACTTGCTGACATGATACTAGATGATGAGTGTTGTCCATCAAACAAAGGTGCTACGTAGGCACTACACGTGTCATGCCATTTTGTCCTGAAGTGCGTAGAAATGTTTGAGTGTTTGACTTTTGTTCATCTGCAGAGGTTGTTCAGAAAGGTTTGAGGCTTTTTTGCGAAGATCGAAGCAAACCCATTTGGTGGAAAGAGGGGACAGTTAATAGTGGCCTTAACGAGAAGATGTGTCGTGAACTGTACACTTCTATGTGACCAACATATGTGTCATCTTTTTTGCGGGGTAGCAACATATGGCCATCCAATCGAATAGATATATGTCTAATCTAGAAAAACTGAAAATTGATAAACATCTCGCCACTCGAAAAAGAACAGTGTAGAGAAAAGAACAAAAGCCGTTTGAAAAAGAACAAAACCAGGGTAGAGAAAAGAACAAATCTGACATCTCACGGTCAAATCTAACGTTTTCTGAATAGCTAGAAACTGCTGTTGAATTCGAACCTACCGTTTCTATTAATTTTCTTTTTCGAAATTAAGTACAAACTTAATTCAAAAGAAAAAAAAGACCTCCAAGGAAATCATCAACTGGCACAGAAAATTATAACGTCATATTTTATTGATGTCGCTAATTAAACAATATTTAAAGTACTATGAAAGCACGAATATGAAAGTCCCTGTCGAATAGTTTTTGTCCCAAGGTCGCATGCACGGTCAGAACGACGACGGACGACGACACAGCACCGCGCGCACGGAGTACATGCACAGGGACAGACAGACATGGCCTCACGGCGCACGCGTGAACTCACTCAGGTACGAGGTGGATGCATGTACGCGTGTATACCTGTACGTAGGGGGTGAGGAGGGAGAGCTGGAGCGCCCATCCGTACTGCACGCCGCCGGCGACCATGCCGGCGAGGATGAGCCTGCCGAGGCTGATCGGCACGGGTGGCTCCACCATGCCTCCATCGCCGCCGCCGCCACCGCCTGCACCCACCGAGAGCTCAAGCTCGCCGCCGCGCGCCATGGCCGGACGTCGTGCGAACGATCACCTCGTTCGCCTATCAATTCTACGTTGTGCGTGCCGGCAAGGATCTCGAGAGTACGTTGATCGAATCAACGCATGCGAAGAAGGGGAAGGTGGCGCCAGGAACGGGGCTGACGGGAGGAAGAAGAGGAGACGAGAGCGGAAAGTGCGAGTGGAAGAGAGAGGTGTGAGTGTGGAGTGAGGAGAGGTGGTGGTGTGGGTTTGTGTTGGGAGCGATGAAGGGGGCTCTCCGGGTCTGGCATTTAAAGGCCGTGGGTGTGGCTTCCGCTCGGCTCAGTGGACCGCCCTAATTAACCAGATGCGG
Organism: Poa pratensis; assembly: GCA_947311845.1. Classification (NCBI taxonomy): domain Eukaryota; kingdom Viridiplantae; phylum Streptophyta; class Magnoliopsida; order Poales; family Poaceae; genus Poa; species Poa pratensis. The sequence continues at coordinate 13,799,311 of CAMZMU010000064.1, forward strand.
CCGCTCGTCCGTCCATACTACTATCACCCTGGCGGCCTGGCCTGCCCTGGTCTAATTGTTTGTTTGATGAGACCCCCCATCCATTTCTTTATCTACTATATGTACACTTTTTACACAACCTTTATCTATGTACACTTGGGTGTGGTTTGGTTTTGAGATAAGGGCCTTTAATTTGGTATGCATTCTTTACTTTCCGTTTTCGTTGTACCAATGATCAGCGCGTTTACTACCGGATCGTGATCTGACGGTCCAGAATTTACGATTGCATGTACTCTCTCATTTTTCTCGTACTCTCACTCGACTCCTCTGTTTCCCTCCCTGCGTGTCGCGGTCTCGCCAACGCCAACACCGCCACCATGTGGCATCGGTCCAACACCGTTACATGTCTCCCGCGGATAGCGGCACTAGTATGTAACCTAGCTTCCTTATCTGAACTTTAATTTGTCGCTTCCATCGGTCGGCTACCCTCTCCCGTAGGCCATGCCTCGAGGTGGGCGGGGAGGGGGTCGGTACTTCTTCTCCGTATAGCTAGCGAACTCATGTTCTCTTGCGCCTCTCGTCAGCTATATATCCATCTAAGGCAGGTAGGGCTACTTCTTCTCGACCACTACTAGCAAACCTCTCACACTCCCTCCTCCCCTCAACCCGCCTTGCGCTACTGCTAACCCTAACAAGTTCAAGGAGAGCCTCCGCACCCTACTTCGCCTCCATCACCCGCCATCTTACTCGAGCCTCTTACTAGTGTGAGAGTGGAAAAAGAAGCAGTGGTGAAAGAAGACCTAGCGAGAAAATTTAACTGCCCCATCCCCACACCGCCGACGCCTCCCAACCTATCTCCCTTTCCACCACCACTAACCCTCATTACTTCGCCAAGAGCTCCCTACTCTGCCTCCATCGCTCTCTTCTTCGTGCCCCGGCGGCAGCTCGCTACTGACATTTTGGGAAAATAATCAAGGGAGAAGAAGATCTTTGCGAGAAAAATCGACCTCCACACAACACCCTCGTATGGTCGACGATCGCACATTTCCACTAGCGCAATTTCGTTTGTGTGCCGTCACTGTGCCTAGCTACTCCGGTTATCACCAACGGTGTACACATAATTCCAACGTGGTCCACCGAACACGACCGTGACAACACACACCTCAGTTCATCCCATCTTTTCTCCCCGTCTTTTCTTAGCCATTGTAGATTCCAGTAGAAATGCTTGGCAAACAAATTAGAACTCGCTCGGTAAGTTCATCCCCACCGCCCATCGCGCCGTCCCGCGCCGGCTGGACGCACACAGGGGCAGGGGACGCGGGGGCTGCTCAGCCTCGTCTCGTCTCCACGACGACGACGTCGATCGATCATCGATGGAGACGACAAGGCGCGCTTAGCTAATCGTGGCGACCATGGCGTCGGCGTTTAGCGCAAGGTCCGCATGCAGGGGCTTTGCATCCGCACTGACGCGGCGGAGACAGAGTGACGTGGACGCGCCGGAAGGGATGACCGTCCTCAAAGACGTGGCGCTGAAGAGGGGCGGACGCCGACCGACCGGGAGCGGAGTACGCCATTAGAGCCTGCTAATGCTGGGATTTCCGTTTCTGATTACTGGCAGCTGTGGCGTCGAAAGAACTTTGGCCGTAATCGGTGAGTGACGCGCTACAGGACCGAGGGCGGCGGACGGACGTAATTGATGAGTGACGCGCTCGCCAGCGGTCGGTTGGCAGCAAGCACATTCATGCTCGCTTGATATAGCATGATCTTGTGGTAATACCTTTTTTTTTTACAAACGTCCCCCAAAGAGAGGCCGGGTTCCATTATTGAAAATAACAGAACAAAGTTTGTGCCCTAAGGCAAAGCAAAAGAACAAAAACAGAGAACCTCAGAGAAATGAAAGTGCTCCCCAGAAGGAAGAGCACAGACATAACCTGAAAACTAACCTAAAACGACACCAAAGCTAAAGTACTGAGTTCAAAGCTAAGCAGTAGCAACTTCTAAACGTAACTGGTGGGCACACCCGCCACAACACCAGTTACCCAACCGAACAAACTTTTATAGCAAAACGAAACTTCATACAGGTTTTGTGAAAGCAGCAACAGATTGCACTCCAGAACTTCATACTGCATCAAACGTTTCGACACAACAATCACTGCGCCATATCCGCCGCATTGTCCACATCAGCGATTCTTGCAGCAGGTCCGCGCGCAACTCCCTCCTGGCTCCTCACGGCCGTGTCTTGAATTCGCGCAGCACCATCCTCCACCAAACTTCGCATAACACCAGTTTGTAGACCTGCCCAGTATCGAAGGATAGCACACATGTAGCAAATCAGCTCACTGGTAATGAAATAATTTTTTTCTCAAAACAAGCTCTATTTCTGGTTTTCCAGATTGCCCAGCAAAAGGCAGCAACCCCAAGGACATGAAGATTCGTTCCAGAGGGAAAGAAATCCGCAATCCAGGCAAAATATTGTGTGAAACAAGTAGGTCTGGTAGTGGCCCCAAGGGAGACACTCACCACACTCCACATATAAACAGCAGCGGGGCATTCAAAAAAGAGATGAGAGATTGATTCAAAAGCAGGACAAAAACACAGGAAAAATCCCCCACCCATTTTCGCTTTTTCATGTTGTCTTTTGTGGCGATGGCATTATGCCATATAAGCCACAACCAGATTTTAATTTTCAGAGGGATTTTCGCTTTCCAAAGGTGTTTGAAAGATCTGTCCAGCCCCACCGAGGAGAGCTTGTCATACAAAGATTTCACAGAAAACTTTCCAGATTTTGTAAACCTCCATTTAGGTTTATCCATCCCATCCGACAACGCAATTGTCGCCAGGGAGTTCCTTAATTGCCCTAGCTGATTTTGCAAATCAGGATCGAGCCATCTTCTGAAAGTTAATTGCCACCTACTTTCGCACATCTTTTAACAGTGCAGGTCTGCTGTCGACAAACATCCCACAATTGTGGATAAATCTCACAGAAAGGTCTCGCCCCACACCAGGCATCATGCCAGAAATCAGTCTGACCACCACCATGAACCATCATAACTCTACCTTGTAAGTAAATATTTTTCACTTTGAGCAGATCTTTCCAAATTGCCGAATCATTTTGTTTTCTCGTTATTCTCCAAATGCCATGAGAAATCCCATATTTCTCTCTGACCAAATTCTGCCAGAGACCATCTTCATTCTCCAATCTCCACCACCACTTGCACAATAAGCTGACATTAAGCAGTTTCAAGTTTTTAATGCCAAGGCCCCCTTTTTTTCTGGGCTTCGTGATCAAGTTCCACTTTACCATGTAATATTTCTTTTTCGTGGCATTACCTTGCCAAAAGAATCTCCTCATAGTTTTAGTCATCCGTTCAATGCTAGTATCATGAAAAAGATGCATAGACATTAGGTAGATAGGCACCCCACTCAGGGAGGATTGGATTAACACATACCTACCACTGATGGATGAATTTTTACCTTTCCACCCATCTAAATGTTTGCCCAATTTCTCATGTAATGGTTCCAAATCCGCAACCAACAACCTAGAGCCGCTAACAGGGACTCCCAGGTATTTCATTGGCCAAGAGCCAGTTTGATAGTTGAACAACTCAGCATAAAAATTACACTTGGCATCATCTTCAATTACCATCAGAACTTCACTTTTAAGGAAATTGATTTTCAGGCCAGACATAGCTTCAAACATGTATAGTATCAGCTTCAAATGCCTAGCTTGGTCAACATCATCTTGTATAAACAAGATTGTATCATCAGCGTACTGAAAAATGGCCATCCCTTTGTCCACCAAATGTGGCACCAAACCCACTATCTGACCTACATTCTGTGCCTGTTTTATCATTTTAGCAATTCCTTCTGCAGCTAAATTGAAGAGGAAAGAGAGAAGGGATCGCCCTGTCTCACACCTCTGTGACTACCAAAATCTTTTCCCCTCATGTTATTAATTTTCACACAGAGATTTTACACGAAGCAAAAAGGAAAAAGCAGCAAGGGGTTGTGTTGAAATTGGACTTCGAGAAAGCTTATGATAAGGTAATACCATGTCCATTAATCCGAGCTGTATGGCTCGCGATGTGATCAATGATCACATGTGCATTGATATGAGAAGATTTTGTATCTAGGGATAAATATGAGAAGATTTTGGGTGATTATGCGCGGTCTACTCTGTGTGTGTGTGTCGTGCGTGATGCTTGATGGTCCCTGCATATGCATGCAGAGTGACACTTGCCTAGCAGGTGTGAGTGACTGGCACTATTGTGACGAGAGTAATTGAGATTTGTTGTCCTCTCTAGCGTCTTCGGAAATATCGATATACATACGGACGGATATAAGATAGCTCCAATATCCGCTTTGGCTAAGCATCATTCATGTTGCTCCTACGAGACGCAGCGCAATTAATTGTATCAATCAAGATACAAATATGTATAGTACTATACGATATCAAAATAGCTGGTCAACTGCATGCAAAAATCCAGTTCCATGCAGCCCTGGATCGAGAGCCAACAAAAACAAATATATATATACTTTGTTAAGAGAAACAAATACAGATTACACATACGTGATGATGCGATGAGATCACGGTGCACGGAACGCAGTGCAGGCAGGCAGTACTGTCTGAGTGCAGGAGTAGTGGCTCGTACGTTTTTCCTTCTCTTTTTCCGAGATTCAGTTCTCGCTCGCGCGCGCGGTCGGTCTCAGAGTTGGGCTTTGTTCGCTTGCTCGTAGAATTACATCCGGTTCATATATGCAGTGCCCATGTGTCGCCCACGCGTTGACTCACCGGCCGGCGACGGGATCGTCTAGAACGAAAACGATGGAGATGCACCGCACCGGCCACATGTACGTGGATCACTACCCTTGGGCCTTTTCACATCAATGCTCAAACAACACATAATCGATCGTGTGGTCTCCAACAAAATTATTTGTTTCTGTTAGAATTAGCTTAGAGCTCAATATGTTAATCCAAGTAACTCATAGCTCTCGACCTCCTGGAAACCTAGCCGTGCCGCCGCCACCACCTCCACCATAGATCGGTTCCCCCTCCTCCGGCCGGCCTCGCCGGTGTCGCGAGGGGGGGAACCCGATCTATGGTTGAAGTACTTAATAAAAGTAGTGTTTTCAATAGATTTGATTAGGGTTTTGGTGTCGTCTTGTTCATCAATGGAGTATTCATCATCTATAATAAGCAATATTCGGTTCTTCCTTCGATGACGAGATCTTCTTCCCGACGCCAATGGTGGTGCTGTAAGATTAAATTTGTCTAGGTTTGGTCCTTCAGATCTTGCTTCGCCAGATTGATTTTAAATCTTTCCTTATGGTTGCCGCGATGATTGTCCTCGCAATATTTGTCCCGGCTGCTACGTCCTCGACAATGGTGATTCGTACTCTCGGCTCCCAGCGACGTCGACCAAGCTGTCCGGTTGTTATTCCCTGAATATTGGTGCTGGTACTCTTGCCGGTGTTGGTTGATTAACTTAATGGCTGCATGCGTGCACGTAACCTTGGCATTGCGGCTCAAAATTATGTGAGAACCCTCGCTGGGTATTCGCAGGTCTGTGGATTAATATCTTTGTCGTTCTACGGCTGTCTTCAAAAAAGTTCAAGATTGTGTCATGCAAGAATAAAGAGTTTGAAGATTTGCTCTTTTCTTTTAAACTTTATTTTGTAATCACTGTAGTCAGCTCATGTATCTCTACCATGTACTATTCACTACTATAATGTATGGTATTAATTGCCAAAAAAATATATTTGTTTTGTTTAATAAGTTATTGGTAGCCACTCTTAGATCCGCATATCGTAGACACGCATGATACGCCGGTGTTCTCAAAATTTTAGACCACTAGCCTAATCCCCTCTTTACCTAAAAAAGCTAGCCTAATCCCCTCTTGGATCAATGCTAAAGGAAACATAGAGGCCGAGTGCGCGGGAAATACTCATACGTCTAGATGCACCCACTACTCAAAAAATATTTTTCAAAATATCAAAAAATTCCAAATAAAATTTTCGGACATACTAGATGACATTAATGGTAGCACAAAAAATTTCGCGAAGAAAAGACATTTTTTATGGCCTGTGCAAAAAAGATAAATCCGGGGTTTCAAAATGACTTTGTACGTGATTGTTTTTTTTTGTCTTTTTTGCACATGTCACAAAAAATGTTTTTCTTTGCGAAACTTTTTGTGCTAACATAAAATGTCATGATGTATATCCAGAATTTTATTTGGAATTTTTTGACATTTAAAAAAAACTAAAAATATTTTACATAACGGGTGCATCCGCACCCGTGACCCAAAACGCCATGTCCCCGAGTGCGCACACTTCCTAGACCTTAGCAAAAACACACAATAAATGTTGAAAAGAATCACGAACTATATGTTGATTAGAAATTTACCCATAAATTTGTGTCAAGTAGTATAAACATTTTTAGTTTTTCAAAAAATGGAAATGAGAATCATGCATACAGTTAAAATTTCAACATACACTCCTTTTTCTGAATAGTTACGGAAGAGGGTACGAGTGTGACACTAGTTTGTCGTATAATACAGACCCCCTCCCCGCATGCGACTAGAATCTTGAGTGTAGGACTGGTTTTGAAAATCTGCTCCACTAGTGTTATTTCAAAAATTTCAATTTTGCATGGCCTTAACGACATTTATAATTGTAGATAACATGGTCATATCTTATATGTTATCTAGAGAACAAGAAAGACAATGATGCAACATACTATCTTAGTGTTATCATTGTGATTAATGCTCACGTACATATAAATATATATGGTGATTAAAATTAAGTATATAAATATGTTCATAAGAAAATACATCCGATACAATAAATATAGTTGTCTTATCTTTAGAGGTCATACCTAGCTAAGAGAAGACAAATATTTTTTTTCGCTTTCTCTCTTTCCTAATTCAACAATCATCCTACGTGGTTCCGCTAAGAGAAGGCTAATGTCACCATGTTCCATGTTCCAACAATATGTATAGTGGTCGATAAGACAATATTTTCTTAATTATGTGTTGCATCTCATCTAGAGAAGATAAAACAACATCTTTTTTATAGTAGAATATTTAGTATTAGTGTCATATCTTGCGAGTAATGTTTGCATGTACATAGAGATATGTGATAAATAAAATTAGTAACACATGTGCTATAAGAAGGTGAATACGTAGAGAGAATTGCCTTTTCTTTCGATGTATAAGATCATCCCTTAGAAAATAGAATGAATACATTTGTTCTTATCTCTCCTAGTTAGCAATTCATGTACATGCCTCCGCTAAGAGAAGGATGGGATCACAACCCTATTGTACGGTTGTCCCAAGGATTTAATCATAAAGGTCAATATGGCTATCACTTCCCCCTCACGACGACTGTCTTTTAGTATTAGATCTTGACGCTAAAGCATAATTAAGTACCACTACTAGAAAGGCACAACATATAGTAACCACCTGTCAGTGGTCATGATCAGACAAACACGCTAACCAATTACCACCAATGAGTCCTAAGACCACTCGCCAGCGTTGTGTGGGAGGCCATCTTTAGTGACACACTATTGCTGACACTAGTCACCTTTGATAGGTGGCTGCACGTGCGCCCGCCTGTTAGAGGCAGGTGTAATAACATTGAAAAACAATGTCGCGACCCATCAATCTTTCATCCCAGACAGCTGACCATTTGGGTGCAGAGACACCATTGACAAACACATGCATGCTACTTGCCAATGGTGTCTATGTCATCAACCAACTATGTGAATATGTGGCTGACCTATGGGGTTCCTCGGTAAATGATAGGAATACCTCCATGGTTTTCATTGCCATTATGTGGAACATTTGAAAAAGAAGGAATAGCAAGATTTTTTACGGAGTCGACGATGACCCTGGGGAAGTTATCCGAAGATGCTCGAATGATCTTCTTTCGTGGGCTCAGCACTGCCCAGCTCCAACGTTCACGACTATGCTCTCAGATCTGAAACCATGCTTTATCATTTGGCCCCTACCGTGTAATCCCTTAAACCATCCTGTTGATCCCTCCCCCCCCCCCCCCCCGAATTTCTGGTCAACTTTGTTTCCTTTAGTTCTTAGGTTTTCATAGTTTTTCTTTCGCCTGTAGTTTTTGCTTTCCCTGTACTTTGGGAGTTCCCCTTGACTGCAATAAAAAAGAAAAATGGTGCATGCTGGCTATGCCCGCCGTAGTTCCCGTAAAAAACAATAGTCATCTGAGGTCAGTCAATGCTGACAGTCTTGAATAGGAGCTCGTTAGTGGGTGACAAAATCGAGGAGTTACTTAGGGGCGTCAAACTCGTCAGCGGGGTGGGTTATGCGTTGTCCTGAAACCAACAATCTTTCTGCCAGTGTACACATACATCCACAATTTTTGTAAATAACGTGATGGTATATATATTTTGCCATGATAACATGTTGATATGCATTACACTTCAAAAAGACAAATACCCTAAAAAAGCTTTGTACAGATTTTTTTTTCCGGAAAATAGACATGGTTCTTACACAATCTAGATGTACTCTTTTTTTTGTGACAGCTTAGATGTACTCATATTTTAGCACGTTATATAGCCTTTTTTTTTGGTTTATTCTAACTGTATATACGTACGTACCACGCCGAAGATTCTTAGGGATGGAGAATCGGTCTCCCGAGTGGAGTAGGGGATATTACTTTTTCTTTCTTTCTCTTCAATCAGGTGAAGTAGGAATTTGTTCTGAAAGATACTTGCATGTAATGCTTTCTGCTAAGGCGTGCCATCTGCCCGTTTGGGTGGAAGATAGCAGAGAATTCGACACACATTTGTTCAGAGGTAAGGCTTCAAGTTAGGACACATACGACATAGGTATGGAGATATGGATTCGAGACAAAGTAGACCGTAGATGGAATAAGAAAAGGAATTCGGATGCTGAAGGTTTTTGGCCAAGACAAAAGAAACACAATAACAGAAGCACCGAATCAAATTTGTATCCAAAAAGTTGCTGATGTCTGCACCGGGAACATATACTTCTTCCACATCTTAATGTTGCCTTTTTTTTCAGTCGGGAAATGTTTGTTCCATTATTGAGAGGTAAGGGGATCGATAAAGAAAAAAAAAACACTTTTTCTCTGTCTTAAAGAGGATTGCTTGCTACCGACAAAACCATCTTTGAAGCCAGTAAGAGGTTAAAATGGTCAGCTAATGGAAATAACAAATCTGAAACTTTTAGATCGAGAGGACCCCTAACAGACGTCTTTTTTTTTACCATGGCATGATTATTCTGCCACTGGCGGTGGAGGATGTGCCCTCCCACGTGGCTGCGGTACTGCCATCCCTTGTCTTCGGTTGCTTCTTCTCGGTTTGGCCGGCCTCGCAACGTTGTCCATGGTGAGACGGCGATGATGTCTTCAAGACTGGCGGCGCATGTTGGTGGGTGGTGTGCTTGGTGGAGCCGATGGTTTGTTCGGGGTTGTGGTTATTCGGGGTCGGGAGAAATCCTTGTCGGCGATGGCCGGCACCGGCGCGGTGACGCCTACGGGCGCCGCCGTCCTTCTTGAAGGGCGTCGGGTGTACCTTCCCACTCCCCTCCGCGTACCGGGAGAAATCCTAGGATCAGTCCGGGCAGCAGCGTCGTCGTCGCCACATTCCTTCTTGAAGGTGTTGCTTGGTATGCGGCAAGTCGGAGGCATGGGAGAGCGGTGGGAATGCTTCGGAGCGTGCAGCGGTTGCGGGACATCTTCGTTTTCGTCGATCTGACGTTGTTGGCATTAGTTTCTCTTTTATTTCTCTTGTTGTTTTTCTTGGGCTTATTTGTGCTGATTGCCCCAGCAGTGGTCTCACAGTTGTATGGGTGTTTGCTATATTAATATAGCGGGGCGCAAGCCTGTTTCGAGGATTATTCTGAAGGGAATCCTAATTGGCCGGCATTTGTCCCGGTTTCCTTAAGTAATCAAAGCAGCGCCGACTGCCTTCCGTCGGAAAAAAAAATCCACATGCGGATCCGCACGATTGATTGAGTGTCCAATTTTAGTCATAAACTCTTAGGTATTAACTTAAAAAAATTAATAAAGAGAATTTATTAATATCGCGGAAATATCAATTACACACAGCCTCTTCACCAACAAAATGTCACAAACGACATCCAGGATGCACACAGCCTAAAAGACAAAAAATACAAAGGCCTTGCCCCGAAAATCAAATCCTTGCAGCAGCAGCCACACAAACCACCATCAAAGACAACACCCGGAATACAAAAAGGTTATCCAAAAGTGACGCCTCCAACAAGGGAAACAGTGCACAAGCGCCGTCGTCGCCAGATCCAAGATCTTAGGTTTTCACCTTGGATAAAGTATGAGCTCTCAAAACAATGTCTTCAACAAGACCATTGTCAGGCACAACCGATGAAGATCAGACCTTAGGTTTTCAGCCTGAAAGTCAAGACTATGCACTCGAAGAGCGCCACCAAACTTGAATTCCTCCGGTGCTGCCGCCCCCACAATGGCCTCCCTCCACGGTCACTTGGTCGGCCGTTCCATAATGTGACACAACGCCCCTACGGCCACGCTTGGTTCGCTGGATGGGCCGTAAACGGAGGGTATAAATTCACGGACTTGGGAACGTATCTTGACATTACAACTCGTTGTTTTCTGTCCCGAGGGAAATATAAACAACAAACCAATCGAGGCTTGAAAGAGATGCAGATTTGTGGCACCCGAGCACCAGTGAACCCTAAGATTTTTTTTGAAATTTTCAAATTTGAGTTTGAAAAAAATCCCAAAAAAACTCCTATGATACATATGCATGTTTCCTACGTATTTGCCAATTTTTGGTGCAAAAAAATCGTATTCCAAGCTATATGAAAATAACGAAAAAATTGGGCATAAAAAGGGATATAGTGTGTTGAATATGTCAGAAATTTCTCTTTTTTGCTAGTCCAAAATATAATGATTTTTTTACAAAACTTCTGGCATACCTAAGTAATGTGTATATGTATTTGTGTAAAAAAATCAGATTTTTTGAAGCAAAAAAGTATGATTTTCAAAATTTTCAGTTTACAAATTGGGTAATTCGCAACCACCATTCTATTGATCGCCCCCCCCCCCCCCCCCCCCCCCCGTCTGCTTGCGAAAACAAGGAGGAAGCTGTCCCTGGGCTTGGCCGGAATAATAATCTTATAACCCTTATTATGGCTCGAGGATACGCTTTTGTGTGGGTGCTCTCACGCACCCATGTAATATTTCCCCTTTTTCGTATTTTGCACTTTTTTCGCTCCATCAATTATGTTAGTAGATCTTTTGACATGGTTTGAAACCCAACGAACAAAGTAGATTCGTTGGAGGTATATTCACAATTGTTCACATTTATACCTACTCCCTACGTTCACAAAAGGATGTCTCAATCCTTTTGTGAACGGATGGAGTATTATATAAGAGCTGTCGCGCCACTGTAGATATGATGCCGCGGTTTTTGCTATGATAATAGCGGTTTTCAAAGATGTTTGTATTCGGTACACCTGCTCCCTGTAGGATACTAGGATCGATCGGTGCCATTTCGGATGGGGCTGCACCTAGATCGTGCAGTGGAAAGGAAGATCAGATCAAATAAATGACGGAAAATATCCAAGGCAAAGCAGATATAATGCTATACTTCTCGATATCAGCATCTATATAACGTGGCCATTTATACATCGTTCTTTTCTTTTAGATTAAAACCTATATCCTATAAAAAAGATTAAACCTAGATATCTGTCAATCATTATATTCTGGACAAGGAAGCAGTCGGCAGCTGGGTCTTCGTGGAAAGTGTGCATTCATTTCCTAAATAAGTCCCTGCAGAAGACAAAACCCATCCCGGATAATGGATAAAGGAGGCGGCGGCATGTAGAAGAACATGTTCTGCTCCATCTTCTACACCCTGTATTTGTGGTCCTATAAGACGCTAACGATCATCTTAACCAAGTGGATTGCGCTTTGTAATCGCAGAAGATGTTCACAAATATCAACCAAGGGAATCACATTCTATTATTACGATAACTCATTTTCTTGGAATCAGATATTCCTTTTTTTTCTGAGAGTGCCTTACTTTTATAGAAGGCAGAAAAATCTTACAAGCCATGTCATCCTTACGTACAAAGAAAATAGAAGGCAGAGAGAGACTCCTTTACATCCAGAGAGAAAAAAGCTAGGCTATCTACTCGCGGCATCATTTGAAATCAGATATTCGTTGCACCAATAGTTAGCTTGATCAAATTTAGCGTTTTACGCAACAGTGAACCAGATTTAAGCACCAGAGTTCTTGCTCCAAGCACATTATTTGCTCCTCTCCTTGGTAGACAGAGCCCACACATCAGGCCACACATAGCTTTAGGACAACACTTTTTTTTGTAAACGACAATCCAACCTTATTGATTAACTAACCAAACTAGAGCAAATAAAAAATAATCCAAAGAACAAAGATATCATAAATTCAAACTGTCGAAAAAGACCCTTAGATGAGTCTCTATATTCATCCTTCGTGTCTTGACATTCCTCCATGTTTTCGACGATGAACTCCAGTATATCAAACTAACACGAGATGGACTAACCTATAGGTTTGAAGAGTCGTCCACCTGAAAAAGCGAGGTTCTATAGGGAAGCAATAAGTGTATGTTCATCAAGTTGTTGTTTAATGCCTCAAATTGATAGGACCCCATATCGTGTTGCCTCCTCCAGACGACAGAGGGGGAACCCCTAAACGCCCCGCCACCACCCCCCCCCCTCTCTCGTTATCCTCGTCTCTCCCGGAGGTTGTTGCCGGTACAACCATATGGCGCTGCTGATGGGTGCGGCAGGGATCTCGTCGCATGGCTCCTCGCGCGGTGGCTTGGAGGTCGGCTACTTCTTGGGGGCATGCGTGGTCACCGTCGTCACAACGCTGGTCGGCGGGAGTCCCTTTTCCCATGCTCCTCCTTCCCAGACCGACACTCGTTGGTGCTTGGCAGGGTGGCCTCCATAGTGCAGCTGGTGGTGGCACCAAGGCAGAACTGGGACGCTCGGGAGGCGGCCTCGGGTCTTGTGGGCGGTCGCTATGCGACTGCTGCTGCAGGAGTAGCGTGATGACCGGTCTTGGCGTAGATAGTGACGACGGTGACACGACAAAGGCATTCTGATCTTTGATATATGGTGACGGTGGACCTTATTAGTTCCCGTTTCCCAGCGGGGGCGTTGGTGACGCGTTTACCAAGTCCCTGGCCAAAGGCACAATCTCTAGAGAACGTAATGTCAGCATGCTTTGGATGGAGGTTCCTAGCCGTGTGCTCCTACGATTGGTCATCCCCGCTCGATGCAGCAATTGGAGTTCTTGGTGTAGATAGCAATGACAGTGACACGCTGATGGTCCCGAAGAGCAAGGTCTTGATACCTGCAAAAGTAAACGGGATTAGGTTGAAACTCCAAGTGCAAAGTGTATAGTAAGTGGAAGACAGTTTTCCCCACGAGGGGTGACTCGAGGGTTTAATATCGAACTCTCGGGGAATCTGAAGTGGTAGATTTATCTTCTTATCCTTCTTTTGGTTACCTACAAAATAAGGTTAGATGTTTTGGTCCTCAACCTCACCTGTGGTTGTCAAGCACAAGGTGTAAGAATGATATCAGGATAGTTATGCAATGCAAACAAGAAATAAATATGCAATGATGGTGGATGCAATGATAAATGATATTTTTGGGTTTTTGAATGATGTATGCAAGATGAAAAGTATTTTTGTATTTTCGGATTTAATGATGGCTGAAAATAGAAAAGTGGTATATGGTGTTGGAAAGGTGTTTCTTATGATTAAAAATGGACTGGGGTTCATGGTTTCACAAATGCACTCTCTCTTTATAAAGTGGTAGACAATGGAACACACACAGTTAACATATGAGATTGCAACACAGGGTTTGATAACAAGTTACTTAGATATATGGGCATCACGTCCTAACATAGAGATCTTTTGGTTATTAACCTCTCTTATACTCCACCAAGATGCGAACTAAATCATAACACCTCAGTAATTAAGATAACTCAGAGTATAGCATTAAGTATCATGACATGAAGTGAAAATAAGAACATGCTAGATCTAGTCATGGAGTAGTGGCAATGGTCACGCCCACATCCCCGGTAGCATGGTATTTTAGTTTATCCCTAGTGAGGCAACAAAGTAAGGTAAAGATACCAAAGTGGATCGCAGAACTTTCTCTCACGTTCACTGCACTAGCCACCCCCCGTTACTCCAACTAATGCACACGTTCCCCCACACACACTCTCATAAACATGCTTGATCAAAACAAGTAGACAAGAACGGGTACATAATATGCATCTATACTCATAACTGAAACAAACATTGCAATCTCAAACATATATTAACTCATAAAGATCCACCACAAAGGTATTACAACGGTGACCGTAATCATGTTCAGCAGCTCATACGGTACTAATTAGTGAAGCTCAAGAGAGGAGAGATACATAAGTTACTTCCACAAACCCATAGTCCAGAGGTGGACTACTCCCTCTTCATCATGGAGACGGTGGAGAAGTCGATGGAGAAGATGGGGACCACGCCGGCAGCGCCCCGCCGGAGTTTTCCCCCTCCAATCTGCAGCTCCTGATCTCCGTTTCGGTGTTTCTGTGTTTATGTGGCGCTCCTTCCAGAGAACGTCGGGGGACCTTTTATATAGGCGTTTTTAGGTCAAGATGATGTCGGTGGAGAAAAGATCGAAGGCAACGGAGCCACGAGGCCCAAATGGGTGGGTCCCACGTGGCTACTGTACCAGGCCGCGTGGGCCCCCCTCGTTTGGCCCTCGATCCTCCGTTTGCTCGCTTCCTTCGCCCACAGGTCTTCTTCCTTCCAAATATCGACGCCCGTAAATTTCCATGTGATTTCGTTGACGTTTGGGTCCCTGAAACTTTAAAATAAGAAAACGGGGTTTTCTGCCTGTGCAGGGTTAATTCCATAAAAATAGGAATTAAATGAATATTCCCAAAAATCATTATAAAACATTGATATAACCCTTATATGATGCAAATATGATTGGAATATAAGCAATTAAAGTGCAAAGTTCATGTATGCATTTTACATGCATCACACGCCAAAGGTGTTCTGATCTTTGATATATGGCGACGGTGAACCTTATTAGTTCCCGTTTCCCAGTGGTGGCGTTGGTGACGCGTTTCCAAGTCACTGGCCAAAGGCACAGTCTCTAGAGAGCGCAATGTCTGCATGCTTTGGATGGAGGTTCCTAGCCGCGTGCTCCTACGATTGGTCATCCCCGCTCGATGCAGCAATTGGATTTCTTGGCGTAGCGAACGAAGGTGTATACAATGACTGATTTGGTGACTACTTTTCTCGATTCATGGGTTTGGACCTTGTCCAACGCGCCTCAAATTATTTGCCCGGCGGCTCTACATGGACGAACCCTTGGCGTCAGGGATCGGTCTTGACATCCGGTGTACCTAGGTGCTTCTCGGCGACATGTTGCCTGCGCCTTGCTCTAATTGCATGGGTAATTAAATCCCATCAGACATGGGGATGCATGGTTGTGCAATGCTGAATCAACAGGTGATGACAACACAAGGTGCCTTGAATTTTGTGGCGCCTATTGAGTGTTGGGTGTCGAGTTCAGGGGGTGAAAGCTCTAGGTCCAACCGTAATTGGTTGAACCTAACAATGAGTACGTTCACGCGGTTTTTCGTTGTTGAAGGCATAGCCTAGAGTTTGCTCAGACTTCTCTTCGGGTGAAAATCATGACATGACCTCCGTTGTCGAATCCAGCAACATCGGCATCATTACCTTATTGAAGGCACGTTGTTAAATAACCTCCAATTTTACCCTCTGGTTAGGTCCTACCATTGGTGTTTGATGCTAAAGTATGTTGTAGCGGTTTTGACCACTAATTTTGTTCTCTTTGTACTCATTTGGTTGTGTGCACTCTCTATGTCTAGACTAGCTCTTAACATTGCGTTGAATTTGAGACAGGGTTAACTCATTATCTTTATATTAATATACTCTCTTCATCAAAAAAGCGTATGTTTAAATTGTTGAATAAGAAGGGTGTGTTGCAAGAGTTCACCTCCAAAATATTTTTTTATCTCAAGTTCACGCAAAACCTACAAAACCCTTTCTTGAAAAGGACTTATGCAAATCAAGGAATAGGTTTTCAATCGAGACACTTTCATGATTGGTAATGTGTTGAATACACACCTTTGGGAAGATAAATGGCTGGCTTACATGCCTTTCTCCAAACAATATTCATCCCTATTGTATGACGAAAAGACATTGTTGTTGCTAAAGTTATATCAGACGTTCCAGTGAGCATAGGTTTCATACGACGGATATAAGTGGACTAACATGGTTGCACATAGTTCAACATTTGATCATGATACAACTATCCAATGAACCAGAAATGTTTAATAGGAAATTTACCACCTCAGGACATTGCTCGGTTAAATCTATGTATGCAGACATTTTGAATGGTCATACTAATTAAATTTCTCTGTAAATGCATGTGAAAGCTAAGCGTACTATTGAAGATTAAGGTTTCATATGGTTCTTATATAAAAAAGTCTTGCATACTGACGATAATCTACCTAAGTGAAGTTAATGGGTGCAAGAAATGTTTTTTTTTTAGGAGTTGAGTGTGAGCATTTGTTTATTTCATGTCCCTTTACTCGTCTTATATGAAGGATAGTTCATATTACGTTAAATTTTCTTCTCCAACCAATATCACAAATATGTTCGAATTGATTGAATAGAATTAACAAAAAGTCAAAATCTCATATTCGTGTAGAGGGTTTGCGCTTTATTTGGTGCAATATGAAATTGTAGAAATGATACTCATGGTGGTGCTCATTTCGTGAAGGTTATCTGCATAGCTGCACATGGGATCCACCTATATGGTCCTTTCTTGTCCCGGCGGATGAGCGGGAGCCTATGGACTCTGGACGCAACCGGTCGACTGAGAAGGTTGCACTACATAGTTTCATCAAATGTAAACTATGTATATGAGATTTATGTTATGTCTGTTCTGCTGGTTGATTTATGTAGCTACCCTCTTTGATCCGTGAAATGTAAACTCTGAATGGTTAAAAATCTGCAATAATATTGCTATGTTCATCGCTTGATGCAGTGGCTGGGGTATATTCTCTTTGTAAAGGAAGTCACTAAAGGCACTGTGGCAACAAACACGCCCCTCGCAGGGCAGGCTGCCAAACCGCTGACCCATAGCTATCAAAGAAGGATACCCGAATCACACAAAGCTGATCCGTGATAATTGTTGGTATCATGGAGTAGGCGAAGTTGGGCAACACTAGGACATTGATGTAGACGGTAGAACTATTCCGTACCATGATGTATCCACTGCAAGGAAGTCGTCGTTAAGGACACACTAATCTTACAAAAATGTACCAAAATATAACACCAAAAATGTACCTATGAATATCAAATCGACATTTTCAGGCAAGGGTAACATGCTAAGGACGAAACTATAAGCGCCTGGCAACTAGGGTTTCTGCAGGTCTGCCAATCTCGGCATCCTACCTTGTACTCATCATTTATGGTTTTATTAATTTAATGTCAGCTCATATCATCCATACGGTTCTTTTTAGGCATTTGATTAAACATGCTAGAGGCATCAAGGTGGAATTTTCCTTAGAAGTTAGTACTCTCTCCGTTCAAAATTAAGTGATGCAGATTTAGTATAAAGTTGTACTAAATGCGGTCACTTAATTTAGAACGGAGGGTTGGTCAATTTATATATGTGAAAAGCATTACATTTGGTTCAAAGTATGATTTTCTTTTTTGAGGCGAGGCAAAACCTTTGTCTTTTATATTGATATAGGAGAAGCAAACATGGTGCGGCCTAAGCCAAATGAAAAAATGTCTGAAAGGGTAAGAAATAATCTTTGCTAAATGCTTAGCCTCGGTAAGGATCCAGATTTTCCCCTCGTCCTTGATCTTTTCAAAGAGTGCCGACGGCGAAAAATTACTTGTTGTTGAAGACTCGTGCATTTCTTTCCTTCCAGGTCTCGCAGGCGATGAGAGTGATAGCCGAACGGAGCCCCTTTGGGTGAGCAGCCATAGCTTTGGCGAGGGCATGCTAATATTGAAGAACAGTTTGAGGGCCCGCGCTGAAGTCTTGCACCAAGTTAGGGCAGGAGAGCCAAGCGGATGTGGCCTGCCAAATGCGTCGGGAGAAGCGACACTCAAAAAGTAAGTGTTTGGCAGTCTCCGCCTGGCAACGGCAAAGCCGACAAAGAGGGTTGTGTGGCCATCCTCTAATAGCCAGACGATCAGACGTCTAGAGCATGTTCTGCACTGCAAACCAAGCGAAGAAACGGCATTTTGGCGGCGCCCATACCTTCCAGACCATACGTTCAAAAGAACATTTCGATGAACCCAAGAATTGATCTTTATAGACCGATCCCGCTGAGTAACAACCGTTAGAGTGAGGTTCCAAACAATGGTCATGGAGCCTAGAGTAATTAAGCGTAATATCCTGGAACAGTTCCGAGAGGGTGACGAATTGTGAGATGTGGACCACCGTGAAGTTCTGGACCGATATTGATCGCAGAGTACGTCGCAACGAGTTATTATATCTGGCCAAAGTTGCTAAATTGTGACGAATATATGATTTAAAGTACCATATAACCTCGTTACAACAAAAACTTTACAAAATGTAGTAGCAGGAAGATTTGATCCAACAAGCCACAACAAATTGAATAGCCTGATATATACTCCTGCGGTCCTGCCTCGTGCCCTAGCTAGACTCCTGAGTCAACCTTGGAAAAGGCCGAATTGGAGTCATTTTTTCTTTTGACAAAACGCTGAATGGGAGTAATCACTGCTGCGAGAAGAGTGCCAAGGAAGGAATGTCGTCTGCAGCTCAACGGATCAACATTGACGCACGCACACAATCTACGTACCTACCTACTCCGATCCGATCGATCATGGAGTAGTAGCCAAGTCAACGAATTGAAACATGAAAATTAAAGGAGCACGTACGTGGTGATCTTCTCGGAGATGCATGGTGGACAAGTGGATTGGTCAACCACATCATCCGATCGATCCATCCATCCGCGTCGACATCCACGGAGAGAGGTCATTTCGCATACCGAGGCTATCCGGTTTCCAGTACCGAGGAGTTAACCGATCGAGGGGACGGCCGTCGTCTCTCGTCCATGCGCCGGGCTGACCAGTGGCCTCCATGGTTTGCTAGCGGCATGGATGGATAAGGAAGAATATGAGATATGGCCAATGACACCCCTACCTCCTGCTCGGTACTCGCAGGGACAGGGGCGCTACCTATTTGCTGCAAGCCTGCAACTAGCGCGCGTGGCCGCCGCGCGCGCGCCGCCCAGGTTTCTTCTTCCTTTCCTGCCGCCGCAGACCGCAGTGCTGCTGGCTGCCATTGCTGACTGCTGCTTTGTGCATGCACCCGGCGCGCAGAGCTGAGACGACAGGCGACTGGTGCCGCATGGAGGTTTCAGCTACGGCCGGTGATAGGTGAAGTACTGGATTTGTGACATTCGGATGGATAAATCAAGCGGGTTTATATTCTAGTGTCACTGGTTTTTCAGTAATCAGTACTATTCAGTTTACTCGCAGCGGTTAATTTTTCTTATTTTTTTCTCCCTTTTTCCGAATCAGCCTAACCAAACGGAGTGTTTCCGACGGCACATGGTTTTTGACCGTTCATGGACCGAGTTCCCGACACATGTGGGACACACTAAAATCTTACAGGTGGGACCAGCTATAATCTTTACATGCACCGCGTCAACGTGACACCCCTCTGTCAGAGAACATATCTAGTGCTACCACCCCTTAGGGTGGTACCGTTGCTACCGTCAAAAAAACGTATTTTATACGTGTCAAAAAATTATACGAAAAATCGTGAGTGCTCATGAAGTATGTCCATACAACATCCTAAAATGGCATGTCCAAATTCGAAATCAACATTGAGAAACAAAAAAGACAAATCTATCATGAATAGTGCTACCTAGTGTCACAAAAAGACAAAACCAGAAAATGACACTATTCATGCTGATTTTCTCCCCTTAGGGTGGTAGCACTAGATATGCTCCCTGTCAGTCTGTCATTCCCTCTTACATGTGTCGCCGATGTCACTCTTGTACGAGCATACTTTTCACTCGCCTTCCCCTTAGGGCAATGGTCGTCCTACCTTGATTTTTGACGAAACTATTCGTATGCATGTGTTTTTTCTGAAAATTTGTGTGATCATACGTCAACAACGGACTCCGTATGAGAAAGTTATGCGTGTTTTAGTCGGCACTGCTCAAAATTGTTCCGAACCAAACACAAGGAGTAGATCTAGTCTAGTTATAAACTAACGACTCTAAACAATGTCCTGGTTGTGATATTTAAGAAGTGCTTGAGAGTATTTTCGCCAGATTATCGGGGTGACCAAAACCAACTCTAGATATGAGATAGATCACGTTTTATGTTTCTACTTTGGTTTTGTATTATTTTAATTAATTCTTATTGTATTAGCTCGGTCAATATCTTTGTTTAATAACGCGAGGACATGTTTGCTGAACTAGAAAAATGACGGTTCACATCCTCTCTTGAAATATATCAATTCGCACAGAAAATGACATCACAATGCTACGTATGGAGGTAATGTTAATAAATACGAAAAATCAAGAAAAAGGGTAAGACAACAAGTCACTATTGATTATTTTTATAATATGAACACCTTCTATATTGCTATAAACTCTATGACCGCCGATTTAGACCATTTCTTATATGATCTATCTTCATTATTGTTTCGGAAATTCCCTTCCCTTGACTGAAGACACATTTTTTAGATTCAATGTGAATAACTTTGCTTAGTGAGTTATAATGGAGATTTCTCGAATTATGAGCGTAAGCATGCACATGATAATCTTGAACTATTCGTTAATTATAAGCAGAGAATTGAAAACCTTAGAGATAATCTTGATATTTGAAATGTGTGTCATGTTTATTGTGGTTTATCGTCTCATTGAGCTATCATTGCATTTACCGGTGGTGAGGAAAACAGTTGAAAAAATGGAATTGATTTATGGACAAGACCGAGTTGCGTAAAAATATGTCTTTGTGTCATTTTTTGGGTTCGTCCTATCTCAAAAAAGAATTCATCCACCGCCACTAAAGACAGCATAATTGGACGAGACCTTGCAGATGGAAGAGATTGAGCGAGTTCTCGAGAAGTTTGGCAAAGGCTCCATCATACACAATGCATGTCGTGTTGATCACGAACCATGCATTCATCATGTGCACTAGTCGCACCTTAAACATTTCAGGTCAAGAGCGTTACAATCAAGCTACATGCATGCACAAGTGATAAGCTACCTCAAACAAACAAATAAACAAGTGGAATAAGAGGAGTGTACACCGATAGTGGGAGGTAGGAGTGCGCGAAACTGGTGCATACCAGAAGTACTATGGAGAATGACATGCACGCAAGAAATCGCACATAAGCTTCACACCCATACCACTTCCGCGATACGTTCAAGATACTCAGGCCCAATGACAAAGACGCTGTAACCTTCCCGTACCACGGGGAGGCCGTCAAATCGAAGAATTTCGAAGGCACCAACCGATGATTGGCCTAAAAAATTCCTCCCATCCACGGCGCATGATTCCCATCGGCCTTTTCTTCTTCCCCGCGGAGATTCCCGGCTGCGGGGTTATGATAAAAGTACTCCCACCAAATCTGTGATCGATCGCGCCTGCGGAGTGGAGAATATGGCGACGTTCCGTTCATGCGCGTCGGGAACCAGATACTCTACCTATCTGCCTACCTCTCAGCTGTCACCGTGTACTCGCAGCGACAGAGACGGCACGGGGACGGACAATTCCATGGTGCTCGCTCAACTTGTCTTCCTCCCTCGGCGTGGTGGGGCGAGCGAGCACTGTTCGGCAACCAAATGGGCCGAGCTTCCGGCAGCTGTCCCAGCACCTGCGCGCCCAGCCTGGTCGGCGGCAAACAGTACAATGCAAAAGGCCCAGCCAGCTTCCCACCAGCGCATCCCGCGGCCGCGTGTCGTGGTCTGGTTTGCGTTTTTGTTTTTAGGTTACAAATGGTCTGCTTTGCGTGGCTCAGTCGCTGGAGTCAACCAACCGAACTGGGTGCCGCAGCGGCCCACCCATCCGCGCACGGGACCAGATTTGTTGGTAAACCCTGTTTCAGCCCGTACACGCCCGCTACCGTCCCGCCGCGTACCCCCTCCCAGCGCTACTTTTTTGAATGCGCCAGCCCATATACCATCATTCCGTTTTTTACGTTGTACGTCTGTAGGCATACATTAGTTATACCAGTTGAATGCCCGTGCGTTGCAACGGGTTATTTTTTGTTGAACATTTAAACATTAAATTCATGTAAATATTAATGTACGTAGATAAGATAGTACATCGTAATCCAACACACTAAAATTCACTCTTATAATTTAAACACCATGTGTACAAAAAGCAACGATTTGAATCATCTCTTATGCTGCGAAATCTGATACACGCTTAAGATATTCTCGTACAACATCCGGAATGTTGTCTTCGACTTCATTTGCATGGTACTTGAGCAGATGTAGCAAAAATGTTTTTCCTCGTCTCATAAAGATAGCTACATAGTACTGTAAAAACATTCTTTTGCTTGAATGCCGCCTTCAACTTTATTTGTATGGTATTTGAGCAGGTATACCAAAATCTCTTTCTTGACTCGTAACCATCCTCTATGAGCAATTTTGTGTCTCTTGCATGAAAATTTTACATAGAAGTAAAAATGTGCAACACCGAATTCTCACAGCGCAAAATAATGATTGCGGTTTCGTTAACTTAATAGTCATGTGTTGCTAAGGGATAAAAAACCTATAAACACGACAATCAAGCTTCAAACCTACCTCGCGGATCGTAGGATGACACATGTGTTTTCTTTCCCCATCGCACCACTATATCATCTCAAACTTGGTGGTCTTCCAATCTATTCGCTCTCTCGATGTACTTTCTAAAAACAATAGATAAACTTGGCTCCCTGCCTCTCTCCCTATGCTCTCTCCTCTCAACTCTCGCACTCTCTCCCGGTAAAAGCCTAAATAGTACACTTATAATGTGCTGTTTGTATCATCTCACAACTAAATTTATGTTACCATGGAAGAAAAATAACAAACTAATATACACACTTTCCACGATTGGTTAAAAAATTGTACATGGTTAATATCTGATGTTGGCATTATATCCTTTAAAATCAGAGTTATAGGAAAGATGCCCATGCATCAGTTGACCATGTTACAATTAACTATGATTTATTGTTGGATAGACAAATAAAGTTTGAAAAAAAATTATGGAGATCTGAAAAATGAAATGAAGAACCGAGGTACTGCGTGACCATTGCGATGTAGTTGTACAGCGACAATGTCCTCCTTGTGCACCCCTCCCTTCTCGCCGCACCTTTCATTCCTCCTCTGCAGCACCCAGCACACCTCTCTCTCTCTAGTCAATGTCACCTCTGGCATCTTTAAGTTAGGGTGCCGCCACACCATGATAATGTGTCCCTCTAAAGCCGTCGTGTTGCTCGTCGCCAACTTCCAAACCTGTGGGGAACAAGAACTTTTAAGTGTGTATCCAATTAAGCGGAATCAAATTGAGCAGTTACTGCTATAAAGACATAACCATGAGGATTAGATTCCCATGTTAGCAGTGTATACTTTAAGAAGTTAACAATGCAATATGTAAATATATTTTCATAATTCTTGTTCTCTAGTGTTTTTTTCTAATAGGAGGCATGTACAGAATGGTATTTGCCCTGCTTCTTTGCCCTCGGATGACCACGTCATATCTCTTCGTATCTCCTTGCCCATAACACCTACTCCACCACATGGGTTGCAGTGCCGCCAGTCTCCCCTAACCAATCTGATGCAAGTCGACATTTTGCAACATTAAAATATGGCATTCCTTGTTAGCAAAATTGGCATCTACAAAACTAACAATAATGTCATCAGATGACCTGGCTTGCTTTGCCTCTAGTAAGTTTTTGCTCCAAACAGATGCACATCCACACTAAACCATATCATTCTAAACATTACAGCAGAAGTGACTGCAAGAAGTTTGTAGACAAGACGCGTAACTTCCTCTAGTTAAGCACATTTTGGATTAACAATTTTTGTATAGAAATTTTGTAGATTGAAGGCTTTTGATAAAACTATTTGTAGGCTATCAATGTATATGATTATAGGAAGAATAAGTATGCTTCATCCAAAAGATCAAACAACTTCCTGCTTCACATACCTGGATGGGGAACAACTTGATAATGCCGCGCCCAAAGATACTCTTGATGATTAGATCCAAATGCAGATATTCATCTGGGTATGTTATGCACAACATTGTAAAGCATACCAGGGCCACTCATGAAACCGAATACTAATACTACCATGACAAATATAAAATTACTTCTCTTACTAATCAAAAGAAATTTCATAAATAGATCCAGAATGAATATACAATCATGGACCAAACATAAATATTTTAGATATGCTACTGCTCACAAATGGAAGTGCATATAGCCATGCCAACACAAAATTTCACCATACATCTTTCAACAAAAATGAACGCAAAGCTATCAGGAGGAATCAACATGTATTATCTATGAATAGAAACGCAAATGAGTGCAAACATACATAAGTAGCTCCACGTGCTTATTCGGCCATTCGAGTCAATGAGCAAAAATAGTGCATCTCTTCTTCTTTCCTTTGCTTCTGGTGTTAACTCTATGTTTGTAAAGCATTGGCCTTCTCTTTGCCATTTCCTTCTTTCTTAATATATCACATGCAGTTCTCCTGCATGGTTCGGAAAAAAAGTATGTTATGAACTAAAGGCACTTATCGAATCCAAGGATCCCCATCCTCCTCAATTCTTCTGCAATCTAACAAAAATAATTTATCAGTACACTTCAAGGTCCCTTGAAGTAGTTCGATGATATAACCCTGTGGCATCAAGCAAAATGCAGTACGTGTTACTTTCAAGGTTCTTGATAAGCAGAGCAAATTATCAAAGTGAAACAAGTATGCAATTGGGTTTAAGAGGCCATTACAAGAATCACATCAGCTAGCTCAAATCTCTAAGGTCAAATAAAACAGAAAATTGGAATTCATTCATGCATTGCAGAGTAGGATGCCATCATAATCATTTTGTGCGGTGAAAACTAACCATATTAATCTTTTATTTCGAGTCCTATCTTGTCATATTTCCCGTTAATAGACTTCACCAATTGTATTTTAGCCTAAATCAAGGTCTCCGAGGTTAACCAAAAGAGAAAATTGGAATTCATTCATGCATTGCGGAGTGGGATACCATTGTTATCATTTTGTGCGTTGAAAACTAACCATATTTAATCTTTTATTTCAGAGAACAACACCAAGTTGCAAACTGAATTGTTGAACTGTTAGTTCTGGGAATTGTAATAGACACACTCATCTTTGTTGCCAGATGCTATCCTTGATACCATTCCAGAAGTGTGTGAGTACAACCTGCAGTGGGTGATGGGCTCCTCGCAGACAGTACGTCGGAGGTTGAACCAAGTCTGGCCTTCTTCTATCTCAACCTCCTCTTTTCCTGCACACAGATAGCAGAGCACGCGACAACTGCAAGAGAATGCACCTTTAGTCGCCCTGCAGAATACCTAGGCGGTGGAGGCTTAAGCTATTCCCCACCGTAACTTGTGATGCTTTGATAACTTGTGATGCTTTGATGATTAAGGGATACAATACACAAGTAGACAGTTAGGCTAAGTAAATGGGCACAACCTTTTGAAGCTACCTATACAGGTTACAACATACTTTATTTTCTTGAACCATGCATATACAATAATACAAATGCATCTATATATATATCGAAGATTTATCTCATCCAAATTCACTTCTCATGAAGTATATTTTCTTCATAAAAATCACTGCTAATAATTTATAAGTAAATGTCATAACTGATGAATTTTTATCTGGTGTCTACCATGATACAGATGATTTATACTAAATTGACCTTCCTCAAATCATTTCAGTGGAGAAGGAACAGTGCAAAAAATAGTGCATCTCTTCTTCTTTCCTTTGTTTCTGGTGTTAACTCTATGGTTATAAAACATTGGCCTTCTCTTTGCCATTTCCTTCTTTCTTAATATATCACATGCAGTTCTCCTGCATGGTTCGGAAAAAAAGTATGTTAACCAAGGGCACTTAACGAATCCAAGGATCCCCTATCCTCCTCAATTCTTCTGCAATCCCACAAAAATAATTTATCAGTGCACTTACGGTCCCTTGAAGTAGTTTGATGATATAACCATGTGGCATCAAGCAAAATGCAGTACGTGTTACATTCAAGGTTCTTGAAAAGCAGAGTAAATTATCAAAGTGAAACAAGCATGCAATTGGGTTTAAGAAGCCATTTACGAGAATCACACCAGCTAGCTCAAATCTCTAAGGTCAAATCAAAAGAGAAAATTGGAATTCGTTCATGCATTGCAGAGTAGGATGCCATCATGATCATTTTGTGCCGTGAAAACTAGCCATATTAATCTTTTATTTCACTTCTCATGAAGTATATTTTCTTCATAAAAATCACTGCCAATAATTTATAAGTAAATGTCATAACTGATGAATTTTTATCTAATGCCTACCATGATACATATGATTTATACTAAATTCACCTTCATCAAACCATTTCAGTGGAGAAGGAACAGTACTTCTAGCTGTACCTAAATTAGCAACAAAATTACCTTTGCTGGCTTTAAAAATAAATTTTCTAGCTTAGAAGCGAGAAACCAAGATGATCCTTGAACACAAACAACCATTGAATTTTGAGCAGTATCCTATAATTAGAGATGATAGGCAATCTCGAGTCTGGAGAGCAGCTACTCCTAGCAGTGATAGCTAGAGGCGGAGGGGGAGGGAAGGGGATTGGGAACCATGGAGGGGATCACGGCCATATAGGGTGTCGCAACAGTGGAACATGGGGTTCCCCTAGTACTGCCAAAGTGGGTCCACCCCATGTGGGCCCAAGATGAAGATGGACAAGACCAAGACTCAAGTCAAGCTGGCGGGTTCACCGTCAAGACACGCATGGCCTGCATCGACAAGGGCTCCGGTCCTGGGGACCTTCCGGGTCCCCGAACCAAGCAAGAAGGCCAGGAAGGACCCGAGAGCCCGAGTTCCCGGCAGGAGGCCAGGCTCCCTCTCGGGTACTTCCCCACGTCCCTGTGGATAAGCACTCCACCTCACCGCGGAAGACTTGGGAAGCAAGGCGAAGGCAGCGCGGGCGGGAAGCACGTCCCGTGGTGGTGTCAGCTCCTGTCCACCCCAAGGCGGACGCTCCCACCTAACCCAAAGGAGACGCTAGGCTGAGGAGAGGCCACGTCTCCCCTAAACTAGATGAGGAGGGTCCTTCACCCCGAAGGTCCCTCACCCCCTCACGTGACCCTGTGGCAACCCCTTAGCCTATAAAAGGAGGACCAAGGCACGGAGGAGGGGAGGTCGAACAAGGACGAACACAAGCTAGAACCAGAGCAAGACTAGACTAGGGCTGCGAAGGTAGAGAGGAAGGTGATCTCCTCCGGGTCAGGATCTGTCCTTCTTCTACCTCCAGCCAAAACCCTTCCGGGTACCCTGTCCGGGAGGTTCCATTGTAAGCCACACTATGAAGAACCCATCAATCCAGACATGCAGGAGTAGGGCTTTTAGCCTCCGGGCGGCCTGAACCTGGGTAGCTCCTTGTGTCCCTTTGGTTGCATGCTTTGATCGTGGAGAGGAGAGCTTGATCTAGACTCCGCCCAAGAAGACGATTCTCAGCCTCCTTCGCGCCCCGTGCCGAACCTAAAAGGGGGTATCCTATACTCCCGGTGTCCGTGCAACGAGACACGACATCTGGCGCGCCAGGTAGGGGGCGCAAGCGCTGGTTTCATCTTCATCAAGTTCATCGGCAAGTTCTTCGTCAAGCATGCCTCCGAAGGAAGAAGGGAGATCCTGCGGCGTCCAAGCCGGTTCTCCCTCACGCACTCAAGCTTCAGCTGAACGTCGTGCTGCTGGCGCACGGCGGAGCGTCTCTCCGTCCCCGCCTCCCATGGAGAGGGTGGCGCCGGACGAAGTGGACGGTCGCGACAAGGACAACGGCCCTGGCGGAGCGGCGGCTCCAAAGGGCGCCACCATGCCTCCTCCTCGCTCGGGGAGAAGAGCGTCTGCAACGGCGGCAAGGAGCCCACCGCTGGAGGAGGGAACCACGGCGTTCGCCCCAGCGGGGATCCACGAGCATCCAAGAGCAAGACCTCCGCGCACTCGCCTTCGGACGTGCAAGCTCGCCATGATGCTCTAGTCGCTGCCAAGGCCCTGATGCAGTTCCCTCCAAGCAGCGGCGACCCCAAGGTCTACCAAGAATGGAGGACTCGCGTCGAGAGGCTCCTCGACTTCGCCGATGGTGGTCCGTGGGTCGAACCCACTCAAGCTCCCACCGTCGACAATCCCGGAGCAGCACAAGACAAGACACGTGATCCGCGAGGCCAGCCTCGTGGTGAACGTCAAGCCAAGACGGCGCCTCCTCGCACCGCGCCACCGATGGCTGATCGGCTAAACCGCGATCACGGCGAGGCCATCTCCATCGGGTCGTCTACCTCGCGCAACCCAGATCTTCGTGACGAGCTCAACAGCCGTCAGAACGAGGATATGCGCACCCGCATCGAGCGTCGCCGAGAACGTCACCGCCGGGAAGATCGGGGCATCGACCTCGCCGAAGGCTGCCTCGCCCTCGCCCCGAGTTCCGCCACTTCAACTGGCCCAAGAAATTCAAGATCGACGTTCTCCGCTACGACGGCACCACGAACCCCCGGGACTTTCTGCAGATCTACTCTCTTGCTGCGATGGTTGCCGGGGCCGACGAGGTCATGATGGCCAACTGGTTCCCGTTGGCCCTGAAGGGAGATGCCCAGACTTGGCTTCTCAACCTTCCCAAGTGCTCCATCCGTTCCTGGCGGGCACTGAAGGAGCAGTTTCTGGGGGCTTTCCAAGGCGGGTACGAGCGCCCGGGGGCTCCCAGTGATCTCCACGACTTCAAGCAGCTGCCGGGTGAAACTCTCCGCAAGTTCATCCAGCGCTTCACCCAGAAGATGAACACCATCCCGTGCATCAAGGAGGAGTTGGTGATCCAGTCCTTCCACGCCAACGTCCGCAACCCCAAGATGCGCGAGAAGCTGAGCATCCATCGCGTCGAGTCTGCTCGTAAGCTCTGGGAGCTTGCAGATCGGTGCGCTCGAGCTGAAGAAGGAGCCAAGTTCCCCGGGGAGGATGAACCCGAGGACAAGGTCGCTCCAGCCAAGAACAAGAAGCGGGACCCTGGACCCGACAAGCGGATCTTCGTCACCGAGCCTCTTCCGAAGAAGACCAAGCCCGCGCCGACTTCCGAGGAAGAAGGTGAAGGTGATCCCTGGTGCCACATCCATCCAGAAGGCAACCACTTGCTCAAGGACTGCCGCATGCTCAAGAACCTCGCCGTCCGGGAGCAACGCCGAGCTGATGGGGTCAGTCAAGACGGTTGCTACAACTGCGGCACTGCCGGGCACATCGCTCGTGACTGTCCCACGGGTCGCCAAGGCGGAGGCGGCCGTGGATGGAACCGAGGCGGTGGCCGCGGGGGCCGTGGAGGAGGACGCGGCGGTCAAGGTGGTCGCGGGTACACACTCCGGAGGCCCCCACGGGGCAACGGGGAAGCTCCGGCTCCCCAAGGAGGCAACGGCGGCAAGTATCAAGAAGTCACTGGAGTTGTCGGGTGCATCCACGGAGGGTCTTCTCTGCCTCCCTCCAACGGCGCCTGCAAGAGACTTGTCCGGGAGCTGAACGCGGTTGCTTCTGCTCCGTCCAAGCCCCTGGACTGGTCTAGTCAAGTCATCACCTTCGACCCAGAAGACCACCCTGCAAACACTGCCGGGGTCGGGACCCTGCCGCTGATCGTGTCGCCCGTCATCCACAACTACAAGGTCACCAAGATGCTGGTCGACGGAGGCTCCAGCCTCAACTTGCTGACGGCGAAGGTCCTGGCTATCCTTCAAATCCCCTGTCTCGCCTGCAAGACACCGGGTGTTCCAAGGCGTGAACGGAAGTGTTACTCGACCCCTCGGGAAGATCACCCTTCCGGTCACCTTCGGCGACTCCAAGAACTTCCGCACCGAGGAAATCGTCTTCGACATCGCCGACACTCCGCTACCGTACAACGGCATACTTGGCAGACCTGCTCTGGCCAAGTTCATGGCCGTCTCCCACTTCGCCTACAACATGCTGAAGATTCCGGCGCCGTGGGGTGATCAAGGTCAAGGCCGACATCGACGATGCTATCTACTGCGTTCACCAGCTGAACCAGACGGTGGCAACACGGCGGATGTCCCTCAAGGTGTACAGGAGGATGATGATGGGGCTCTCCCCGGGGGCGAAGGGCACCCGGGGGCTCCACATCTACTCCCCCAAGAAGGCGCCATTCCATGGCGATCCGCAGCTGACCAAGAAGGTGGCGCTAACCAGCGACGGAGTTCGCTCCATCACCATCGGCGCCCGCCTCACCGACAAATAGGAAAGCGCGCTCGTCGCCTTCCTTCGGGAAAACTCTGACGTCTTCGCGTGGGAGGCGTCAGGTTTACCCGGCGTTCCAAGGGAGGTGATCGAGCACAAACTGGCGGTCAATCCGGGGGCTCGCCCCGTGAAGCAGGTTCTCCGGAACCAAAGCAAGGAAAAGCTGGAATTCATCATCGCCGAGGTGGACAAGTTGATAGAAGCTGGTGTCATCCGGTCGGTTCCCCACCCAAGCTGGGTGGCCAACCCCGTGGTGGTACCGAAACCCATGACCTTCAAGTGGAGACTCTGCATCGACTTCACAGACCTGAATAAGGCCTGTCCCAAGGACCCTTTCCCCCTGCCGCGGATCGACATGATCGTGGATTCCACGGCCGGGTGCGAGCTGCTGTGTTTCTTGGACGCCTTCTCCGGGTACCACCAGATCATGATGTCACTCGAGGACCAAGAGAAGACGGCCTTCATCACTCCCAAGGGCTGCTACTGCTACACCCGGATGCCTTTTGGCCTCCGAACGCCGGCGCTACCTTCCAGCGCGCAATGCAAGCATGCCTTGGGTCACAGCTGGGCCGCAACGTTGAAGCGTACATCGACGACATCGTGGTCAAGACCCGGTACAAGGACTCCCTCATCCAAGACCTGCACGAGACCTTCGAGAACCTCCGCCGGGTCAACTTCAAGCTCAACCCCGACAAGTGCGTGTTCGGGGTCCCCTCCGGCAAGCTGCTGGGTTTCCTGGTCTCTCACCGAGGGATCGAGGCGAATCCGGACAAAATCAAGGCAATCGAGCGCATGGAGGCGCCCCGGCGGGTCAAGGACGTACAGCGCCTCAACGGGTGCATCACTGCACTCGGGCGCTTCATCTCAAGGCTTGGGGAGCGGGCCTTACCGTTCTTCAGGCTGCTCAAGAAGTCAGGCCCCGTGGAGTGGACCTCCGAGGCCGAGGAAGCCCTGCAGTCCCTTAAGCGCTACCTCGCCTCGCCACCAATCCTCGTGGCACCAGAAGAGAAGGAGCCCCTACTACTGTACATTGCTGCCACCAACCAGGTGATCAGCGCTGTGCTTGTGGTAGAGCGTGACGCTCCTCCGAAGAAGTCAAGCAAGATCAAGGGCAAGCGACCCGGGAACTCTCTCCCGGGCAACCGTGCAAGAAAAGGCTGCCGGGTGACCAGGGGTCTCACGATCCTGACGTCACTGCAACCTCACCAGCGCGCGGAGCCCGTCGGGAATGGAGAATCTCCCTCCGACGAGACTTCGCCGGGGGCTACCTCGTCCCCACCCCAAGACGTCGACGTGGAGGAAGCCGAGCCCTCTCAGGACTCGGCGACCCGCAAGGTGCAGCACCCGGTCTACTTCGTCAGCGCAGTGCTGCGCGACGCCCGGGAGCGGTACCCCATGATGCAGAAGCTGCTGCTGGCAATCCTCATTGCCTCCCGCAAGATGAGGCCGTACTTCCAAAGCCATCCCATCACGGTGGTGTCCAAGTACAACCTAAGAAGCCCCCTGGAGAACCCACTTGCCACTGGTCGCATATCATGGTGGGCCATGGAGCTTCAAGGTTTCGGTCTCAAGTTCGAGCACACGGACAACATCAAGAGTCAGGCGCTGGCGGATTTCACGGCCGAGTGGACCGAGACGGCGTTCGACGACCCGGAAGAGGAAACCTGCCTCCCCGGGAAGGAAGATCCTAGCGCCTGGACCATGCACTTCGACGGCTCCTACACCAAGGGGAAAGGAGGTGCTGGGGTTGTCCTAACCTCACCAACCGGGGACCGGCTGAAGTACGTCGTCCAGATGCACTACCAAGGGAACATCTCCAACAACACGGCGGAGTACGAGGGCCTGCTCGCAGGACTTCGTGCTGCCATCGGCCTCGGCATCAACAAGATCGTCGTCAAGGGTGACTCTCAGTTAGTCATCAAACAAGTGAACAAGGAGTACGCGTGCCCTCAGATGGCACCATACGTTGAAGAGGTCTGGAAGCTGCAGCGGCGCTTCGACAACTTCCGGGCTGTGTACGTCCCACGGGGAGAAAACACGGCCGCGGATGAGCTATCGCAGGTGGCGTCCAAGCAAGAACCAGTGCCTCCCGGGATCTACATCGAGGTCCTCAGGCGACCTTCGATCCACCCGAGAGGCTCGCGACAAGATCTGCGCCGGGGGCTGGCGACCCTTCTACCTCGACAACACGGGTAGCCAGCCCAGAAGCTCAAGACCCGGCAGCCCCTCCAGCGGAGGAAGCTATGCTTTCTTTCCGTCGGATGGTGCTACCGGTGGAAGGAACCCACCCACCCTGGGCCCGGGACATCGTCAAGTACATCATGGAGCACGCCCTCCCGGAGGACGATCACGACGCCGAGCGGGTGGCTCGTCAAGCCAAGCTCTACGTCATGATCGACGGCGAGCTCTACCGGCGACGGGACAACGGAGTCAAGCTCCGCTGCATCCCTCAAGAACAAGGCCAAGTACTGCTACGGGACATCCACGAGGGCACATGTTCAAGTCATGTGGCATCAAGATCACTGGCGGGTAAAGTTTTTCGTCACGGGTTCTACTGGCCAACAGTCCTCAGTGATGCGGAGCAGCTAGTCAAGACCTGTGAAGCCTGCCAGTACTATGCGAAGAACATACATCAGCCGGCGCAAGCTCTGCAGCCAATTCCAATCTCCTGGCCGTTCGCGGTCTGGGGGCTGGACATCGTGGGAAGATACCGAAGTCTGTCGGGGGCCATGAATACCTTTTCGTGGCCATCGACAAGTTCACAAAGTGGGTGGAAGTGATGCCAGTACCAAGACAGACAGCTCAAGCAGCCATCAAGTTCATTGAAGGGATCGTGTACCGCTTCGGAGTACCCAACAGAATCATAACGGACAATGGCTCTCAGTTCACAAGCCGATCCTTCCTCAACTTCTGTGAAGAGCTGGGAATCAAGGTGTGTTTTGCCTCGGTGTCCTACCCAAGGTGCAATGGGCAAGTGGAGCGAGCCAATGCGGAGGTCCTAAAGGGTTTGAAGACCAAGGCCTTTGACAAGTTAGAAGACAAGGGCAAGAACTGGATTGAGCATCTACCAAGTGTCTTGTGGTCCCTCAGAACCACACCAAGCAGAGCCACTCAAGAAACACCATTCTTCCTTGTCTATGGAGCAGAAGCCGTCTTGCCAACAGAGCTCAGGCATGGATCCCCCCGGGTACTTGCCTATGATGAAGACGCACAAGCTGAGAGGAGGATTGATGACATCAACTTCCTGGAAGAGGTGCGGTGCCGAGCTTCCTTACGATCTGCTCGATACCAGCAAGGGCTCCGCCGCTATCATGATCGCCATATCCGTTCACGGGTACTGGAACCCGGAGACCTGGTTCTCCGCAAGAAGCAGAAGCTTGATAACATGAACAAGCTGTCCTCCAAGTGGGAAGGACCTTATCGGGTGACGCATACCCTGAGACCCGGAGCTGTTTATCTGGAGGACGAGAAAGGCAGGCCGGAGGGCAACGCCTGGAACATCGAGAATCTCCGGAAATTCTACCCCTGAATACGAACATGAATCGCAGATAGTTCGAGTCAACTAAGCACGCCCAAGGGGCTAGTGTTCTGTATAAGGGTGTAAGAATCGTCGCCAAGGAATAAAAGATAAGTTTTTCAATTCCGTGAGCCTCTCTTGTTGTCGTGAAGTGTGTTATCCGTAACAACCCCCAAGCAGGGGGCTGACATGGTGCCGGTGGCTGACAGGTCGAGCGCGAGTAGCCTATCAGTAGGCGCTGCCACCTGATCGTGCCGTACTGCCGCGGTAAGAAGTGGAACGGGCAGTGCTGTGTTTTAAAGAACCTAAACACAGAAATGCACATTCAACTTTGCTTGCGGGTTGCTCCGGATGAAACACTTTCACGACATGTAAGGGAGGGTCCATTCTTTTCCTACTGAAAGTGTGTTATGTGTAGCGCCTCTCCCGGGACAGGAATGGATGCTGAAGAGCGGCTCAGGAGCTGGTACCCGGGAAGGACAGAGTAGATCAAGGCACGGCAAAAACCAGCTAAGTCTTTGCATGTGCATCTTGCATTCTAGGCATAATATCTCGCTCGGAGTCAATATACCACCAACCTGCGCATGCTTGACAGTTGATGAGAACCTTTGCGGGGGTAATGCGTCCTCCCCGGCGAACGGTCAGATTTCCCTTCTGGCCTAGTACCCGTGGCTGTGGAGTGGACTCCCGGAAGGCATAGTGCTCTTAGGGGTGCTGCTACCGGTGCAGGCGGTTAGAGTACTTGTCACCTAAGAGATCTCCTCAGAAAACTTGACGGCGCGTTAGTGCAAGGGGAGGTTTGGGAAATGACCCCGGGAGTTGAGCCCTAGGATTGCATTCATCTGAACTTACATTCTGAATTTACAATTCTGATTACATTCAGTCGAAGCTTTCCTGGATACATATCTAGCCTATGCTACTAAGGCCAGCTCAGGGCTCCTGGCTGTGCAGATCTGTCTTCTGTTTTATTGCCTGCCGGGTGAACTCCGGACTCCCGGGGACGCCTGGGATGAAGGAGGGCATTCGCGCAGGATCTTCAGGGGTCCCACGGGCCGGGGAACTTCCGGGCAAACCCCGGCACATGCTGGCTGCAGAGGAGGTGCACGTGGTCCACGAACTTATCCATGATGTCTTCCTCATCCTGTACGAAGGGAAGAATCGAGTCAAGGCGCAGGATCTTCCCAAGGGTCGTATTGCCAGAACCAAGGCAGCCTTACCTTGAAGACATCGTCAAGGTCGCAGAGGAGGCGGATCAATCTCTGATTGCCTGCGGCCTCCTTCCACAGCTCCATCTTGATGGTGTCCTTCCGGGTCGCCAGCGCCACCGACGCTCCATGGCAGCAGAACCGGCGATGTTCCCCGCGGGGAAAACCAAGGAGACCCGAGGGCGAGGAACGACCTCGTCCTTTCCAGTGGCTCGGGCTCCAGCTTCGCTGGGTGCCTCCGCCGCTCCTCGGAAGACGGACTCCGCCGTCGACACATCGGACAAGGCCCTCTCTGCTTCGCCGGACATTGTTCTGGGGCGGGAGAGCAAGGAGGAAGAAGAGCGGAGCAAGGCGAGAAGATGTTCAAGGGGTTGGAGTCTGGAGGTCTTTTATAGGCCTCCCACGCTCCACCTACCCCTTGACGCTACGGCTGCTGCAGTAATGGGAGCGCGTTTTGCAAAAAACTCGTTCTCATTCACACGGACGCGACACGAAGACAAGGAGGAAAACAAGATCTTCTTCATTTACAAGGACTACAAGGGGACGATCTTTTTTACAACAAAAAGGTTGGCTCCCGTCGAGCAAGGAGCACCGCCGTACAATGGAAGACGCTACTTCCAGAAGTACGTCGTCAAGGCCGCCGGAGGAGGTCAACGAGATCTCCATGGCGCCCGTCCGAAGCTCCTCGCCTTCAGGAAGACGAGCTCCCCTCGACCTTGATGTCAGATGAGTTTTCCTCATCTTCATCCTCGTCGTAGGAGCTCGAACTGCCGCTGCTGCTCTCCATGCAGCACTCCACGCGTCCGCCATCGACACCGAAGATCTTCACGGAGAGCGTGCATCTCCGTCGTACCGGAACACCAAGCATTGCCCCCTGGACAGGCGGCGGGCACGGGAGAACGACTTCCACCCCGGACCCAGAAGCATGGCGCCTTCAGTGGTGCGCTCCGCCATGGCCCAGGAGGGGCCATTGGGGCAGCCTTCCACTTGCAGCCAGAAGCCGGAGGGTCCGATGTCCTCCGTCGCCATCGCGAAGGAATCCGGCAGGAGAAGCCGGCTGCGAGGCCTGCGGTTCAGATCCACGATGAACTCGAACGGCGCGAAGCTGGTATGAACCATGCTCCTAGGAGGGGGAGCAGCGGTGCCGCGGCCTCCACGGCCGCCGCGACCGCGAATCCCACGACCTCGCGGAACAGCTCGACCACGAGTGGAGGGGCCACTCTCCGCAGCAGCTGAAGAAGAACGAGGGCGCCCAACTCCTCTCCTCGCTCTCGCCATTGGCGCTGGCAGCTTGTGGGGAGGCCTGGAGTTGGAAAGGAAGAAGATGAACGAAAAGCCAGGGGTGCGCCTCGCTTTTATAGCCAGGCGGTGCCTCTGTCAAGCGTCTCCTCGGTTCTTCCGTTATTGGGAATCGAGGGGGCCCCGCAGTTATTCCCCCGAGCGGAGTAACTCCAAGACCTTCAAGGCCATCAAAAGCTGAGCAAGGAAGACCAGGTGCCCGGGACCCACTTTGACCTATCTTTAGGCCATGGCCCCGGCAGCTGGAGCAAGAGCCGCCGGGACCATGCCCGGGGGCTACTGTCGCAACAGTGGAACATGGGGTTCCCCTAGTACTGCCAAAGTGGGTCCACCCCATGTGGGCCCAAGATGAAGATGGACAAGACCAAGACTCAAGTCAAGCTGGCGGGTTCACCGTCAAGACACGCATGGCCTGCATCGACAAAGGGCTCCGGTCCTGGGGACCTTCCGGGTCCCCGAACCAAGCAAGAAGGCCAGGAAGGACCCGAGAGCCCGAGTTCCCGGCAGGAGGCCAGGCTCCCTCTCGGGTACTTCCCCACGTCCCTGTGGATAAGCACTCCACCTCACCGCGGAAGACTTGGGAAGCAAGGCGAAGGCAGCGCGGGCGGGAAGCACGTCCCGTGGTGGTGTCAGCTCCTGTCCACCCCAAGGCGGACGCTCCCACCTAACCCAAAGGAGACGCTAGGCTGAGGAGAGGCCACGTCTCTCCTAAACTAGATGAGGAGGGTCCTTCACCCCGAAGGTCCCTCACCCCTCACGTGACCCTGTGGCAACCCCTTAGCCTATAAAAGGAGGACCAAGGCAC
The DNA here is from genome assembly GCA_947311845.1 of Poa pratensis. Lineage (NCBI taxonomy): Eukaryota > Viridiplantae > Streptophyta > Magnoliopsida > Poales > Poaceae > Poa > Poa pratensis. Next base: position 13,836,699 of record CAMZMU010000064.1, read on the forward strand.
GGAGGAGGGGAGGTCGAACAAGGACGAACACAAGCTAGAACCAGAGCAAGACTAGACTAGGGCTGCGAAGGTAGAGAGGAAGGTGATCTCCTCCGGGTCAGGATCTGTCCTTCTTCTACCTCCAGCCAAAACCCTTCCGGGTACCCTGTCCGGGAGGTTCCATTGTAAGCCACACTATGAAGAACCCATCAATCCAGACATGCAGGAGTAGGGCTTTTAGCCTCCGGGCGGCCTGAACCTGGGTAGCTCCTTGTGTCCCTTTGGTTGCATGCTTTGATCGTGGAGAGGAGAGCTTGATCTAGACTCCGCCCGATAAGGCGATTATCAGCCTCCTTCGCGCCCGTGCCGAACCTAAAAGGGGGTATCCTATACTCCCGGTGTCCGTGCAACGAGACACGACATAGGGATAGAAAGCCGAACGGGGACCTCTGACTCATTGTCAATCTCAGATCTTCAAAGGTGAAGACATCAGCAACAACCTGGATAGGAGACAACGCTGCTCTGGAGGGGGAGGTGCTGCAGTCCTGTAGGGGAGGCAACGTCTTCACTGTAGACGTCAGGCTTTATGGGAGGCGGTGGCGACCTTTAATCGACGCGGTGATAGGTGATGGAGATGGCGTGCAGAAAAAGTGTGCGCCATGGCCACGTTGTGGGGGCACTATGGCATGCTCGACGGTGCTTCTAGGTCATCGCCGCATGCCGACAAGAACGATAATAATCCCTTTGATTTCCCATTGCTTCTATGGCTTTTTTGTTCAGCGTTGAGATAAGATAAGATTTGTTATCTTTAGATAAGGGTTGTTAGACCTTTTTTTTAGATGTTGTTAGACCATTTTTGAAGCAATGCAACCGTGAGATGAGAACCGAATGGGAGAGGTTGTTACGTTCCGTGAAACCAAATGAAAGGGTGTTGTGGTGGCATACTGTGTAAATAGCAGGAAGTGTGACACCATACCATGGACTCTGCTTTAATAGTAAAGATGGCAGTATAGATATAGATTTGACACACATGCAAGCAACATAAAACTAGAAGGATATAACCGGTTGTACTGCTGCATACAGCCCACGCCGCAACTATCAAGCAACCAAATCCTTCGCTGTCGCCGAAGAAGAAGAGCACCAACAGTTGGTGCACATCTTGACGCTGAAGAAACTCCTGGCCAGAAGGCGTTTACGAGCAGAGATAGTCACCAGCCCGGTAAGGCTGGATCTAGTCGATAAAGAACATCGGCCGGAGGAGCCCTCCAATCCACTTCAACGCTGGATCCGGGCCCAATGCCACCCCACCCTTCATCAGGCGACCGAATCCTCCAACGTCTTTCGCAGATCCGCAACAGCCATCACTGTTGCACTCAAAGAGCAACCCATCCCCATCGCAACGCCAAGACTCAACGTCAGATCCAAATTGCTCCAACAGCTTGGACTCCACAAGCCTCTCATCGGCGCCAGCAACACCTCCGACGAGCAGGAGCACGGGCTGGGAGACCATTATTCCTACTAGCACCATCAACATCCGCCCCACCATGACACCGACAGAGGAAAATCGAAAACCTAGGACTAAACACACACACTGACGAGAAGCAGGGCTCCCCTCCCCCTCGAGACGCCAGGACAACAAATCGGTGGGGAAGGGGAGCGGCGGAAATCGCCGATGGTGACCCTCATTATGGTTTTGGAAACGTTCTTTAGACTTTCGCCTTGCTCTTTTTACGGTTTCTCCTGTTTCTTCTATGTTACTTTTTTCATTTTTCTTCTGCGTTTTCGGTTTGACGGGTTTTCTTTTTTCCTATATGTTTATTTTTTTTAGTTTTTCTTGTTTCTAAATTCGTGAGCATTTTAATTTTTTGAACATTTGCAAATGCATGAATAGTTTTTAAAATTCATGAACATTTTTTAAAACAATGAACATCTTTCAAATTCACGAAAAAATATTTTCACATATACATAATTTAAAAACATTTTAAATTTTTGCACATTTTTCAAATCCAATAACTAAAAAATCATGGAATTTTTTTAAATTGTGAACATTTTTTAATCCTCAGGAAAATTTTAAAATTCATGATTTTATAAAAAATTGCGACCATTTTCTATTTGTGAATAATTTGATTTCACTAAAAAAATTAAAATTAATAGGAAAAACTTAAACAAAAAATCTAACTTTTCGCTCACCAGAAAAACCACAGTAACAGCGAACGAAGAAAAAAAGAAGAAGACGGGGTCGGCGAGTTAACTTGGTCGGCCCACGCGGATACCCTTCATGCGTAGCATAGGGAGGTCCTATTCAGCACTTTTGTGTCCCGAATCGCGCCGACGCGTGCAGGGAGACGACCGTGGGTCATCTTGCTTCTTCTTTCCACCGCATGGACATGCTCGATCCCCCGCCATCGCCGCCGGTGGCCTAACCGTTTGCTGTCGCCACCCGCGACCGATGGTGCTCCCGCACCACCTCGCCGCCCTCCCTCTGCCACCCCGGGCCTCCGACGTCTCCGGCACCGACGCGGACCTCCCCGCAAGACGTCCTTGTCGGCGACCCCGGGCTGGCTACACCCGACCCCACCGCAAGTTAAGTTTATTCTTCACGTTCACCGGCGACATCGTGACCAACCGCGTCATCCCCGTCTCCGGTGAGGTCCAGGCATCGCCTCGGGACGCCGCAACCGGCTGCATCGTCCCCGTCGCGGACGAGGTCATCCCGGCCGTTGGCTCTTCGTCTTCCTCATCTGCGGTGCTCCTTCACCACCATCCCGATGGGTCAGTCCCGTTGCGTTGGGGTACGTGATACGTCCAAATTTTCGATTGTTTCATGCTACTTTTCTATCAATGTTACATACTTTTATCATGATTTAATATCAGTTTTTGGTATTTTCATGAACTAACCTATTAACAAGATGCCAAGAGTCGGTTCCTATTTTCTGTTGTTTTCGTATTTCAGAAAAGCTAGTAAAGAAATATCCTCGTAATTGGATCATAATTTACGGAGCTTTTTTATCGGAGGAAATAAGATAGGAGGCGAAAGGACAACACGAGGGGAGCCACGAGGTGCCCATGTAGGTGCTGGCGGCGGAGCCGGCTTCGTGGTGGCAGGGCGTGGCTGGTGGCTGGACGGGCTCCGCCCAGATCTACTCCGGCGATGGGCGCGGGCCCTCTGAGTGTGGTGGTGTTGCCGGAGTACTTGGTGGCGCTGCGGGTTTCGACCTGCGCGATGAGGTTGAGATGCATCTGCACGGGTGGCGGCGTGGTCTCCGGCGGCGCGTAGCAGAGGCACGGGTGCCCGCTGGGCCTGTGGACCCGCGGCATTCCTTTTGACCCAGATGTCCCATCTCCCTCTTCCCACCCCTCCTGATTGCCGCTGGTAGAGGACGATGAGCGGGCAAGTGTGAGCAGCGGGTTGCTCTGTCATGCCGCAGCGGCGGCAGTTGTGGGCCACTGCGGTGGTGGCGCGGTGCAGATGGCTTGTTCCACCTGCTTGACGCGCTCCCCACAGCGGCTGGCTTGCCGGCTGGTGCCTCCCTCCTCAAACTTCAACGTTCGAGTCTTCGTCCCTCTGCGATGTTGGTGTTCTCGAGTGACCTGCTGCCGCCCAGGGCTGTCCCTGCTTCGGCGGTTTTCGGGGGTCCTTGCTCATGAGTCGGGGCAAAATCCCCGCGCGGCGACGGCCTACACTTTCAACGGCAACGCCCGAGGGTGCCGCTTCCTCCTTGTAGGTGTTGGCATGACCCTGACTAGACTTCCTCCTCGAGCACTGAGGGAAACCCACCGAGTAGCAGCGGCGTCTCAGCGTCGTTCCCCTCCCTCTTGAAGGCGTTGCTTGGGCTGCACGTGGAGGTCCCGATGTGGCGGCTGGAGGTTGGCGACGAGTTGCTTTGGAGTAGACTACTGCATAGGACGCTGACCTCCGGGTTTCTCGTTATTCGTGGCTGGAGGTTTGGCCGGGTGAGACCTCATATTGTTGTTGCGGTTTGTAGGTTGAGGGACCTCCTCACCTAGTTCGTTGGTGAGAACAGTTGTGTGTGTCCCTCCTTCGGACTTTGTATCCCTGCTGTTTGGTTGTGTTGCCGTATCTTTTGATGTCGGAATCGATGTAATGTGGACTCTATCCTTTTTCTTCTTCTAATGCAAGTTGAAGTTGCAAAAAAAAAAGATTGCCCGTAATATATGGGCTCCCAGATTTTTCTGGCCGGTGCGAGCGAGCGGACTGTGGCCCAGCCTAGCGCCAGCTTCGGCGCTCCGGCGAGCTCGGTCCAGCGAGCTCGGTCCACCACCACGACATGAGAATGGCGAGAGATCGAGCGGCCCGTCTATCTGTGCGCGCGACACGCGTGCCACCAGCTCGAGCACCGGGCGGAGCCGAAGCGCTCGTGCCGTGCTCGTGCGCACCACCTGACCATGATTTTTTTTTTCGAGATTGCTGACCATGATTTCTATATTCCTTCTTCTATAACCGATGCTATAGTAAACCATTCGCGGTGGTAGGGCTGCTACGACAGCGTGGTGCACGCTCGGCGTCTGTGTCGGCCCGCGTTGTAACTCGGCCGCTTGGCCTTTCTTCTATGAACACTGATATGCCTTTCCAGGGCATATCCTTGAAAAGTACCCCATTCGCCACCCCAGGTCAGGTGTGTGCGGTTGCTTCTCCGAGATCAGTTGGTAGTTGCCGAGAAGTGGCCGGCACAGGCCGGTGGAACTGGAACTCGGAGTTTCTTTCATAGGATACCTAGCTTCCTAGGTAGGATTGACCCGCGGGAACGAACTGAGCAGCGGTGCATGGGACGACGCCGGAAGCGCGGAGAGACAGCAGAATCCTGTAGTTGTTCCATTGAAAATGATATCGAGATATTATGGGATCCCCTCTCCCTCTCCCTCGTCGACTCGTTCCACCTACAGGGCAATTGAAAAGGTTATCGTGTCTGCAGCCAATTCGCAGGCTCCTTCCCCACGGCCAGTGTGATCTTCAATCCGCCGGTCGTTCGGTTGGCTGCCGATTTAACCGTCAACTGTCACTACTACTATATACATCTCCTTTTTTTTACTTCTTAATCTTCTTCTTTTCTACTTCTAGGGAACAGCACATCTTCTTTGTTGAGCAGGCTCTGCGATTAGTAATCAGACTTAGCCAAATGATGTGTACTTTTATACTGATATCTTCGAACTGTGATTGGTAAACGTGTCATGATAGTATCTGCGAGATCTGGAAAGTAAGTGAGAGAGGCAGAGAGCGAAAGGAATCTGCCATCAGCAGCGAGCGACCACCCGCGATGTTGCCCAAAAGAAGACAAGTCCTATGAATCTTCTTGTGCCAAATGAGGCAGCAACCCTTGGTGGTGCTGAAAGAGAGAGGTGGCGCCTCCTCTCTCGCTCCTCGCGGCTGGCAAAGCAGTACCGCTAAACTACTTAGTGACAGTGGAAAATTATACTCCATACATACACAGAAAGGTACAGGATTATTATTTGCACGAATCACGATGGTACACGAAAAAGATGGGCCTGATTAAGACGATGACACGAAAAACAACAGCAACGACAACGTATGCACGTACATGCAGGACACAGCGAATTAGGTAAACCTGCAACTCCAGTACTACTAATCAAGTGATCACGCTCTAAGCTACAAACGTTCAAACTCAGGGTTGTGCGCTCAGCGAGAACATTTGCGACGATGACGATGGCCATATGTCTCTCGCGTGCTGGCACTACATCAGCAGGCTGCGGATGACCGCCGCCTGCGCCGTGCTAATGTCGGACGTCGCCAGCAGCTCTGACAGCCGCTCGCTCAGGTCGTCCACCTCCCGGTGCAAGCTCCTGATGTAGCTGCAGGTCTCCTGCAGCACCTTTGAAGATGGCACCTGGATTGTCAGGTCAAGATCATTACAGTGTTAGCTCATGCGAGTTGGAGCATGGGAAGAGCATGCAATTGTAGGATTGTCGGACGTAGCTGATTAGTTCGTAGAATATTCAACTATGCCGTAGAAATAACAAGGCACGCAATTGTAAAATCATCTATTAGGCCTTACTGATTGGACTCAATGGTGAACACTAGATTGTTGTAACTACAACACAGCAGTAGCTATTTTCTTGTGAAAAAGAAAGATATAATTTCTAAGAGCGACATTTTGCCGCATAAGGTGATAATGCCAACAGATTATTACGTACTCTGTCATTTCCCCGGAGGCGCGCCTCAGGGAGGAGGTCCTGCAACTTGGAGACAAGGTCGCTGATTTGCTCGTCAGTGATCCTCGACGAGCCCGACTGCCTCGACCTTGACCTACGGCTCGACATCTTGTCCAATGAGAGCACCAGCAGTCGACGGAGTGTATGTACTTGGGAATCGAATACTTGGAAGAGATGGGAGGGCTGCTTTTGCAAGAGAGAGACCAAGACAGTGAGGGTTTATGGTTGGGGTGACACAAGCTTGAGAGACAGAAGTGGTGGAAGACAGGGACGGGGAGGAACTATCAAGAAAGGGGTGTTCGAAGAGAGGGAAGACAAGCGCATGGAAGAAAGAAATGAGTGGCTACTTGGGTGTTAAATAGTGGTAGCTACTGTGCTAATTTTTTTTTTAAACAAGCTACTGTGCTAATAGAGAAACACAAAGAGCAGCAAGAGGAAGTGAGCTTCTCATCTACACAGTGCAGAACCCAGTCTAAGACCCTGACCTATAGGGACAAAACTATACTATGGCCCAGATGGCAATCACATGCAGGGTAGAGAGACCATACTGAAGAGCTTGTGCTGAGTGTTATGCTACTCGTGCATCGCCGCAGCAAGTGGGAGGGAACTTTGAACAACAGGAGATAAAATGCTGGCGCGAGGGACGACTTGGAGGGTCGGTACTGTCAGAAGAAAGCACACATGCCATGTTACTTGAACTACCAAAATATTTGTGGGCTCCTTATTTTTGCCCCACATTCTGTACTCAATATGTATATGAAAGAAGAACAGTGATTGTACAGTGACTAGTAGATGGCATTGTGTGCGGCTCTCTTTGGGCATGTCTAGGATTCAGTATACACCCATGCATGCAGCATAAATCTCTTGTCTTCTAAACAGTCGGAAAACCCAATACCTACTAATTCATTAACGCGCAAGTGCCCCCTAGACAATGCGCACTTAGAGTTTCCTAGTCCATATCTATATATCTATTCTACAGATGAAAAAATTAGCAATTTCAAATTTGTCCCCTCCCTATGAAAATTTGCTCTTGGATCTTTAATTTAAGAGAAACTAATACCAAGATTTTCTAGGAAAAAGATACTAAATCAGGAACGCAACCAAACCATCAGTGTGTAAGCAGATCAATTAATATATTTTAGAGTGCTGAATACCTCACAGTCTGTATCAGATTCAGCAGTGTCATATGACGCTGACTGGTCTCTTCGATCATTTGACACCCACAGCCCATGTCTTGTGGTGCCTGATAATCCATACATGTATGGGTCACATTTACAAGTGTTATTACTTCGGCACATTATCAGGGAGAATTAAGACCCATACCGAGGGTTGATGCATCAGATCGCTGCACTGTTTAGACTTTCGAGTACAAGAATGAGTGAAAAAAGGACTGATCTGGTTGCCGATAAACTCGTACCTGCAATCTCGTGAAATACTTTATGAAACCCTTTGGTTCGCATTGTTGTTCTGTTGCTCAAGTTAATCCGATACAAAATACGTAACGAGGTTTCCTGAGAACATGAAAGCATGCAAAACCAATGTTTTGGTATATGAAACAGGTTAGGCATGCACTGAGGTTGAGGCTTTAAAACAAAACGATAATACCTTCTGCAAATCTGGGATTTGCAATGTATTAAGCTTGACCAATTAGTATAGCATTATCATGTATGGCCTTCCAGCTCCCAGCAAGCTCTCGAATGTATAAATACATATAAGGTTATACAGGTTGCAATAAATTACACTTAATGACTGCATATTTTTAACAAAAAAAACACTTCCATGCGGTAGCCACAACATTTAGTTCTGTAAGTACTAAGAGCTAGATGCATTGGACTGGATTATGGCACCAAATACGTTCACAGAATGGACTATTGTATGTACAGGTCACACTAGAATGAATCTGTCATTACAGGAAACAGTTGCTGGACAATCAAGAAGAATCATTTCGAAATTTGACCAGTCAATGCAACGATCCAACAAGTACAGCAACTACCAGCCTTATTTCTTTGTTAACACACTGACACCTGAGCTAGTACGACTAGCGATGCAAGCAGGGCGGGTTGGCAGACAATACCATAGTACAAATATAGTGTTAATTTTAAGCAAGTGACGAGTAAATTATTAACTAACTGATGAGTTTTGTGGGACGAAACGGGATACCGCTTGCACCCCTACGTATGACATAGATTAGCCCTTCATACCCTCGAGAAGCTTAAGAGACAATATTATGATGTGAACATGACAGTAAAAGCTCAACTTGTAAGCATGTGGGTACTTGCATTTTGATCCAAATCTCGACACACCTAAAAGCAAATCCTAGTTGCAAAGTCTCGGCTTTCGCGAGCTACTGATTAGTTCACCTATCAACATAGTAATACATCATAACAGAACAAATATAGTTTCCAGGCAGCTCAACGTAAATCATTTCAATCTTTAGATTATAACCAGGTGGTCATTCCAACGCAATGATACCATAAGTTTTCCACCCAGTGATGATAATTCACATCAATTAAGAGCCTAAGAGATCTAGTAAACTGCTGTGGAACTCAATAACATAGCACAGACACATTTTTATTGTAGATAATAAGGTGATGACAAACTAATGACATCGGACATGCAGGAGAGTTGGTTAATAAAGATCCTATTAGCCTGATAACGATCGGATTAGCCAGCCAATCACAGCATATACACGCACTAAAAGTTCCCTTTGTCTCTGAATATTCAATTCGCAAGATCCACTGCCAATAGTACAATAATGGTGGATCGTTAGGCACTGCTGCTTTCTTGTAAAGTTATCCCATTAACCATTACATGTAGTTAACTGGACCAAGCTATGCTCTTACCGTAACTACCATCACAGAACTTGCATAGAATTACTACCTATATGAAAGCTGAGCGATTTAGCGAGCTCTCTGAGAACAGTAGCTACAGTGTTGAATAGTGCCCGTGGTAATTTTGCAAAAAAGCCCTACACTTTCCGGAAATTATGAATCGGTCCTTCTAGATATAAGGCGAACCTTAACCCTAGAAACAGAGTCGTGCTCATTTTCCCCCGTTCCCCCCCAACTCCGCTACCTCCGGCCCGCCGCCGCCTACCTACGTGCCGAACTCGCACCGCCCTAGCTCAATCTTTCCGTGTCCTCCTCGCCCAGTCTCCTCCCTCTCCACCCGCCCAAGCCGTCGTCGCGCCTCCGGCTCTTGGCCTCGACTGCCCTCTCCTCTTCGACCTGCTGGAAAGGCCGGGCCGGGAGGGAGTGCGGGCGGCGCCGCCTCGCATCGGGCGGAGCGGGCCGACGACGGGAGACCAGCAGCCGAGGTTGCGTATCGACGGGAGGCTGGCGGCGGCGACGGTCTATCCATGGGCGTAGCGGCGACGGCGCACCGACGAGATCGACGAGCCTGCGTTGCAAGTGCGTCGTCGTGGGAGACGCGCAACAAGGATGACGGGAAGGACCAGACTCACCGGCTCGGCTTGCGGATTCCGCGCCGGCGAGCTCCTTCTCCATGGATAAGCTCCTCATCTTCCCTCTTTCGCGTTTCTCTCGCACTTCCTCTCTCCGTCCCTAGATTGAGCCGCTACAGGATTGGTTGCGTCATAGGCCTTCTTCGTCAGATTGATGGTATATGACTATTTGGAATTCTTAATCAATTTGGCCAGTTTGTTATTTAGATCGCCTAAATTTCACCCCCTTTCCAATTCAAGTCTCCTTCATGTTTCTGTGTCTCTTTCCTTTTCTGTTCTGTTGGTCGATTTGCTTAATCTGAATTCGATTTTTGGTTGGTTGTTGTTAGTTACAGGGGTGTGGACGTCGTGCCTGTGCTCATGGATTTGGATCTCAATTGCTCGCTGATGTCACCGGAGCCGTCCGCCCTACAGGACCATCGCCTCAAATGTGCAATGCTCTGCCAAGAACACGCCTTCCAGGTGATTTACTTCCTTACTGTAAAAAATATCCTTCTATATGCCAGCTGCTCACCAACTTCTTATAGAAAAAGGAAATAGCCGCCGATTAATGTTTTCGAGTAGAGAGTATTAGGTTGGTTTCCTGCAGTTTTAATATCACAAATGTTGGCTCAAGTAGCGGAAGTCAGGATATTACTTTTAAGTTCTAGATCTGAATTGAAAAAAATTGAGACATGGACCACAGTGTGCTAATTTTAACATTGAAATACATTATACAACCAAGATTCTATTTCCGTAGTAGCTGCATAATTCTGGTTTGCATTTCTCAACCTGTTTGGACAGTTTTTGTTTATATAGGGTATGAACCATGCTATTTGTTTTTCTCCAGATTATGGTATGAACCGGATATTACTTTTAAGTTCTAGATCTGAATTGAAAAAAAATTGAGACATGGACCACAGTGTGCTAATTTTAACATTGAAATACATTATACAACCAAGATTCTATTTCCGTAGTAGCTGCATAATTCTGGTTTGCATTTCTCAACCTGTTTGGACAGTTTTTGTTTATATAGGGTATGAACCATGTTATTTGTTTTTCTCCAGATTCTGGTATGAACCATGTTATTTGATTTTCTCCATAATCTGAAATTATTTTGTTTCTCCAAATAGATTTGCACCCGTGGGTTCAGTTCTTCTTGCCTATTGATACTGCAGATTCATCACGTACTAAAAATAAGGTCGCATTCATCTCCTTGCTTATTGTGTTTTCTGCATGATTTACTTATCTCCTACACTGCAAGTTAGTATTTGATTTCATCGGCGTAAATATAAAATTGCAAGTTCGTTGAGAAGAATTATCACCCACACTGCATGTTTGTATCTGATCTCATCGGCATAAGTATAAAACTGTAATTTCATTGAGAACAGCGGGTGGATCTGCTCACTATCTCGGTATATCTCCTCCTAATTTCTATACGTATTTGATGAATTGTTAAGGATCGATCAAATTGCATGACGATCATGGTTTGCACAGGACATAGATATATACATCAATCTTGATGTTGTTCGGCTGTGTTGTTTGTACTACATGTGTGCATGTAGGCAAAGAGATAGGGTTATGCTCTTAACTCGCATGTTTTTCTTAGAGGAACCAATTTTTACCGTACGCATAGGCAAACAAGACATCCTTTAGGATATATTTGTGTTAAATTTTTTTGTATTGCTCACTTCGTATTTCTTTGTTACTACATAGCGGTACTATATATTCTAGAGGAAGGTACTGCACCTCACAATTCTTTATTAATTATAATCGGACAGATTAAGTGAACGGTGCTAACTTCATGCAATCAGTAATTTCCTTTGCCCTGTTAGATTTTTCTTTTCATGAATGGTGCTTATATTTTTGCTACAAAATCTGTACACCGTGGTATCTGCCCCATTTGAACCAAACAAATGCTACTCTTCAGCGTAGGATTTCAAGATAGAGACTATAGACATATCAAGTTTAAATGACGAATGATTTATGTATTTCCTTTTGTTGTGACTAGCCAAAATTTACCTAATTAAAATGGCATCTGACTACTTTTCCGGTCTTTTTGGTTTTCTCTGATAATAAGGTGGTCTTGGGAAAGAAATACTTTGGTTATGAGAACTGATCTGTTATGGTCGAGTCTACTAAGAAAGCTCACTTCCCTTCTGTAGACTTTTGTATTTTAAATTCCATGTTCTCCTGTTATTTACATACACGGTGTCCTCTGCTGCTTGGCTGAATTCTGCCTTTGAGTATGTGCATTCTGGTGTAAATTTAATAAATCTCTATATGTACAACATGTTTCTGTTACTAGCTCCAATAAAAAAAGTTAATTTTCTTGCCTGATTGTCCCATATGGATCCCATGTGAATGTGTCTTTTTGTTGTTATTGTACAAGATTTAATTTAAATAAAATAACTGTATTTTTTTACGGCTTCGTTTGACACACTTTACAAATAACTTGATAGTATTATTTCACTGATTTTTTGGTTCCCTTCGATATATTCTTCTTACCTGCTACGTGAAATGCACGTCCTGTTTTTATACTTTGTTTCTCAAGTCACCAAGAGTTTTCTAACTCGAACTGTAGGGAAAGGAAACCAAGCTACTGAACAAGACAGTTGTAGACTGAATCATGCATGGTACTAAGCCATTTTCTCATGTTCTATAGACAACCTGTTCTAGCTAAAGTGCATACTTGCAAGATACTATGGACTGAGAAAGGGTTCAGCTCAACTAAACACTTTGTTGGCCTTCCTGCCTGACTCGAAAGTACTATTTTGAACATTGCGAGTTTATTATATGAAAATGTGACTCCGGAGATTTGTAATGATGAGATTTTAACATTGTTGTTGGTGTTAAAATTTAAACAAGATGTATGGTCTACCTCAGTTATACAAATTAGTACTTACATGTTAATTATTGTATCTGTGAAAAATATCTAGGTCAATGATTTTTTGAAGTATACATTCATATGATATTTCCTGTAATTGTGTCTACGCAGAATTCCTATTTCCTTGATTTATTTTCTGCACATATCAATAAATTTTTACAGGTTAAATATTGAATCTGTGAAAATATCTAAGTCGATGGTTTTTAGAGTATACATTCATATGCTATTTTCATGTGATTGTGTCTTATGGAAAATTCCATATTTCCTTGGTTTATTTTAGAGTATACATTCATATGCTATTTTCATGTGATTGTGTCTTATGGAAAATTCCATATTTCCTTGGTTTATTTTAGAGTATACATTCATATGCTACAAAGAAACAACGGAAAATTGAGGGAGATCCCCGGTTCGCATGTTTATTTCTTTCTAGACTGGATGATTTAATTTTAATTTCTGTTAGCTTTATACGTGTGTTGTTGTTCATGTATTGTACTGTTTTACCGTGGACAGGACGACTGCTGCTTCCGAGTTCTTAGTCTTCAGTAGGTATGTAGCTAGGGACATACTTCCTTTTGTTCTTATAGGAAATTAATCGATTACTATGATTTTGCTATGCTTTAGGAATGCCTTATTTTATTTATAGGAACGCATCCAAACTAGGTGTGTACGGCTTCTATCAATCTCACAATCTCTGGTGCCATTGTTCATTTATAGATGTCCTTAATTTCTGAATCAATGGATATGGCAATCTGCAGGGAGTGAACATCTAGGAGGAATGAAGTGCTAATAATCGTCGTGCTGATAGATTTCACTTAGTATAAATGGCAGCTAAAAATTTCTACAGAAATAAAGTGGAAATAAATAGTGTAATGTACATCTAATGTTCAGTGAAGTGTCTCTAAAGAGAACATGGAGCAGTCCATTTGGTTTGGAAATTATAAGTGTAGAGTTATATTTTGAGTTGCTTATTCAGTTTCACAACAACTATAAGCAACTTACATTGGAAGAGGTTTCTCTGATGCAAGTGATGCAAAGTGGGCTGTGAATAGCATCTTAATAAAATTATCACATCTGTTACTTACCTTCTTCAAGCTAGATGATTTTTTTTCCTATGTGGTATTGAGAAAAATGCTGCATTTTACTTTCCGCTGCAAGTTCAATTAGCAACCACTAATAATACTTACCAACTATACTATGCAACCGGAACAAAAAAAAAGGTATCAATCATTATTTTCACTAAAGGCGTGGCGTGCCGTCGCGCCGAAATTCAACCAGTAGCAATCGAAGGGTAAGCTACTCTGCAAATCACCATGTCATTACTCTTAAGTACGATGAGAAAACAATATAAATATCAAGTGGCCAATCAGAACCAGCTAGTCGGTGATGATCTAAGCGTATCTTGACGGCAGCATGTCTCACGGGGCACATGTAGTCGATCCAATCAGTAGAAAACGCCTTACAGGTAGGTTGTCACGTGGACACGGTTTTATTTATGCAGAAACCACTTGCCCCCAGCCCCACACCCAAGGTCACTACAAGCCAGTGAGATCCATCTCTTGTTTAAGCCTACATTTAACCAATTAAGAGAACCAAGAGTACTGCTTATCTAAACAATAGGCCAAGTAGGCCTGCCTGCTAATAGATGCTAGGAATCACATGCATTATCTTATCGTATTGCGCTATGTTAACAGGGCCCTCACATGCCTTAAGTATTTTAATCTGTCACACTGTTCGTGCGTAAACTTTGAAAAGAAATATGTGAATAATGAGGTCACAGTAAAATTTGTAAAGCAGATCAAGCAGGGACAATGATGAAGCCTCATGGTCTGATACTGAAAAAACCCTCGACAGGCAGGTCATGTTTAGTTATGATAGGGATATGCAAGGTGTAAATATTGGCAACAAAATTTTGGTCTGACCTACCTGAACATTGGCATGATCTAGGCATCAGCTGAATAATCTTTTGACCACCGACCTCCACACAAACACAATGGAGTCGTACTGGTCAAGGGAAACTTTATATGTATACGTTATCATCATGCCTTCTTGCGATTAAAAGAAAATGGACTCTTTAACAGGCAAAAGAACAAGTGAATTTCAGAACAGAGTGACAATGTGGTTATATCATGAAGAAGGTAAGTTGTACCCAGGAATGTGTCTAGAGGTATAGACAGGCAAAAAGAACAATAACATACCAAGGTTGATTTTGTAATGCAAGAAGCTTCCACCTACTATATAAATGACAGTTTTCTTATTCAAAGCTAGAAATGACAGGCATTACTCTGACACGAGAGGGGGAATCATCTGATCTGGAGATACTGAAGGTCAGCTGTCTTCGATTCAACACTGTTGCGAGATGAATACCTACTTCTACAAAATCTAAGACCTACTTGACAATGAATATTAAAACTAAGGTTCTGACAGCGTTCTTACTTCTTAGTACCCAGCAGCCGAAAGAGTACAATACAATTATTTGAGTGGTAACAAGGAAAAGAATCCAGATCTTGATGCAGAACTGCAACATGCTCATCATTGAAAGCTAGATTAAACTAGGGTGGACGGTTAGTACACAGGAAATTAAAACAAATATTCTAAGGCTAAAGCTACTACCAGGGCATATCCATTGGTTCATGCACCATTGGCTCAATTTATACACTAGTCTTGAATTTCAAGTGAAAGCCATTGAAAATAGAGTAACATTGGAATGGTCCTCAAAAGGCACGTAAAAAGAACGTACTTAGGTGACTGCAGATAAATTTGTGTACTACAGAGTTTAAAAATCATGGCTTAATGACTGCTGGACAATAGAGACAATGCATAGGCTGCCCAGCAAAGCTGAATATGCTGGGTGGGGAGACATTTTCGGGATAGTGTTCGAGAAAAGGAAATGTGGAAGACTGGAAGTGTACATATTGACACCGAAATCTTCAACTCCCATAGTTTCATGCATATCACGGACACCACATTCATGCCTCAAGTTTGGTCCATGGCTCCACGCGTATGTGCTTCAACCACACAAATTGCTGCAAGTGGAACACTATAGATATAAGGTCGTGCTTCATCTAGGGAGTGGCAAATCTTAGTTAGGTAAAAAGAGAATCAGCATTGCCTGATGGAGGGAATAATTTTTCCAAGGTAGTTATAGACTCGTAGGTACAAGTTGATTGACCACATGAACTCCTAATGCTAGATGAATATTCTATATGGTTTTTCCATTAAAACCCACTGAAACATATCTTCTGGCTTTTCCAATGTAAAACTCAATGTAGTTTCTCCAACAACATAAGCATAATTTTATATATCATAACTATGATGGAAGAGGCAAAATGAAGTGTGAAGAAATGCATGTTCTCAGAAGAAGAAAAAAGTGTACACAAATGCCATCTCTTTCCAACCACATTCAAAGAGTCCATTTGCTTGTTATGGATAAAAATGAAGTATGCAGAAAATGCCAGCTCTTTCTCCCGTTCCAAGATATGGTTATACTTTGCCTACCTGTGCTGACACCACAGCACAGATGCCCAAGATTGAGAAATTTTTAGGACAATAGGTGAATCGGTATTCAAGACTCGTTTTCACCAAGTAAGCCATGCATTTGTGTTTTGCTAATGCATTCCTAGTTATGGACCACAGATGCGAAAATTGTTGGTTCAAGAAAAGGGTGGGCAGTTACAGTAGGGCGATTTATCAAGTAAATGAAATGGTTGTACACTGAGAAATAAGAACGCGAATAATTCCTTCCTTACCTTCCTTAACAAAGCCTTTTGTCCCAAACAAGTTGGGGTAGGCTAGATATGAAACCCTGTCACGAGGACTTCTCAGGAGGTCACCCATCCTGGTACTACTCTCGCCCAAATGGGTTTCATATCCATGGGACTGGCTAGTTTTTACGTTGGCTCGCCAAGCCTATCACAACACTTAGATATGAAACCTTTCATGAGGACTTTCCAGGAGGTCACCCACCCTAGTACTACTCTCGTGGGTTTCATATCCATGGGACTGGCTAGTTTTTACGTTGGCTCGCCAAACCTATCACAACCCTCCTCCTTTATCCGGGCTTGGGACCGGCTATGCCTAGAAGACATAGGCGGAGTTAAGAACGCGAATAATTCAGATTAAAAATTGGAGAGGCTTGATCCCCAATAAAAAAAATTGCGGGATTGATCCCCAATAATTGGGATAACTAGTAAATGAACCATTAGATTAGTTTAGAAGAAAGAAGTTCCCTGAACCCGAGATGTACACTCAAGGTTCAACATCATTGCTGAATGGTGACCAAGAACAAGTGTCGTTTCTAGTTCACTTTCAAGTTTGGAAATGTACGGTAGGGTTACCTAATAGCTTCCTTTCTTTTACAGGAAATAGCTTCTTAACTAACGTAGAGCTAAGTCTACAGCCCAGCATCTAGAGCAACGCAGTTAAATATTTCAAAGGTTAAGACACATAGCACTGAAAGTACCAACATTCACACAAATGTTAGGAATAAAGAAGGTAGGCAGTTTGAATACATAATTTAGGCGTTGCTTCCCATTATCAGTCCGCCCCATATCTCAACAAAGGTAGGCAGTTTGGGTATATCATTTAGTCTTCGATTTTTCATACTCTAATATTCTTTTTTTTTAGCGAATGAAGGTGCATCACGAGTGAGTAAGAGCACAATACACATGATTCCCTGACGAACTAAAAGGCGGATCGTACATGAATGCACTAATTGTACATGCCAGCCCCATTATTAGAGTAAAGGATCGAGCAATTCATTCCCAAGGACCAATTTAGATCAAACTGGCCAGCAGTTGACATATCAAGATTTTTTATTGGATTTTCAGTGGGAAGACGAGGCGCTTAATCCATTCAGTTACTAAGAAAGGCCCTTCCCACTTTGGAGCAACCAGTATTTGTACTGAATGTGTATGGGTCTGCATAAATCAAGGCAGGGGCAATCCCATGACTCTGTGTAAAAAGACATGTCACTTTAAGCCTCCTAGACTTTGATCAGTATACTGGTCACTAGGGTCTCTCTGACCGCATATCAAACTTGCGCAAGCACCTAGGCACCGGATAATCCTATCGCAGCACCGGTATTTTGAGCAAAGAGAAAGGGGTAAACTTACAGCGGAACCCTAGCGAAACCGCGCTAGAAAAACCAAAGCAGAGCGCCGGCTAGCGAGGCAGAAACGAGCACTGGAATCGGAGCAGAAATGCAGAACCCACGAGCCCGACATTTTGACGGGGGACTGCGAGATGGAGCCATGGAGGGAGAGATGGAGCGGGATCGATCAGGGCGCGGAGGCAGCGTGCGAGCGAGCGTGTTCCCCGGAGACGGAGAGGGAGGGACGAAGCGCGTCGGCTTCGGCTGGGCTAGAATAATAGGCCGAATTCGGCGAGCACGCTGGGCTAGAAGGGTATGGTCCTTCATGGGCCCTCCTTGGGGTTTGGTTTGGGCCAGAAAGAATGGGACGCAGGGAAGCAGCCCAAAGCAGTAGCATGCTGGTGTCTGACTGAGAAGCCGAGTGCTATTGTCAAAACTCAAAACAAATCAAAAAAAAAAACGAGAGCCCGTGTCATCGTGAGAGGTTCCGCTGACGGATTCAACGCAGCGCAGCGCTCGGGAGGTTGTTGGCGCCGCCGCGGCGGTGACCGCATCGGATGTGTGCGGATGCGACCAGGCAGGCACCCCCACATAGATGCTAGGAATCACATGCATTATCTTATCGTATTGCGCTATGTTAACAGGGCCCTCACATGCCTTAAGTATTTTAATCTGTCGCACTGTTCGTGCGTAAACTTTGAAAAGAGATATGTGAATAATGAGGTCACAGTAAAATTTGTAAAGCAGATCAAGCAGGGACAATGATGAAGCCTCATGGTCTGATACTGAAAAAACCCTCGACAGGCAGGTCATGTTTAGTTATGATACGGATATGCAAGGTGTAAATATTGGCAACAAAATTTTGGTCTGACCTACCTGAACATTGGCATGATCTAGGCATCAGCTGAATAATCTTTTGACCACCGACCTCCACACAAACACAATGGAGTCGTACTGGTCAAGGGAAACTTTATATGTATACGTTATCATCATGCCTTCTTGCGATTAAAAGAAAATGGACTCTTTAACAGGCAAAAGAACAAGTGAATTTCAGAACAGAGTGACAATGTGGTTATATCATGAAGAAGGTAAGTTGTACCCAGGAATGTGTCTAGAGGTATAGACAGGCAAAAAGAACAATAACATACCAAGGTTGATTTTGTAATGCAAGAAGCTTCCACCTACTATATAAATGACAGTTTTCTTATTCAAAGCTAGAAATGACAGGCATTACTCTGACACGAGAGGGGGAATCATCTGATCTGGAGATACTGAAGGTCAGCTGTCTTCGATTCAACACTGTTGCGAGATGAATACCTACTTCTACAAAATCTAAGACCTACTTGACAATGAATATTAAAACTAAGGTTCTGACAGCGTTCTTACTTCTTAGTACCCAGCAGCCGAAAGAGTACAATACAATTATTTGAGTGGTAACAAGGAAAAGAATCCAGATCTTGATGCAGAACTGCAACATGCTCATCATTGAAAGCTAGATTAAACTAGGGTGGACGGTTAGTACACAGGAAATTAAAACAAATATTCTAAGGCTAAAGCTACTACCAGGGCATATCCATTGGTTCATGCACCATTGGCTCAATTTATACACTAGTCTTGAATTTCAAGTGAAAGCCATTGAAAATAGAGTAACATTGGAATGGTCCTCAAAAGGCACGTAAAAAGAACGTACTTAGGTGACTGCAGATAAATTTGTGTACTACAGAGTTTAAAAATCATGGCTTAATGACTGCTGGACAATAGAGACAATGCATAGGCTGCCCAGCAAAGCTGAATACGCTGGGTGGGGAGACATTTTCGGGATAGTGTTCGAGAAAAGGAAATGTGGAAGACTGGAAGTGTACATATTGACACCGAAATCTTCAACTCCCATAGTTTCATGCATATCACGGACACCACATTCATGCCTCAAGTTTGGTCCATGGCTCCACGCGTATGTGCTTCAACCACACAAATTGCTGCAAGTGGAACACTATAGATATAAGGCCGTGCTTCATCTAGGGAGTGGCAAATCTTATAGTTAGGTAAAAAGAGAATCAGCATTGCCTGATGGAGGGAATAATTTTTCCAAGGTAGTTATAGACTCGTAGGTACAAGTTGATTGACCACATGAACTCCTAATGCTAGATGAATATTCTATATGATTTTTCCATTAAAACCCACTGAAACATATCTTCTGGCTTTTCCAATGTAAAACTCAATGTAGTGTCTCCAACAACATAAGCATAATTTTATATATCATAACTATGATGGAAGAGGCAAAATGAAGTGTGAAGAAATGCATGTTCTCAGAAAAAAAAAAGTGTACACAAATGCCATCTCTTTCCAACCACATTCAAAGAGTCCATTTGCTTGTTATGGATAAAAGTATGCAGAAAAAGCCAGCTCTTTCTCCTGTTCCAAGATATGGTTATACTTTGCCTACCTGTGCTGACACCACAGCACAGATGCCCAAGATTGAGAAATTTTAGGACAATAGGTGAATCAGTATTCAAGACTCGTTTTCACCAAGTAAGCCATGCATTTGTGTTTGCTAATGCATTCCTAGTTATGGACCACAGATGCGAAAATTGTTGGTTCAAGAAAAGGGTGGGCAGTTACAGTAGGGCGATTTATCAAGTAAATGAAATGGTTGTACACTGAGAAATAAGAACGCGAATAATTCATATTAAAAGTCGGAGAGGCTTGATCCCCAATAAAAAAATTGCGGGATTGATCCCCAATAATTGGGATAACTAGTAAATGAACCATTAGATTAGTTTAGAAGAAAGAAGTTCCCTGAACCCGAGATGTACACTCAAGGTTCAACATCATTGCTGAATGGTGACCAAGAACAAGTGTCGTTTCTAGTTCACTTTCAAGTTTGGAAATGTACGGTAGGGTTACCTAATAGCTTCCTTTCTTTTACAGGAAATAGCTTCTTAACTAACGTAGAGCTAAGTCTACAGCCCAGCATCTAGAGCAACGCAGTTAAATATTTCAAAGGTTAAGACACATAGCACTGAAAGTACCAACATTCACACAAATGTTAGGAATAAAGAAGGTAGGCAGTTTGAATACATAATTTAGGCGTTGCTTCCCATTATCAGTCCGCCCCATATCTCAACAAAGGTAGGCAGTTTGGGTATATCATTTAGTCTTCGATTTTTCATACTCTAATATTCTTTTTTTTTAGCGAATGAAGGTGCATCACGAGTGAGTAAGAGCACAATACACATGATTCCCTGACGAACTAAAAGGCGGATCGTACATGAATGCACTAATTGTACATGCCAGCCCCATTATTAGAGTAAAGGATCGAGCAATTCATTCCCAAGGACCAATTTAGATCAAACTGGCCAGCAGTTGACATATCAAGATTTTTTATTGGATTTTCAGTGGGAAGACGAGGCGCTTAATCCATTCAGTTACTAAGAAAGGCCCTTCCCACTTTGGAGCAACCAGTATTTGTACTGAATGTGTATGGGTCTGCATAAATCAAGGCAGGGGCAATCCCATGACTCTGTGTAAAAAGACATGTCACTTTAAGCCTCCTAGACTTTGATCAGTATACTGGTCACTAGGGTCTCTCTGACCGCATATCAAACTTGCGCAAGCACCTAGGCACCGGATAATCCTATCGCAGCACCGGTATTTTGAGCAAAGAGAAAGGGGTAAACTTACAGCGGAACCCTAGCGAAACCGCGCTAGAAAAACCAAAGCAGAGCGCCGGCTAGCGAGGCAGAAACGAGCACTGGAATCGGAGCAGAAATGCAGAACCCACGAGGCCGACAATTTGACGGGGGACTGCGAGATGGAGCCATGGAGGGAGAGATGGAGCGGGATCGATCTGGGCGCGGAGGCAGCGTGCGAGCGAGCGTGTTCCCCGGAGACGGAGAGGGAGGGACGAAGCGCGTCGGCTTCGGCTGGGCTAGAATAATAGGCTGAATTCGGCGAGCACGCTGGGCTAGAAGGGAGTTCGGTATGGTCCTTCATGGGCCCTCCTTGGGGTTTGGTCTGGGCCAGAAAGAATGGGGCGCAGGGAAGCAGCCCAAAGCAGTAGCATGCTGGTGTCTGACTGAGAAGCCGAGTGCTATTGTCAAAACTCAAAACAAATCAAAAAAAAAAACGAGAGCCCGTGTCATCGTGAGAGGTTCCGCTGACGGATTCAGCGCAGCGCAGGCAGGCACCCCCACCCCCACCCAGCCGTCGTCGCACCGCACGTACGTCTCCATCCTCCAGCCCAGGACTGCCGTGGGACCAGGCGTGCGGGCGGACGTATACGTACAGCGGCCAGAAAGTGGCAGAGAGGCATCGATTGATATCGTCGTCAGTCGATGTCGATCCAGTCCATCTCATCCGGCGCGTCTCGAGCTGGCCACATGACCAGACGCCAACGCCAACGACCTCATCATGCCCGTGTCGTCTCTGCCTGCCAAACACTCCCCGGAGGCCGGATCGGTCGAGTCCAAAACGCCGTCGGTGTGGTACGTACGTAGACTGGTAGACCGCTGCCTGCCTGCCTGGCTGGCTGAAACAAACAGACAGAAGAATAGTAAGTATGGTGCCTTTATTATTGCCGGTCCACGCGCTGGCGTTGGTTGGTTCACATTTCCGCTAGTAGCTACGTCCCTCCCTAGACTCTGGACCACACCTCCATCGCCCAACCAACACACAGCCATCCCATTGAGCCCATCTCAGCCGTTGCATTTCCTCCATTCTGCCTGACAGGAGGCGCACGCACCTGAGAAGCCACTCGAGTTTCAGAGCCACACACACATGCGCCAGCAGGCGGGGCAGTACGTCCTCCGGGCCTCACAAAAACGACCGTGCTCAGCTGTGGCGGTACCACTACTAGCAGTGACAGAAGCGTACACGTACCTACGGCCCGTTTGGCAGCAGGTGGATCTGGCTGGGTGGGTGCGACGTCTCCATCCATCCATCCATTCCATTCCACCGGAGAGAGGTGACAGCCCGGACGAACCAACCATTGGATTGACCGGCGGGATGAAGAAACCTAACCAAACGGAAGCCGTCGCTAGCTTGTGTGTGTGGTTACGTGCGTGCGGCGGCGGGGTTTGCTGCGGGCGACGCGACGTCGTCGGAGACCAGCCCAGCCGGGTGGACCACGTCAACGCCCGCCCGCCTCAACAACGGATTGGATTGGGCATGGGCTCTCGACCAAGGTATGGTGGACACCTGGACCAACCGTACGTATCCATCGGCGCCGCACTTCATCGGCGTGCGCGTATACGGCGACACATTGGACTTGGACCGGGAAAGAAGAAGAAGAAAAGCGGCGGCGGCGGTGGCCATACGACCGAAATTCCCTAGGCTGGGAACTGCCTGTCTGTCCCCATGGATGTTCTCGTGTCCATCCACACACCCAGCCACAGCGTTGAGTGTTGGAAAATGAAACATTACAGATTCACTAGCAGATCTAACCACATAAGATAAACTAGATATTACTATATGAGAACAGCTCAGCTTATAAGCTGCTACAACTCTCTAAAAAATGTCGGACGGCGTGCCATCGAGCACTGCAGATTACGTATACACTCCACATACTACTAGCAGTACACTAGCTAGTACGTACATGCATACCGGTAGTACAAGACGCAATAAATATCAATTCCAGGCTAGAGAGACGATCGAGGGTGGCTTCAGCTTCAGACACAAGGCAAATATATAGTATTGCAAGGCGCGCATCTGGGGCTAATCGATCGGCTCCGATCGAAAAGCCAAGCCAGCCTCGCACCGCGCGCACGGTCGTACTTGCCTTCTTCATTCAGCAGCGGGCGTTCACCGGTCTCGCACGGATCGATCAACGAAAAAAGGGAGCTAGCCGTCCCTTGAAGTGACATTTAATTCCGACGATAGTATATAGTTGGAGCCCAGCAATGCAATGCATGCATGCATAATGAAATCATTGGACCCAGTGAATTCCCGATAGATCAGGTGGGCCTTAAGCATGCTTGCAGCTTGCGTACGTAGAAAGAAAATGGATCACACTCACACGCACAGAGGTTAGTTAGCCATGCACATGTGAGCTCAAAACCACTTTGTGTGAGGGAGAGATCGAGTCGGGTTGGGTGCGTGGTCACGGGCTCACAGCTCACGCCACACCAACGCGAGAGAGGCCGATAGATCTATCTATCGTACGGGCTCGATCTCGGATCTCCTCTCCCACCCTGGTCGATCGTCTCCATTTCTTCTGGCTATATCTAGCTAGCTATCTTGTCGCCACTCGCAACACACCCAGACCAAGCTATGGCTACCGTAGCTTAGGAAACTACGGTTTGTAGCCAGCCACAGGTGTGGGCATCCGGCCGGTCGTGTCAAAACCGCGCACGTTGGAATCATTCGCACGCAGGAAGGCAGCACGAACGCTGCATTATTGGTCCGGCTCAAATATAAAACAGGCGGGAGTTTGGTCGACACACGGTTCTTTATATAGAAAGTACACAGTCACACTGCTGGGTTATTCCCGATCGAGCCGCAGTTATGAATTATCTACGCATTGACAAGGGATATATGGAAATGAAATCGTATTCTTAGCTAGCTAGCCTGGACGGATCGATTCTTCCGTCACATGAGCGACCGATCGATGGATGCTGCGTGCATTTAGAGATGCCTCCTTTTCCTTCTATTTTCACCTCCGGCTTTCTTTTGCCCTGATTCCACCAAGGCATCGCGCGAGAAAGTTTAGGCTTTACGGGATTATCCCCCCATTGCCATTGCCATTGGTGGTGGGTTAAGTTGTCATCATCCGCTCCCTCCAATTTGCTAGTACGATAGTAAAGTAAGAGTAGTATATCTTATGTAGTTGGGGAGGGGGAGAATTTTCAGGCCAGCCCTGACCTGAAAGGAAGAAAAGCGGAAAGGGACGAAATATATGAATGAAAAAACAAGTGTCTGTTGGTGTCGTGGACGATTGGGGAGGGAGGGCATGCATCTGTGCACTGCTTTTTAGGACAGATCCACGCATCTACAGGTGTGGATAATCAACGCCAAATCCAGTCGGCACACTACTAACGGAAATCATGCATGGCACCACTGACCTATACTGAGGGCGTCGAGGTCACCTTAATTAACATTTCATCAGCTTTATGGTAGCCGTTGTATACGTCGTTGAGATCGCAACATTTGTCGCTCATCCAATGAAATGGAGGGCAAACATTTGCCACTCTCCCCTGCATCTCAACAAAACAACCGTTTGTGCTTCAGGTATCGAGCTTATCACTAGCAGCATTGTGTTCTCGTCTAAAAGTAATAATAAATTGCATTGGTAACGAGTGGATATTTCTTGGCTCGCGAGTTCCAGTGCTCTCTCTCCATTTAAAAAATCAAAAATCGTAGTTAAGAAGTTCAAAAAATGCTGAAAAAATCCAGATGTAGCCAATGCTATATCCCACAAACGTGCACAATATCGACTTCAAATACTTTGTATTATGAGCTTCACAGAAATGACAAAAGTTTGAATTTGAGTATGCATATTTTCAAATCCCTAAATTTATTATATTTTGTTATTTTTGTGTATCCTATAATAAAAAGTATTTGACATTTATATTTTGGTGGCTACATCCGGATTTTATACGGGATTTTTTTAAAATTATAAATATGATTTTTGAATATTTTAAAATAGAGAGAGGACTGGAATTAACTCGGGAGTCAAGGACACTTTTTGATTAGTAATACTTTCTGAATATTTTGCACCGATCTGAGTATGCATATGCACTGCTTTTTAGGACAGATACACGCATCAACAGGGATAATCAACGCGAAATCCAGTCGGCACACTACTAATAGAAATCATAGCACCAGGGACCAAGGGACGGTCACCTTAATTAACATTTCATCAACTCAGCAGATGACACTTTATGGTAGCCATTGTACACGTCGTTTAGATCGCAACACTTGTCGCCCATGAAATGGAGGGCAAACTATAGTAGTACTATCATTGGAACCCAATGTGAACTAACCAACATATTTTGACCAGATAGCAAAACTGCTAACTACATATGCTAACAAGGCAGTGTGCACCGCGCTTCGCTTGACCTCTCACCCATCCTGAGATTGCTCTAGGCCAAGCACGTTTAACTCAAAGTTATTGCGAGCTGAGTTTCCGGAAAAGAAGATGCACCTTGTTGATATAATTATCCTATCAATCCTATTAAGATCTTGGCCAAGATTTCATGGTAGCTAATCACGAATCGAGATATGCTTGTTACTCTTGCAGATAGACACTGCTAGATGGATAGGAGTCAGTTGTTCCAACATCCAGCGTGTGCATTTACCGTGACAAGTCTATGAAAGTTTTTTATACTCTACAAAATCATTCGAAAAGAGCCGGGGTCAAGACTTGGTAACTGACTAACTTGGCAAATCGAGAAGAATGTTAAGTCAAAACGACGTGGGTGCATGTGTGCACAACCTGGCCAAAACGAAGATGTTGATCTGGGCCAGTTAGATCCTATGATTTAGTTAGTTAGCCTACGAGAACAAGTCACAAGTTTTGAGATCATGAATCCTGATTCTATCAATTATATTCTATCCTTGCAGCTTATTTATATTAATTGTTCTGAACTTCTGATTGTATCCTCATCAGCTGTCTGCTTGATATATTCTGTCATTCTAAGAAAAATTTGTAATATGCTAATTTTTTTCTATCATAGCCACTTGAAGCTGTTGTTCATGTTGTCTATTTCACTTTCATTTGCAGTTCTACAATGCTAATTTTGGTTAAGTTAGACTGATGCTTAAATAGCTTTGCTTGTTGCTCCTTATTCTTAGTAGCATATGTGTTTGATCTTATTACTCGAGAATTATCTTGTTAGGATTAAGATTTATGCACTGCACTGTTTCTTCGGGATTCTTCTTTAATCTGTTGAAACATATTTAGTGTTCCCTCATAGAGTTTGATTAGAGGAAAATCTTTCTAAACTTTTATTCACCCACTTTAGTCGTGTACCTTGATCTTTCATTATTCTACAAAAAATACTAATCTCCCTCTCTCGCAAACTCAACAATATCCCGCTTCGCCCACTCTTGGCATCATATCAAAACTTTTGGAAGCCCGATTAGGTGCAGGCAATTCAATACACGGTAGAAATGCCATACGGCTAGAGATTTCCGAAAATTATAGGTATCAGTTTACGCTACATTCGCTCAAATATTTACATGGATCTGTCTAAACATCAGTTATGTCGTGCATTAAGATGATAAAACATTCGCTGGAGAATCTACGTGGATAGTTGGGGCAGGCAACATGCGGATTTTATCATTATTGTTCCTCATAAACACCAAATGTTAATGTGTTTAACGACAATTCCCCGACTGTGTATCTTGGGAAGATAGACTAAGATTGACCTCTCAACCGATTTAGAATTTTGCAACTTTTGTTTGCACAAACACAATACCACACAAGCTCACAAACACGCACCTATATATGTCCATCCTTATGAACACACGCATACACTGTACCTATGAACGGACGCATGCATCCTAACCCTATGAGCACCACCAAAATACCGAGCCGGTGGATCTTGAGACTGACGAATTCACAATAGACATTTCATTGTTGACGGGCGTGGCGCTGCGTGTAAGGAAAAATTGAAACCGAACTTGAACTTGTCTTAATTGACTAGTACTCTAGAAAATCTAGTCTATCGATAATTACCAAGAGCGTCTCCAGGTTAATACTTGAGATAATGAACATGAGATTACGGTTGTAATAACCATGCATTGGTTGCTTAAATCTCTGGCTCCGGTGACCGTTAAACAAAAGTGTGTGTTCCCCGCCTCCATGGATGGATAAACCCGACGGACGGACGGACGGACGGACGGCGACGCGGCATTCCCAAGGGTTTGAAGCGTCAACGCGGCGGCCAGTCACCCGGTGGCCTCGTCAGATCCGCACACGCACCGTTGGCAAGCTAGCTAGGCTGTGCAGCGCAGTTTCTGTCTTTCCGGGCCGTGGAGGTGGAGCAGCAGCAGTAGGACGCTGACGCGGCCTCGGCTCCCCGCTTCCGGCGCTTTTCTAGAAACTCTTCCTCCCCGCCTCGTGCTCCATCTCAGGCTGACGTGAAAAGTGAAAATCAATCTCATCTCCCTACCACCACAGACCTACAGGTACTTGCCGTCCGCCTGACTGATCATCAGACTACTACGCTCCGGCTGACACGTACTGTAGCTACTAGCTTCAATCTTTTTTTTTTAAACAAAACTAGCTTCAATCTCAAGCTTCTTTCTCTCAGGCTGGCCGGCGATGCATGCGGCCGGCGGAGGTTCTGTTACATGTGCTGTGCCTACCGCGGTAGAGTGGAGTGTTCTCATTTATTTATGTTGGCCGATCGATCGATCTTGACAGACAGCCGCAACAGCACGTCGCGTCGGCGGTTGAGAGATAGCGGCGGGGCGGGTACGTACGTACGCGCACTGGAGTGTGGCTGTCATGCTTGACCTGGACAGTGACGGCGTGATTCGCAAGAATGCACAATACAACAACTCGATCGTATGATATGATTTGGATGGCATGTCATCTTCAACCCTATTACCCTACACGATTAGAAAACTAGTACGTACTAGATTTAGGTTCCGCGGGTGTTTGATTGCATAGAACAACCAAAATAATTGTAAAAAATGAGGCTCGACTGTAGGATTTTCTCTCCAAAATATAGAGTGCAAAGAAATCATTAGGAATTCCAACGGATTGTAATAATCATGTAAATCAAATGACAATTGTTGGAAAAAATCCTAAGAATCCAAATCCTACACAATTCTTTTGAACCAAGGGTTATTCGCCAGCCAAAGCATGTCAAATCTGGACAAGACATTTTTGTTAACTGCGGACAAGTCAACCAATTCACATAGTGTTTGCATGTCCACTTCATCTGCAGTATTCTTAAAACGTAATAGTAGAAAGAACACATGTCATACCAATTAGCTTTACATGATTTCACCAAATTTTGTCATGGAGAAACGAAGAATTTAAAAATGACGCTTGACTAGAAGTTAGATTTCCTATGAATTTCACTGCAAAAAAAATTGTAGGTAAAAATCCTTTGAGATTCAACGCTACAAACCGCCATGAATGAAATTCTAAGGATTTTCAGTTATTGAAATTTCTATCCAAATCGTTTGAATCAAGGAGGCCCTTAATTTAAAATCATATGGCCGGGTCGTATGGCACGGTTTGTGTGGTCAGATGGAAAGATAACTTCTCGCAAAATATTGGCTATTAGATGAGTATTGGAAAGTGGGGCACATCCAACTATGGTTGTAGCATTTTTTTTAACCAAATTCGTTGCCCAAAACTTGGCAAATGTGGACAATTGTACCACAATAGTGTCGAACAAATGTACCACAAAATTATACATTCGAAACACATAAAAAACAACCATTCGACGAACTTTGAACCAGTTCCATAAAGAGAACCGATGATAGATGTTTGTCAAGCAATTTGGATTCCATATACTTAGAGCGAAGTAGATTGCTCTGGTGGATAACTAAAGACTACATAAAATAAAAATCGCGATTGCACCTAAGAATGATATTTGCATTATAATTAAGGCCGCAACTGAAAAGAAGAGAAAGTTGTTAGATCATTTTCTTTCTTTCCAAATGCTTCCATACACAAGCCGGGTTCCATTATCAAGTGAACAGAGTTCTAGCACCTAAGTATTGTTGAAAAGGAAAAAAGGAACTTAATGAACCAAAGGATCATACAACTGCACAAGTTCAAAAACATATACGAGAAAGGATATTCTAAGCATGCTAGCCATGTTTTTTCGCAAGTCAAGCATTTCTGACTAGGAACTCCTACCGAAGTTTAAAAAAACTAAAACACTCCAGAATATACAAGGCAACAACACACGACCTTTCGAGTTTGGGAAATGTTTCGGCAAACACGAAATAAATACAAGTATTGTCATTGTTGCCCATTTTCATCAGCACCACTTCATCTTCCTCTTAGTTCCACAATCTTATATCAGATCATTCTTCCATTGCATTCTCCTCCGATTCTTCGGTGAGCTGGCAAGATTCAATCGTGTTGCATCATGAGCTCAAGTCCCTATACGCTGCACCCAGGCTCCTCCTATCCCCAAACCTACCCAACACCAAAGGAAAGCACATAAGTTTCTAGTCAAGACAAGCCATGATATGAGTTTTCCAAAGTGCCCAAGACGGAGAGGCCACTCCAAAAATATACATATTAGTCCCATGAGAACCAGAAAGCAACCCATAAGAAATACCGAGTAAAACAAAATGGTCTAATCCTAGCACAAATTGTAGTGCTATCAGCTCTCCACATAGAAACAACAATTGGGAATTCAAAGATAAGATGCTCGATAGTTCCATGAGCAGAGGAAATTCTATAAGTATAATTTATGACCCATTTTTCATGATTTTAATCACAATGGCATTATTTAATATTGGCCAAAGGCAGACTTTAATTTATAAGGGACTTAAGATTTCCAAAGTTGGCTAAAAGACCTGTCAACACTTACTAGAGATAGTTTTTATACATGGACTTGACAATGAATTTTCCTAATTTGAATTTCCACCTTGGGACATATATGTCTTCACGAGTTACCACACATTTTTCGTATCATGACATCTAGTTCGGCCCAAATTCTTTCATTTCTTTCTTTGTAAATAGGTGCTCTCATTTATTTATTTTTTCATTTTGAGTTATAAGATTCTTTATAACCAAACAAGCCATATGGCTTGTTTTTTATGGATTTTAGTTTTTTTTATGGAATTTAGTTCTCCAGAATTCATCTGAGAATAGATAGGTGCTAGATCTATAGCATTGTATTGTATGACAAGGTAATCCCTTCGCGTTGTTGGATTTCGGACACTAACATGAGTGACACTGTATTTTCTATTGACCAGGTTCGACCTCGACTCGTGGACGAGAGAAAGTTAATCCTGAAAGGATCGTATGACACCTAGAGGGGGGTGAATAGGTGCTATTTCAATTTTAGTACTTTTTAAATTTAGGCTTGACACAAAAGGTAAATTCTCTAGATATGCAACTATGGTGAATTTAGCTATATGACAAGCTAGCAACTAAGCAAGGTACACTAAGTAAAGACGGTAAACAAGGATAGAAGTAACCGAAATGAAAGCACGCGGAGAGACGGATGTAATCCCGAGTTCCTCCTTTTTAGGGGAGTACTTCTCGTTGGAGAGGTGTGAGCTACCACGAAGGTCAAAACTCAACCGCCATAAAGGCGGACGCACCTTCTTCTCCGATGAACCGCACCACAAAGGTTTGGTTCACCTTCCACTATCGAAATCCTTCAAGGCGAAATCCGTAGCCTTTACAACAACGATCCGGGGCACAACCCATAAGAGGATTGGGGGCTCCCGAACAGCTACAATCTGTCACAAAGACAACAAGTGAGTACAATAAGAAGCTAGGTTTTCCCTATGGAAATCTTAGCAAAGGGTCTCTCAAGTGAATGAGGGGGAAATGAAGAACGGCTTGGTGAAGATGTAGATCCGGGGTTTCTCCTTCAATCCTCCAAGTATCAACGAGTTTGGGTGGAGGGATTGGGTGATCTATTAAATCTTGAGCTTGCAAGTAATGGTGTTCTTCAATGTGGTCAAGCTTTCAACTTCCACGAATCCTCGTGGAGAGCACACCGATGCACCAAATGCAAAATGCAAGAGCACAAGTGCTCAAATCCTTCACTCTCAAATCCCACCACAAGCAACTAATGCTTATGGGGGGAGAAGAGAGGAAGAACAAAGAAGAGAACCACACAAAAACTCCAAGATCACGATCTACTAGGTTCCCCTCACTTAGAGGAGGAATGGATTGGTGGAAATGTTGATCTTGATCTCCTCTCACTTTCCCTCAAAGATATGCAACAATCATGGGAGGGGTTGAGAGAAAGGCAAGCTTTTCCAAATGTCAACAATGGAGGAGAGAGAGGGGAAAAACAAGCTCAAAGGGTTAGAGAACCGTTGGGGAAGAAACCCCCTTAAATAGGTTCTTCCAAAACGTGACCGTTGGGCAAAAATCGCGGGGCCGGCCTAGCTCCAGCCGGCCTGGCACTCGAGCAAACCGGCCTTGGGGCCGGGCGAGCAACCGAGCGAACCGGCCTCGGGGCCAGCCTGGGCCGGCGGGAGGGCCGGCCGAGCGCCCGAGAGAACCGGCCAAGGGGCCGGCCAGGGCCGGCCTGGGAGCCGGTGGGGAGGCCGACGCAACCGGCCTGGGGGCCGACCGATAAAACTGTAAAAACGCCCAATACGAAAACGAACATATCTTGATCATCCGGACTCCGTTTTCGATATTCTTGGGCTCGTTGGAATCGCAACGAAGAGCCCTTCAAGATTATGCAGAACAACATCATAGTCCATCATGTGAGGATAAAACCAAATGAAGAAAGGTAAACCTTGTCTAAATAAGAACAACCGGTAAATCCTGAAATGTAATAACTTTTGCAAGGAAGCTCCAAACGAGATGAAACCAACGAGGTTGGAAAGGTAGCGACAAGAGCTTTCCTACAAATATTAAGGGTCAAAAATATAGAGGAGATATCACACATGGGAGGTGTGGACCTTATCTCGAGGGGGACCGGTAATATTTCCAACACCGGGAGCGCAACAAGTTTTCCATCCAAAATCCATTTTCGAAGAACTTGGGCTTGTCATGAGGATCACAACAAAACACCAAAACCCAACAAAGGAGAAGAATCAAATAAGAACCAAGACAGATGATATGCCAAGTATGCAAAGGTTTGAGCTCTCCACAAAGATGCGATCAAGTTACTCACTTGAGAGCCCCTCTTGATAGTACGCCGTCTATCCTATAACCCGGTCTCTAAACTAACAACATGAGATCGGTAAAATAGAAACCCTATCAAGATCATACCTTTGCCTTGCGCATTCCACTTGAGCTCGATGAAGACGATCTTGACTCTCTCAAGTTGGAACACCTTTCTTGATTGTGCTTGCTAGCACATGCTTGATGAAGACTTCCCAAATACTCCCCCATAAACCATTATGGGAGAGCCTCGCTTAGCTCCGTCTTCATGTATCCACTTGCGCTTCATATTCTTCTCTTGATATAGATGATGGCTTGGAGATAAACATGAATGTTCACTCAATCTTCTTTTCCAAGCCATGCTTGCAATAAGCTCAACTCTAGATGACCATTCTTCATATAAACCCTTGAATAGAGCATTGATCATCATGTAATCTTTTAGAGTCCAACACATGAACTCCAAGCTTTTCCTATGGACAAGATCTACAAGAATATCTCAATGCAAATATTAGTGCATAAGGATTGTCATTAATTACCAAAACCACACATGGGGCAACACATGCACTTTCAAATCCCCCTGAGCGACCTTGGGTATACTAACGTGGATGCATCGATGAACTATATTGATGCAAAATAGCTTCCATCGTGATTTTTTCTGAGAGATCTGAATTTAGAGGATCTCCACTCCAACAGAAGTTTCGAAGGGATCAACCCAACATATCAGAGATAATTACAAATGACTCATGGGTTTGTTTTTTATAGGCCTAGAGCCTTTTACGAAAGACCACCTCTATCCTTTTTTTTATTTACATAAGACCACCTCTATCCTTGGTGGGAGAGGGAAAGCGAGGGCAAATAGTATAACTCTAGAGAAGCCTAAAATGGGGCTAAGGAGAAAAAAAAGTAAGGGTAACCGTGTTTTATTTGGTCTAAGAGAAGAGTTGGTTTTGATGAATGATTGATGATCATGGGCTTAGTGGTCTCCATTCTCATTTGTTAGCTTATTATCTTACCCCTTTGACCTCATGTCTTACCCCTTTGTGAGACGAACTAGAGTAGTATATATATGCAAATTTCAAAAGAAGCCTACTAGTGTGCACAATGTCACCAGTAGATGACAAACGACGGAACGGTATAATAAGTACACTTGCGATAACATATACAGCGAGGGTTGTGAAGCCGACTTCGAGCTGGCGCATACAATACGGCCCGTGCAAAGGACGAGGAGCGAAAATGGCCCTCAGGCGACGACAGGGACAGAAACAGAGGAAGAAAGAAAATCGTTTCTCGCGTGCCAGATAATTTTATTTGCACCAGCGCTGCCAATCAGCCGAGCAAGAGAGGGAGATAGATCCACGTCAGCTTCAGGTGAGCTGGGCGGTGGCCGGTCCAGCAGTTTTCTATTTCTGAGGCCTGCCCGGTTTCCAGTTCCGACGAGCCAAAACAGACGGAGGGGAAGGGCCGGAGAGAAAAAGAATTGTTGGGGGAAGGAGGAATAAAAGTGAGTGAGAGAAATAAAGTGAGAGCAGAATCCCAATTCCCCAAGTACACCACCACTACTACGACGCACGAGAGAGAGGAGGGGAGCACTTGACGCTACTACTACAAGAGAGGAGAGAGAGAGAGGGCAGCGGCAGAGGGCTGCAGCAGGGGCAGAAGCATTAGAAGGGGCAGTTGTAACCAAGTGGCAGCAGTAGATAGAGCCATCTATCTATCTATCTCTACAGGTATAAATCCTTCCTTCCTCCCTCCTTGCACATCTGGTGGTACTCTAGGGAGGGGGCGGGGACGACGAGAACAAGGAGGAGTAGTTGGTGGGGATTTCTCGGGCGCTGGGCGATGGGGAGGGCCTGATTGGCCGCGATCTTGCAGTGGGGATTTTTCCGGGTCCGGCGATCTCCCCTCCCTCCCCATGGCTTCGATTTATTAGGTGCGGTTTCTTTCCCTTCCCCTTGTTCTATCGCCGCCGGCCCTGTTCGGTCAGCCGTGGATGGATGGATTCGTGTTATCTTCTTCCTGCTGTTAGGATGGAGGAGAGATTTGGTTTCGGGCGGGAGGATTTGGGGGCCGGCAGATCGGCCGGTCGATCGATTGGGGGTTCTCGGTGCAAGATTCGATTTTTATGTTCACGCGGTCGCCTCAGATCTCAAATGCTCCCCTGTTCCTGATCCATTTCTCTGTTCCTTTCTCGATTTCGTCCTCGCTTACTTTCCTTTCCTTTACTCCCCCTGTAAATTTCGTTATTGCAGATCGCGGCTGGAGATTAGCGAGCACGCCAAGATTTGCCCCCCTTCCTTTTGGATCAATCTCGGAAGAGCAGGTAGCTAGGAGGAGGTAATAATAATCAAAGAGAGGAGATGATGCTGGAAGTCAAGTCCTGCCTCGTCTCGCGCTCCCTGGCGAGCTGCTGCGAGCCGGAGTCGGAGTGGGCGTACCTCGCCCACGAGGTCTCCGTCCTCAGCGGCAAGCGCCCGGCGCCGGAGGAAGGCTTCGAAGTAGAAGACGTGGACGAGGTGGAGGGCGGCAGCAGCGGGAAGCGCAGCAAGTCGCCCTCTCCGCAGCCGCACACGCCGGACATCACGGAGGGCCACGGCTCCAGCCGCCACGTCTCCTCAGGTGGCGCTGGAGAGCAGCAAGGCTCCGGGAGCAATCTCATTGGTGAGATTGGTCGCGACCTCTCCATCAACTGCCTCCTCCGGCTCTCCAGGTCCGACTACGACTCCGTGGCCTCCTCAACAGGGACTT
This sequence comes from Poa pratensis, assembly GCA_947311845.1. Lineage (NCBI taxonomy): Eukaryota > Viridiplantae > Streptophyta > Magnoliopsida > Poales > Poaceae > Poa > Poa pratensis. The sequence goes on from CAMZMU010000064.1 coordinate 13,871,806, forward strand.
CAATTCCCTGGTGCGTAACGGGGAGATCTACCGCCTCAGGCGGCAGAATGGGATCGCGGAGCATTGGGTCTACTTCTCCTGCAATGTTCTGGAGTGGGATGCATATGACCCGTACCGCGAGCGCTGGATCCAGGTGCCCAAGATGCCACCGGATGAATGCTTCATGTGCTCTGATAAGGAGTCGCTTGCTGTGGGCACCGAGCTGCTCGTATTTGGGATGGCACACATTGTGTTCAGATATAGCATCCTAACCAATTCATGGACCCGGGCTGATCCGATGAACTCACCGCGGTGCTTGTTTAGTTCGACAAGTGTCGGTGAGAAGGCGTATGTCGCTGGAGGCACTGATGCCTCTGGAAAGATATTGAGCTCCTCGGAGATGTATGACTCCGAGACACATACTTGGACACCCCTTCCCAGCATGCATAGGGAGAGGAAGATGTGTTCTGGGGTGTTCATGGATGGCAAGTTCTATGTGATTGGTGGTGTTACCAATAACAACAAGGTGTTGACCTGTGGTGAGGAATATGACTTGAAGCGGCAGTCCTGGAGGGTCATCGAGAACATGTCCGAGGCCTCAATGGTGTGACCGGTGCTCCTCCGCTCATTGCAGTTGTCAACAATGAGCTTTATGCAGCTGATTACAGTGAGAAGGATGTAAAGAAGTATGATAAGCTGAACAATAAGTGGATCACTCTTGGAAAGTTGCCCGAGAGGTCTGTGTCGATGAACGGCTGGGGCCTTGCTTTCCGAGCGTGTGGTGACCGGCTGATTGTCATCGGAGGTCCAAGGACTTCTATTGGTGGCATGATAGAGCTTAATTCATGGGTCCCGGATCAGCAACCGCCTGTGTGGAATTTGGTTGCCAGGCGGCCATCTGGGAACTTCGTGTATAACTGCGCTGTGATGGGGTGCTGAGTCCGCTGAATAAAGATTCATTGCAGTGGATATTTATGAAGAATGATAGTATGCACAAAGGCAGCCTGTTCAATTGTTCCAGCCCTGATTCTTCGTAGCGATTCTGCCCAGTTTCAGACCTTAACTGGACATCTGCTGAGCGGCAGCAGTCTCTCATGTAACCCTTGAGTTCTAATACTTCTGTTTTCCTCGCTAATCCATTTCTACATTTGCATTTGGATCAACAGCTCGTGATTTCAAAGATACGAGACTATGCAAAAACAGTGTTATATTAATAATCTAGAAACAACTTCCAGAAGGCTTTTCACTGTTGATGAAAAACCTGTTAAGCAATACTTGATTCATCTTTGGCTGCAACAAAGGCATGTTGTTCTATTATGAATAACAGTACCTCACATTCACTGGTACAATTTTTCTGTATCCATGATATGCTTTTTCGTGTTATCAGCTTCTGTGTTGGTAACGATATGTTGTCGTGTTATCAGCTTACATGAACATGTGCTAAAACGTGTGTAGACGCTGCCATTTGGAGCAAGAACAGGGTCGGAAGAAGATGGCTGCGCTCTTTTTTACAGTATGATCAGCCATAGCAATAGTTGGCGGCTACATCACAGAGAAAACGGCCATGTGGTTTCAGCGGAGAAAATTGCAGCAAACACCACCCTTTGTGGCACTTGTTACATAAAACACAGAAACAAAACCTCTTTTGCAGCAAACCACACATTTTTGTCTAATTAGTTGCATCTAGCCCAAATATACCGATTAATCTTGTTTTGGGTTAATTTTTACAGCTAACACCAAGCTTTGTGTTAGTTTTTGCACCAAATATAGAAATACAACCTCTTCGTAACGCCTCATATTTTTTGGTTACAGATTTATCCTATTCTGGGTTAACTTTTGCAGCTAGCACCAAGGTTTGTGTTATTTGTTGCACCAAACACACAAATAAACACTGATTAGTTTTTTTACCGTGACACTGATTAGTTGTCACAAGTTATTTTGACAGCGTTGTGCTACAAGAGCTGGATTATGTTAACGACGTTAACCGGTCTGCTTATGTTAACAAGTTATTTGGGATATGTGTAGCTTATTAGAAAAAAATAGTTCTATGTTGCAAAAGAGATTTTATTTATGTGCTCCCTACAACAAGTGCCACAAAACCTCGTGTTAGCTGCAAGTAATTAACCAATAAATCAAGACTAATCATTTATTTGGGCTGGGTGCAACTAATTAGACAAAAATGTGTGGTCTGCCGCAAAAGAGGTTTTGTTTCTGTGTTCTGCGCAACAAGTACCACAAAGTGTGGTGTTATCTGCAATTTTCTCGGTTTCAGCGTGATGTTTCTGCTTTTAACATTGCCCGAAATGAAACGCAAGCCTTCTGTTCATCTTCAGTCTGATACTATCTTACATGAGCAAGAGATAATAACATTTTGTGTAAGTTTGCTTGAATGAAAGAAAGCATGCTTTTTTTTAGTGGAGAAGTGAATTCACAGCTACTCTCGAATCTTGCTTCTCGTTGCGAAGAATACACGCGGTTACTTGCAAGGCAGAGATTGCTGCAAATTGTGCACGCTGCCTGACTAGTCTGCGCGTCTTGCCATCAGGTCAGAAAAGCCTGTGTTCCGTCCGAGTCTGGCAGACAGTACAATCCGAATCCGATGGATTGTTCCATGATGCAACTTGACCCTTTCTGGGAAAGAACGAAAGGGAAGAACAGAGGAGGAGGTGGGCACTGTGCAGCAACCTGTGCCTGAAATGCTCGTGTTGCGTTGCGTGAAGCTTCCTCCTCCTTGACCCAGCTGGAAGGAAGGCTACGTCCTACACGGCTACACCACACCGCGACCTTCTTTTTCCATGATCTCTCCGTGGCCGTCGCTGTTGTTCCGTTCCGGCATCGAGTTCTGTCGTGCGGTAGCTGCTCCATTGCGACAGAAAACTCTGGCTGGGTTTCCATTGCATGGCCATGTTCTTCTTCCTCTTCCGGTCCGTTCTTTTCCGCCGGCCATTTGCTGCGCCCAACCACCCCCTTGTCCTGCCGAGTTTAGTCAGAGCTCCAAATCTGCTCGTCTCCTTGTGTGCGAGTTTCAGCTGCATGCAATGTGTACCAGAGTTGTTGCTGATATATAATTCGCTGCTCTTGTGCGGGACCAACAAGAAAATTAGGCTAGTTATTGATAATTCGCTGGCGGCCTTCTGGAACCTTTTGCCATCAATCAACCGAATAATGATGATAATTTGTCCGGTTTCCACGCTTGCACATGTAATTTGCGGAGAACATTTTCCAGTAGTGGAGAATATAAACATCTATCAATCGATCCATCTATCTCGGCTCGAGCATATGAAACCATGCCTCAGCTTCGTCTCCTTTATTTATTCGCGAGTAATGCGTTAGGCCCCGGCAGGAATTTTCACCTCTTGTCGCTAATGCCTCCGACTGTTTATGCCTGATGAAGGAGTGCTGAACACGCCGGAATGAAATGTCATTTTCGCTCTCTCCCACCTAGCCAATTACGTGCGCTGCCAAGAAAGAAAGAAAGAAAGAACAATCATTTGCGTTGCATGGCTTCTTCCCTTCCGGGTGACGCGCCACCGCAAGTTGCGACGAGCTTTACTTCGTTAAGTCTCTTTCTTCTCCCTACCAAGCAATGCGCATCATCGGATCTTCTCCCTACCCATTGTCCACTGATCGGTCGTTCCCGGCCCGTCACCGTCGATCATCGCCGTTCCCCCATGGCGGAGTCGACAGCGACGGTAGCCGCGTCAGCGGCGGCGCCGGCGCAGAGCTCCTGGCGTTTGGGCCTCGTGGGTTCAAACCATTGACGCTCGAGTCTAGCTTTGCGGCTGGTGGACACCAAGGTTGATTTTGACTTGTCTTGTTTTCTCGTTCCGTTCGGCCATCCAACATTATTACGCGTGCGTGTTTTGGGCTGGATGCATCGTTCAGTTTAGGCCCGGTGATTAGTGGGCTTTTAAAGGCTCATAACCAGGCCAGATTTGCTGATCTCGCTGCTAGCCGTCATCTGGAAAAGAAGCTCGTGCATGCTTGCCTTTTTCTTCTTCTTCAGAATTCAGGCACATGATGGCAGGCCGCAGCTACAACATACAGAAAGAAGGCTCGGATAGGACGACGTCTGTTTTGTCCTGGATATCCTTGTTGAATTCCCGTGGAGGCCGACAGCAGCAACTGTGAGGCGGGAGCCAATGGAACTGCCAGTAATTAGCTACACATGTGAGTGAGCACAGAGCAGAGCAGAAGCGCCCCTACATGGTGCTACGATCTTGTACTGGTACTGCATGCAGCAGCAGCAGTCTCGATCGTAGGGGCTTCACTTCCACCGGCCTCTCATTCATTAATTCACCATCCTGTGGCCATTGCCTAGCTATGAGCTAGTATCCCTCAAGTTCTGACGGAGATTGAAGGAATGTAGTTCACGACCTCTGAACAATAGGATTGCAAATTCAGGATCAGGGCTCCCTTGACGGACGAGATCTCACCTCGGAGATTCGCGGACGGGCGGCGTCGCCGTGCCCGGACGGCGCGGAATCCGCTGCACAATCAGCGGGTCATCATGGCACTATCATTGATAGCTGCCACTGCTGACGAGCCCGCTCGGTCTCCGGGCACCCCGGCGATTCAGTGAATCTACACACTGAATCTGACTGCATGTCCCATCTTCTTTCGGCACTTGCACCTCTGCGGCCGCACGGCCCCTAGGCCGGTGCATGTGGCGATGTCAGGACAAGTACTGACAGTGCTGTAAAGGTTAGTGCCATCCGTTAAAGAGGGGAAATGGGTGACTAGTAAACTTCCACGAACGGTTGAAATGATTAAGAAGTACTGCTGCATTTTCAGTTCACATCCACCAAATGTCAAATTTAAATCTTCTCAAGCGAGTCCAAAGGTTTGCCGTTGCGGCAGAAATCTCTTTAGAAAATTTTGTGTACATTAAGTTATATAAGACACATAAAATATGAAGTTGTAGACAAAAGTATGAGAAATTCTATTGTAATTAAGAGGCTAAATTTAATTAAGAGTAAAAGGACTGCGCGGTCTATGATGTTGCCAAGAAGTAGCCTATTGGTCACAAATTGGGAAAACGCAAACTATTGGTCACGAAGTTGCGGAGATTCGACACGTTCGTCACTCCGTCACCCACGCCGTGAAAAAGCTAACGTGGCACCGTTAGTCGTCACGTCGGTGACTGAATTTTTGCAGAAATCCCCTGGAAGCTCACTGCTTTGTCGCGCCGCACCCGACGACCACTGCCATGATCGACAACTTCTGGAGCTTGTCGCGCCGCTGCCTCGCGCGTCCTCGACCCCGCCCGAGAGTACCAGGAGCTGCGCCTCGTCTTCCCCGCCGTCATCGCCGAGTGGAGCTTGCTGGAACGCCAGGAGCCGGAGGAATTTCGTGTTCTTCTTCCTCAACGCCAAGATCGTTCGACGCCGCAATTCGCCGCCTCCGTTCGTCCCCGAGCCGTACGAATACAACAGCAACCCCGATGTGAGATCCCCGTCCGATTTCACCTTCCTCCCATCGTTTTCCGGTGCCGGTCACCGTCGTTTTCTTCCGTCCCGCACCCCCGTCCGCCATGGCTGCGAGCTGGAGCTCCAGTCTCGGCCTCTCCTTCGCCTGTCTGCTCCTGTGCAGGTCGCGCACGGCAGCAGCACCCACCAGCACCGTCCCCGTCCCTTCTTGCACCGCGCGCCGCCGGGATATGGTTGTCCCCGGTCACGTCCGTCGTCGCGCCGCCGGGATATGGTCGTCGTCGTCACTGCTTTGTCGTGACGTGAGCTTCCAGGGGGATTTCTGCAAAAATTCAGTCACCGACGTGACGACTAACGGTGCCACGTCAACTTTTTCACGGCGTGGGTGACGGAGTGACGAACATGTCGAATCTCCGCAACTTCGTGACCAATAGTTTGCGTTTTCCCAGTTTGTGACCAATACGCTACTTCTTGGCAACTTCATAGACCGCGCGGTCCTTTTACTCTTTAATTAATGTCAAAATTGTGGTGTATCTGATAACAATCCACCCCCAAACATAGTGCCTTTTTTGGTTGATGATGTAATTTTGATATGAAGAGGTATGATGTGTTAAAAAAAAATGTTGACATGGACAATTGTACGGGTTAATACAATCGATGATGTGGATACGTTGCATGTAAATATATACAATTATTAATAAATGTTAGTGGGATGATATGGATAATTGATTGGCTAAAATAGTAGGTGACGTGGATAATTTGCACGTTAAGATAAACAACTTAAATGACAACTTAGTGGGGTTTTGTTTTATAAGAGATATAGATAGATAGGAGGAACAAACATGAAGGCCTAAGGAATAGTAACGAAATGCAAAAAAAAAAAAAAAAGGTCCAGAAGTTTCTTAGCAGCAACCAAGGATTTGGATAGGGACCGGGGTTTACAGAAATTACCGATCGGTTTCCAGAAATTGGAACATGAAAGCATAAAAAAAATTCAAAAACAAATTTTAGGAGGAGAATACGTCCCGTAACCGGATAGAAACTGTGGTATTTCGACCGGCTGGGACGACGTTGCCTTGGAGGAGTTGGGGTCAAATGACCACAATGGCAAACACCAAAACCATCGTCAATTAGCAATACTAATGATTAATTAGAGAAGATGACCACAGTTAAATAGAGAGAATATTAGACCTGACCCGATTGGTAACTAAATCTCTTTGACACTGAAACCGCTGGTATTTTCTGTGTGGCTTGGAATATGCCATGATTCTTACTTTTTTTTTCAAAATTGTGATGCTCGATTTTGTGTCTGTTGCGTTGACCTTGGCATGGCACAACATTCTACTCCCTCCGTTCATATTAGATGACTTTCATTTGTCCACATGTAGATGTATCTATATACTCCCTCCGTTCCATAATATAAGACGTTTTAGCTCTCACATATATTGTTTAAATGCATGCTACAATGAGTGAACATGCACACTAAAACATGTCTACATATATCTATATATATATGAACATGCACACATGCTAAAACGTTTATGAACGGAGGAAGTATGTAACATGTCTAGATAATCTATATTTTTACAAATGGAAGTCATCTAATTTAGAACGGAGGAGTAACTCAAAGCATAGCACTGTCCACCGCATGTCATGCCACACACAGCTACTCTACTCGAGTGTCGTTGCAGTGCAGGCATCTGCAAGTGCAATACACAAGGGTTTTTGCTGGCTACACGAATGGTGTCGGGAGATAGTACCCGTACGGGGGAGCAGATTCAGAGACCGGCGAAGTGACGGATGTTGGTGATGCCCATACCGATTGCATGCATGCATGATGCAACGTATCTCGCTGTGTTTTTCGTTTCTGACGACCAGAGGGCCATCGTCCTGAGTCTGAAACCCGGAACTCGCTCCCTCCCTCCGGAACACGGGTGGGCGCCGCGGCACAGCGATCAGACCACCCCCAGTTTAGCCCGCGCGTGGCTACGGCCGGCCGGTCCGCCGGAGCTAGCTAGCGGTGGTCGGTACTGCCCGCGCGCTGTGTTTTTCCGGTTATGTATTCAGACAGAATACAGAGACCGAGATGACGATCAACGCGCAAAAGATTTTCAACACCGTCCTGTCGAGTGTAAAGTGCTTACCTGAATCTGCATACCTCTAGTTGTAAAGATCGTGTGGAAGCTAGAAAAAAGGTTCAGTTCTCGTCGATCGGCCTCTACACAAGAAGCAGCGGGGCTTCGTTCCTTCTCCCATAGGGCTGAAAGCCTGAAAGTGGTTCCTCTTCTCTGAAAAAAGGAGACCATGGAGTAGCAGCACTACTCCTACCTCGAGCCTTCGGTCCTTGTCTGATGGCCGCCCAAAGTCAACATTAAGTGGTCACTCATCTGTACAGTACTAAAAAGGCCTCATGGTTCTAGCGTCGGTAGTACTGTGTTAAAACTTGCGACGCTGTACTATGTGAGCGCCAGAAGTCAGAAGGTTGCTTAAGATGTTCTGGTTCGTGTCATAGGCGAATATTGCTCGGGCCGGCCTCTTTGGTTCAAAGATTTTTTAAAGAATTGTGTAGAATTTTCAGCAATAGGAAATTTTCCTATACAATTTCATTTCGTTCAAAAGAATGAATTCTTTAAAATTTCTATGAATTGCTTCCCAACACTATAAAGGATTCCTATCAAGAGGTGATACCTAATGGAAAATTTCCTGTGTGTTTATGACAACTTTGACATGTGCCATGTTCTTATAGAAATTTCTTGTGGTGTGCCACCAAATAACACGTGCTACTATTCGTGCGTGTTTTATTACTGTAGGATTCCAAGTGTCATGACATCGTATTCTTACAATATTCATATTCCTATGTTTTGAAACCCCGCAAATCTAAAAGGCATTCATGTGCTCGTTGGAAATCCTTAATTTTGATGTGCACCCCAAAACATTGACCAAACCGGTCGAACTGGACCCAAATTTGACAAAAAAATCAAAGTTTTTTTTTGAAAATCCAATCCGGTCGAACTCCCTCTAATCTAATGACGGGGTCCGTAAAATCTAGCCTCATACTATCAAACACCGACAGTTGACACCTATGGTTCCTGCTGATCGAAAACATTGACCGAACTAGCTGAATTGGACCCAAATGTGACAAAAATTCAAACAAAATCTTATAAAATCTGAGCCGACAAATTCATCTAATCTAGTGACGGGCTGCATCAAATCTAGCCTCACGGGTTCACACTATAGAGCACTGGCGACCGGCACCGATGGTGCCCACAGATCGAAAACATTGACCTAACCAGCTGAACTAGACCCACATTTGACTAAAAGTTTAAAGTTTTTTTATAAAGCCGAGCCGGCCAAATCACTCTAATCCGGTGACAGTGTCCATCCAATCTAGCCTTGACACCGGCGGTTGGCACCGCTAGCGCCCTTCTTGTCCTAGCCTCTTCTCTCCTCCTTTGTCCTCTAGCGAGGCCAAATGAGAGGTGCGGGTAGGGAGACGAGCTCCTTCCAATTTTGATATCCGCCAGTTCTAGCGACCGGCGCTGCCGTTGCCCATCCTCTTCGTTACCTTATGTCTGTCCCGTGCGAGACCACAGATAGAGAAACGAGGCTGGTTGGTCAAGATAGGGAGAGAAAAAGGTGCATAAATAACGGCATGTTTCATGTTTGTAGAAAACAAAGAAAACCTCTATGCAAAAAGCCAACTAAAACATGCCACTTTGCCATGTGTGTACCTGAATAGTGGGCTCGGACTGTCGAAACCCTTTCAAATGGACTAAATCAAATGATTTGGTTATTTGAAACAACTTACCCCATTTTTTTTGGTTTTTTTAATAACTCATTTGTTGTTTTATTGAAACCTTTGCTCCAATAGTTTTGTTTTCCTGAAATTTACTCTAATATATTTTCACTCCAAAATAGATCTCCTTAGGTTCAAGATCCTAGCTAACTTTGCAAGAACGGTGGTGACGGGAAAACAAGATCCTTGCACCGGCATACATTGTTTGCTCAAAATCGTAGGAGTAACTTGTATGAAAATCATGCTGCTCAGTTCCTTAGGCCATGTGACTGAACCTAGAGCCCATGGGCTGGGCCTGGTCATTTCGGACCGACCCTCGGAGGCCAGGCCTAACTGAAACCCGGTGGGCTCATCACGCCTCTCCCCTATTAATACGCTACGCTCGCTGCCCCTTTCTCCTGCACCTTCTTTCTCTGCTGTGGTCTCTCTCTATCCAGCTCAGTCACAAACGCACACACTTATTCGGCGATTCACTAGCTAAGGTTTAAGAGTTCACACCTTCTCCTCTTGGCTCTGCTCTGTTCTCGCTATCCAGCTCAGTCACATACAACCGCTGAAAAAAAGCAAGAAACCAAAGTGCTCACTAGCCCGGCGAGACATGTCGAGCCGCCGTGGCAGGATCACCGACGAGGAGATCAACGAGCTCATCTCCAAGCTGCAATCCCTCCTCCCGGAATCCTCCGCCGCCGCACCGCGAGCCGGTACGTGCTTACGCGACTGCACATTAGTCCTTCTTCCGTTATCCCTGACAAAATGTACCGTGACAGACTGTACATTCCGTCAGGGCAGTGCAACAAAGTCTGACGAACAGTTCTTCTTCTTCTTCTTCCTGACAATGAATGGTATGCCGTGCAGTCGTCGGCGTCGAAGCTGCTGAAGGAGACATGCGGCTACATCAAGAGCCTGCAACAGGAGGTGGACGACCTCTCCGGCCGGCTGTCGGAGCTCATGTCCACCTTGGACGACCCCCAGGCCGAGATCATCCGGAGCCTTCTCCGCTAGCCGAAATATATCCTACCTAGCCAGTAGCCACCTATATATATTAGCTTCAATTCATTGGCTGAAGAGGGAGAGGAGGAGACAAAGAGAAGAGAAGATGACAGACAGGAGAGGCATTAGCATTTTTTAGCGGCTTCTTGTTTCTTTTCCTTCCCTATGTGTGTGTTTGTTAATTTCTGAGGTAACCAAGGGCCCTCATTTAGTACAAGGGCTTTGGCTTCCGGTATATGTTTGATATATGCACCAGGGTTAGTGTTTAGTAGAGGTTGATATATATGATCACTTCTATAAAATCAGCTGAGTGCACTAGCTATATGTTTCCTAGTTTGTAAGCGGTGTGTGTGCTGTTGTAGGCCTTGTAGCTGCTCTCAGATCGAGATGCACCGTCTAGCTATAGAGGTGCTATTTTTTAGCTATATATTGCTTGTTTTGTCTTTGTTTTTCAACTGACAAGCTAGCTAGCTAGCTTAGCGACGACCATGCATTACGGAGTATCTATTTTACCATGTCTCCTCTGATTTGCTTAATATCTTACTAAACCTGTCGGTAGCTTGGTACGTGCGGTCAAGGTATTTGGAGCAGTGTGCAGTATAGTATAGTAGAAACCTCTCGTGTGCGCGAACGGGCGTACGTGCGCAGATAACGTGGAAATAGTTGGGAGTTCTTCGACTCAACCAAGAACTGAAGAGCAAATGGAACAGAAAAGTTTATAAATGACAGGCCCTAGTACCAGAGGGTCAAACATTTTGGCTGCGTCCGGGGCTTCTCGAGACATGGGGCCCCACCCACGAAGTGTCAACTCATGCGAGATCTCCACGATCAAACACGGTGTCGTCGCCGGATCCTCTCCTACTGATTCTTTACTCGTCGACATGGCACTTCACAAAGAGAGCCGTACGACGAACAATCAAAGCTTGAGATTCGTAGTGTTCTCTTCTAATTGAGAAAGTAACTGAGACGCATTTCAAGGGCACTTCACAAAGAGAGCCGTACGACGAACATGGGACCCCCACATGTCAGATTCGGTGTCAATTCGCGTTTAGCGTCCAATGTTTGGAAATTGCGAACGTCTGCCACCAAACCTGCGGTTTTCCGTGATCCCACATCAAAGTCGCGGTTTTTTGGAATTCTTGCTTCAAAGTCGCGGTTTTTTGCTAACAACTCCCTTTTATGTCGACCCTAGCTTAAACTGTGCGGTGGCGACGGATTTTGGCGTCTAAGATCTCACGTACTGTGCAGGTATATCCGAGCTTTTGTTGTCGATCGAATAGCTTATTAGCCAAAAAAAATCTCCGGTGCTGTATATATACTACATAGCTATATATTGTACGATACCTTGCAAATCCTCCATCGAACACGCCGATTATCTTGATGGGTCGGCGAGCATGGAATAGTTACTCGCACATTTCAAGACATTGGCAGATAGTACAGTTCAAACCCAGAGGCTTATTAGGAAATGGTCCACTCACATCTAGCTCAAGAAACCGTGCACTCTTATATTAACCTGAAGCGAGCTTCGAGAGCCAGACGATCGAGATGGAAAAAGCCGGCTCGATCACTCTTCGTTGTTGTTTATGAGTTCCAAAACCCTGGAAGGGTCGCCGGGGTTCAGGTTCAGGCCTGGAATGTAGAGCTTGTGTGCGTGCGTGCATGTAGGAGCAGGGCATGGAAATGGTCTCAGGGTGTGGGAGCGATTGGTGGAGGAAACAAACTTTGTGTCTGCGACGTGAAGCCAGGCATGTAATGAGGGTGCGTGTCTGTCCACCGTCAAGTCTCTCCCCTAGAATTGTGCTTGGCCTGTCTTGTCAGGCCGGCCGGTCAACACTCACATCGGCGATCGAGCTGCAAGTCACACAAGTAGTGGTTTATTACTTGATCCACGCGTAGCGCTTTGAATTGCTACCGTCCAGCGGCTCGTGTGCTCTCGCACAAGACTTGCACGAGGAACGCCTGCTGCTGCTGCGTGGTGTGTATCTGCGGTTCAGTCAGAGACGTGGCGGAAGAGAGCGCGGCGGTGCCATTACGGTTGCAGCTACCGGCGGCCGGCGGTTGGGTTGGCACTTGGCAGGTGGTGGCCGATCGATCGATGGGTTGGTTAGTTTCCTTCCCGGCGTCCGATCCACTTGCCGGACAGCAGGGGTCCGGCGGTGGTACTGTGCAGGCCCGGCCACCCTTGTCGGCGTGCCGTTGGATCGGGGCACCAAGATCCGAGCGGCAGCTGCTCGATCATAAAAGGCGAGTCTGCCCCAGCTCGCCTTGTGTAGGGGCCCGTCGGCTGGGAACGCAGGGGCAGGCGACACGGGCACGCCTTGCTGATGAGATACATGGTCCTTCTCATCGTTTCTCTTTTAATTTAGACGAATGATCATCGATCTCCCTTTCGCTGCTCCTGTATGCTACGGAGTTTGGACCATGCACAGCGACTTGACTCGAACTCGGCAGGCCCGCGCTCTGCTCTGCGCTGAAGAATGACCAACCAACCCCGTCAGACTTCACGCTCGTGAGCAACAGAACGCTGGGAAGAAACTTTCTGAGACGAGAAATGACAGACCAGTGCGGCTGCCATGGCAGCGCGAGACATCGCCGGACGTCCCCCTGTTTGTGGAACGATCCGAGGCCAGTCGGCAGCGGAAAGCGACCGGAAAAGGCCTGGAAGAAGACGTGGTGGGAACTACCGCCGCGTCCCGCGTGTGTATGGTATGGTGCCAGACGCCTGCACGACGCCTGCGGGGCACGGTCGATCATTCGGACAGATCAGTGAGCATGGGCATCAAAACGATGTCGGATCTAGTCTCCCGCACCGGCGCCGGGGGGTGGCCCGCTGTCGTCCCCGGCGAGGGGGAGGGGACGGACCGAGAGTGATTGTGCTGGCTAATCACCAGAACGGCCGGAGCCCACGCCTGCGGCGTGCAGGGCACAGCAGGCCTGTATTGCGAGCTGCGACAGCATGAATCGAACAGTGTGCTGCATGTTTTATGTTGAATAAAATCCATAGGCAATTTTGTGGTCAGTAAATTAGGTATATACTCGTGCGGTAGCACAAAGTGCATTTCACTTCATGCAGGTTAATTATGGCATGCTCCAGACCTCCAGTATACCATTTGTTATTTAGGAACACATGTGTTATCATACCGCCGACAGGTACTTATAGGTCTCTTTCTTGCACACTTGCACTCCACTGTAATCTTTAAGTAAATATGCTCGAACCGGGAGTACTGCTTTACTAGATCGAGCCCTTTTGTCAAGGTGATGGTGACGGGTGGCGGTATCGACCCGTCCCACTTGTGTGCAATGTGAGCCAATGTCAAGGCGTGTTGCGTTCTTCCCGGGCGAACAACGTCACGAACAAACCGTAGCATGCTGATTCGTCGCTGCGTTTCTCAACGAAAAAAAAAATCGCAACAGCGGCACAGCGTGGAACGATCGGTCGGCAGTTTCAGATCAATCGGTTCACAAGGAACAAGCTCTCACGAGAGAGGACTTCAACTTGCAAGATGATGTGGCATTATTACCAACAAAATCGAAGTTACCCACGGGACAGGTAATTGTAGAACCTCCGAAGCAAACCCATTGTCCGAACTCTGAAGGTCTGAACCTGAGCCCGGAGAACACAGTGCATGTGTTGTCTGCACATCGCACCAACGCCTGTTGGCGCTGCACGCACGCACACGAGTCAGAATCATTCTCGTATGTGCGACAGTGCGAGTCGTCTGATCTTCAGAGCCTTACTGCTTACCTTACATGACTAGAAGGCCAGGACCCAATATATGACCTGGATGCGGTTGGAATCATACATTCTTCAGTTCAGTGATCTTACATTCTCCAGTTCAGTTAGCTTTAGAACTTTATTGCTTACATTCGACAGTTCAGTGATCGTACAAACTCGTGCACAAACGCAAACAACGAGCGAGGGAATTGAGCACGACCGCATTGCGCTTCAGATCTGCGAGTGCGCCCCACGTGCATCAGCATGGTAGTAGCATATGCTCCCGGTACCTAGCGAGTAGCACTGAACTACTAGTAATAAAAATCCAAAGCCCGCAGCGCTGCTATTGACTGATAGAACCAAACACAGATTCAGAATTCGGCAAGGTATCTACTTTCAGAGGTTGTTCGAGCTAGTGTACAAGCTGGGCTCGTTGAGTAAAGATGTTTGCGGTAAACTAGAGTTAGCAACACAACCATCAACATCAATCTGAGTAGAGCTATTAGACGATGAACTGGACGAAGTAATGTAGAGCAATTTGACATCAAAAACCCTTAGCTCCTCATGAGAAGAAGTGATGGAGATGAGTTCAATCCTAATAGACATGGAGGCAATGTCGAGAATCTCAAAATACTCCTAAAGTTGCTCATGAATAACTAATAGCTCCTCTCTTAACTTCTTGAAGCCTTGAGTCAACTCAAGCAACTTCAAAGATTGTTCTTTTTTGTTTGGCAAAGTTACGTCCAAGTCTTCAACCTTTTTTCTCCACATTCAACTTGTCATCAGCCTCCGTAGCAAGATCGTCTTCTTTTATAGGTCATCACGTCAAGATGCGAGCTTGCTGGTGATTTTTTTAAGCTTGAGCTTGCCGATTATGATCGTGACACGTGCAAGGGCATCGAGATTCTTGATTTAACGAATAAATTCTTATTTAGTAAATGGCTATTTAAGTTATTAGATGAAGAGGGTGTGTGGCAGGAGCTGTTGTTCAATAAGTATTTAGATGATACAACGTTATCTCAAGTTCAAGCTCAACTGATCACCCTTCCAGAGAGGGTTGATGAGGGTGAGCGAGTTCTTTAACTGTGGGTCTTTTCATCGCCAAGAATGGTAATGGAACACGGTTAGATCCTTGGCATGGGAGAACCTCTTTGTCTTTACAATATCCTACCCTTTATAACATCGTGAGAAGTAAAAACGTTATTGTATCTGTTGTTTTATCTCGGAATCCCTATATTGTTTGTAGGCGGACGTTAACTAGGGATAAATGGGATTCGTGGATGCACCTTGTTGATAGATTAATGAGTGTTTCTCTGTCAGACGAGAGATGTATTTAAATAGAGGTTAACTGGCACAAGGGAGAAATGGCAGAGCTAGAGCATTCACCACCAGGGTGCCTATGGGTGCTATATCAGATAAAAATCAACTTTTGAGGGGTGCACACATGGTGGAAAAAAATGATGTTTTGCAGAGAAAAAAATTCTACCCATAATCCCGTGCACCCCCTAGTAAAGGGTGGATCCGCCCTGCAGGAGAGTACACAATTAAATCTATGTATGAGGACTTAATGAACGGGCATACTAGGTATTTGCAAAAATATTGTTGAAATTAAAAGTCCTTCTGAAGATTAAAATATTTATGTGGTTTCTTCATAAGAAAGTTTACTTACAAGAGGACAACCTTGCTAACCGCATTGGGCTGGCCGCATGAAGTGTGTCTTCTCTAGTTTAGAGGAATCGGTTGACCACTTGTTTATTTCTTGTTCTCTCGCTAAGTTAATTTGGAGAGTGGTCCATTTTACTTTTAATATCCCTCCACCAACTAATTTTACTAACATGTTTGGTAGATGGTTGAATGAGATTAATAAGAACACGAAAGCACATCTTAGAATGGGGGGTGTGTGCTATTCGTTGGAAATCTGGAATTGTCGAAATTATATTGCTTTTAACAAGACAAGAGGTGCTCCTTTTTTGCAGGTTATTCACATGGCTACCTACTGGATCCAAATGTGGTCCATCCTCATGCCGGTGGACCAATAGGATCATATGGATTACGGGTGCACTCGTTTGATGGCGGTCATTCGGGCTATCTTTAACTGTGATGGCTGGCAGCATTCTAAACGAATTCAAAATGCATAGGGCATTTTTATTTTCTGTTTTTTGTTGGCTGATTCATGTAGCCACGTTATGTGATCCTTGAATTGTAAATGGATTATTTGAAACTTCGAACTAAAAGCTTGGTTGTTTTGCACCGCTCTGATGCATAGGCCAGGGTGAACCCCCTTTTCGGAAAAAAATGTGCAAGTGTGTGTTCCTTAAGCTTATTTATGAGGTTAAGGACCTGAAGACCCTCCTCGTCTAAATAATTTTCACTCACCTTATCATCGCACACAGCAACACCACACAAGATAGAATAAGAGCTAGGAATGGCATTAAAGGAAGGTTGTACCATGCTCTCTCTTGCCACAAGGAGAGTGTGTTGATCGGAGTAGTCGATGTTGAAGCGGGACTTGGACCTCGAAATAGTGCTTTCTTTTGTTGGAGTAACGACCCCAACTCCAGAAATTACTTCTTCTTTGTTATTGAAGGTTATAGAGGAGTCTTGATACCTCATGAAGGTATTGTCCTTATTGTTGGACTTTAAGAAAGGTTTTTTCTTTTCCTTCTACTTATCTTCTTTTCTCTCCTTCGCGGGGAGGGGGTAATCCCCAATGAAGTGATTTCTATCACCACAATTTTAGCATTGCCTCTTGGGGAACAATTTGCTTGGCATCTTTTAGAACATGTATTTACTTATTTTGGTGGAAGACTTTTTTTCCAAAGTTTGGCCAAGTGAAAGTGTATTTATGCAATTAATCACGTTTTGGTGTTGATGACCTGACTAGAGGAACTAATGAGTCTGTGTATGTGCTTGTTTTTAGTTCCCCTTATTTGAGTAACATGGATCGTTGACCGCCCCCAAAAGAGAAAAGGCTCAGGATGATGTTTCAGAGATTTAAATATGATGATACATTCTTGTTTTCTTGAGTATATTGTTTTGGGGACGAGTTACGTCAAATAAAAATTCCTACTTGCAATTCGTCACCAAGATAACTACGAAGGTGTAGGCAATAATCATGTATCCTTGACGATCGTCGATGAAACAGAATACGACTGTAGTTGATGCCTCTCACAATTAGGTTATACCTCTTAGTCGTGAGAATATCTTCTCACTAATCTTACACAATCAAGTGTAGATCGAAGTAGACGAACACCTCCGAGTTATCCACACATTCAAGAGTAGCGTCACCATGCACGTCGTGATTCTCTAGTACATGACGTCACGTGGAACTAGTTTGATGTAGATCTTGAAGCTCCAGGCTCATACTATAGATTATATCTAAAGGAAGTAGACGGCCCCTGATAGCGCTTCCGCGTGAGAGATGGGCTAGAGTTTGGGCCGTGTGGGACATGTAGCCCAGGAAGGTTTTGTCCGTGCGCCTTTATAGGGCTCCTCTTGGCCGCATCCCTCCCTTTATATAGGGCAAGGATGGCTCGACTGTCCAGCCTCTTGGCGTCCAATTGGACTCCAATTACTACCCTTAGTTGGAGTGATACCCCTGCAAGGAAAGATGGTTTGTCCAGCGTGGGTGGTTTGGCCACCAAGGCAATGTGGCGCCTTGCCGCTTAAGGAAAGATCCATGGGGAACCTTCCGGAACATTCTGAATATTTCAGCATGTTTTATAACCTTCTGTTAGCTTTTATATATAGTCTGGGTCTCTGGGACCATTCTAGACACTTTCGGCATCATTGGGGCATCTTGAAACCATTCCAAGATCATCCAGAACATTTCTTATACCCTTCTCCGATATTGACTGAGGTACCCGCCTCTCAAATGACAATGGAAAAGGGAAGGGCAAGTCAAAGTGATAATGCGGTGATGACAAGAGATGAACTAGCAGAACAAGAGTGATGATTGATTCATTCGTGTGAATTATTGAATTGTTGAGATTGCAATCTGTTTAAGCTAATGTTAAAGTCGGTGATTTTGGAGTATGTAATATGGCTATGTCATCTACGTGTTGAAATGACGATTTGTGTGATCTTCGTTTAATGGGTTACGAGAAAATAAGGGTTTAAATACGAGATTGTGATCGTGTCGACGGATAAATTAGACGTTCAGAGATGTTAAAGTAGACTAGTCCGGTTGGAAGTGTATGGAAACCGAAATCCACCCGGATCGACCGGTAGAGGATATCGACAGCACACCAGCCGGGATCGGCGGAATCTCCAGCTCGGGCATCGTATCAGTGGAGTTTTTCTTTAATCAACACATGCGGTGTCACCACGTCAGCATCCACCCCACTCACGAACTCTACCGATTCCTTCTCCCATGGCCGCACGTCAGTGACACACTGACAGGAGCACGGAGCACCTGCTCCTCCCGTGTGGCAACCAGCTAGATCCTGCATCACGCATCGTTATCGTAATCTGGACCTTTTCCACGTCAGTGCCAACTCCGGTAGTCAGTCTGTCAGTGGCCGCCATTGCCACTACCACGCCCGTGCGCTAATCCCACACTCCTCCTCCTTCCCATCTACAGTAACCTCCCCGAGCTAATCCAGCTCCGTCCACGGTCATCCGCTCTACGCTCCTACCTAACCGATCCATGGCCGCCTCGCTGCTCCGGCGCGCGGCCGCCGGCCGCGGGCGGTGCCCGTCGCCATCGGAGGCGCTGCGGAGGCTGGTGTCCTCGGAGGCGGCGCCGGAGCAGGCCCTGCCGCGGTCGCCGCCCGCGATGCCGCCGTTCGAGCACCGGCCCACCCCGTACGCCGGGATGGGCGGCGACGAGATCCTCGAGAAGCGGAAGAAGTTCCTCGGGCCCTCACTCTTCTACTACTACCAGAAGCCGGTACGATTTACGTATCTGTTATGTTGCTTCGCCCTGGCGATTGCGATGTTGCGTCTGATGATTCCTGATACCCATGACGAACGACGAGATTTTGCCCTGAAATGTTGATGCCAGAGTAGTATCTGATCAGCGCGTGTGAATATAATAGAAGTAGGTGGACAAATTTGAAGTAGAAGATGATGTTTCAACCAAAAAAAACTCATGTCCAGATATTCCGTTCCATGTATTGCGTTGCCACTCCCGTCACTGTCTCGCTCACAAGTAGTCACAGGACCCATTTGTCAGTCCAACATCAAGTGATAGATAATTAAACGGCTGAGGACTATGCAAATTCCTCGAAAAAAAAACCGATAGGAATCATCAATACAAAAAAAACAACACACAAGATGTTACTTTCCAAAAAAACAATGCATAAGACGTCTGAAGATACAATATTTGCATTTGCAGCTCAACATCGTGGAAGGGAAGATGCAGTACCTGTACGATGAACAGGGCAAGAGATACCTCGATTGCTTCGGAGGCATCGTCACGGTGTCATGCGGCCATTGCCATCCTGATATCGTGAACGCAGTGCTGGAGCAGACCAAGTTGCTCCAGCACACGACCACCATATACTTGCATCACGCCATCGTGGAGTTTGCTGAAGCACTTGCCTCCAAAATGCCAGGCAACCTCAAGGTAAAATACTTGTTTCTTCAGTGCAATTAGAGTGTGCAGCAAGGATGGACTTAATCACTGAATGACGAGAATTGAGTATGACGTCTCATATTTTTGCTCTGGCTTACAGGTTGTGTATTTTGTTAATTCTGGGACTGAAGCAAATGAATTGGCAATGTTGATGGCTCGGTTGTACAGCGGGAATCTCAGTATGGTTGCATTGAGGAATGGATATCATGGGGGGAGTGCTGGGACAATAGGATTGACTGGTTTGCAGACGTGGAAGTATCCGATTCCTCAGGTGTGTGTCCTATAATTAGAAGATACAACATCACCATATTTCAGTCCAATCTTTTTTTCATTAAGTTCAACCAATGTGCTTGAAAAGATATTCCTATCATCAATGTTGATCTGATAGTTGCTAAAGTTAATACTGAAGAACAAAAGTATTTCTACATCTCCACTTATTTTTTAAAGTTCATATGGGCTTCATCTCAGCTTGTTAATTTGCCTGAGTTAGTGCAATGCTGTGTCGAGATATAACCAGAGGAGGCAGGCTATTCTTGCACTACTTTTGTTTCATTACGACATAACTGTAGTTACTTGAGATGTTTCTTACTTTTGAGCCATTTATTTCTAGTTTGTAAACTAGTAATTATCAGACTAATAACTGTTAGTTGCACATGAATCATAGCCTTGACACAATTTTTTTGCAGGGTGAGATTCATCATGTCATGAATCCGGATCCTTACCGTGGAGCTTTCGGGTCTAACGGTGCAGCTTATGCCAAGGAAGTCGAAGAACATATAAATTATGGCAGTTCAGGCAGGGTTGGAGGTTTCATCGCAGAAACTTTCCAAGTATGACCAATTTAAAATTATACAATATAGTTAAGAAATTGAATAATAAGTATAGGGTTTATCCAGATAAACTTAATCATATAGCAGTCTTCTTGATCGATGAACATGATTGTAGGGTGTAGGTGGTACTGTTGAACTAGCTCCTGGGTACCTAAAGTCGGTCTATGATACTGTGCGGAAGGCTGGTGGTGTTTGTATAGCTGATGAAGTCCAAAGTGGTTTTGGCCGTACCGGAAGTAACTACTGGGGATTCCAGACGCAAGATGTCATCCCCGACATTGTTACAATGGCAAAGGTTGGTGGTTACTGGGGAAAGCTCTACCTTGAAAGTTTTTCTTGAATGTTCCAGCATCATTCAATATTAATATTTTTCTTTTGTTTCCAGGGAATTGGCAACGGTCTACCCTTGGGTGCAGTTGTAACAACTCCTGAGATTGCAAGCGTGATGGCTCAGAAGATCCAGTTTAACACATTTGGAGGCAATCCTGTTTGTTCTGCTGGTGGGCTGGCTGTGCTTAAGGTTCTCGACAAGGAGAAACGACAGGCGCACTGCGCAGATATTGGCGCTCACTTGGTGGAGCGCCTGAAAACGCTTCAGCAGAAGCATGAAAGTAAAATGTTCCCCCATCCTGTGATAAATCTTTGTTCTTGCCTTTGAGTTAACTACTGAAGCTATATTTACTCATCCGTGGTTGTGGTTGTGCTTCTGCTCAGTCATAGGAGATATTAGAGGAAGGGGACTGATGCTTGGGGTGGAGCTCGTCACCGACAGAACGGAGAAGACACCGGCCAAGGCTGAGACCGCCCTACTGTTTGAGAAACTCAAGGGTGACAACCCTCATTCCCTACCCCCAAGATCTCAAAAAGATTATTTATACAATCCTCTAAATTCGTGTACTTCCTGAACCAGATCTCGGCGTTCTAGTCGGAAAAGGTGGCCTGCACGGCAACGTCTTCAGGATAAAACCACCGATGTGCTTCTCAAAAAACGATGCAGGTCCGTGCCTTAACAAAACCTCCGTTACTTTCTGCATTGCTAAAACCCTTTCTCTAGAAAACTTTCTGCATTGCTAGTAAGGACTAACAGAACACTGGTTGCTGCAGATTTCTTGGTGGACGCCATGGACTACGCTATGTCAGGGTTCTGACTTCTGAGGGCCCTGGTCGTGCTTCTGCTCCTGAATCATCACCAGCGGAGCGCATGGATGCCCTGGTGCTGGTGGTAGTCTGATGATACCCCTACCGATAGCCTGGGCTGCATGTATATGTTCCTGGATCGATGTGTTCGTGATGGTGAAACAGAACCCCTACCTAGGGATGAATAAATGAACGCGGAGGAAAAAATCAGAAATGCGGAATGTGTTGTCCGGATTACCTTTTTTTGTTAGATATCTGAAATCCAGTCGACAAATCAAAATGCATTATATAAGGAAAACAGTACAGTGATCTATACAAAGATAAATACACCAAGTAGAAATGGAAATTGCAGTTAATTAATTAAAGGGTCTTATCCCTCAAAAATAATTTTGTTTTGAGCAGATTCGTAACCCTCGTGGGGGCGCTGTTGTGGGCACCTTCCGGGCGAGGGCTCCGAGTGAAACCCTTGACCGTTGGTCTCGTCAAAGGCGGCGCGTTGAGTTGGGGGCGCCGTCGTGGAGTCTGTTTACCCTCGGTGTCGATACGGTGTCACCGGTGGCAAGTTTTTTTTTGTTCTTTATTGTTTATCTTTGATGTGTTGTGTAAGATGGTTTTTTCGTCATTTTGTATTGGTTCGGCCGTTTGTATTATAAAGCAGGGCGGAAGAAGGGATCCTTCGATTTGTTTTGTTGAATATCCTTCGAAAATAATTAACAGAATCTATCGCCAATGTAAGTGGGCCTAGAATCTATCGCCAATATAAATGGGCCAGAATCTTTGGCCTAACTCCTAACAGGCCTAGTCGAGCGCAACAGCCCAATCCCCACGCGTCTGACGCGCCCTAACTCGCAGATCGCAGTGGCAAGCCGCGCCGCGCCGCCGCTCCCCCGCTCTCGTCGGGCACAGTCCACTCCACTTCCGCCGCTCGCCCGTCCGCCGTCTCCCCACGCGCCCGCCTCCCTCGCCGCGCCGTGAGCTCTCCCCTGCGCCCCCGCCCTCCCGAGGGCCGTGCGCCGGCGGCGGGTCCACTTGGGTGGAGGCGCGACCTAATCGGCCGGCGGTCAATCCAAGGCGCCGGGCACTCCGGCAGGCTGCCAGCGAGCGGGCGGCTGCTCAATTCGAGGTCTACCTCGATGGGTGCCGACGTCATGTTCCCGGTCCTCCGCTCCCCCGACTACTTCACCCGCCCATCCATCGCCTCGCTGGTGGAGCGGGAGGCGGCCGACCCAGGCTACTGCAGCAGGGTCCCAAACCTCATCATCGGGCGGGCGAGGTACGGGCAGGTGAAGTTTTCCGGCGACACCGACGTGAGGGGGCTGGACCTCGACGAGATCGTCACGTTCGGGCGCCACAGCGTGGTGGTCTACGGGGACGAGGCTCGTAAGCCGGCCGTGGGGCGCGGCCTCAATAAGGCCGCAGAGGTGACGTTGAGGCTGGATTTTTGTACACTTCCGGAGGCCAGCGTCCGGGATGAGTTCCTGAGGTGCCGCGCGAAGAAGCAGGGTGCTAGGTTTGTCTCGTTCAACCCTGTGAGTCGTGACTGGAAGTTCGAGGTCGATCACTTCAGTAGGTTTGGGCTCGTGGACGAGGAGGAGGAGGATGCTGCCATGGATGAGGTTGTCGTTGCTCGGCAACCGGTTGCGGAAGTGAGGGACCCGGCTTCGAATGGGCATGAACTGGAGCTTTCGCACTCGTTGCCTGCTCATCTTGGGCTTGACCCTGCGAAGATGCAGGAGATGCGGATGGCATTGTTTCCCAATGATGAAGACGGCGACGATATGGAGGATGATGGCTTCCCATCTGATCACAGGTACCCTAGCAGAGAGAGGATGAGCGTGGATTCACCCAACACTAGTGGTAACGGTCCCAGGCTGAGGTCTCTGTCTCCTCTGCACGATTATTCTCAGAAATTTGGAAGGAGATCTGGTATGCCTGCAAGGAAAGAACCACATGCACTGCTTGAATACCATGTGAATTCACCAGAGCCTGGGCCATCTTCTCATGGTATTCTTATGTCTGGAAAGAACAAGGGGTTTCCGGTGAGAATGACCAAGGTAGAAGGCTTCAAACTACCAGCCGAGCAAGCTACTCCTGTTGCTGGACAAATGTATTCTAACTGCGTGGTGGATGCTGCTTTATTCATGGGCAGATCGTTTCGAGTTGGCTGGGGACCTAATGGCATCCTTCTCCATTCTGGTAGTCTGGTCAATACTCCTGGAACTGGCCTTTCTTCTGTTATTCACATAGAGAAAGTTGCAGGCGATAAAGTTGTGCGTGATGAGCAGAACAAAGTTCAAGAGGAGCTGACAGAACTATGTTTCTCGGATCCAATGGACCTTCATAGGAGGCTTCATCGTGAAATTCTGGAAACTGAGTCTGACTCGTTTAAATTGAAGCTTCAGAGAGTCGTGGCCAGTCGTTTTGCTTTGCCAGATATTTGCAGGTCATATATTGATATCATTGAAAGGCAGCTTGAAATCGGCGACTTGTCTATGTCTTCGCGTGTGCTGTTAATGCATCAAGTTACTGTTTGGGAGCTAATTAGGGTCCTGTTCTCTGACAGAGCAGCTGGTAATCAGTTGGAAATTAGTGGTGATGAGGATCAGGAGGCCATGATTTTGGATAATAAGAAAGAAGGTTCTGTGAACATAGACCTTGAAGCACTCCCTTTGGTTAGGAGAGCAGACTTTAGCAACTGGTTACAGGACAGTGTTTGTCATCGGGTACAAGGAGAGGTGGGCTCCTTAAGTGATGCCAGGTACTTGGAACATATTATTCTGCTTCTGACTGGTCGACAATTGGACACAGCTACAGAAATTGCTGCTTCAAGGGGGGATGTCCGGTTGGCAATCTTGCTAAGCCAGGCAGGTGGATCGATGCTGAATCGATCTGATGTTGCTCTGCAACTGGATCTGTGGAAAACAAATGGTCTGGACTTCAATTATATTGAGGAAGACAGGCTAAAGATATATGAGTTGCTTGCTGGTAACGTACAAGGTGCTTTAGTAGATTCACCAATTGACTGGAAAAGGTACCTTGGTTTAATCATGTGGTTTCAGTTATCACCAGATACATCACTTGATATTCTCATTCGTTCTTATCACCAACTACTTGGTGAGGGCAAAGTTCCAAATCCTGTTCCTGTATACATCGATGAAGGACCTCTTGAGAAAGCACTTCAGTGGTCCCCAGGTGACCGTTTCGACATATCATTTTATTTGATGCTTCTTCATGCCAACCAAGATGAGAAGTTTGAGCTGCTAAAGACCATGTTCAGTGCATTCTCGTCATCGTATGACCCCTTGGACTACCATATGATCTGGCATCAACGCTCTATTCTGGAAGCTATTGGTGCTTTTAGTGCAAATGATCTTCATGTGTTGGATTTGAGTTTTGTTCATCAGCTACTATGTCTTGGGAAATGCCATTGGGCTATCTACGTCATTCTGCACATGCCACATCTGGATGATGCCCCTTACATCCATGAAAAGTTAATCAGGGAGGTTTTGTCACAGTATTGTGAAATATGGAGCAAAGATGAGTCTCAGAGGCAATATATTGCAGAACTTGGTATACCAGCAGAATGGATACACGAGGCTCTGGTTAGTACAACACCATAACTGTACAAATTATCTGCATGCAATCAATTTGTGTTCCTTGATGAAATTAATTATCTGCATGCAATCGATTTGTGTTCCTTGATGAAATTTTGTCTAAGCATCAATTACAAATATTTAGGAATTACACTAAGCCCTGGGTAACTAACGGTATCTGTATGCAGGCTCTTTATCACGAATACTACGGGGACCGGCAGGGTGCACTGGAGAATTATATTCAATGTGGCAATTGGAAGAAAGCTCATACTATTTTCATGACAGCTGTTGCTCATTCATTGTTTCTGTCATGTAAGTCTTCTGTACAATGCAGTGAGCAAATTGTTGTAATTCAACTTTCATGTGCTCCTACCTATACATAGATGTACAGTTGTACTACATGGCTACTTCTCCAACACCTAAGTAAATGAAGCTTCATGTAAATATCTGTGCTGTTCTTTTAGTTACTCTTTTGTTCATACCTATGACCAAGATGTCTTGTCGATTTTCTTACTGCTTCTGTTAATAATTGCATGGTTTTGTGGTATGAGTTTGCAATTTCTTATTTCTTATTATATTTTGCAGCAAAGCATCAAGAGATCTGGGACATTACTAACGTTTTGGAGAATCACAAGTCTGAAATCGCGGACTGGGACATTGGGGCTGGAATATACATAGACTTTTTCATCATAAAGAACTCTATGCAAGAAGATAGTACCATGGATGATGATTCAGTAAGCATTTTTTTTTCCCTCCAAAACTTTCCTGAAGATTTCGAATCAATACAACCTTATTTTATCTTTCAGGATCCACTTGAGGCGAAAAATGAATCGTGCAAGAGTTTCTTCGTCCGATTGAATGATTCGCTGAGTATCTGGGGAAGTAAATTACCTGTCGAGGCGAGGTAAGATACTATTCATTTACGTAACAGATCTACAGCTTTGAATTCGCCGACACATAGTGGTAGTCTTTATTTCTTGTAGAATGAATCTGTAGGGTCCTTCTCATTCTTTTCTACCGCAGGGCATGCTACTCGAAGATGGCAGAGGAGCTCTGTGAGCTTCTAATGAACTCCCCTGGAGAGGGCTCGGCGCCAGATCTCTACATGGGATGCTTTCAGACGATGCTCAACGCTCCTGTCCCTGATGATCACAGGGCGTCCTACCTGCAGGAGGCAGTGTCTGTTTTCACCGACATACTTTGTGGGGATTCATGCTAGGTTAATCCATGGCATTGCTTCTTTGGATGATCCATGATGTTTAGGCGGAGTCAAGGCAATGTAATCTGGGATGCGCAAGTGCTCCCAGATCGGCGCAACACGCATATGGAAGAGTTACATCAGTTAACATGTGTAATGTGCAGTGAGTTTTTTGTGGAACCTTGCTCTGATTGGCTTAGAGTGCGGAGAATTGCCCATCCCCTGTAGACACCTGAAGAAATGTAACGAGATTTTCCTGAATAGATTGCAACTTGTCCTGTAATTCCCGCGAACTTGCTTCTTCAGGCACTCTCATTCTGTTGTTAGATATTACGGAGAACATCAGCTCATGTAGGGTGTGCGTCAGTAGGTGTGTTAAACGGAACATGAAAGAGTTGTTGTAGATTTTTCCGAGGTAAAAATGTTGGTTGATTCATTCTGGCGTGTGAAACTGTGGTTTGTACAACTTGCTTCTTCAGGTAATCATCCAGTTGTTAGATATTACCACAACTGTTGTAGGGTGTGCGTGGGTTAAAGATGGTTGTAGATTTTGTCGCAGGTGTAATGTTTGGTTTATCATTTTGCTCATGTGCTGGGGTGCAGCCGACGGAATCATGTGGGCTCGATCAAGTGTGCGGAAACTGCTTTTGGCCTAATACCGTGGACGGGCAGGTGACGTGAAAAAGCAGCACAGCTCACACGGGTTTCTGGATTTTCGTTCGTTAGTCCCCCGTGTCCATACAATTATTTCTCATCGGTCCCTCCTACTTGAATGAAACAAATTTATCTTCACGGCCACAGACAGCAACGTTTTTCCACTCACAAGGCACCGTGTATATTCTGCAAGTTAATTCGTCTTTGGTTAGTACGATTGACTTCGTTCGTCCTCGGTGCCTGCCGTCGTGTAAGGCAACAAGTAAACAAGACTGGAAGATGCACATATCTGTAACCGACAGTGCTTACCAATGAAAATATACTACCGTGCTACGTTTCACGATCGAGCGTATCCACCCACCGGCCAACATGATTTTAAAAGGGAGACTGACCAGACCACCGAAACAGCTGCAGCTCGCCCGGGGCGCGTCACGGAAACAGACAAATGGCACCTGGTAATAAACAAAACCAGCGATCAATCGCGGCACAAACCCACGACGCCGGCCAACCGGAGGAGAGGCTTATCCAAACTAAAGCAATAGCAACAACATGTACCTAGACGAGACCCATCCTATAAATGTTGTGCCCTACTGAGCATCCAAGATCCACTCATAGCATCCAAGCATCCAGAACAGAGCAACAGTTCCCAGCTGAGTTGAGTGTTTTCCGGTTGACAATGGCGGACATCGCGATGCTGGTGGCCGACGAGGAGTTCGAGAAGAGGCTCAAGCGAGGAGCGCCCGGCGCCGGCTCTGGAGCCGACGAGGCGTCCAAGGGCAAAGCAAACTTCAGCGCCGTGACGAAGGCGTGGGGCTCCTGGGTCGAGTCCGCCGCCGCCGCCGCGTCCGGGTCAAGGTGCACGTTGCGCTGCTCGGCAAGGCCGACGTGACCGAGCCCAGGACTGCACTTGCCATGGCAGCCTTCAATGGCTTCTTCTCGGCTTAATAAGTTTTATCTCCTTCTTTTAATGGCGAGAATGGAGATGATTTGGAGGTGCTCCCATGTACATAACCGTGTGATTTACAGATTTGCAAAGGAAGGAGTATATATATACTCCCTCCGTTCGGATTTAATTGACACATATTTGGTTACACATGGATGTATCTAGACACCATACAAATATAGATACATCCATACTTATACAAAACCAAGTCAATTAATTTGGAACGGAGGGAGTATATTTGTACTACCCTTATCTTGGAAGAACTGTGTATTTTACCATTTTATCTTTGAAACTTCGTGCCAAACTACCAACAAACGGGTCATGAGAATGATTCTCCAAAAACAACGTTTTTAGGAAAGTAACGAAGAGGAGAGTCAGGAGACTAGCGTGGTGCAATGGTAGGCAGGCTGAAACGCCAAGCGCCAGCACCCGGGTTCGAATCCCCACCTCTATCTTAATGATAAAGCCGGGATGGAGTCCCCCCTCCCGTCTTGTTGTTTAGGGAGAGTAACGAACAACGCCTTTGGTGAGAGTAACGACATGCAAGTGTCGCAGTCGTCAAGGCAGTCAACAAAGACCAAATTATTGGTTTTCACCGTGAAGAGTGGGTCAAAAAAAAATTCATCTAGTGCCTCCAGCAAGTTAGTACGAAACACCTCCATTATCGGTATAACTAAAAAAGGTCAAGCCTACTGTTTTCACCCTCGAGTTCAAAACCTGGTACCCAAAGAGCACCAGCAATCCCAACCATGTGTTGCCGCCTCCACTAGACCGCACCTTCATACTTTTTAGGCAAAAGTCTGAAACAAACCTTGATTTCATAGTCGAAGTCTGAAACGAACCCTCAAGTTTGAATCTCTGATTTTTGAACCCTGACCTCTCCGATCCCTATCTTCCTGGATGTTTTCTGGCCAAGTCTCGTTTGTGCACTGGGATTAGGTTTTTTCGTGACGTGGCAGGGATTAGAAGGACATATGGGTTAAGTGGGATGCTATGGTGGGCTTGTCCAGCCGAGTAAACGGAACTGGCCATTTCGGCCCAAACCCCAGGACGGAAACTTGTTTGTTCCCACATCTCCAAGTCCCCTACGATGCCATCTCTGTGGGGAATGAAATAGGTTGCGAGAGTGGCGGCGAACGGGGCAAAGTGAGGGAGGAGAGGCGGCCGGCTGGGGGGGGGGGGGGGGGGAGTGAGGAGAGGTGGCCGGCGTGGCAAATAGAGGATAGTTGCCCACTTGCCCGGCCGAGCCTCGTCCAGTGCACCCTCTGTGAGGTGGTCGCCGAGGGCTCGTCCGGTGCACCTCAATCAAGTGGAGGCCGTGGTCGGAGGAGAGGTGGTCGCCGAGGGCTCGTCCGGCGCAGCTCAATCAAGTGGAGGCGGTGGTCGGAGGAGAGGCGGCCGACGGGGACTCTTATGGATTCACATTCATTGATGTGAGGTGGCGGTCAGAGTTGAGGCTGTAGCTTGCCGCTCGCCGGTGCACTGTCGAGCAAATCCGATGGTATGATCTCGCGGTCTCATTTTCTCTGTTTTACACGCCTCGATTTTTGTCTAATTTGTTCTCATGTGAAATACAGGGTGGAGATGAAGCTGCGATGCTCTGTAGCCACGGCCAAAACAACTAAATGCAAATGATGCTGCAGAAGGAAGCAACAATGAGACAACAATTGAATTGGAAGACTCTTGAATGTAATTGGGTCCAGATTATAGGTAGGGAGAGGCATGAATTCTAGTAATAGACTATGTTGTGTGTGCAGTGTTATATCTGAATGTAATTGCAGAGAATGTACTTAATTAGTGTCATATCTAAATATAATTGCAGGCAATGTACTCATGTAACTGTGTCATCTATGAATGCAAATGCATTGTGCCTTATATTTTCAGTTGTTTAATATGAGTAGTAATTCTGTAGTTAGAACTATATATGAATATGATTCTAACAAAAGTGAACAGCTTGTCGAATAACACGGCATTTGATAGCAAGAAATATGTTTAGTACATGGAGTCCTAATTGACAAGATAAATAGCAGATGACAATCATTCATCAGCCAAAGGGCACCAACGAAAAGAGGATTCAGTACATAATCTAAAATCATCACACTGACTATTCCCTACACCAGGTTCAATAGAGCTAGCCAAGGACGAAAACCGGTACAAAAAACTAAAGAACATAACTATGATGCATGTCCTGATCACTTCTTGGCCTTCTTTTGACCCTTGCCTGCTGCATTACCATCTTTGCTTCCCTTCCTCTTTCCTGAACTGGACTGAGCAACTTCTTTTCCACCGCTCTGTGTTTGGCTTGCTCTGACCTGGGCATCAGTTTGTGATTGCTTACCAAGTCCTCCCTTCCGCCGTCAAAGTCTCCGCCGCCGGCGAGTTGCGAGTCACCTCCACCGCCACGAATCAGGGACGACTAGGACTTGATCTTCTTGCCAGCACAACGATCACATGCCGGGTTGCCTCGGCGACGACGTGATGTGCCTTGATCTTCTTGCCGTCACAACAATTACCTGCCGGTCGCCATGGCGTCCGCGTCTGAATTGGAAAGAAGGGGACAAACCGAAACTGAAACCTCGCGCTTCCGCGGAGATATCCTTCCGTGACGAAGTGTTGTGCATCGCGTTATGGGCCTATATGAGCAGTTTCTTTACATGCTGGACCAGCCCAACGTGGCGTCAAATCCCACTTAATCCATGTATCACCCTAATCCCTGCCAGGTCAGCTAATCCTACTGCACAAACGAGACTTGGCTAGAAAACATCCAGGAAGACAGGGATCGGAGAGGTCAGGGTTCGAAAATCAGGGATTTAAACTTGAGGGTTCGTTTCAGACTTCGACTACGAAATCAAGGTTTGTTACAGACTTTTGCCTACTTTTTATACTCCATAGGTCCATTCGGCAATGATCAGACATAATCCATGCGCAGGAGATCTGATGGACACGTCTCGGCGTTTTCATGGAAAATAGAGTTGGGATTATGCTTTGAAAAAATCTCTTGAGAATTCACCCATGATATTTTTCGTTGGTCTAAACCTACATTGAAATAATAATTTTTTGGACTATAATCTTATTGCATTCGGTGTTATACCATAATTTTATTGGGAGGTTGCAAAAACAGTTGGCTCGGCTCATCTCGCTGAAGATATAATTATTTCTCGTAGCAAACTTGTTTGCATAAGTTTATTTCCTGTCTTGCTATTTTGTTCATGGCCATCTTTGTTCAAGTAAATCTTTAGAGACAATTATTATTTCTCATATATTTCCTCCCTCTGAAATCTTTAGAGGAAATTATTTTATCTTCGTGGCAAGAGATAGCAACGCGCTTGTGCTTACAAAGTAACAAGGGATCGGTTGTCTTCCGCAACTTTACACGCGCCTTTTGTAAGTAGGAATGTACGGGAAATTCACCTGCCATATGGAAGCATATGCTCCTTCCATTGGAAAAAACATTTGGAAATTCAAAAAAATCCGAACAAATTTTTTGCTCGTGCATCTCGACATTCTATGTGTGCACAACAAGTTTTGAGAAAAACCGATATTTTTGTAGCCCGTGTAAAAAACACAACAAAAAATACTCGTAAAAAGCTTTTTATCACCAATTTTTTCCTTCATAACCACGGCACAAAAATATCGATTTTTCATAAAACGACTATGTGGGCATATAGAATGTCGAGATACACGCGTAAAATTATTTATCAGGAATTTTAACATTTCAATATATATTTAAATCAGCGCTCCCGGGTGTCAAAACGGCACTACCCGAATGTACGATTTACTCGAGAGTTCCTGGTGCCTGCCGTCGTGTAGGCCAAGAAAATGAAAAATAAACAAGACTACACATGACTCATGACTGCGCAGGAGTCTGCAAGATGCATACATATCGCTACCCAAGTGGTGTTTGATTAGATGCTTATCATCATGTTGCTACGTCATCAGATCCACCCAGGTACCGACCACACCGGCCAACGGTGAGACTGTGCAGACCAACGAAACAGCTGCGGCAGGAGCACCGGCATCACGGAAACAGACGAACGGCACCCGGTAATAAACAAAACCAGCGATTCATCGCATCGCCATCGCCATCGCCAACCCACCAAGCCGGCCACCTGGAGAGGCTTATCCGAACCCAGCTAAAGCAAAGCATAGCAATCAACACATACATAGACCTTTGTTCAAAAAAGAAAAGAAAAAGAAAACACTTACAAAGATCATCCTATAAATGCACTCCACATCCAAGATCCATTCACAGTACCCAGAGCAGAGCAATCCAGAGCAACAGTTTCCAGCTGAGTTTTTTTGAGTGTGTTTTCGGTCGCAAATGGCGGACATAGCGATGCTGGTGGCCAATGAGGAGTCCGAGAAGAGGCTCAAGCGAGGAGCGTCCGGCGGCGCCGACGAGGCTTCCAACGGGAGGGGGAGCTTCGACGCTGTGACCAAGGTGTGGAGCTCTTTGGCTGAGTCCGCCGCCGCGGCCGGGGTCAAGGTGCACGCCGGGCTGCTCGTCAAAGCCGACGTGGCCGAGCCCAAGACTCCGTTCGCCCTGGCAGCCTTCCATGGCTTCTTCTCTGCTTAATTAGCTGTCTTTTTGTTTTTCAATGGAGAAAAGGGAATTAGTTAGGAGTTACTCTCTCCGTTTCATTTTAATTGACTCATTCTATATATAGATATATGTGAGTCAATTAAAATGAAACGAAGAAAGTACCATGTATCTTTGTCGTCGTCCTACCCATAGCCACCGTGGTGTGGTTTGTACATAACCGTGTGCTTTACTGATTTGCAACCACGAAGAAACATATGTACTAATCTATCCTACATTTGTCAACAACTATGCACTTACCAATTTATGTTTTAAATTTAATTTATTACGCTGAACTGCAAACTACTAGCTAGACTGGTCTTAGCATATATATATGTTAAGTGGTTTGCCCCGACACAGCAATCCATACCTCGCTGTACTCGAGTGGAAATCAAAGTGATAATGGTATGTCAAAAAAAGTATTTATGTACTATGGAACACATTGTTAGAATTGGGCCCATTTTGTGGGCAGCTCAAATAAGCAAATCTTGAAAATCTCAAATTAGTCCATGGGCATGGCAGTTAGTGAAAATGCTAAAGTTTAGTCTCACATTGCTAGTTGGATGAGAGTTGCATCACCTTATAACGTGGAGTGTTGTGCTATTTGGTGTGCTTGTGAGAACAGAAGACTCTCTCTCGCCACAGTGAACCTGACTGCATCAACTGCTGCTTCTCTACAAACGTTCGGTACGTGCGATGTATTCCAAACTGCGGTTTTACTATGGATATGTTGGCGTATGTATTGCCATTGTTCATGTTGAGTAGTATGTCTAGTATGTTCGTATTTCACATATTAGCAGCTGCTGTTGTCATGTTTAATATTTTAGAATTAATCATCAAATTATTGCCTAATTATCCAACACACATCGTGTCGTCCTTTTGGGTTTGAAACACCAATGTGTCCTGAATTCAGACTGTGAACATTTTGGGATTGAAACACGATTATGTTGTGAAGGGCCTTATGCTTTGACAAATGTGTTTTAGAATCCAGGCATGAGGGTTTAATCCCACATTGATATATGCTAGAGATGAATGAATAATGTTCAATAATTTCTTAGATTGAAGTAACATGCATCTTACTGCATTCAACCTTATACGACCGCAAATTCGGCCCCCAAACTGTCTGCGAACAATGACCAGACAAAGCTCTAATTTGGCCTCCTCCAATCGTATCCCCCATTTCCCAACCCCTAAAACCATACAATCCATGCACGTAGCCAGTTTTATGTAGGTCATCATCAAGTTCACAGTTCATAGAGTTCATGCGTTCGGACATAGTACATACTAGCAAAATAAACATCTACAAACTAGCAAAATAAACTTCTCCAACAGGGCGGCGGAGCGGCTCGAAGACGGTGGCGGAGCTTTACTCTGACGCCTTCTCCTTCCCCTTGTTGTCTGCGACGGGGCGGCGGAGGCGCTGGAAACTGGCGTAGGGGTCGCCGCTGGAGCTGGAGGTGTCGTCGCCGCTCCTGGACCGAGCAGCGGCGAGGCGGACATGGCGCGCTTGCTCACTGGCGAGGCGGGCGGCCGCCATGTTCGCCTCCGCCTGCCGCCTGGACTCGGTGATGGTGGCAGCGTCGGGCGTTTGTCTCCGCCGAGGTCATGGAAGCGGCGACGACCTCCAAAGGGACAGCGGCTTGATGACCCACAAGTATAGGGGGTGTATCGTAGTACTTTCGATAAATAAGAGTGTCGAACCCAATGAGGAGCGGAAGGTGTTGACAAGTAGTTTTGATCAAGGAATCACTGTAAATACTAGCAGACAAGTTTTTAGGGGTTTTTGATATTGCAGATAAATAAAATACGTGTAAATAAAAACAGTAATAATAATTGCAGCAAGTGGCCCAATCCTTTTTAGAGCAAAGGATAAGCCGGTTGGTTTACTTATGATGGCAAAATGTTCTTGAGGACACACGGGAATTTCGTCAAGTGCTTTCGCTTCCTACAGCTGATTAATCTTTATTGTTTTGATAAGTGTTGTGTGGGTGAACCTATGCTAATGCACTGCCCTAACTTGGACTAATACATACTTGTGATTAAACCCCTTGCAAGCATCCGCGTTACAAGGAAGTAATTAAGATAAATCTAACCACAGCCTTAAACTCTGAGATCCTACACTCCCTCATGCACCGGTTTACTAACGGGGGTTTAGGTTTTGTCACTCCGGCAACCCCACAATTAGTAGCCGAATACACAATGCATTCCTCTAGGCCCATAAAGGTGAAGTGTCATGTAGTCGACGTTCACACGACACCACTAGAAGAATAACACCACAACTTAAATATCAAACCATTAAATATTACTCAACATAGTTCCACTACTAACAGCATGACTTCTCCCATGTCCTCAAGAACTGAACGAACTACTCACAAGACATCATATGGATCATGATCAGAGGTGATATAATGATGAATAACAATCTGGACATATACTTCAATTCACCGATAAAACTTAATAGCATCAACCACAAGTAGTAATCAACACCGGGAAAGTTTCCCCTATGAACTACACAAAGTATAACCCTAGATGTTACAGCGGAACGGAGTGGAGCGGTGGAGATGATGATGATGATGATCCCATGAAGTCCAGCGTGATGACGATGACGATGGCGATGATTTCCCCCCTCCGGGAAGGAATTTCCCCGGCAGATTTCTCCCTGCCGGAGAGCTTTTCTCTCTCTGTGGTTTCCGCCTCGTGGAGGCGGCGGAATATTTCCTCGATGGCTCTCCCCGTCTTAGGGTTTCTGGGGATGAATACGCGAAGGGGGAGCGCCAGAGGTGGGCCAGGGTGGCCACACCATGCCCGGCGCGGCAGAGGGGGGCCCGCGCCGTGGGGTGGTGTGGGCCCCTCGTGGCCCATCTCAGCCTCCCCTTTTGGCTGGCTCCGGCATCTGATAAAATAGGAACATCTGTATATTTTCCGTGAATTGTTGATCTTCAGAAATAGGGTGTCTTGACGATGCTTTTTCCAGCTGAATCCTGACTCCGGCAGTTAATTCTCCAATAATCATCAAACATGCAAAACAAGATAAAATAACATAAGTATATCATCCAAATATGAAATATATCAATGAATAGCAGTAAATTATGATATAAAATAGTGATGCAAAATGGACGTATCAACTCCCCCCAAGCTTAGACCTCGCTTGTCCCCAAGCGAAAGCTGAACTCAGTAAACAAGACCACAGGTTTATGGAGTGAAGCGTCGATAATAAAGAATACGGACAAGAAGCATCAACATGTATTAATACACAAATCATTTTAGACAGCAACTTCCCCTCATATAACTTATCTTGGAACGAGTAATGGAAATCACAATAAAGGTGCATAAAGAAAATCATAGTTTGGTGATGGCAAACTTCGTTCTTGGTCAGAGAACAATTAACAGATTGTACTTATCTTTCGAGTAGAGTCCTTATATCGGAGCTATATTGCAGAACTTACATGCTCAATTATCACAATTTCTTTACAGTCATTGATAACTTTCAAAGTTATATTCCTTCAGATAAAAGACTTGTGCAAAACAAGGAAGGATAACAACATGATTGATAATATTAATATATAGATGGTTGAATCACAACAACTCAAATGCTTGCTTAAGAAAGAAGGGAATAGGTTTACTGACTCAACATAAAAGTAAAAGAAAGGCCCTTCGCAGAGGGAAGCAGGGATTAAATCATGTGCTAGAGCTTTTTAAGTTTTTGAAATCATATAGAGAATAAAAATATAAGTTTTGAGTGGTGTATGAGAATTGTCAACGAATCAGAAAATGGAAAGTACAATATGACCCCTGCCAACCAGACTTTTAAGAGCGGCTCCCATGAAGGACGTTATTTCTACCAGCAAGGCAGATCATCCCTCTTCTCTTTTGTTTACACATGCAGATATTTCACTGTTTGTCATTGCTTGACTGATAAATCAGGGCAAAAATGTGAAGAGAATTAAGCGGTTAAAGTTGTAATTAATTGGGACTGGGCACCCCATTTGCCAGCTCTTTTTGCAAAATTAATGGATAAGCGGATGTATATGCCGCTAGTCCGGTGGTAAAGTCTGTTTGACAGTTGACATAAAGACATCCACCCGTCCTCATGAGCTAGTAAACAGTGACACAAATAAGGAGTAGTAGCTTTTGAATAGTTTAAAGGTAGCACATGAAGTATTTACTTGGAGTGGCAAGGAAATACCACATATAGGTAGTTATGGTGGACACAAATGGCATGGGTTTTGGCTCAAGGTTTGGATGCACGAGAAGCATTCCCTCTCAGTACAGGTTTTTGGCTAGCAAGGCTGGGTAGCAAGCATAAGAGTGGAGGGATACAAACAAATATAAATGTAATAGAAACAATCATGCAATCTTCCTTGTAAACACAAATAATTTTAACTTGAGAATACTAAGCTCATGAGCCAACAAGAAAGAAAGATAATGAGATAATGTATCTACATGCAATCCCCTCTTTTCTACTTAAGCCTCAAAGTATTGTTGCTACTGACCAATGCTAAGTTTGCCAAAACCAAATAGATTTACTTGATGCTCCCAAAGTGATGCCAATACTAACAACAAGATCATTCATATGACAGAAATTTGCAAAGTAAAATAAAGTGTGCAGAAAGTAAATGATAAAACTTCTCATTAATATTCCAATAACGGCAACTCACACCAAGGGATACATAGATAACCAACTAAAGGAGAGATACTTCCACGCTGCAAACCATCCTATATGATAACTTCTCTACTCATGATATGACTCGACTGAAAAGTAAAAGGTAAAAGATAATGGTGATGATACCGCGGCACTCCCCCCAAGCTTGGAACAAGCTGAGGGGATGCCAATACCAATGATGAATTACTCCTTCGGTGGTGAAGGTGGACGAGACTCTTCATCATCAAATTTCCAAGGTAGAGGCTCCCCATCAGCGAAGGATGAATTGGTCTCCATAAACCTGAAACTCGCAGCAGAACTCATGCGTTTGAACCTAGCTTCATACTCACAGTTTTGGTTTTGGAGATCATAGATTTGTGCTTGCAATTTGGACGTGGTTTGACTGAGTATGAAGATATCATCCCATAGCTTGCTAGTCTCCTTCTTGTGTTCAGCAATAAGCTCATTAATAATCTTGTGGTTGATCTCCACTCCGCGCTCTATCATCTTCTGGTATCGGAAAACTTCATGCTCTACTTCTTCTAGTCTGGCCTTCACGTCCCC
Organism: Poa pratensis; assembly: GCA_947311845.1. Taxonomy (NCBI): domain Eukaryota; kingdom Viridiplantae; phylum Streptophyta; class Magnoliopsida; order Poales; family Poaceae; genus Poa; species Poa pratensis. Next base: position 13,909,433 of record CAMZMU010000064.1, read on the forward strand.
TTCAGCCTTGGGTCCCCTAACATCTTCTTGAACAAGCTCTCCATCCACGAGCCGCAGCTCTTGTGGGTGCTGCTTCAACTCGTTGATGTACGGGTTGACGACGTTCTTGAAGAAGGTATCCTTCGGAGCCTCGGACGAAGACATTGTTCTAATCTTGGAGCTAACCCTGGCAGAAACAGCTCGAAAACAAAACACGACGAGAAAACGATATACGGACCTCGGGGGATCCGGGGATTATATAGCAAAAAGTTTCATAACAAAAGGAAAGTCCAGGTCGAAACCGGGCTGGAGACGGGCTCCGAGGCGCCCACACCATGCCCGGCGCGGCCAAGGGTGGGCCCGCGCCGTGGGGTGGTGTGGTGCCCTCGGGCACCGTTTCCTCCCCGTTTTCGGCTCGTAATTTTCCATATTTAATAAAAACAACAAAAACATAAGTTGGGAAGTTAAACGCGAACTTTTTCTTACCAAAACTGTTACCTATTCGAAAACAGACTCTGCAGTTTTCTGAATTTGACTTTTAATAAAATCTTCCGGAGTCACTACTTGAATAATATCAACGTCTTCGTTATAAGAATCCCCAGAAATATAATGCTTGAGTCTTTGACCATTAACCACTTGAGATTTGTCACCATCAAGCGAAGTAATTTTGATTGCACCTGAACGGTAAACCTCTGAAACAACATAAGGTCCTTCCCATTTCGAAAGTAATTTACCTGCAAAAAATCTGAGACGAGACCTATACAATAGAACTTTCTCACCAACATTAAACTCTCTCTTTAGGATTCTCCTATCATGCCATTGTTTCACTTTCTCTTTAAAAAGTCTAGCATTTTCATAAGCTTCACTTCTCCATTCATCTAAGGAACTCAAGTCAAGTAACCTTTTTTACCGGCAAGTTTAAAATCTCTATTAAGTTCTTTTACGGCCCAATAAGCTTTATGTTCTAATTCTAGAGGTAAATGACAAGCTTTTCCGTAAACCATTTTATAAGGAGACATACCCATAGGATTTTTATAAGCAGTTCTATAAGCCCACAAAGCATCATTAAGCTTCCTAGCCCAATTCTTTCTAGATTTATTAACAGTCTTCTGCAAAATAGATTTAATCTCTCTATTTGATAATTCTACTTGACCACTTGTTTGAGGATGATAAGGTGAAGAAATTCTATGATTAACATCATATTTAGCAAGGGTTTTTCTAAAAGCACCATGGATAAAATGAGAACCACCATCAGTCATGAGATATCTAGGCACACCAAACCTTGGAAAAATAATATCTTTAAGCATTTTTAATGATGTCTCACCATCAGCACTAGATGTTGGTATAGCTTCTACCCATTTAGTAACATAATCAACAGCAACAAGTATATGAGTATAACCATCAGAAGGAGGAAAAGGACCCATAAAGTCAAATCCCCAACAGTCAAAAGGTTCAATAACAAGAGAATAATTCATAGGCATTTCATTGCGTCTAGTTATATTACCAACTCTTTGACATTCATCGCATGATAAAATAAATTTTCTTGCATCTTTAAAAAGAGTAGGCCAATAAAAACCTGATTGTAAAACCTTTTGTGCAGTTCTATCTCCAGCATGATGTCCTCCATAAGCACTTCCATGGCATTTCTCAATATTTCTTTTTGTTCAAATTCTGGAACACATCTTCGCATTATACCATCCACTCCTTCTTTATATAAGTGTGGGTCATCCCAAAAATAATGCCTCAAGTCATAAAAGAATTTCCTTCTTTGCTGAGCTGTAAAGGTTGGAGGCAAATACTTGGCAACAATAAAGTTAGCATAGTCAGCATACCAAGGACTTTCTCGCGAGCTTACCTTTATCACAGCCAATTGTTCATTTGGAAAACTATCGTTAACAGGAACAGGATCATAAGAAATGTTTTCCAATCTAGACAAATTATCAGCGACAGGATTTTCAGCACCTTTCCTATCTACAATATGCAAATCAAACTCTTGTAATAAAAGCACCCATCTTATAAGTCTAGGCTTAGCATCTTTCTTTTCCATAAGGTATCTAATAGCAGCATGATCGGTATGGATAATAACTTTCGAATCAACAATATAGGGTCTAAACTTATCACAAGCAAAAACTACTGCTAAAAACTCTTTTTCAGTAGTGGCATAATTCTTTTGAGCAGCATCAAGAGTCTTACTAGCATAATGAATAACATTCAACTTCTTATCTACTCGCTGTCCAAGAACAGCACCTACAGCAAAATCACTAGCATCACACATAATTTCGAAAGGTAAAGTCCAATCAGGAGGTTGAACAACAGGAGCAGTGGTTAAAGCCTTTTTTAGAGACTCAAAAGCTTCTTTACAATCATCATCAAAAACAAAAGGTACATCTTTTTGGAGAAGATTAGTAAGAGGTTTTGAAATTTTAGAGAAATCTTTAATAAACCTTCTATAGAAACCGGCATGACCGAGAATACTACGAATACCTTTAACATCCCTGGGACAGGGCATTTTCTCAATTGCTTCAACTTTAGCTCTGTCCACTTCAATACCTCTTTCAGAAATTTTATGTCCAAGAACAATCCCTTCATTAACCATAAAGTGACATTTCTCCCAATTAAGAACAAGATTAGTTTCCTCACATCTCTGCAAAACTTTATCAAGGTTTTGCAAGCAGTTATCAAAAGAAGTTCCATAGACGGAAAAATCGTCCATGAATACTTCCACAATTTTTTCACAAAAACCATGAAAAATAGCAGACATGCATCTTTGAAATGTAGCAGGAGCATTACACAAACCAAAAGGCATACGCCTATAAGCATAAGTTCCATAAGGACAAGTAAAAGTAGTTTTCTCTTGATCTTTCGCTCTAACAGCAATTTGTGAAAATCCAGAATAACCATCAAGAAAGCAAAAATGAGTTTTCTTAGACAACCTTTCTAACATTTGATCAATAAAAGGTAAAGGATAGTGATCTTTCTTAGTAACTTTATTAACCTTTCGAAAATCAATGCACATCCTATATCCAACAACTACTCTTTGAGGAATAAGTTCATCATTTTCATTTGGCACAACAGTAACTCCTCCTTTCTTAGGAACACAATGCACAGGACTTACCCATTTACTATCAGCAATAGGATAAATTATACCAGCATCGAGGAGTTTTAATACCTCATTTCTTACCACTTCCTTCATTTTAGGGATTAGACGACGCTGGTGCTCCACAACAGGTTTTGCATCATCTTCCATGTTGATGGCGTGTTGACATATAGCAGGAGAAATCCCTTTTAAATCATCCAAAGTATATCCGATAGCCCCTCGGTGTTTCCTCAACACTTCCAATAACCTTGCCTCTTCAGTACCTGAAAGTTTAGAACTAATAATAACAGGATATGTTTTCTTATCATCAATGTGAGCATATTTAAGGTTATCAGGCAAAGGTTTTAAATCAAAAACAGGATCTTCTTTAGGAGGTGCAGGGGTACCCAAATCTTCCACCGGCAAATTATGCTTAAGTAATGGTGGTTGATGAAGAAAGATATTGTCAATTTCATTCCTTTCCTCCATAAAGACCTCACTTTCGTGTTCCTCCATAAATTGCTGCAAGGCATTGTTAGGAGCAATAGCAATAGCAGCAAGTTGTTCAATTTTCGAGTCCTCATTAGGCAAATCAGTTTCATAAAGTTTCTTACCAAACTTAGAGAAATTAAACTCATAAGATTCTCCATTAAATTTAGTGTAAATTTTCTCTTTCTTACAATCTATAATAGCACCACATGTATTCAAGAAAGGTCTACCGAAAATAATAGGACAAGTTTTACTAGCTTTAGAACCAAGTACTAGAAAATCAGTAGGATATTTAGTTTTACCGCATAAAACCTCAACATCTCTCACAATACCAATGGGAGAGATAGTTTCCCTATTGGCAAGTTGAATAACCACATCAATATCCTCAAGTTCACAGGGACTAATTTCATGCATAATTTCTTTATAAAGTTCAAAAGGAATAGCACTAGAACTTGCACCAATATCACATAAACCATAATAGCAATGTTCTCCTATCTTCACTGAAAGCACAGGAACACTTGTTTTCCTAGATTTACCAGGATGCGAAACAATATTAGAAGCATCTTCACAAAAGATAATATGTTCTCCATCTACATTTTCAGTTACCAAATCCTTTATAATTGCTACTTCAGGTTCAACAGTTATTTGTTCATCAGGCTCTAAAGGTTTCTTGGCACTTTTATTAACCACACTAGCTATCAGAGAATGTTGCTTGACTTTAACAGGAAAAGGTATTTTTTCAATATAAGGTTCTGGCAAAATGTGATCAACAGTATGAACTTCAATACTTCTGCCAATGGCCGAATTGGTTTTATCTTTATAAGGTTCATGATATTTATTCAAATCCTTCTTAGGCACATCAAGATAAGAGGCAAAAGCTTTGTAATAATTTGCAACAACTTGAGAATCAAGACAGTAAACAGCACTAACATTACGGAAATCATCAGTCTCCATAAAAGATTTAATGCATTCATAATCATAATTTATACCTGACTTTCTACCTTTGTCGTTCTCCCATCCTTCAGTATTTTCCTGAATACGGTCAAGAAGGTCCCATTTAACTTCTTCTTCAGTACGTGTAAATGATCCAGAACAAGAGGCATCCAATAAATCCTTATCATGAAGAGAAAGCCTTGCATAAAAATTATTGATAACAATATTACTTGGGAGCTCATGAATGGGACATTTGAGCATTAGTGACTTCAATCTCCCCCACGCTTGGGCAATACTCTCTCCATCATGAGGCCAAAAATTATATATGCGATTTCGATCTTGATGAATCTCACTAGGAGGATAGAATTTAGAATAAAAGAGAGGTACAATTTCCTCCCAGCCAATAGATCGGCCATTCTTCAGCATCTTATACCATTCCGCAGCTCGGCCCTTCAATGATATAGAGAATAACTTCCTCTTGACTTTTTCCATTGAAATACCTGCACACTTGAACAACTCGCATAATTCATGTATAAATAGTAAATGATCACCAGGATGGATGGTTCCATCTCCAACATAGCGGTTATCCATAACACGTTCAACAATTTTCATAGGTATTTTAAATGGATCTAATTCAGCAGGCGGCGGTTCATCTACTACCTTAGCAGTGGCAGTAGTATTCCCAAATAGGGATTCGAATGGAGATCTCTCCATAATAAAATAAAGCAGCAAGCAGAAATAAAAACAGCACTTACAGTAAAGGTTTCCCTTACCAATTCCACTTACCAATAGCACTTCACTCCCCGGCAACGGCGCCAGAAAATAGTCTTGATGACCCACAAGTATAGGGGGTGTATCGTAGTACTTTCGATAAATAAGAGTGTCGAACCCAACGAGGAGCAGAAGGTGTTGACAAGTAGTTTTGATCAAGGAATCACTGTAAATACTAGCAGACAAGTTTTTAGGGGTTTTTGATATTGCAGATAAATAAAATACGTGTAAATAAAAGACAGTAATAATAATTGCAGCAAGTGGCCCAATCCTTTTTAGAGCAAAGGATAAGCCGGTTGGTTTACTTATGATGGCAAAATGTTCTTGAGGACACACGGGAATTTCGTCAAGTGCTTTCGCTTCCTACAGTGATTAATCTTTATTGTTTTGATAAGTGTTGTGTGGGTGAACCTATGCTAATGCACTGCCCTAACTTGGACTAATACATACTTGTGATTAAACCCCTTGCAAGCATCCGCGTTACAAGGAAGTAATTAAGATAAATCTAACCACAGCCTTAAACTCTGAGATCCTACACTCCCTCATGCACCGGTTTACTAACGGGGGTTTAGGTTTCTGTCACTCCGGCAACCCCACAATTAGTAGCCGAATACACAATGCATTCCTCTAGGCCCATAAAGGTGAAGTGTCATGTAGTCGACGTTCACACGACACCACTAGAAGAATAACACCACAACTTAAATATCAAACCATTAAATATTACTCAACATAGTTCCACTACTAACAGCATGACTTCTCCCATGTCCTCAAGAACTGAACGAACTACTCACAAGACATCATATGGATCATGATCAGAGGTGATATAATGATGAATAACAATCTGGACATATACTTCAATTCACCGATAAAACTTAATAGCATCAACCACAAGTAGTAATCAACACCGGGAAAGTTTCCCCTATGAACTACACAAAGTATAACCCTAGATGTTACAGCGGAACGAGTGGAGCGGTGGAGATGATGGTGACGGCGGTGGAGATGATGATGATCCCAATGAAGTCCAGCATGACGATGACGATGGCGATGATTTCCCCCCTCCGGGAAGGAATTTCCCGGCAGATTTCTCCCTGCCGGAGAGCTTTTCTCTCTCTGTGGTTTCCGCCTCGTGGAGGCGGCGGAATATTTCCTCGATGGCTCTCCCCATCTTAGGGTTTCTGGGGGATGAAATACGCGAAGGGGGAGCGCCAGAGGTGGGCCAGGGTGGTAGATATCGAGGAAACCCTATTTCTGAAGATCAACAATTCACGGAAAATATACATATGTTCCTATTTTATCAGATGACGGAGATAGTATTTTCAGATCGAGGAAACCAATAAAGAAAGGAAATTCATGTTGCAAGCCGGCGGATATCACGGCGTCGTTATCAAAAAGAAAGTCACATCAAGCATGGGCAGCAGCCGGATCCCGTATCAACTGGCGAGGTTGCGTATGGCCTGAGTGTCACGCGGCCGGCTCTGGCTTTGCCGGTGAGGTTGCGCGTCGCACGCGGCCGGGTCACGCGTCGTTGGTGAGCTTGCGCGTGGTCGGGTTCGATCTGGACTCCGAGTCCCAGGTCGTGGTGCAAACGGAACGGCGCATGCAAGAAAGGAAAAAGATGTGGTTGTTGACTCGTACACGGTTCAGGGAAGCCGATTCAAAGAATCAAGGAGAAGGTAATATGCCCAGACTAGGATATGTTTCTGCAGGTCAACGTTCATCAAGCAAGGAAAGAAAAAGAAGGTTCATGGCCTTAGGTATATTCGTGCGATCGATTGGTCAAGGGAGTCTGCGGCTGTTGGCATGCACATAGTTTACCAACCGGGTCTAGTCCCGAGAAAGAGAATTGCAAGCAGTAAAACACGGGAAGAGAAGACTACTTTCAACTCATGCATGGATAGTTGGAAGCAAGTCCCAAGTACAGTAAGATGGTCGATGCTAGCTCGGTGCTTTATTGCATGGACATCACGTACATGGGCTGAAAAGAAAATAAGCGAAAAGAGAAGTTAGAGTTGTCTGCCGGGTGATTAGCACGTACGCCGGGTCACTGCGGAGAGAACCGGAAGTACCAGATGAGCCGGCTATAGAGAAGCCAGGATCGAGCAAGCCGGGCAGAATAAAAAAGAATGAGAATAGTCGTATCCTAATGGAACAGTATTCATGAGATAAAACTTTTGACTAATCTTGGTCCTGGAGGAATTTCCGAGTTATTGAGAAGAGTCACATCCTATCGGTGATCAGCACAAGTTCTAAAATACGAGCTGGCAACAGTCAAGGAAGCAAATTGATCAATCAAGAGAGCCGGCAGCTATTTGGAATTCATACAGCCCAACAATCAGGTCAAAAAAAAAAGTGGAGAACTGCCCGTGTATGGCATCTAAAGATTACATCCTTGGGAGAGCCAGCGCCCTCCTCAGAGCTCAGCCACTCTCGACCGTCGAAACTCATCCCAGATGCGATCCTGGCCGTCCGTTCGCTAGACTTCCCCCATCGGCGAGTCGATTCCTACACGCCTGGAGCTACTCCGTGTCGCTGCGGGTGGCCCCAGATTTTTCCGGGACCCGCGTGTCAGCCTGTGGGGTGGTTCGTGCCCGTGTGCGCTGCGAATGGCGGTGGCAGGGATCGTTATTCCGACGGCGCCGCTCTGGGCAAAATGGTCATTTCGCCATGGGGGTATATAACTCGCTCACCGCAGTGGAAAACCCTAGCCACCAATCCCCCACGTCCTCTCTCTCCCCCAATCCCTCGTGTCTCTCCTCTCCTCCAATCCCTCGGCGACCGGACCGCAGGCCTCCACGATGTTGCCGGAGAGGGAGCCGGGGCGCTGGGAAGGACGGCGACGCGTTGGGGAAGGAGGCGGCGGCGCTGGCAGGAGACCGGCGGCGGGGGGGGCGCCGGAGAGGACGGTGGCGCGCTGGGGAAGGAGCAGCTTTTGGGGGCGCCTCTCTCCAACGGGGTGGAGATGGTGGTGGGATTTGAAGGAGAGGAGGCGCGCAAGGGCTTGCAGGATGGAGACGAGGCAGCAGCCGGAGCCAAGACCTCCTCTCGCGCCGTCCAGGTGGATTTAGGTAGCTGCCCAACGACTCCTTCTTTATTTGTCTTCCTCGTGATTTGGCTCCTTTCTATCTCCAGATTAATCCCCACAAATCCCTTTTGTTTGCGCAGATTCTTTTTAGACATTGTGGTGGGATTTGGAGGAGAGGAGGCGCGCAAGGGCTTGCAGGATGGAGACGAGGCAGCAGCCGGAGTGCCGGACCTCCTCTTGCGCCGTCCAGGTGGATCCAGGTAGCTGCCCAGCGACTCCTTCATTTTTCTTCCTCGTGATTTGGCTCCTTTCCATCTTCAGATTAATCCCCACAAATCCCTTTTGTTTGTGCAGATTTGAGAGGCTGCCAGTTTGCTAGGTAAATGCCCTTCCTTTACCCATCTTCTTCTTAGCTATGCCTATAGGTTGTTCGGTAAAAATCCCAGGTGACAATTTATTGCTACAACCAGTGCCTGTTTCAGAGCGTTTTCTTTACCATGCGTAGCTGGACGTGTTAGAATTCTCCGTTTCAGCTGGTTAGTATGTGGTCAGGGTGCATACTATGATCTCAGGAAGTAGTTTGGTTGAAAAATGAATGTTGGTATGGTTTTATGAAAGAGTTCATGTGGGTTATTTGCTGAGTACAGAGCCGTGCTGCTGGCCTGGTAAATGCCTTTTCTTTACCCAGTTTTTTCTTAGTTATGCCCATAGGTTGGTCGGTGAAAATCCCAGTTGGCTTAGTTCGAGCTGTTTCGTTCTCTCGGTGTATGCTATTGGCTCAGGAGGTAGTTACTGAAGTATACATGGTAACGGTGCTATTTAGAAGTAAAGAAAAAACATGTGTATACCTTAAATACGGGTACTGAATACTCAAATCACCTGGCAGTCATAGTAATTGATTCCACACAATGCAATCATGGAACAGAAAATGATTGCTTCCATTGTGTATTGCATAGTTTTAAATTGTGCTAACCAAGCCACTGATGTGATTGTGACTGATTCCACTTTGGCTCAGGACTATTTGATATAATAATAGTATAATTGTATGCCCCATATTTCTCAGAGTGCAGTTTGTGTTTGTTGCACTATCGTAGCCTGTACAATAGTACAAGGGATGTGTTTGTTTTAGAGCATTGAGGGGGATAGAAGCCATAGACCTCACTTCAGGTTACATCCTTTTTATCTGTATTCTAGGTTTATCAACAAAGCACCTCTCTTTATTGTTTTTCCCCTTTTGTTGTCAATTCATGTAGCTTTTCGTTTGTAAACTGCAACATTCATGTACATATCTCAGCTATCTGTTGCGGGTCAAGACACAAATTTTCATTTCTCTCACGTACTAAAAGTTTGCTATTAATTTTCACTTGCATAATTTGAAGACCAAACTCTGAATATAGGTTGGTGTGCATACAAATTTCCATGTAGTATGAGGCTATGAACTTTTAATCTTGCTTGAGCTCTTGGTTAGCATGGTTGTTGTTGCTTATGAAAATTGTTCACACTGATGCAGGTTCTAGCTGAATTTCTTTCAAACTTCTTCCTTCTTTGAGGTGAGCTGTGGCAGGTCCATTACAGTTTCAGTGCATTTGATGCATTTACTTTATTTAACTACTATCTATCTTCTCATACATCTAAGATCATGCTATTTAGTTCTTGATTGTGCATGCTCGCTCTTTCATTTGCTTTTATAAATGTCTATTCCTTGGTTAAGTCTGCCACCCATTGGGTTTCTAAATTAGTTACCAGTGCCCATCTGCAGTTAATTTATTGGGTCTATTTAGTATGTAAGGAATGCCCTGTGGCATGACATAATAGTTTCTCATTGATACTATTTGTTTTTAGGTTGAAACCTTTGATTACCGGTAAATAATCCACCTGCAATGTATAAGCAAGCAGGAAATTGGATGAGAAGACTGAGTTGAAGACATGAGCACATTGAGATGCTCCATCCTTTCCTAAAGGTACACCAATAACTCACTGTTTTCTAAATGATTTTTTCTGTCAAACAGAGACCGCTTTGTACAATATTTATGCATGTTTTGTGTCATGAAAGATTACTAATCTTGCATAGCATGTAGCATTATCAGGATGTTGATGGAACCTGAGGTGTGCCCTTACATGTTGATGCATGTTTTGTGTCATGAAAGATTACTCAATTCCTGTGTTGTTGGATATCAAAGAATGCCATATTTCAGTATGGTCTATTTGAGAACTACATAGAGGTATGCCTGATCCTATTGCATATTTAACTCCCTTAACCTCTTGCTCATTGCCATATTGTCTTTTGTAATGCTCAATTTGGTATTCTTTCAGTTCTTATGCATAGAATGCTGTTCATTCTGTCATTTGTTGAGCTTCTTGAACAGTTGTTACATGCTAGACGCTTCTACGTACGTAAGAGTATTTTTTGTCGTTTGCCATCTATGATATGCTAATGGAAATTATTTAAAAAAAATTAAGGTGACTAAAAATGACATTAATCCCTCACAGAAAAAGAAGTGTCATTACTTATCTTGCAGCACTTCATTACATGTGAATCTAAATGCATATTTATTATGAAAAAGACTTTGATTCATATATATTTAATTTTTAGACTCTTCAGCTGTATGGAAGTGATAGTACTTTCAGATCTCTCTTGATTATCTCCTCTTGCGCCGTCTAGGTGGATCTAGGTAGCTGCCCAACGACTCCTTCATTTTTCTTCCTCCTGATTTGGCCCCTTTCCATCTCCAGATTAATCCCCACAAATCCCTTTTGAACAGGTTGTTCTCATATTTTGGTTTATGCTCTTTTAATCTTCTCTTGAACATACGTGAAGAACCAAGTAGTTGTTTGGTCAACAATACTATTGACCTGTATTGAATCTTCTATTTAATTTGGAATGAAATTATATGACGGCCTACCATTGCTCTCGATTAAGATATTTTGTATATGTTGATCCTATATATGTAATATAGACTTTATCTAATCATAGGAAGAGTGCAAAGTGCCGCTGCTGTAGTGAAGTATGATGACTTCGAACCAAGGTGAACCGTCTGCCCGCTGATTCGCTGCATAAGATAATTCCTGACCATCATTTGTGTCAGGTAGATCATTAAGCACAATAAGTTTGAGCAAACAATTTATTATATGTTGATCCTATACAGTATATTTGTTATCCAATCACTGATTTATTCCCAGATGATCCTATACAACTGAATTGTTTATCTAATGGCCGAGTGGTTTCCTTTTTTCAGTGTTGAGCTTTATAATGATCTTCTAACTATGGCCGAGTGGTTACCATCGGAGAGGAATTGTTTATCTAATGGCCGAGTTGTGCTTCCACAAGCCCAGGTGTCTTTTCTTGGCATCCTTCTCTCTGTGTTCCTCTCCGATGGATTCATATTATGCTTTATGTGATTTATAGTTTTTTTGGCTCCTGGCAGTGTGAGTTATACTAATAACACACTTCATTTATCATGCTAATGGACCTATTGGCTTATTACTCCTGATATTGTTGTCCTAACCTTATCTACGATATCTGGTGCATTTCTTTTAGGACAACTATTTGCATCTATGCAAGGATACATCTCCGAGCACCCGGCTTCTTCTATACCTGTCATTTCTGTTAGGACAGCTCTGTTAGGATACATCTATTAGGGGATACCTGTCATTTTTATTGTCAGAGAGACCTGCGTGAATAAGTTCATTAGGCATATGTAGGCATTAATATATATGCCAAGGCCAACATATGAAATAAGAAACTGAACATTAGACAACCTCAATGAGTGCATTTGCAATTTCATGGAGTTAGGGACTGAATCTGGACACTTTGTTTGAGGGAAATGAGTTAAACTGAAATAATTCAGCTACGAACTGTTATTATCTTCCTTTTGTTTCCCATATTCTTTGCTGGCTTATTTCCCAACTAATGTTTTTAGAAACTACATCCCACTTCACTGTGCTCATATCTACAGCCTACCGGAAAAGCATGTGATCTTTAATTTCATTTATATTATTTGAAAGGGGTGCTTTTAAAAGCCCTACCTTGAGCTTGAAATCCTCCTATTTGTGTCTGCAGTCATGGTGAAGTTTTAGAGCTTATTTACTTTATTTAATGTTTCTCTAATTATGCTCGTGCTTGCTTGCCATTTTTATCTTACCATTCTAATCCATGTGTATGTTCTGTTGGATCGTCACTACCACAATATGTCGTGTTCCTTTTTGCACTGCAGTTTGACTGTGCTATTAGATAATTCCATATGCTAGGATTTTGTCTAGAACACTATCTCTGGTTTTAAAAAAGAAAGTGTTGTGAAAAGCCGTTTTCTTGAGTGCTATTAGTTATAGCCATTGCTTGCAGATTTTCTATATTTTTCATTTGGTGACTTCATGTAAAGATTTTTTCATAGTTTCTTGGTCTGAATTCACATGTTTCAGCTGTGCGTACCTCGACTGCTCTTCCTTTGGGTCGCCTGTTCTCTGTATGTGTTTGCTCCAACATAGAACTAAGAGGTACACCCTTATTTTTCATTGATGTACTGTTAGATGTCCTTTGAGGTTCTGTATCTATTGGTACCGGTGTATGTATTGCCCTGTGCTGTCAATGCGCTTGGTAGTCGGTGAATCAACCACATGTAGTAATCCTTAAAGATAATCTAAGACATTTGTGAAATTATAGAAGACTGTTGCTTCCCTGTTAGTTTGTAGGGCGGTCGATTTACTTGAATTTGTGTTTCTCAAAATTTGCTTCTAAAAGAGTAATCTACAATATTCATTGTCAAAGAAAAAATGTCTACTCAGCTTGCTGCTGTGTGAATAATGATTCTTAGTATACATGTCGCCTTTTTTTTTTTAACAGGACATGTCGGCTTTGTAGTCCTGTATAGCAACAATAGATGGTGCTATCTATTGTTCAGGTTTCTAATCAACTCGGTCTGCCTCAGAATTAAGCTAAAGCTAAATTTCTGGACATAATGCATCAGCCATAGCCCATAGGTAGCTATTTTTTGACACTAGGTTTGACATTTGGAGCTTGAATAAATACATGTGTTGCTTTTAGCATAGTTTTTTAAATTTAGTGTTTCCTCCCTATGCATATTTCAGCAGTGCGTACCTCGACTAAGAGCCGTCTACCCATGCTGGTGGAGGTGGTGGTCTAGCGAAGAAAGCTAGAAACTAAATTACCCTGCGCCTGCAGAGATGCTACTCCTTAAGGTCCGACCAAACCATACCTATTGTTAAATGAGTACACATAGCTACCCTTGATTAATTCTGAACTTTTTTTTACTGCAGATCAGACTTATTTTGCCTATTCATCATCTAATTCCATGATGGACTCAAAAACCTATCCTCGGTGATATTTTTGTTCCGTCGTCCAGGTCTCTGTTGCCGAATGTCTCATTGTTGATGTATATTGAGACCAGCTACCTCTGCCTTTTAGAATCGGTGTTGGTTACACAAAACTCATCAGGTTATTGACGCGTGTTTCCAAACTGATCGAAACTTATGTATTTAGTACTATTTACATGTGATCAAAACTTATGTATTGAATGCGGTGTGAATTTCTATATTGCTTCCCATGTGTGCTTCAGCATTGGTTATTCGTTAGATCTTCCTGTTTCTTAAGATTTTATTGTACGATGTTGTTGATTTCATAATATGCGAAAAATATGCCTTCAAATTTATAGACCTGTGATCAAATAAGTATGGATACTATCCTTTTAATATTCGGTATAAATTGTTGGAACCACGGGCAAAAAATTCAAAGAATCAACATGTGCTGCGCGGCGATGTTTTGATTACCGATTTCAAAGAATCTTATTGTTGCTTAAGACTTTTATTGTATGATGTTTTGATTACTGATTTCATATGATTTGGAAAATACGCTTTCAGATATATATATACTTGTGATCAATTTCATATGAATAGAATTCTCCTTTAAATGATCTGTATAAATGGTTGTAACCACGGGCAAGAAATTCAAAGAAGAAACAAGCGCTGCATGATCTATGGAAAACAATTTACAGATCAAATTATGCGGCTAATACCATGTACCTTTTTATAGTTACTTATAACTGTTCCATGTCTATTGCTCATTCCTTTTTGCTTATTCACTATTTCACTCCCTTTCTACTAGGCGTGCAACATGGAAGTTGTTGAAATTCGGCAAAAAGTTATACTTGATGCCATGCTTGATGAGTTGGAATTACCAAGGTCTACGTCTCAGACTGTTGTCAATACATACGGCTCCTTCATTGTCACTGTGATGTTTTTTCCAACATCAAAGAGTGCATCAGAGGTAGTATGTTTCATTTTAGATTATTGGACTTACTACTATTTTTAGTGATGTTTTGAGTATCGAGCATGTAGTTGTTTTGGTCTGAACCGATCCTTTCATACATATACTTGCTTGCATAATTTGGTGAATTTGTATGCCCTCTATAGCTCATCGTTTGGATGTGCTAATATAGATCATCGTTTGTCATTTATATATCCAGATAGTGTCTTTATACTGATGTATAGATGCGATTTTTTGTTCACCTTGTGTTGTTCGATATGAAATTTTTCTTTTGATTATGCAGGTTCTACTACTACTTAGCAGGTTTTGCTCATTCTGTTCTAACCAAACTGAACCAAGCTAGCCACGGAAAGCAGAGTCATTATAATCGGTCAGCTGGAATGTATTCACTTGATGTAGTACATATTAGCAGGTAAATAATTTGGAATATGCCCTCTATAGCTGTCAGTCTGCGCCTGATTTATTGTCAGATTACTTCCACTTAATGATGTCTAGCTATAGTGTAAATATCAACTGATTTTTTCATGAATAAATAGAGTGCAGGCTGACCAACATGCTGGATGAGCTGAAATAACTTGACCTGTCAAGGTTTATTGTTTATATCCAAGTTCCATCTACCTATATTCCCTTGCTGGAAGTGTTCTGTATCTGAAATCATTCTTCACATCGACATCATGAAGTTTGATTTCCTGAGCTCTCCGCAACTAATGCCACTTTGCAACATCAAGGTGAGCACCCCACTAGAAGTTTTTTCCTTTCACACCATGCAGCAGCAAAGTGATTGTGCATGACTATATATTTAAATTTTGCATCTTTTGGAATGAACACTAAATGTACAGCCGGTGCTAGCACTGTTATGCTAGGTTAAGTTGTGCCTGCATAGTTTGGTCAATTTAAATCATTTACTGATTGTTTTTCCCTCTAGCTGTTTATTGTCTGCATTGTCACTCTGTGTAACGGATGGAAGCTAATTAAATAGTAGTGTTTAGTTTTTTATCCAAGTTTAAATCATGCTTGCATAATTTGGTGAATTTAAATCATTTGCTGATTATTTTTCCCCATAGCTGTTTATTGTCTGCATTGTCACCATGTAAAAGATTGAAGCTAATTAAATAGTAGTGTTCAGTTTTTTATTCGAGTCTATTATATTGGAGTGAAATATTAAGAAATCAATACTGCTACTCCTGGTATGGTGTACTTTGAAAGCATGTGTGTTATGATCACAAACCATTTTTCTTTGTTTTGTAGCCAGAGAATGCTACCTTGAATTGCTGCCCACATCACTCATTAGTGCCAATGAGATTGTTAGAACAGGATGATACTAAACAGACAGGAGTTGGTGTGAAGTAATGTCCTTCTCGATAGAATTTTTTGAAATATATGTATTTTCTAACATCGAGAAAATTCATGTTGGAATGTGTTCACGAACAATGTTGAATACAGTAGCTCAAGGACAATGTGCTAAACCATTAATGGTTCCCATTTAGAACATTGTGCTATTCATTGTGTCATTTTCTGAGCTTCCTGGGCAGTTTTTACATGCTTGGTGCTTCTCTACACAAAAGAGTAATCTACATAGTTTGTGATCCATGATATGGTAATGAAAATAATATCATATTTTGTTAACATGCCTAAAAATGTCATTAATCCCTCACAAAGACAAAAGGAAGTGCCATAGCTTACCTTCCACCACTTTTCTACATGTGAATCTAAATGCACTTTGTTTCATATCAATTTAAATTTTAAACTTTCACCTGTATGAAAAGTAAATAGTACTTTTAGATCTCTTTGGCCTGCTACTGTGTTCCTTCGATCTCTTTGCAGCTTTGGAATATACAATAAGGTGAATGGCGCTGAAAATAACTGCATGACAGCAATTTGGGATGCTCGGTCGTCCGATCAGACAAAAATTACAAGCTAGGATTTCTCTTACAGTGGTTTTAGAGGTATATAACCTATTATTTTGCAGCGGCAACATCTATATCTACAGCTACTATTTTCAGTAGGAGCCATCATCAGTTAAGTTATATATTTACTCTTTTTATCATCAGTTAGCAGATCTTATGTATTATTAAACTTCCATGAATGTAAATATTATGTGCACCTACCTGCCAGTTAGTATCGGTGGTTAATATGTAGTGACGATAACTATGATCAAGTAGGTATGTTCCCGTGATTCGGCTATCCATGTTTATGGCAGTCTGTCATAGTTCAAAAATTGAACCTCTTTTAATCGTCTGAGGATTCGTTAAACTATACTATGTATACTTCATCGTTTGCATCTCCATGTTGCTTAAGGATTTCATTATACCTACTCATTTCACATACGATTTCAGATACGATCAAACTCATTCGAGTAAAATTATCCTTTAAATGATCTGTTTGAATGATGGTAACCACGGGCAAGTACTTCAAAGAAGAAACAAACGTCGCGCGGCGAGCCGCGCCGTTCGAATCTAGCGAGTGACACTCATGGGCATACGTTTCTTGTCTGGGAACGAGAAGGAATTATATGCAAGCTAGTACTAAGCTCGATGGACCAAGTACCGAGGAGAAAGAATATTTGGAGCAGCTAGCTTTGTTCCATGGTATCATGCACGTGAGCCGAGAAGAAAGGAAGAGAAAAGTAATACCTGCGTCGCGGCCGGCTTTGCCGAGTATCGCGACCACCATCAAAATGACCCGGCTGTCGACCGGCTTCTCGGCAGCAACATGAGCGTCTTCAATCTTCGTCCACGACGATCTGCGTGCTCATACCGCATCATCGACGCAGGAGTACAAAACAAGCTAAGTTGTATTTATATATAAGTTTCATATTTTATTATTCAATCAGGTTAGTAAAGCTGAGTGAAGACATGGATCCTACCACCTATTGGAGGAATACAAACATGAAACATCTCTTGGCCTCGCTCATATCACCCCGTGTTTCCTTCATGTATAGCACCATTTATATTACTTTCGCTTAGTGCTTTCCAACAAAAATTAGCATGGTCCAAGAGTGTTACACAATTTCGGTTAGTGATACCCAAGAGTGCTTTGCAAAAAATCATATTAGCTTAGCCCAAGAGTGCTACGCAACTTCGGTTAGCGCTGTCCAAGAGTGATTTGCAACAAAAAAATAGCTTAGCCCAAGAGTGCTACGCAACTTCGGTTAGCGCTGCTCAGGAGTGCTTCGCAGTGTTGTAAATTTTAGGTCTTGGGGGCTGATCGCTTGAATAGCGCAGTTACAAACTCAAGACCCGGCAAATAAGCCACTTTGATCATGGGGGCTGATTACTTATGAAACGGTACAGCTACAATCTCATGATCCGGTCAACTTTAGAGACATTATTTTCTTGGTTATCTTACTATTGAGCTCGATGTGACTCGCACTTATATGGCCTGATTGCTCACCTATAAATTCAATCAGTCATGAGGCCCACTGGGACTTGCCTGACCCTGTTTTTATCAGAGAAGTTGCGACAGAAATAATCCATGCGAAAGCCGGCTCATAGTTAAAGAAACCAAAAGGGTCATCTAAACCAAAAGATTTGCAGAACGATATCATGTTCATGAAAAAAGCAAATCCTCAAGGTGCATGTACACCATCAGTATAATTATTTGTAAGTTACTAACTTATTTGGACTGATTATTATTCGACATCTTTGCCCAAAAGGAGTGCTAAGCAGATATATCCTATAGCAGTTGCCCTTGAGAGCACGCATAAAGACTTGATGTCCTATAGTTGATTGCCTCAAGAGAGCACGCATATAGATTTTGGATCAGTGGGGTAATGTGGCAGAGTTAAGCGCTTACCTTTAGACATTGATCCAGGTCTTGGGGGCTCTTACTTGAATAGTTTGTAGCTACAATCCTAAGATCGGGCTTTTACGCCACCAGTTATTTCTTGGTTATACTTGCTTATCCAGTTTGATGCGACTCACAATTTATGGCCTGATTGCACACCTGTCAATTTCAATCAACTATGATGCCTATACTGGGACTTAGTTTGACCCTGTTTTGCAGAGAGGAGGCAACAGAGAAAGTCATGTGAAAGCCGACTGATAGATGCTAAAGATAAACCAAAAGGGTCATCTAAACCATGAAAATATAGTTATTACATAAGAGAGAGTGTATCAACAGTGCACAGACGCACTATCAAATTTAAAGTATTGCTGAACATATTACAATGCCCATGGGGCCGAATGATTGTTTTTTATGCAGGATAAGACAAAAGTTTATAACATGGCTCAAGAAGTCGGGTTATCAGTTTCCATCTCCTTTGAAGGAGGATCTTCAGCACTGGTCGGGTTATCTTCAGGTTTCCTGGACTGGGACTGATGTTCAGCATGAATTGGCTCTCCTGGAATTTTTTCTGTATCATCAGTCGTCTTATCTATAGCAACTTATGTTGGAGTTGGAGCATGACTTGGAGCAGGGATTATTGGAGTGGAGGAGCTTGGAATGACAGCCTTTTTCTATGCTGGATAATCTGGGAGAGTATTTCATCATGATGAGCAATATAATTCTGGGTTAAGAAGGAAGAGTGAAAGATGATAAGATGTCAGTCAACAATGTCAAGTATATGAGAAAAGAAATTCAGAAACATGGGGGCTGATATAAATTTCAGTCCACAACGGCAAGTAAGTCCGGTTGATATTATGCAAGAGGTAACGTAAGAGTACATTTATCCAAGTTCCGGATGACTGACAAGCAGATTACCCGGTACTTGGGGACTACCATGTTTTCAAAGTGATAGTTTGAGGATTGGGGCAATATTTTTAAGTACCAGATGATTGTTGATAGATCACCCGGTACCTAGGGTGTATGGTAACTCAAAAGTGTACAATGTTGATGTCAGTTCAAAATCAAGTCCCAGGTTATCATGAACTAATAACCCAGTATTTGGGGGTTACAGTATATGAAGAGGAAAGATTGAAAGAAGGTTAGATATCAGTCATATATTTCAAATATATGAAGAGTATATCGGATACATGGGAACTGAAATATATTTCAATCGGAAATGGCAAGTAAGTCCAGTTGATAACAAGTAAAAGAAGATATAAGAGTGCATTTGTACAAGTTCCGGATGACTGAAGAAGCAGATCACCCGGCACTTGGGGACTGGTATGTTTTGAAAAGTTGCAGGTTATAATTAAAGCAATTTCTCAAAGTTCCAGGTGATTTTAAACCGATCACCCGGAACTTGGGGGTTATGAGGATTTGAAAGTTTAAAGTTACACAAAGCTACAGAGATTGCAGTATTGGTAACAGATAATAGCAAGTCCCAGGTTATCGTGGACTAATAACCTGGAACTTGGGGACTGGGGTATTTTGAAGTTTTCGAAGTTAAACAAAGATGCATATTTACAAGTACCGAGTGACTGAGGACAGTTTACTCGATACTTGGGGACTAGGTTTGGTATGTAATATATGGAGAAAAGAGAGCAGGCCTTCAAAATTCATATTGCCATAATGTGGCGTCAAGGAAGCTTTGTCCTTATCAGTCGGATTCGGGGAGAAGAAGGCATTTCCACTTACATCTTATCAGTCGGATTTGGGGGAGCAGAAGGCATTTCCACTTACATCTTAACAGTCGGATTTGGGGGGGCAGAAGGCATTTCCACTTCCATATTATCAGTCGGATTTGGCAGCAGGCACAGTATTCTTCTCAGGGATGGTTTCTATGTTGGCCTCCTCAGCAATGGGAGGGCTTGCCCCGTTAAGTCTTGCTTTTGCCATGAAAATGGTGATAAAGAAAGAAGAAGCAAGTACAAAGTCATAAAAGGATAGTTTTATGCCATGAAAATGTTGAAAGCATAAAGTGCATGAAGATGTTGGTTAAAGACAAAAACATTACCCGGTATTGACTACAAAGTCACGAGAAAGTTCATCGCTGGAGCCTGAAGAAGTTATTAAAGAATATGACTTAAAGACTCTGATTTGACCGGCTAAAAGGATAACTATCAGATTGATGTTTCTGGAGTTCAATATTGGGAAAATGAGAAGTGCCGGAACAGCGAGGAGAGGTCTTGAGGCATTATAGAGTTGGAGATAAATGAAAAGCCGGGTTATGAAAGGAACCGCCAAAAGGAGCTGGTCAGATAACATAACCCGGACCACATCTTATTTAATGGTTATTATGTTTTCAGGAGTTTAACTCGAATAAACCCATCAGTAGCTGCCCTCAAGTAATCATACCAAGATCAAGATTATCAAGTGAAGTGATCGATGAGCTTATTCAAGTCAAACTTGGGGACTACTGTTGGGGGGATAATAACCCGGTATACCCAAGACAAGTAAAGAGGATGACCCAGCCAGAAGATCACTCAGCCAGAAGATCACTCGGCCAGAGGATCAGTCGGCCAGAGGATGACTCAGCCAGAAGATCACTCGGTCAGAAGATCAGTCGGCCAGAGGATCAGTCGGCCAGCAGATGACTCAGCCAGAAGATCAGTCGGCCAGAGGATCAGTCGGCCAGAGGATGTCTCAGCTTCAGGATAACCCAGTTTCGGAAGATGCCATAGAAGGAAGATTCTAGATGACCCGGCATCCTTGTACAAGTTGGACTCAAGACTTGGAGATCACGAAGGACTAAGATTAGGACTCCGTATAACCCAGTTTTTACCTTGTACGACCAGGAGACCCAGCCATCTATATAAGCAGGCTCCTAGGTCACATATCAGTAGGCCGAATAAGATAGATTAAAAGTAGAGAGAGCTCAGGAGAGAGCTCCCACGCCGGAGTCATTATAACCCGGCAATCATCGCCATTGGCGCACCATGTAACATATTATCATATAGTGATTTATAGTAGGATGTAGGGATCCTCCACCGAGGGGACCTGAACCTGGGTAAAAAACATCTTCTCCCTCGTAGAGCTAGACAAATCTCCTGAACACCAGAGTCGCCTTGCCCCAATCTCAAGTTACCCCGTGTAACATCTGCCGTGATTAACCCCACGACAAGAAGTGATCAAGTCCTTCACTCTCAAATCCCACCAAAAGCAACTAATACTTATGGGGGGGGAGAGAAGAGAGGAAGAACAAAGAAAACTCAACAAATGGAACTCCAAGATCTAGATCCAAAGGGTTCCCCTCAATTAGAGGAGAGATGGATTGGTGGAAAAGTAGATCTAGATCTCCTCTCTCAAATTTCTCAAAGATATGCAAGAATCATAGGAGAAATTAGGAGAGGGGCAAGCTTTCCAAGGTCAACAATGGAGGAGACAGAAGAGAAAAATTCGTGCTACCTCTAGGTTGAAGAAGGGGAGGGGTATTTATACCCCTTCCCTAAAAAATAGCCGTTACTACAACTTGATCCGAAAATTCTGCCCCAGGGTCCGGAACTTCCGCCCCGGGCGGGTGACCCCGGACGGGTGACCCCGGACGTGCCCGAGGACCGGTACTGGACTTGGGCTGGAACTTTGGCCGGAACTTTGACCGGAACTTCCGGCGGGCCGGAATTTCTGGCCTAAGGTCCGGAACTTCCGCCCCTCTGAAAATTGCAGAAGCACCGATACAAAAACGGCAAAAAAAATTCATCCGGACTCCGATTTCGATGATCTTGGGCTCGTTGGAATCGCAACGAAGAGCTTTACAAGATCATGCAGAGAAACATCATCATCCATCATGTGAGGAGGAAACCACAAGAGGAGAGTTTGACCTCTCTTAGAAAAGACAAATCGGTAAAACCTCCAACATAAAAAACGCAACAAGATATTCATATGGAATCCTTTTTGATGAACTAGAGTTCGGTATGGAGAAGAACACAAGCTCTAAATCCTCACATGGATAAAAGTCAAATAAGAACCAAGAAAGATGATATGCCAAGTATGCAAAGGTTTGAGCTATCCACAAAGATGCGATCAAGTTACTCAGTTGAGAGCCCCTCTTGATAGTACGCCGTCTATCCTATAACCCGGTCTCCCACTAACACCATGAGACCGGTAAAATAGAAAACCTATCAAGATCATACCTTTGCCTTGCGCATTCCACTTGAGCTAGATGAAGACGATCTTGACTCCCTCAAGTTGGAACACCTTTCTTGATTGTGCTTGCTAGCACAGGCTTGATGAAGACTTCTCCAAATACTCCCCCATACACCATTATGGGAGAGCCTCGCATAGCTCCGTCTTCATGTATCCACTTGCACTTCATCTTCTTCTCTCGATATAGATGATGGCTTGGAGATAAACATGAATGTTCACTCAATCTTCTTTTCCAAGCCACACTTGCAATAAGCTCAACTCTAGATGACCATTTGTGTGGATCACACCTTGAATATTACTTTGGTCATCACTTTATCTTCTTCTTTCAATCTTTCTACCAACGCATGGTGTTCAAGCATTGCCAATGGACAAGCCAAACAAGGATAGCTCAATGCAACCATTAGTCCATAGATATTGTCATTAATTGCCAAAACCACACATGCGGGCTCATGCACTTTCAATCTCCCCCATTTTGGTAATTGATGACAATCTCTTTTGAGAGGGTTTATAATATGAAAATTAACGAGCAAGAACCAATTGTACTAACATCAAATGCTAGAAAAGTATGTGATGTTAGTTCAACAACATATATAGAGCAAACTCCCACACAATATATGCACGTGTGTATGAACATGAATTCATTGCATATATTGTCAACCATTACCGGTGGTGGAGTTTTCACTATATACAAAACCAAGCAACTAATGCAATGCCAAGAAAGGCAAATACTTAAGAACCAATCAAAGTACTAAGCCAAATTCCATAAACCCTTCAAAACTTCTCCCCATTGGCAACAATTGCCGAAATGGATAAAAAGTTTTGAAAGATCAACCAAGTTTTAAAAAAAATCAAGAGGGAACTCCCCAAGGTACATGCACAAAGTAGGATTTGCAATTTAATATGGTGTGCACAACATGGAATCATCAATCCCTCTTAGATAATTTTGAACACAAACAAGTGCAAGAGAGCATAGATAGGAAAGAAGCAAAACAACTTGCAACAAAGAGATGTTGAGCAACAAGAGAAAGGAGCGACAAATAAAGACTTGCTCAACCGAAAAGAGATGGGTGTGATAAGGAGAGACATTTTTAGGAGACTAATGCAAAGATGAGCATAGCATCAACATAGTCATTTAATATAAGTGGCACATAGTGCATATCATGTCTTTCCATAAACACAACCCAAAAGTTGAAGCAAATAGGTCCACAAGCTTATTAAGGTCCAAAAAGGAATACCAAAAGAAA
The DNA here is from genome assembly GCA_947311845.1 of Poa pratensis. Lineage (NCBI taxonomy): Eukaryota > Viridiplantae > Streptophyta > Magnoliopsida > Poales > Poaceae > Poa > Poa pratensis. The sequence goes on from CAMZMU010000064.1 coordinate 13,933,195, forward strand.
AACAAAGCTTGTACCTGATACGTCTCAAACGTATCTATAATTTCTGATGTTCCATGTTGATATTATACCAATTGTTACATGTTTTATATACACTTCATAGCATTTTTATGCATTTTCTGGGACTAACCTATTAACAAGATGCCATAGTGTCAGTTCCTCTTTTCTGCTGTTTTTGTATTCCAGAAAAGCTAGTCTGGAAATATTCTCGGAATTGGACGAAACATGGACATAACCTCCTATTTTTCTAACACGAAGACGGAGTCCAGAGGAGACACGGAGGGGAGCCACGTGACGCCCACACCATGGGGCCGAGCGGCCCCCCTGCCGCGCCGTGGGGTGGTGTGGGGCCCTCATGGCTCCGCAGCCGCCGCCCTTTCGCCTATTTATTCCTCCCGACGCGAAAACCCTAGATACCCGAGCCATTATCCACGAAAAGTTCCAGAGATACCGCTGCCATCAACCCTAGCTCGGGAGGGTTCAGAAGCTCTTCCCGGCACCCTGCCGGAGAGGGGAATCATCACCGGAGGGCTCTACATCACCATGCCTGCCTCCGGAGTGATGCGTGAGTAGTTCATCCTTGGACTACGGGTCCATGGCAATAGCTAGATGGTTGTCTCTCCACTTTATGCTATCATGTTTAGATCTTGTGAGCTGCCTATCATGATCACGATCATCTTATTGTAATGCTACATGTTGTGTTTGCTGGGATCCAATGAATATTGAATACTATGTCAAGTTGATTATCAATCTATCTTATATGTTATTTATGATCTTGCATGCTTTCCGTTACTAGTAGATGCTTTGGCCAAGTAGATGCTTGTAACTCCAAGAGTGAGTATTTATGCTAGATAGTGGGTTCATGCCTCCGGTAATCTGGGAGAGTGACAATAACTTCTAAGATTGTGGATGTGCTGTTGCCACTAGGGATAAAATAACCGATGCTTAGCTTAAGGGTACGTCGTTAGGTCTAATGCATTTGTTTACTTTACGCACATTACTTAATGCAATTATCCATTGCTTGCAACTTAATGCCAACGGGGAACTCGGTATGACAACCTGGCGGTGGATTATTAGTCATAGACTTTGTTGGATAACAGTCTATGTATTTTGTCGTAATGCCCACATGAATATCAATCATCATGTCATATATTATGCATTGTTATGCGCTCAATATTTTGTCAATTGCCCAGCTGTAATTTGTTCACCCAGCATGTTAGTTATCTGTTATGGAGAGGCACCACTAGTGAACTGTGAACCCCGGTCCATTCTTTTACACTGATAGTACAACCAACTGCAAACACTGTTCCTTTTCATTCTCTGCAATTTACTACTGTTTTCCACACCATACGTTTAATCCTTTGTTTTCAGCAAGCCGGTGAGATTGACAACCTCACTGTTTCGTTGGGGCAAAGTAGTTTGATTGTGTTGTGTGCAGATTCCACGTTGGCGCATGATTCCTTGGTGCTACGCCATGCCATATTCCGCCACCAACAACCTTCCGAAGCGATTTCTTACTCCTACTGGTTCGATTAAACCTTGGTTTCATACTGAGAGAAAACTGCTTCTATACTGCATCATACCTTCCTCTCGGGGTCTCCCAATGAACGTGTGATCCACGCAATCAAGCATATTTTCTGGCGCCGTTGCCGGGGAAGTAGTCATCATCACCATCATCATCATCCTCAAATACTCTCCCGTCAACCAGGCACCAGCATATTTTTTGGCGCCGTTGCCGGGGAGCAGAAGCACTTCAGTTCAGCAATCTCCTTGCCTTCCTTCCACATGCCATATTTTCTGACGCCATATTGGGAAGCAAGAGGATTTCTGCAAGGGGAGTTTCACGCTTCCAATCTCTTTACTTTGTTATTGTCTTGCTTAGTTTATTTTTATTTAGTCTTGTTTGCTTTATTTATCAAAACACAAAAAAATTAGTTACTTTTATTTTCAAGTTGTTATCTTTCTGTTTTGTTTTAATTTTGCTAAAATGAGTACCCCTGAGAACACTAAGTTGTGTGATTTCACTAGCACGAACAACAATGATTTCATTAGTACACCTATTGCTCCACCTGCTTCTAACGCAGAATTCTATGAAATTAAACCTGCACTTTTAAATCTTGTTATGAAAGAGCAATTCTCTGGTGTTAGTACTGATGATGCTGCTGCTCACCTTAATAATTTTGTTGAACTTTGTGAGATGCAAAAGTATAAGGATGTAGATGGTGATATTATTAAACTGAAACTTTTTCCTTTCTCTTTGAGAGGACGTGCTAAAGAATGGTTGCTATCTTTGACTAGAAATAGTATTGATTCATGGACTAAATGCAAAAATGCTTTCATAGGAAAATATATCCTCCTGCTAAGATTATATCTTTGAGAAGTAGCATTATGAATTTCAAACAATTTGATAATGAGCATGTTGCTCAAGCTTGGGAGAGAATGAAATCATTGGTAAAGAATTGTCCCACCCATGGACTGACTGCTTGGATGATCATCCAAACCTTTTATGCAGGACTAAATTTTTCTTCAAGAAACCTATTGGATTCGGCCTCTGGAGGTACCTTTATGTCCATCACTTTGGGTGCTGCAACAAAGCTTCTTGATGATATGATGATAAATTATTCTGAATGGCACACCGAAAGAGCTCCACAAGGTAAGAAGGTAAATTCTGTTGAAGAAACCCTTCCTTGAGTGATAAGATTGATACTATTATGTCTATGCTTACAAATGGAAAATGCATGTTGATCCAAATAATGTTCCTTTAGCTTCTTTGGTTGCTCAAGAAGAGCATGTTGATGTGAACTTCATTAAAAATAATAACTTCAACAACAATGCTTATAGGAATAATTTTGGTAATAACAATTATAAGCCCTATCCTTTTAATAGTGGCAATGGTTATGTTAATTCTTATGGTAATTCCTACAACAATAATAAGAGTGTACCCTCTGATCTTGAAGTCATGCTTAAGGATTTTATTAGTACACAAACTGCTTTCAATAAATCTGTTGAGGAAAAGTTTGGGAAAATTGATGTTCTTGCCTCTAAAGTTGATAGTCTTGCTCTTGATGTTGATTTGTTAAAAATTAAAACTATGCCTCATGATGTTAAAGAGAGCAAAACTCTCAATGCTATACAAGTTAAAATTGATAATAATGTGAGGATGTTAGCTGATTTACATGCTAGGTGGGCAAGAGAGGATGAAATTGCTAAAAAGAATAGTATTGCTAGAGTTTATACTATTACTACTACTGAAAATGCTGTAAACTCAAGTGTTAACAAACCTCCTACTATCAATGGTAAAGTAATTGGTGTTGGCAATGTCTCTACTTCTGTTGCAAAACGTTTAAAATTGCCTGAAAACACTGAAACTGTTCCTGATAAAAGTGCTGAAATTTTTCGAGATGTGGGAGACAATGGTCCTATTACTTTTGATAATAATGATTTTGATGGTTGCAATATTTCTGAAGTAATTAAGTTCTTGCAAAAGCTAGCTAGAAGTCCTAATGCTAGTGCTATAAACATGGCTTTTACTAAACATATTACTAATGCTCTCATGCAAGTTAGGGAAGAGAAATTAAAACATGAAGCTTCTATCCCTAGGAAGTTAGAAGATGGTTGGGAGCCCATCATTAAAATGAAGTGAATGATTTTGATTGCAATGCTTTATGTGATCTTGGTGCTAGTATTTCTGTTATGCCTAAGAAACTCTATGATATGCTTGATTTAGCACCTTTGGAACACTGTTATTTGGATGTTCACCTTGCTGATAATACTATAAAGAAACCTTTGGGGAGAGTTGATGATGTTTTTATAATGGTTAACAATAACCTTGTCCCCGTTGATTTTGTTGTTTTGGATATTGAATGCAATGCTTCTTGTCCTATTGTTTTGGGAAGACCTTTTCTTAGAACTGTTGGTGCTATTATTGATATGAGAGAGGGGAATATTAAATATCAATTCCCACTCAAGAAAGGTATGGAACACTTCCCTAGAAAGAAGATGAAGTTACCTTTTGATTCTATTGTTAGAGCAAATTATTCTGTTGATGCTTCATCACTTGGAAACACTTGATTCTTACTTTCTGCGCCTAGCTGAAAGGCGTTAAAGAAAAGCGCTTATGGGAGACAACCCATTATTTTATTTCTGCAATTTTTGAGTCAAGGAGTTGTTTACTTCTGTAACAATTCCTTTGTATCTTTATTTTATCGCATTGTTGTGCCAAGTATTGCCTCTAATAGGAAGATGATGCTAGATTTGGATTTCTGCGCAGGAACAGATTTCTGCTGTTCACCGTTTTAATTCTGTAAAATCACAGAAAAATTATTTAAATCTGAAATTTTTGTGCGTGATCCTCAGATATGTACGCATCTTTCGTTAGTTTAAAGTTTTTCGATCTGAGCAACGTAAGTGCCTCGAAAAAATTCGTCTTTGCGGACTGTTCTGTTTAGACAGATTCTGTCTTTTATTTTTCGCATTCTCTCTTTTACTAGTGTTGAGTGGAATTCTTTTTTAGGGTGAAGAGCTTCACATAACATCAGTGGCAGTAGCTAATGTTAAAAGTAACGGTCATGTTTGTGTCCTTATAGAACATGTGAGTTTTTGATTGTGCACTAACCCTCTAATGAGAATTACTTTGAGTTTGGTGTGGCGGAAGTTTTCAAGGGTCAAGAGAGAAGGATGATATAATGTGATCAAGAAGAGTGAAGAGCTTAAGCTTGGGGATGCTCCCATGGATCACCCCAGCATATTTCAAGAAGACTCAAGCGTCTAAGCTTGGGGATGCCCAAGGCATCCCCTTCTTCATCAGCAACTTATCAGGTCATCTCTAGTGAAACTATATTTTAATTCTTTCACATCATATGTGCTTTACTTGGAGCGTCTGTGTGCTTTTATTTTCAGTATTTTATTTTTCTTATGGTCAACTTGATTGGACCCCAGCATTCTTGATTGGGAGAGAGACACGCTCCGCTTTTTCATATGAATACTCCTATTCTTCACTTATACTTGTTGAGTATTCTTATCTAGCTATTGCTATGCTTTTAGCTCCTGTTTTCATGCATCTCTTATTCAGAGCTGTTAGTTCTTTTAAAGAAAGTACTCTCTTGCTTCACTTATAATTGTTTGGAGAGTTTATGTTGAAATAAATTGATTGGTGTTTGGTTGGAACAGAAAATGTTGCATGTGGTAGATGGTATAATGGAAAAAGCTTACATATTCTTGTAGATCATGTATTGGATAATTTGATACTTGTCAATTGTTTTGAGTTATCAAGTAGTTCATGTTTAAGCTTTTGTATCATGTAGTTAAAACCTATTAATGAAGAACTACCGTAAAGCTCGTTGAAATTTGGTTTGCATGATTGGTATCTCTAAGGTCTAGATATTTTCTAGTAAAAGGGTTTGGTTAACAAGGAAGACAGTGTAGAGTCTTATAATGCTTGCAATATGTTTTCATATAAGCTTGCTGTGTCGGTTGATATCCTGTGTTTGCTTCAAATAACCTTGCTAGCCTAAACTCTGTACTGAGAGGGAATGCTTCTCGTGCATCCAAAACCTTGAGCCAAATCCATGCCATCTGTGTCCACCATAACTACCTATATGTGGTATTTCTTGCCATTCCAAGTAAATTTTTCATGTGCTACCTTTAAACTATTCAAACTTTATTACTCCTATTTTGTGTCAATGTTTACCAAGCTCATGAGGACGGGGTGGATGTCTTTATGTCAACTGTCAAACAGACTTTACCACCGGACTAGCGGCATATACATCCGCTTATCCATTAATTTTGCAAAAAGAGCTGGCAAATGGGGTGCCCAGTCCCAATTAATTACAACTTTAACCGCTTAATTCTCTTCACATTTTTGCCCTGATTTATCAGTCAAGCAATGACAAACAGTGAAATATCTGCATGTGTAAACAAAAGAGAAAGAGGGATGATCTGCCTTGCTGGTAGAAATAACGTCCTTCATGGGAGCCGCTCTTAAAAGTCTGGTTGGCAGGGGTCATATTGTACTTTCCATTTTCTGATTCGTTGACAATTAACAAACACCTCTCAAAACTTATTTTTACTCTCTATATGATTTCAAAAACTTAAAAAGCTCTAGCACATGATTTAATCCCTGCTTCCCTCTGCGAAGGGCCTTTCTTTTACTTTTATGTTGAGTCAGTTTTCCTACTTCTTTCTATCTTAGAAGCAAACACTAGTGTCAACTTTGGTGCAACAATTTTTATATGCTTATATTGCACTTATTATATGCTTTGTGTTGACAAATATCCATGAGATATATATGTTGAAAGTTGAAAGCAATTGCTGAAACTTAAATCTTCCTTTGTGTTGGTTAAATACCTTTTACTTAGAATCTATTGCTTTATGAGTTAACTCTTATGCAAAACTCTTTGATGCTTGTCTCGAAAGTACTATTCATGAAAAGTTTTTGCTTATATGATTCAGTTGTTTGCTCATTATCTACTTGCTAGCAAACTATAGACCATTGACCTGGATCACTTCATTCATAACATGTGCTTTACAATACTATTTGATCAAGATTATGATTGTAGCATGTCACCTCAGAAATTATTTTGTTTTTATCGTTTTACCTACTCGAGGACGAGTAGAACTAAGCTTGGGGATGCTTGATACGTCTCAAACGTATCTATAATTTCTGATGTTCCATGTTGATATTATACCAATTGTTACATGTTTTATATACACTTCATAGCATTTTTATGCATTTTCTGGGACTAACCTATTAACAAGATGCCACAGTGCCAGTTCCTGTTTTCTGCTGTTTTTGTATTCCAGAAAAGCTAGTCTGGAAATATTCTCGGAATTGGACGAAACTTGGACAGAACCTCCTATTTTTCCAACACGAAGACGGAGTCCAGAGGAGACACGGAGGGGAGCCACGTGGCGCCCACACCATGGGGCCGCGGGCCCCCCTGCCGCGCCGTGGGGTGGTGTGGGGCCCACGTGGCTCGCAGCCGCCGCCCTTTCGCCTATTTATTCCTCCCGACGCGAAAACCCTAAATACCCGAGCCATTATCCACGAAAAGTTCCAGAGACGCCGCCGCCGTCAACCCTAGCTCGGGAGGGTTCAGAAGCTCTTCCCGGCACCCTGCCGGAGAGGGGAATCATCACCGGAGGGCTCTACATCACCATGCCTGCCTCCGGAGTGATGCGTGAGTAGTTCATCCTTGGACTACGGGTCCATGGCAGTAGCTAGATGGTTGTCTCTCCACTTTATGCTATCATGTTTAGATCTTGTGAGCTGCCTATCATGATCAAGATCATCTTATTGTAATGCTACATGTTGTGTTTGCTGGGATCCGATGAATATTGAATACTATGTCAAGTTGATTATCAATCTATCTTATATGTTATTTATGATCTTGCATGCTTTCCGTTACTAGTAGATGCTTTGGCCAAGTAGATGCTTGTAACTCCAAGAGTGAGTATTTATGCTAGATAGTGGGTTCATGCCTCCGGTAATCTGGGAGAGTGACAAACTTCTAAGATTGTGGATGTGCTGTTGCCACTAGGGATAAAATAACCGATGCTTAGCTTAAGGGTGCGCCGTTAGGTCTAATGCATTTGTTTACATTACGCACATTACTTAATGCAATTATCCGTTGCTTGCAACTTAATACCAACGGGGAACTCGGATGACAACCTGGCGGTGGATTATTAGTCATAGACGCTGTTGGATAACGGTCTATGTATTTTGTCGTAATGCCCACATGAATATCATAGTAATCATCATGTCATATATATGCATTGTCATGCGCTCAATATTTTGTCAATTGCCCAGCTGTAATTTGTTCACCCAGCATGTTAGTTATCTTTTATGGAGAGACACCACTAGTGAACTGTGGACCCCGGTCCATTCTTTTACACTGATAATACAACCAACTGCAAACATTGTTCCTTTTCATTCTCTGCAATTTACTACTGTTTTCCACACCATACGTTTAATCCTTTGTTTTCAGCAAGCCGGTGAGATTGACAACCTCACTGTTTCGTTGGGGCAAAGTAGTTTGATTGTGTTGTGTGCAGATTCCACGTTGGTGATCGAGTAACAGTGCCACGAACAACTTCAGAAGTGATTTCTTGCTCCTACTGGTCGATTAAACCTTGGTTTCATACCGAGGGAAACTGCTGCTACACTGCTTCATACCTTCCTCTTGGGGTCTGCCAACGAACGTGTGATCCATGCAATCACACACCAACATACACATACTTGATTTCTCAAGATAAGTAAGCAGAGAGCACAACACATACAAACACTAGCAAGGTACAAAACCAAACACATGAAAGGGTGCAACCAACTTTTAATGTATATATGATATAAGCACAAGTTACCGCAAGGAGGAACATTGGATAAGAAATAGAACAATATAACCCAATTGACTTGGCTTGAGAGAATATAGTTGGTGAAGATCTCTTAATTCTTCATGATGTAGCCCTCCAACAACACCTATTGATCAAGTTTTAGCTTGTTGGTCCCCAACCAAATTGGGTCCTAAGAGGTTAGGCAACCCAAATTGTTATTTTCTTGACACCACTTTGAGTACCAACATATTTGGCAAACACTTTGCCAACCTCATCCTTCCGAAGAGAATAAACATTATCAAGTATAATGGGGTTGGATAAGGTACCATTAGTGCATGAAGAAGCAAAGTGGCCCTTCTCACGACATATGTAGCAACATTTGCTTCCTCCTTTCTTCTTAGTTGAAATCTCGACTTGAGGAGGGGTAGCTTGATTCTTCTTGGGAAGAGGCCTTGCTTTAACTTGAGAAACTTGATGCCCCTTCCCTTGTTGCTTCTCACTAAGATGCTCCTTCTTCAAAGGGCAAGATCTAACATGGTGCCCTTCAACTTTGCACTTGAAGCAAACAATTTTGGCCAGATATTTAACTTGTTCTTGGCCCTTGTTCTTCTTGATAGACTTGGACTTGGTCTTGTAATTGGCGTTGAATCCAAGTCCACTCTTGTCATTGGGGCGTCTTTGAATACTCAACACATTGTCAAGTGTGGACCTCCCAATATGACGTTTTTTCCAAGTCTTTATTCAAATAAGTGACTTGGGCCTTGAGCTCTTTTAATTCCTCTACATAGTTAGTATCAACACAAACACTAGAGGAAGTAGATGCTTCATTGTTAGAGCAACAAGGCATGGAAAGTAATTCATCACAAGGTTTAGCAATAGTATGTGATGTAGAATTACTAGGACTAGCGCATGGCAATAAAACATTTAGAGTAGAAGTAGTACCATTGTCCACAGGAGCCTCACAAGATGTTACCTTTGTAGTGATAGCCTCATGAGCTAACTTTAGCTTAGCATGGGATGCTAGAAGATTCTCATTAGAGCTAGAAAACTTTTCATGACTTTCTTCCAATTTCCCATACTTGCTAGTTAGTAACTCAAGTTGAGCCCTTAGCTCAACATTCTCCTTCAAAATAGATGCTTCTCGAGAAAATGAGTTAGTAGCACAAGCATTATTAACATTAGAAATGGAAGAACAACTTGGCAAGCTCATCATTCAACCTAGCATTTTCCTCAATAATATTAGCATGATCACATGAGGGAGTAGAGGTAGGCACAACATTTTTAGATAGTTGACTTTGGAGTTGATCATGAGACTTGATAAGGAGAGTATGTTCACTTTCCAAATCCTTATGAGCTTTGTCAAGTCTCTCTATGTCCTCAATTAGTCTAGCATCGCCAATACCAAATTCAACTTTTTCCTTTTTAAGCACTTTATATTTAGCAATAGCATGATCTCTTTCCTTAATGATTTTATCAAAAATAAGATCATTTGATTCATCAAGAGATTCAGTTTTCTCCTCAAGAGACACTCGAAGCTCATGCTCTTCCTCAAGAGCATTTTCTAAGGATGCTTTTTCCATAGCATCCTCTCTTTCGATCCTTCCTTTTTCTTCAATGATTTCCTTGCACTTAATAGCATAAGTCAAATTCCACACAAATAAGAGCAAGCTTTACTACCTTTAGGGAGAGCACTAAAAACCATCTCACTCTTTTCTTTTAAAGAGTCAATATCATTCTCTTTTAATCCATAATAATCCTCATCCTCGTCATCACAAGATGTAGAGGGTTCCAAAGGTGGAGATACCTTTGAATCCCTAGCCATAAGGCAAAAGTGAGAAATTGACGATGATGATGAAGAATTACTTGAAGCACCATTGAGATCCATGTCTTGTTCCAACAAATGTTGGGTTTCCTCTACATTGTCAATCACACAAGTAATAGAGGATATGGAAGCATTGGTTTCATGGAAACAAGATATATGAAGCATATAATCATGAGATTTAGTTAAGCAACTATTACATGATATGCAAGGACTAGAAACACTAGCATGTAAGACATTTGGAGTGCTATAAGTGTTTATGTCCAAAGATAGAACATTGCAATGAGATAGAGATGGAGTATAGTCAATAGAATATTCACCATCGACAAACCAATTTATATCACCACTCACATATCATTACCTTGTGACAAATCACATGTAGGTGACGTGGATGAAGTTGTGAACTCGTCATGGCTGGAGGTGGAAGGAGAACAATCATCCTCAATAATGTTGGACACTTCATATTTATCTTGAAGCTTGGTCCAAAACTCATGAGCGTTCCGAAAAGGCATGATTGAATCAATAACTACATCGCTCAAAACATAGATGAGACCATTAGAAACTTTAGTATCGAGATGAGAGTTTCCTCATCCTCTAAAGATAATTTTTGGGAATCCTTTGGAGGAGAAAAACCCACATCTATAATACTCTTGATATAATTTGGACCCATGTCTCTAAAAAGATTAAGCATGTGAATTTTCCAAACATCATAATTTGTGCAAACGAATATGAAAGTGCGACGATCGTGCACTAATTCTCTAAACGACATCTTTTACTCTCTAGGCGGTAAAGCCCAAAAAGAGAGCCCAGGCTCTGATACCAATTGAAAAACAAGGATGTCGCCTAGAGGGGGGTGAATAGGCGATTTAAAAACTTTTCCGGTTTAGGCTTGATAATTGCGGAATAAAACTAGGTGTTTAAATTAACAAACCAATAACCTAAATAAACTAGGCTCACCTATGTGCACCAACAACTTATGCTAAGCAAGACAAACAACAAGGGATAGCAATATAAAGGACGTCAAGCACGAAGGCTATCACAATGTAAAGTGCATAAGTAAAGAGCTCGGGTATAGAAATAACCGAGGCACGCGGAGACGATGATGTATTCCCGAGTTCCTCCTTTTTAGTGGAGTACGTCTCGTTGGAGGGGTGTGAGTTTCAAACTCAAGACGCCACAAATGGCCTCACCCTATTCTCCGATGAACCTTGCCCAAAAGCTCGGTTCACCTTCCACTATTGATTTCATTTTGGGCGGAAATCGAGTCCCTTACAACAATCTTGAGGCACAACCCACAAAAGGATTGGGAGCTTCAAAGTGACCATAAAAGGTCTCAACCACCACAAAAGGCATCTAGGTTCCAACGACCCAAGAGTAATAAGCTCACAAAATTTCACGTCCACGAATCTTCGCGGAGAGCTCAAACCAATGCACGAAAGCAAAGGCAAGAATAGAATAAGTGCTCGAGTCCTTCACTCTCAAATCCCACCAAAAGCAACTAATACTTATATGGGGAGAAGAGAGGAAGAACAAAGAAGAACTCAACAAATGGAACTCCAAGATCTAGATTCAAAGGGTTCCCCTCACTTGGAGGAGAGATGGATTGGTGAAAAAGTAGATCTAGATCTCCTCTCTCAAATCTCTCAAAGATATGCAAGAATCATAAGAGGAATTGGGAGAGGGGCAAGCTTTCCAAGGTCAATAATGGAGGAGAGAGAAGAAGAAAATTCGTGCTACCTCTAGGTTGAAGAATGGGAGGGGTATTTATACCCCTTCCCTGAAAAATAGTTGTTACAGCAACTTGACCTGGAAATTCCGCCCCGGGGCCGGAACTTCCGCCCCCGGGTGACCCCGGACGCGCCTGAGGAGTGGTACTGGAATTGGGCCGGAACTTTGGCCGGAACTTTGACCGGAACTTCCGCCCCTCTGAAAACTGCAGAAGCACCGATACGAAAACGGCAATAACTTTTTCATCCGGACTCCGCTTTCGATGATCTTGGGCTCGCTGGCATTGCAACGAAGAGCTTTACAAGATCATGCACAGAAACATCATGATCCATCTTGTGAGGAGGAAACCACAAGAGGAGAGTTTGACCTCTCATAAAAAAGACCAACCGATAAAACCTCCAACATAAAAAACGCAACAAGATATTCATATGGAATCCATTTTTGATGAACTAGAGCTTGTTATGGAGAAGAACACAAGCTCTAAATCCTCACATGGATAAAAAACAAATAAGAACCAAGAAAGATTATATGCCAAGTATGCAAATGTTTGAGCTCTCTACAAAGATGCGATCAAGTTACTCAGTTGAGAGCCCCTCTTGATAGTACGCCGTCTATCCTATAACCCGGTCTCCCACTAACACCATGAGACCGGTAAAATAGAAAACCTATCAAGATCATACCTTTGCCTTGCGCATTCCACTTGAGCTAGATGAAGACGATCTTGACTCCCTCAAGTTGAAACACCTTTCTTGATTGTGTTTGCTAGCACAGGCTTGATGAAGACTTCTCCGAATACTCCCCCATACACCATTATGGGAGAGCCTCGCATATCTCCGTCTCTTGATATAGATGATGGTTTGGAGATAAACATGAATATTCACTCAATCTTTTTTTCCAAGCCACACTTGCAATAAGCTCAACTCTAAATGACCACTTGTGTGGATCACACCTTGAATATTACTTTGGTCATCACTTTATCTTCTTCTTTCTATCTTGATACCAACGCATGGTGTTCAAGCATTGCCTATGGACAAGCCAAACAAGGATAGCTCAATGCAACTATTAGCCCATAGAAATTGTCATTAATTACCAAAACCATACATGAGGGCTCATGCACTTTCACCCTTCTCACATATGGGCTGGGTTTGGAATTTGCCGGACAGTCCAGACGGATGGGCTGAATTTGAGGGAGCCGGTTGGTTGTTCGTTTTTGGCCCAATCCTTATCCGGGCTGTCCGCCCGAACATATACGACCGATTTGGGAGACACGGTTGGAGATGCTCTAAGGTGGTCATTCTTTAGCCTTGATTTGTGCAAGTCTGTGACTAAAAATTATGCCCCACTGTCTCTGAATGTTTCTTGGTTGCTGGTTAGCAGGAGTTTTTTCCGTAGTTTATTCTAGCAAATCTTGTACTGTAATTAACTTTGCTCCCCTTCTATAAAAAAAGAATACAACTTTGGCGTACTCTCAAAAAAAGACTATCCGAATGTACAAATATTTCTATCGTTCTTCATTTCAGATGTGGGCCTGTACGGCAACACGTGTCTTGTCAAATGAGTTCTAGTTAGTAGGCGGCAAAACATGGAAATGTATTAAAAACTGGTAAAAATCGAGTGAGTCGAGAAGAGATATGTCTATAATCCCCAACAAAAGCAAATGTAAATTCTATCTACACATAAACAAAAAATAACAAATCTTACTATGAATAATATCACAAAAGAAAAAAACAGAAATTACAAAATTTGAGTTACTATTCATATCTGGATTTGTCATTTATGTTCCTATTTGTGTATATTAGAAATTCTGCAAGGCTATAGAACTATGTCTTGTTAAATTATCATATCTTTTGAATCTTTTCAAATATCATAGTGTTACCGTGCACTGATTAGCATCCAAAATACTTGTAGCAGAAGAACCTTTCTCAACCCAGCACAGTCGTCAGTCGTGACTACCAACAAATGTTTGCTACCACATCCATCTCCCGGCCAACACGATTTAAAAAGGAGAGTGACCACCGAAACAGCTGCAGCGCTCGCGGGGGGCGTCCGTCTCCGGCGTCACGGAAAATAACAAAACAAGCAAACGGCACCCAGTAATGAACAAAACCAGTGAGCGTCCACGGCACCACAAACCCACGACGGGGAGCCCAACAAAGCTAAAACGCGCGTACCGGGATCCATCCTACTCCGTATATAATACTCCCTCCGTTCCAATTTAATTGACTTGTTATGCATCACATGTGTATGTATCTAGACTTGTTACATGTCTATATACATCCATATTTGATGCATAGCAAGTCAATTAAATTGGAACGGAGGGAGTATGAACCCCACGACCAAGATCCGTTCACAGCATCCAGAGCAAAGCAATCGGTAGCAACAGTTTCCAGCTGAGTTGAGTTTTCAGTTGCCAATTAATGGCGGACATCGCGATGCTGGTGGCGGAGGAGTCCGAGAAGAGGATCAAGCGAGGGGCGCCCGGCGCCGGCGAGGGGGCGTCCAAGGGCAGGGCGAGCTTCGAGGGCATAGCGAAAGCGTGGGGCTCCTGGGCCGAGTCCGCCGCCGCCGCAGCGGCCGGGATTAAGGTGCACGTCGCGCTGCTTGTCAAGGCAGAGCCCAAGACCCCGTTTGCCCTGGCAGCCTTCGATGGGTTCTTCTCTGCTTAATTAATCATCACTCACTCCCCCTAGTGGGGAAAGTGGAGTTAATTTGGAGGAGTTTACCTGTACCTCTCCTCCCTAGAGCCCATGTCAGTATGATTTGTACATAATCGTGTGTTTTACAGATGTGCATCAAGCAGTCTATTTTTTTTAAACCGAGTCAAAAGTTGTGTCTCATCCATTAATTAAGAAAGAGAGGTTTTAAAGTTTTACAATGGAACAAAGAACCGGCTTCGAAATCACAAAAGGGATTACTCTCCCAAAATTACATCACTCAAATGCTTTTCCCCGGCCGTCATCCTTTTACCCACAATTTGACCAAACTCCGCACCCTTTTAGTGAAACGACATTGGAAGAAGAGGTGTGGTGTCTGTAGTTTGCTTGCAAAGGGGCAAAGGCCACAATTCATTGGAATGCCTTGAATTTTTCAACACCCACTATATCTATTGCTTAGAATTCTATTTGAATACCTTAAAATCATTTTTACAGTTTTCAGGACTAAACTATGACACATTTATAGTTTAAAATTGAATTAGTTTCAGAAAATTGAACAAAATGTATTTAAATGTGCAAAATTAGCTACACAAGTATATTCAAAATATTTGGACTTTAGCTATCTAATTTGGTCTACTTTATGTTAAATTGGAGATATACAATTTTGCATCATATATATTATTTGCAGCTTATTCACAAAATACCCTATTTTGACATTTTAAAATAGAAACAATTGTACCTAAAAATTGAAAAAAAATCCTTTTGGCACTATTGTTTGACATGGCAAGATTCACTTTTTTTTTGCAAAAAATGGCACATAATCATGATGGTGACGGAAAAAATAAGCAACGCCCCCTTCCACCAACTACGAGTGTCTAGGACACATGCCACCTTTTTATCGAGTGTGTCGAGTGTCTCGTACATTCTCTGTGGAGTGCCATGTACCTTGTTTGCCGGGTACCTCTTTCTCGAGTGTCTTAAGAACACTAAATATATCAGCCTTTGGAGAGTGATCGATGAAAGACACTTGACAAAGAGATGGGCATTCGGCAAATAGTCGAATTCCTTTATGTTGTGTTTGGATGTAGCAATTTAGACTCGGAATCATCCTTTTGAAATTTGTTGGGCCGAATTCGCGTGTGTGATCCAGATTGCTGATTTTGGGGCTTTGGTGATAATGCGGGTGTCTTCCACGCCTAAAAGCCATAGTGGGGACAGTAACAAGAAAGTCGAGAGCAACCAAGCACGGTATACACTTATTTTTTCGGCCACAATCATAGTAATGTCCATGTCAACAGATGGGCAAATCATGTTTTTTTCTTGTTCTGGGCCTTATATCTGTCACGTTTACCTGATGAAAATGTTGTGCGAGCAGGAATGTGGCTCCAACAACAAATGTAGCATCACCCGAGTCGGATGTCGCTATAGTTTACGACCTGGAGAGGAGACTGGCATCTCTTTGTCACATTTGAGCAGCTGATTACAATATATGCCATGCCTTATATATGTAAATGTGTTTACTGATGCACTGTTTACAAATGTGCTAGTAGCTGAAAGTGCATGTGCCCTCATGTGTGGTTTTGGTAATTAATGACAATCTCTATGGACTAATGCTTGCATTGAGATATCTTTATAGATCTTGTCCATAAAAAGATTGGACTTCATGTGTTGGACTCTAGAAGATTATATGATGACCAAACTTCTATCCAAGGTTTATATGAAGAATGGTCATCTAGAGTTGAACTTATTGCAAGCATGGCTTGGAAAGAACATTGGGTGAACATTCATGTTTATCTCCAAGCCATCATACACATCAAGATAAGAAAATTAAGTGCAAGTGGATACATGAAGACGGAGCTTAGTAAGACTCTAACATCATGGAGTATGGGGGAGTATTTGGAGAAGTCTTCATCAAGCATGTGCTAGCAAGCACAATCAAGAAATGTGTTCTAACTTGAGGGAGTCAAGATCGTCTTCATCTAGCTCAAGTGGAATGCGCAAGGCAAAGGTATGATCTTGATAGGGTTTTTATTTTACCGGTCTCATGGTGTTAGTGGGAGACCGGGTTATAGGATAGACGATGTACTATCAAGAGGGGCTCTCAAGTGAGTAACTTGATCGCATCTTTGTGGAGAGCTCAAACATTTACATACTTGGCATATCATCTTTCTTGATTCTTATTTGTCTTTTATCCATGTGAGAATTTAGAGCTTGTGTTCATCTCCATACGAAGCTCTAGTTCATCAAAAACGGATTTCATATGCATATCTTGTTGTGTTTCTGATATTGGAGGTTTTACCGGCTTATCTTTTCTAGAGAGGTCAAACTCTCTCCTTGTAATTTCCTCCTCACGTGATGGACTATGATGTGTATATGCATGATCTTGTAGGGCTTGTGATTATCTTCAAAACAAGCCCAAGATCATAGAAAACGGAGTCTTGATGATTATCTTATTGAGTTTTGATGTTGGAGGATTTACCGGTTGCTCTTTAATAGAAAGGTTTTACCTTTCATCATTTGGTTTTATCCTCCCTTGTTGAACAATGATGTTTCTCTGCATAATCTTTTAAAGCTCGTTGTGGTGATTTCAATGAGCCCAAGAATATCGAAAACGGAGTTCGTATGCGAAAGTTTTGTCCGTTTTGGTGTCGTTGATTTCTGAATTTTCTGGCAGGCCAGCCTCCAGTGCAAAGCTAGGCCGGCCCAGGCTGGGCTCGAGGCTGGCCGCCTCAGGCACCCTACCAGCCTCCTTCAGCATGTCCAGGCCGGCCCAGGCTGGGCTCCAGGCTGGCCGCCTCAGGCACCCGGCCAGCCTCCAGGCCGGTCAGGCTGGGCCTTAGGCCGGCGTCGCGCAGGAATTTTTTCCCTCCCCAACGACCACTTTTCGGGAGGGGGTATAAATACCCCTCCACTTTCCTCCAGCTTCAAAAAGCTTTTGCACTCTCTCTCCTCCTCCACTGTTGACCTCCAAAGATTTAAGTTCTCTCAATTCCTCTCATGATTCTTGCATATCTTTGAGGGATTTGAGAGAGGAGATCTAGATCTACAATTCTACCAATCCATTCCTGCTCTAAGTGAGGGGAACCTTGTAGATCTTGATCTTGGAGTTCCATTGGTTGTGTTCTTCTTTGTTCTTCCTCTCTTCTCCGCCCACAAGCATTAGTTGCTTTTGGTGAGATTTGAGAGTGAAGGATTTAAGCACTTGTGCTCTTGCCATTGCTTTTGTGCATCGGTTGTGCTCTCCGTGAGGATTCGTGGAAGTGAAAGTTCGTGAGCTTGTTACTCTTGGGTCTTTGGACCCTAGACGCCTTTTGTGGCGGTTGAGGCCTTTTGTGGCCACTTGGGAGCTTCCAATCCTTTTGTGGGTTGTGCCTCAAGATTGTTGTAAGGGACTCGATTTCCGCCCAAAAGGAAATCAATAGTGAAAGGTGAACCGAGCTTTTGGGCAAGGTTCATCGGAGAATATGGTGAGACCATTTGTGACGTCTTGAGTTTGAAACTCACACCCCTCCAACGAGACATACTCCCCTAAAAAGGAGGAACTCGGGAATACATCGTTGTCTCCGCGTGGCTTGGTTATTTCCATACCCGAGCTCTTTACTTATGCACTTTACATTGTGATAGCCTTCATGCTTAAAGTATCCTTTATTGCTATCACCTTGTTACTTGTCTTGCTTAGCATAAGTTGTTGGTACACATAGGTGACCTAGTTTATTTAGTTTGTTGGCTTGTTAATTTAAACATCTAGTTTTATTCCACAATTATCAAGCCTAAACCGGAAAAGTTTTAAATCGCTTATTCACCTCCCCTCTAGACGACATCTTTGTCCTTTCAGTAGCTCAATATTGATATTGTACTTAGGAAAACATGCTACATATGACGTAATAGAATCTGAATTTTTCGTTCGGTGCTAAAAAAAATCTTGCATCTACAACGAACTAAGTAGAAACTGTCGTGGGTTGCCAATCATATGGCTGAATGATGTATACTTTAGAGCGTTCGTGATTTATTAAGCGAACAATTTATTTGCATCATTTTGGATCACATTTTAAAGGTAGTAGTTCATCAGACAGATGCGGAAGAAAACAGAGTGAACTGTCCATGTTCTCTTTTGCCTAGGAAATCGTTGGGCAGATGTTGGATGACTCACAAGAAGTGGATCGAATACTACGAATACCACAAATTTTCATATATGTAGACAAGTTTATATTGCTCAAACTCAATTAAAATTTCAATTATATAGTTTGTACATTTAAACAGGAATTGAAAATGGGTGCTACCCTTCGATTCCAACAACAAACTGCAAATACCATGCACATCCAAACAACGGAATTTAAATTGGGGGCCATTAAATTTCCATCTTGGATTTGGTATTCCCAGCCCAATTCAATTCCGAGCCCAATTACTACGTCCAAACACAACATCAGTGTATGTTGGAAACGGAAATTAAAACCATAGTCATACCACCGATCGAACACCAAAGAGGCGATCACAGCGATTCCATGGTGATGAAAAAGGAAAAGAAAAAACACGACAGCGAGTGGACAGCATAGTCGAATGAACTTCCGAATGAGTACACAAAGCATGAAGGAACGTGAGTAAAATTAACGAGACCAGAACTCGAACAACCAAACAACAACTGAACCGTTTGTCTATCTCTAAACGTCCTGACGCAAAAGCAAAGGAGCATTTTGTACTCGAGGGACACCAGCCGTACGTACAGATGCATGCATGCACGTAGTATCTACTTTGTTGTGTGGAAGGACCGGAGCTCCCAGCGCGTCGTCCCGAGGATGCCCCAGACGACCGCCTCGTACCGCGGTGACTTGGCACCATGGCCGGCCACAGTGATCTTCAGCTGGTAGATGTATCCGCCGTTCGACGGTTGAGTCTTGCCACTGATGACGTTCACGAACACCAGATCCACATGCTTGACCAGGGAGTAGATGCGCACCGCGAACTGGCCCACCTGCCGGATCGCCTTTAAGTTCACGTCCGGCACAGGCGTCCACGCCGCCGGAGGTGATGACTTTGAAGGAGGTGATGATGTTGAAGGTGGCGGCCGCGACACGGGCGTCGACGCCACCGGTGGAGGTGGCGACGGGGATATGGGTTTCCACGCAGGCGGTGGAGGTGATGACATTGGAGGAGGTCGCGGTGATGAGGGCGTTGTAGGTGAAGGTGGCGGCGCGGATACGGGCTCCGACGCCGGCGGCGGAGGTGAGGACGTTGGAGGAGGCGGCGGAGGTGATGGCGTTGAAGGTGCCGCTGGGGACACGGGCGTCGACTCAACCGGTGGAGGTGGCGGCGAGGATATGGGCTCCCACACCAGCGGTGGAGCTGATGACATTGGAGGAGACGGCGGGAACATGGGTGTGGATGCTTCCGGCGGAGGTGGTAGCGCGGATACAGGCTCCCCAGGTGATGACATTGAATAAAGCGTCGGCGGAGATGGGGTTGAAGTTGGCGGCGGGGACACATGTGTCCATTCTCCCGGTGGAGGTAGCGGTGGGGATATGAGCTCCCATTCCGGCGTTGGAGGTGATTGTGTCGGAGGAGACAGTAGAGGTGGAGGCGGGGACATATCCTCGACTAGGCTCGGTGCGGGCGCGTAAACCGTGTAGCTGTCGGCGTGGGCGATGGCAAAGAAGGCGGCGAGTAGGAGAGGGAGCCTCATGCCGAGTATTCTGGGATTCATATGGCTAGGCATGGCAGTATGGCTGCACAGTGCACACTAGCTAGTTCTGGCTTGAGCGTACAGTACGTTTTGTATCCTATTTATAGCGTGCAGCAGTAGGTACGTTTTCACGACTTGGCTTTTTCAATTGTTGGCCGACCCTAGTGGTAATTATTCTAGGGCTCATTTGATTGAAAGAAATTTCATACTCCTTCCGTTCACAAAAGAATGTCTCAATCTTTTCTAGATTTATATGTATATAGACATATTTTAGTGTGTAGATATATCCAAATTTAGATAAAGTTTAGACATCCTTTTATGAACGGAGGGAGTATATAGGAATATTGTAGGATATTGATACTTATAATTTTTTTTACTAAGGAGTACATTGCTCTATATTATAATGAAGAAATATCATTCACTTAAACCTCTGTTAGAATTTCGTTGTTTTTCCCGTGATGTCAAACACTCTTTAACGCATGTGTAGCCTATTTGTTTCAACTAGACAAGCCACTTTAAGCATACTTTTTTTTTCTATTTCATTGTTTCGGGAATCCTATTAATCATAGAAGCCCTTAGCTGTTTAGGGCTCAATTTTTTGGCAAAATAATATCATATCTCTCTGATCTATGCAGATGATGAGTTGGTAAATAGACAGCTGGAAGTAAGACAAAACGCGGTTACCGCGGTTGACATGCATCAACAACGATGCCCCATGCACACGATAGTCTCCAACCGGGTTGTACAGAGTCGGGTCAACGAACTATGCAAATATTTTGTGAGGAATGCACTGCACCCTGTAAATCGCCATTGGTAAAAGTGCAAGAATGGAGTCGTTTCGTTTGAACTCTTTTGATTCCATTGCAAATAACGTGCATGCTTTCTTAATACAAGCGAGCATTGTTAAACACTTGGGTTTGACCGGACGTGCTAAGGCCAGCTAGCTGGTTAACTTCTCCCAAGCCGCCCATTGACTTCGGCATTCTGACAGTCGACTACTGAAGTAAGAAACAACATCCAATGTCCGTTCGGCGATCATCCACATGAATTACTTAAGCACGATTTGCATGAGTAGTTAGAACGGCACGGATCAAATTATTAACTGCTGGATGACCAGCACGTATGTTATACGTACTACGCGGCTTGCCTGACAGCTAAGTACTGACGATTTGCATGAGTAATTACCACTGGTCGAAGTCAAGTCAATGAACTGTTGATGAGTACGTACATTCTGATTCCCGAGTTCCTCTCGAGTCTCGACCGGGGCAGGCAAACACGTACTACGCACCATGGATTCTCAAGTCAACTTCGAGAAGGTTTTTGATGTTTTGTTTTGGGTCTCCCATCTCTTGGGTCATGTTGCACATCAATGTGCTTAAGTGTTGGTCTTGCATGATGCACAATCTTTTAGCACTCAGTTATCGCGATTTGTGTACATATCGCTGGAAGTGAACAGGGTGAACTCAGGAAAAGATGGTTTTCGGAACCCGTTTTTAAGAAAATGAAACGAAGATGGTCCTTGACTCGACCAAAAGAACATAGTGAACTGTCACCGAATCCTAGTGGATGTTTTCTTTCACTCACTTGAAAGATCAAACGATCCGATTTTATTGCTTAGCCACAAAATATCAATCAAAAGAACAAGGGACCCAAGAACAAACAAGGACATCAAGAGTCTCTCAAAATTGAAAGTTACAAAAATATCTTTTGAAATTATTATCATATCTCTGGCTCGACATTGTGAATCTTGATTTTGTATCATAATTAAAAACACAATAATGTAGGGAGTAAGTGACGGTGTCGAAAAGTAAAGGGGCGTGTTCACCCACAACGTAGATGGGCATTGGACATTAACACGAGCGACACGGTACTTTTTTTAGTAAACAAGTTTGATCTCGACTTGTATACGAGACGTCAAGACAGGTTTAGTCTCAATTTTTGTAGAATCTGTAAAAAGACAAAGTCCGGTGTTTCAAAAATGAATTTGCATGATACATTTTTTTATTTTTTAAAACATCACAAAAAATGTCTTTTTTGCGAAATTTTGTGCACGAACTTTAAATGTTTGTATGTTCATCCAAAAAAATTGTTTAGATATTTTGACATTTTAAAATTTATTTACATAACGGGTGAATCTAGACCTATGATGCAAAATACCGAGGTAAGCGAACTATACAAATATTTTGGCGAGGAATGCACTGCACCATATAAATCGCACTGGTTAAAAAGTGCACGAAAGGTGGCTAACAAATTGGAGTCGTTTCGATTGAACACATTTGATTCCAACTGCAAAATAACGTGCATGATTTCTTAGTACAAAGTGTGCTTTGTTAAACACTTAGTCTGGACCAGACGTGCTAAGAGCATCTCTAACAATAACCGTAAACCGCAAAAAACCGTAAAACTCCGGCGGATTTACGGGCTCAGGCCGTTTTTTCGGCAAGAACAGAGCCCATAAAGCCGGTCCAGACCGTAAACCGTTTACGGGGCCCCGTGAATCCCACCTACCAACCCCAATATATGCCGGTCGGGGGTGATTCTCAGTTCACAAACCGAGTTTGACCACCGCCGCCTCCGACGAGCGATTCGCCACCCGCGACTATAGATCCGGCACCGCCGACGCCCGATGACCCCGAAGAGGAAGCCCAGCGAGCTCGGGAGCGGCGACAGATTCGGCGGCGACTTATCCAACGCCGCGCGCAAGAGGGTCATCGCCTCCGACGCGGCGAGGAAGCGGAAGGCACGCCAGTGGAGCAACCGCGGCCTCGAGCCGCCGGCGTCGCTCTACGTCCGCGAGGTGCCGGAGTTTGACCGATAAGGAGTGAAGCTCCTCCGCCGCTACGTCGCCGCCGCGCCCGTGGCTCCGGTGAGCCTTATTTTGCGTTTTAGGGTTAGGGCGGCAACAATCTTCATCTTAGATTAGTGTTAGTGTAGTGTTAGTGTAAAATGCCGACGAGCATTGATCTGTAATGCGAAGAACATGGGAAAATTGATCATGTGTTTGTTCCCGCGAAATCGAAAATTATCAAAAATTTCGCTATTCGGTTTCTATCTTGCGCGACGACTTTTGGGCCTGATAAACACTAAAACGCGAACCGTAAACCGCGTTTTTGGTTTCGCGGTTTACGGATGCTCGGGTGTGTTTGGTTGGGTGGCTATCCACCGGATGGTTAGTGGTAGCCTGTTTTTAGGTGGTTAACCCCTGTTTGGTTTGTGGTGTTGGGTGTGTGGAGGTAACCACATTATAGGAATATTCCCTCTAAAAGGTGGTTGAGCTCAACCACCAGAAATGTGGTGGTTGGCTCCAACCACCCGGGGTGAGGCGGTAGAATAACCTCCGAGACGTTTTTTTGTGTTGCTCACCTTCTCTCCAAAAAAAACAAAAACAGCAAGGAAACCTCGTCGTTCTTCCTCCAATACCACAAATTTGTTACTGCGGCGGCTAATCGAGCTTCACCTGCACCACGGCCTAGATTTCCGGGAACTCCGACGGCCGCCGACAATCCGACCGTTGTAAGCTCAAACCCTCCCTTGTCTCCTTCCTCTCTGTCTCTCTCAGGGTGCTCGTGGCGGACGTTTGGACGGCGCTGGACAGTGGACACACTCGCCCATCAGCTAGATCGATCTGTTTTCTTTTCCATCGATCTAGATTCATGGCTGCAAAGCTGCGTACCCTGATATTATTGACACGTGTTTTGAAGTAGATATGGCACTACGGTATGCACTATTTGCAAGTTTCCTATGTAATATTTGGTACATCATTGAAGTGTGATATTGAAGCTTTTTGTTTTGATATGTTCTAGTGGGACATATAGTCAAAATTTTATTCAATTTGATTCATTGTATTGGATCATATTACCAAAATCTAATGTCACGAGGTATTCTCACCATAATATTGTGAGGTAACCATATCACCACATCCATCTCTCATCAACCACTTTTAACCCTTTCAACCAAACACAAAATTTGGCTAACCAACCCACAGAACCAAACATGAAAAACGGTTACCACCAACCAGGTGGTTGGGGTACCCAACCACTTTTTCATAGCCACTGAACCAAACACACCTAAGGCCAGCTAGTTGTTAGCTTTCCCAAGTCGCCCGACCGATTCCTGAGTTCTTCACTGTCGATTGTACGTATACGAACAATCTCGAGGTGTTACAAACTGGCACCACACGTACCCTATTGACTTCGGCATTTTGACCGTCGAGCATTCCAGTATGAAACAACGTCCAATGCTTGCTCCGTCCGAGATCCACTTGGAGTTTTTTTTTTTTTTTGCGAAAGGAGATCCACTTGAAGTTAAGCACGATTTGCACGGGGCATATTATACCTGTAGCTGCATGGCTGTCACGGAGTACGTACGTGGCTTGCATGACAGCTAAGTAACATTGGTCGAAGACAAGTCACCTTTCGATGAGTACGCATATTCTGATTCGCAAGTTCGTCTCGACTCTCCCATGGCCAACGTATGTACGCAGTACGCCATGCATTCCCAAGTTGACTTTCAGAGTTGTTCTGCGTCCCCTTCCCTTGGGTCGCGTTGCACATCAATGTGCTTAAGTGTCCATTTCTTGAGATGCTCAAGCTTTTGCTGGATACGTAATCTACGAGTCTCCATTTTTACGCCGGCACGACACTTAAAGCAGCCTTGGACTAGGCCTAGAGAAACGCCTAAGTCGGCCGTTTCCTCTCATGCTGGCCAGCGCAGAACATGAGACATGCAGAAGTGTCATGAAATATTGCATGACTATCTCACACCACATTGCAGCACGCCGTCACAACCAAACGTTAAGCATGCAAATCTACAAACCCCACCTACTTGTTTACGAGCTCTTACTTTTCACCGATGTTTAGTTTTGATTTCAGGGGTCAGACTCTGTGGGTGCAGGCTCTGGGGAAACGAAGAAGTTGTATAAGTGACAACATAAACAAAATGAGCCCAACAAGAAGATGCAAATAAGTCATGGATCCTCGAAACCGTTTAAAAGGTGAAATGGGGATGGTAATAAACAAGTTTATAGACCACTCGGTCTAATCAGCATGATTTGTGCAAATGCAAAGGCTCTGGGAATAGTATCTTAACAGGACGGCTGTGAATGTTGTCTTGTCTATTCTCATTGCACATCACCAAGTCAATTATACTTGCAAGAATAAACGCAAAACCTAGCATTAGATGTTTAAAAGACCCACGTAAGTCGTCTACCACAATAAGTGAATCCCTAAGATCAAAGAACGCATTGTGGCGTCGATAAGGAGGCGCACTATCTGCAAGGCATACAGCAAAACTACTTGTCCATGCCCAAAATGGAAAAAAAACTTAGAAACACCGAAAGGAATATCCGGATCAAAAGAAAACTTGATACTACCATAACCATGAAAAGTTATTCCATCCATGTTATGGTGATTAAATATTTAGTGTTGATGAAAAGGCCGAAAGAGGACAGGCAAACTGAGGAAAATATTGGCCATGACTAGGCTATGCACTGAGCTCTATTAGCACGAGACCGATCTATATATTCATGAGTCCATTGTTTGATCGTCTCAGAGAGGACTCGAATCTTCAGTTACCATGTCCGATTGATGTTGACGTTCTAAGACTAATATGACTACAAAAGTAGGAATCCTTACTTCTCGACCAAGTTTCATACAAGTGTCCACACAAGCCCTATTTTTCCTATTTCCTCGTTGTTGCGGGGAGTAGGGAAGCTTGTCATAACCTCTAGCTCCAATTGGCCCAGCCCAACCAGGACAGGTACTTTTTTGTTCTTTCACTTTCTTTGTTTTAATAATTTATGTGTCTCTTCTTTTGCATTTTCAATACGCCAGTAGCTGCTAAAAGAAAAGAACTATGTGTTTCGTTTAAAGAATATGAGCCCGGTGATCGATAAGGCTAGTATTCGAAGAGACCCTAGTGAAATATGATGCACTTAAGTAAAAAATTCACTTTTCATTTTTTATTGTTTTCTTATTTTAAAATTACCTTTTGCATTTAGTTATATGTTCATTTTTCTTCATTCCATTTTCTTTCCTTTCCTTTTTCATTATAATTATATATTTATTTTTAACTTTGTAAAATTTAATGAATAATAAATGAACATTTCTTGTAACATGCACCTATAATTATTCTAGGATACGCGAATAATTATTTTGTACTTATAAGCATTTGTTATGAAATATCTAAAAATATTCTGGATACATGAACTTACTTTTTATAGGTTTGAACATTTGTTATAAAAATCATGAAAATAATGTGGATTCATGAATTAATAACATCTCTAAATAAATTGATATTTCGATAGATGTTAGTACAATATTTTGCATAACACAAAAATTGTTTTGTGATTTCAACAAAACATCTCCGTAGAGTATTATGAATAATTTATCTGAGATACATGAATACATCTTGCAAACTTTATGAACAATTTTAGAAAATAAATGAAACATTTTTTTGCACCATTAGAAGAGATCCTTAAATATATTTTTTATTAATATGATTTTACTATTTTTTAAATGTATAGCGCAATATTAAAAAATGTATTAATGGGCCTGCCACAAAGTGGCGTGGTCCATTTTATCATCCGTCGGGACTTTATGGCCCATCGGGTACCTTGAGAGACATACTCTATGTGTTCACGGTTACCATGCATTCTGGGTTTAGCCAAAGTCAAACTTGTAATTAAGATTTGATCAAATATATAAGAAAAAACATCAACACGTACAATATAAATTTCGTATTACTAAAATTATCATAAAATATATTTTTATACTGTATATATTGATTTATAGACTTTTATATATTTTCGCATATATTTGTTCAAATTTCCAAAAGTTTAACGTTGAAAAATCACAGAACGTTGGGTAAATAAAAACAAAGGAAGTTAGTCACAAAATTGGATAGCCAATCCTGGAGCAAGAGTCGACTCAAAAATAGGTGTAAATGGACAGATTTATGCTAGTACTCCGTACATTATTTGTACGATTCAGGCGTAACCACTGATCAGTACAACGGACAAAACATAATGCCTCTTTCTATCTTCTAGGGACGAACCTTATTGCATGGCCACTTAACTTACTAGTTGAATGCACGTGCGTGGCAACGGAATGATAAATTTATAATTCTCTCGCTAAGTAGAATAGCTCCTTCTGGTAGATATCCCTGACGTGCAGTATACGACGTACTTCATCCACATTTGCAGCATTTGCTTATTTTACGTTGTACTTTGTTACATGAAATCTTTAAACAAATGTTTTTACACATTGTATATGTGTCTTATGATTATAATTTTTTTGTCAACTTGCGTACATCACCTTTCAAGGTGAACCCAAATCCGCTCCGACTGCATGCAGAGCAATACCACATTCATAAGTCCCATTAGATTATTGAGAAACAAAAAAAGGAGCAAAATAAAATTAAGTCAAAAGGGAACATAGGACATCACTATCCCTTGTATATGAAAAAAACTTTTCATGCTTCTCTTCAGGCTATTATAACCATAATGACGGTCAAGGAGTGCAAGACTTGCTTCTCGCTGGACTCACCCTTCTATCTAGGATCCCCCAAAGCCCCTAGCTCCTAGTGCCTCTTATATCCCCAAACCTGTGGGCCAAATCCGTCCTCGTTCTTCCAATCTATGTTTGTTTAATGTTATTTGGTAATGGTTTTAAATTGCGCGCTATATCCCGGCTATAACAACACTATAACATTTTGAGTAAGTCGCCGCTAAAAAGAATCCATGTAGAATTGCTCGCTTTAACACGCGCTATAGCTCCGCTATAGCACTGAAATATCATATTTTGAGGTATGCCGCTATTTTGTTATAGAACGCTATTGTTTCATTGATTAAGATGTTTAAATTAAATAGAAGAAAAACTAAAGCAAAGGTACATTAATTTAACCCGAATAATTATAGGAGAAAATGAACTAATTGTCAAATGGGCCACTTCTAAAGTTTCGAATTTTTCAAAAAAATGGTACATAGAAGATCTTGAAAGGCGAAATTGACTAAATAAAATACGGAATGCACATGTTACACTAAATGCGAAACCATTCCTTGTTTCCATTTATTTGCAAGCATGTATCGGTCCTCTGACATCTTTCAACCAGAAGCTAAATGAGAAGATTTTATCAAACCATGAAAGCATTGTTGGTAAGTCTGAGCATAAAATTTATATAGAATCTAATATAGTAGTTCGCTTCTCAAGACAACGATCATGACAATCTTGACCGTAAGTCTCATATTAAATGATATTTATATAGCATCTAAAATAATTGTTTGCTTCTCAATTAACTTGACAAGTAGAAAGTTATTTGAACGCACGAGTAGAAAGATGAGTTTAGGGAGGCATTTTGGCCACCGAGCTCAGCTGCTCCTGGCTGAATAAAAAATCAAGAAAAATAGTAAAACATTTCAAGCAATTATGAATGAAATAGTAATGTAACACTAAATGTGAAACCATTCCTTGTTTCCCTTTATTTGCAAGAATGCACCGGTCCTCTGACATCTTTCAACCAGAAGTTAAACAAGAAGAATTTATCAAACCATGAAAGTCTTGTTGGTAAGTCTGAGTATAAAATTTATATAGAATCTAAGATAGTAGTTCGCTTCTCAAGACAACGATCATGATAATCTTGACCGTAAGTCACATATTAAATGATATTTATATAGTATCTAAAATATTTGTCTGCTTCTCAATTAACTTGTACAAGTAGAAAGTTATTTGAACACGCGAGTAGAGAGTTGAGTTTAGGGAGGCATTTTGGCTCCCCAGTTCGCCTGCTCCTGGTTGAATAAAAAAAATAAAAAAAGCAAAACATTTCAAGCAATTATGAAGAAAAAATAGTGATGAACCTATACATGTTTTCTACATACTTGCCAAGTTTCACGGTGAAATGACATTTGTAGTGCCCTATGTAAAAATAGTGGCTAGAATGAGATTTCAAATATATTTTTTAATCACTGATTTTATTTTCACATAGCACCACGAATGTCATTTTAGCACAAAACTTGGTATGCATGTAGAAAACTTGTATATGTTACTCACCAATTTATTCAGCCAATAGTAGGTGACCGACCTCGGCAGCCAATTTGAATTTCTAAAAGTTGAGTAAGTATTATGTGAATGAAAAGATTATCCAATTTCAACAAAACAAAGTCAACTTATTCGATTAGACCGAGAAAGCCATATCAGCAGCTACATGTCTACTGACAAGAACCCTACACGGGAGCATCATTAATACAACTATCAAAGTCTATTTGCTTAGGCTGAAACATTTTTTACCAACAATTTAAATTCGAATGCGTTTGACACAACTGATTTCACTAAACTAAATCAGCCTGGCGACCCGGGAGATGTTTCCAACGTTGGCAAAGGCTTCCGCGATGTGCATGTATGACATCGTGTGCCTGTACGACGTCGTGTCCGGCGCGACGCCGGCCTCCAGCATGGTACGCGGAAGCATCTCGAACTGGTCGCCGAGGGCGCGCACGGCGGCAAGCACTTGTATGTGGCACCGGTGCTTCCCTCCCAGCTCGCCGAACCAAGAGACCCTTGCCGTGCTGAGCGAGATCAGGGACATCGCTGCAAAAGGGCGAGCGGGGCATGGAGCTCGTCGCCGCACTCCCGGCTTACGGACACGCAGTTAGCCATCTCGGCACTTGTCCCTCCAGCTCTCAGAACGTAGATCGTAGACGTGTGGCGCTTGTCCCTCCAGCTCTCAGAACGTTGCCTCGTCGATAGGGATGGAGACATGGAGTGGCGCTTATGGACGTGCTCGTGTCGATGTTACAGCGCTTCGACTTCTTTGCCGTCTGCCAGGTACGCGCGGCGGTGCTGCTTGTGGACAAGGTGGCATGCACGGCGCCGACGTCGAGCAAGGTCGGTGTGCCTCCCAGAGTAGGTGTTTGTCGAGACAGTGCGGCTGCATAGTTGCATGTGCCCAAGGCGTGCGCGTAGCGCGTTGCGCCCATCGTGCGACTTGACGCGTGGAAACCATCGCATGGTTGTCTTTTTTTCTGTTCGCTTCTTTTCCTTTCAAAAACAAATCCCAGAAATACAGTCCCGTACGTATCCTTTCACAGTTCAAGTACAGACTACAGACTCGTATCCTTGAAGAGCTCGACTTCATCTCCTGTTGGAAGTGAAGCAGGCAAGCAGCGGAGGCTGAGCCGTCCGGTGAGACCTCCGGCCGTGCTGCCGAACTGCCGTCCCTCAGGCCTTCCGCCCCATCCCATCGACAGGTCTTGCCACTTTCGACGTCCAGCTCGGGGTCAGAGCTGTGGAGCCTCCACCGGGACGAGACCACGCCTCTGCCCCTCCGGCGTCGGCCATTCCCGGCAACCGCGTCCCCAGTCCCCACGCGCATCACGGCTGGCCGTGACCGCACATCTGCTCCCCCGGCGCTGGCCTGTTCCAGGCAACACCGTCCACAAGCACATCAGGGTTGGGCACGGACTCCTCTGGCGCCGGCCCATTCCCGGCAGCCGCATCACCACGCGACGCAATCACGGATTGCATCGACCGCGCCTCTGTTGCTCCGGCACCGGCCCGTTCTCGGACCGGCGTCCCCTCGCACATCACGGATTGCATCGACCGCGCCTCTGCTCCTCACCGTGTTGTATTCCAGCGATTATTTTTCTGGAGGAAATAGCCACAGCTGAGGGTGCGGGACGCAGAGACGCTAGATTGACTCCACGCGTCCATGTCCCCACGAATGGTTGCACCTCTTGGGGGGCACAGGCAAGCCCCGTCCCCATGGCGAAGGGAACGAGATGAAGAAGGCTCACGATGATTGCGGCCTGGTGGCTGTTGCTATAAGTAAGGAGAAGATAAAAGGGATAGGTTATTAGGAGTTGTACGTGCCTATTAGTAAGGAGAAGAAGGGAGAGGTTGTTTGATGTTGTACGTGGTGTGAGGAGAGATAAGGTGCGGTGGCATAGTCTTTGTAATTAAATAGAAGTGTGACACCACCAACTCACCTTTAATATTTACTAGCAAAATGACCCGTGCGTTGCAACGGGTATAAAATAAAATCAAGCATATTAGGTTTGAATTAAACTCAATTTTTTTGTTCTATCATTGTTTAGAATTATTATGTTGGCTTTTTCCAGATTTCAATTCTCTTACGCGTCCCATTATACAACAATCCTCGCAAAGGTAAAACAAATATTCATAACTTACTTTCTAATCTTCTTTGTATATACATCATGGGGTATCCAAAAGTCAGCTTAAGATAATAGTTCATGACCTCTTCTTCTGCAGTCCCTGCTCACTTAAATTCTAAAACATGCGAATTGTAAAAAAAAACATCTTTGCATCATCTACATACATGGTGTATCACCTAATAATATAATAATTTGCAATACACATGATAAAATAAAACATTAAATGCAGATTAGATTTTTCATTTCATGATATGTGAAGCAAGCATTAGATTGTGTGCCTTCATACTAAGTAGTTGGAACATAAAACAGATGTCAATGCTCAATAAAAAAGCATTTTATAACAGCAGGAGTCTTTCAAAAACCCGGGCAGAGTTCCGAATCAAATTATTATATCAATATGTTACTTGCAAAAAATAAAAAATAAATAGCCAGATTACTAAATATAGCAAACATGCCCGTGCGTTGCAACGGACGAGATAAAATTAAAATGAAGGCCCATTTTGTCGTTTCGTGCTGTAAAATGTTTCATTTGAGAGCGAAAAACTTGTTTGGTTCTCTGCTGAAACTGCATCTATTCGACCGAACAAATGACATTCGTTGTGTGAGGCAGTCACCTTGATCCATTTGGAGAGGAAGAAAAGTGAAAGCTATACAAAATGGGATGGGTACATGACCCTCTGAGCGAGGAAATACCTTTCAGGCTATGATTGACATTCACCCCATAATAATCAAGTAGTATAT
Organism: Poa pratensis; assembly: GCA_947311845.1. NCBI lineage: Eukaryota > Viridiplantae > Streptophyta > Magnoliopsida > Poales > Poaceae > Poa > Poa pratensis. Next base: position 13,965,306 of record CAMZMU010000064.1, read on the forward strand.
TCATTTACGAAGTACTAAATTCAGTACTTGGATAAAAGATTTGGTGAATCAGAAGCTTGCATTTGTCAAGTGGAAGTGAAACTCTAGGTTTGAAGAGAAATTATTAAAGTAAACTTCGCCGTAGAGAAGATTGTTCACACGTAGTACAAGCTTGCAAACTGACCATGATCCTTTTCTCTCGTGGCATAGAGAAACTATGAAATTATGAAAGAGAGGGCCGTTTTGGCTCCCGGGAGCATATGCTCCCGGTATTTTCAAAAAAAAAACAAAATTTGAAAACTTATCAAAAAAATCTGAAAAAAATCATGCACATACCTGACCATGGTACGCACCACCGTATTTTTTTCGCGCCAAAATGACATCGTACGCGCCCTGTACAAAAATGACAAATTTCCTGTCAGAAATTCAAAATTTGAATCTCATTTTCTGACAGGAAATTTGTCATTTTTGTACAGGGCGCGTACGATGTCATTTCGGCGCGAACAAATATACGGTGGTGCGTACCATGGTCAGGTATGTGCATGATTTTTTTCAAATTTTTTTGATGAGTTTTCAAATTTTGAATTTTTTTTGAAAATACCGGGAGCATATGCTCCCGGGTGCCAAAGCGAATTTCCGTGAAATTATAGCATTCTATCTTCGATCCAGAAACAGGCCGGCCGGTGCCCATCCCCAATAGAACACGATGAGAACTCAACATTTAGTTAGGATGAGCATTCAACTGAACAAACAGAACACCATCAGGTCTGGATTACTATGATACTATCCCATACCCGAATGTTGTGGATGCCTCATGTCTTGCTAAATGTTTATACAACATTATGCAGGAGCTTTGTTTAAACAGAACACCATCAGGTACTATGTCGAGGAAGAACTTCTCGATTCAGGCAGTGTGGATGTCAGATCCCGGTCCTACTCGCTCCAGCTGAAGGCGCTCCATCTCTGCCTAGATGTTGCGGTCGGCCACATCGCTGCCATGACCCGCCGTGGTCGAGCGCGTCGATCCAGCCTCATCGAACGCGCTCGGTTCTGCGCCGTGATCATGCGACCGCAACACCGTGGACAAGTTGGAGCTGGAGCATTTCGTCGTCTCCGTGCTTGACGACCCGAGCGTACGTTGACCGCGTCATGCACACGGCCTCTCCAGCTTCAAGCTCAGGGCCTGCCACCTGCGTCCACGCCGCCGCCTTGTCGTTGCAGAAGCAGTCAGACGGTAGCTCGCCGGCGTACCAACACTAGTCCATCTCCTCTAGGCCTCGCTAGGCTCGTGTGGCCGATTGGCAACAGGGCGACGCGGAGCTGGGTGAGTCGATCCGTGGTGCTCGCCGACCGGGATGGCTTCGAGGTCTTACGGCCGGATCCGGCGCGGTGTGGCGTTGTGGATAGGAGGCGGCTGGCCGGTAGCTACGGAGAAGAGTACTGTCGGCAGGGGCGGTGCTGGAGGCCATGGGCACGGCGGAAGGTGGGCGACGGAGACAAACGAGACCAGAGCAGGCCAAGGTCTGGGCGCACGCGCCGGAGATCCAGCCAGAGAAGAATGTCGCGCTAGATCCACGGTACACAGGGGAGGGTAGGGCGGCGCCGGTGAACGGGGGCGGGGGCGGGGGTGGAATGGATCAGAGGGGATCTGTTGGTTCTCGACGAAGAAAGTTCCCTTCGTAACTTTTACAATTTGGTACCTATTTGTGTGAACCGCGGGTTAATTCCACATAAAAGGGAGGGCGAAATTGTAAAACAACCACGACGTACCACGGTCACTTAGCTATATTATATAGTAGAGAATAGTAAAGATACGATACACACCAATACTCATCAGTCACCATACGTATACGTAATAAGTCCATTTTTCGTTCAAGACCGTCCGGCCTTGGCCCTTGGGGCTAGCTAGTTATCTTCGTGAACCTGCGGAGGTTCCAGGTGTTGAGACGCCGGCTCGCCCCAGCCCCAGACAAGGCACTCGTACAGCGCCCCTGCTGCCGTCGGGCCTGGACGCCGCCACCACCAGGCGGTAGATGGTGCCGCCGCCCACCTCCTCCTCCGTCTCGCCGCAGGCCACTCTCACCAAAGACAGGTCCGCGTGGTGCGCCAGGTCGTACACGATCACCGCAAACCGGCTACCACCTGCTTGATCACCGCCCCGCGCGGGTTCACCGGCGTCCACTCGGCCGACGCCGCGACCGGAACGCCTCGTTGACGCTCGCGCGAGCTGTCGCGCGGTTGCGCATGCAAGCGCGTGGGTCCCACCCACGTGGCTTTCTTCTTCCTCCCTTTTTCTTCCTTTTTTCTCATGGTTTTCCCCATCCGACGCAAATCCTTCACCGATCCAGCGCCAGGCCGAGACGAAGTCGGCGACGGCGCTGCGGAGCAGCGCCGGAGAAGGCGGAGTCGAGCCGAGACTTAACGGTAGGGGTGGGGGTGGGGTTCGCCGGCGACGAGATCGGGGGGGGGGGGGCTTAGAGGGATGGTCCTTGGTGGCGGCGGACCGGCGGAGGTGGTGATTTGAGAGGGCGGGGCGGCAGGCGGTTAGGCCGGCGGCGGATGCGGGGAGGGGACGGTCTTCTTCCTCCTTGACGATTTGTCGTCTTGCTGTCGGAAGGCTCGCGCGCGGCGCTGTCGGAAACCGCGCGAGCGGTCGCGCGCGAAAGGTAGCCACGCCCCGCCGCGATGGCACCGTGGCAGTAGTACCGCCGCTCCGAGCAGCAGCACCAGAGACGTCATGGTCCCCACGTGAATCACCCCTATATATAAAAGGGCGAGATGCCAGCGGCCTCTCCTGTTGTCCACGTGGCGCGCATTCCGCTTAAGGCCGGCAATGGGTCGGGTATTGGGCGGGTCGACCTATTCCAGACCCATGCCCATATAACAAATGGGCGAGGGTCTCTGCCCATGACCCTGCCCATGGGTCAGATCTCAGACCCATGCCCGTACCCATCGGGTCACCAGACCCAATTGGCGACCCATCGGGTCTGTAGCCAGCACAACAATATATAATATTATAGCATTTCAAACAGCAAAATAAGCACAAACAACAAATAGTGATGTACTGATGTACTGATTGCTCACACAAACAGCAAATCAAGTTCCCAGGAAACAACAAATAGCATGGGATGTGGTCATCTTTTACTATGAGACCCCACATGTCAGCTAATCGGGTTGCCCATCGGGTCGCCCATGGGTACACATGTCTGCCCATACCCTACCCACGACTAATCGGGTCGCCCACGGGCGAGACCCATGGGCGAACATAGCGACCCATACCCTGCCCATTAGGGTCGGGTGCCCGTGGGCGGACGTGCCCATGGGCGGAATTGCCGGCTTGAATTCCGCTGGCTGTCCGATCGCTGCGACGGACGGCCGAGATCAATCCACGTCGCCCCCAACAGCCAAACACTGTTCATGACCGAATATAGGCCAAACACGGGCCGCCACGTCGCCCGGTGGCCAGCCGGTTGCCCTGCCATTGTGCAAAAACAACCCTCCCAACAGCAGAAATTGACCCGCAGGCCAAAGTTTCCCGCTACGAGGGATCTACCTGCAATTTACGGAAAATACAGTGGCTTTTCTGCAAAACCAACCGCAGAACTCATCCCTCTTCTTCTCTCTCCCGCGTCGTCCTGAGCTCGCCGTCGCCGACGCGCCGCCACGCCGTTCCCACCGCCGCCGGCTGGAGCCGGAGATGAAGAAGATCTTTGGCGCCAGGAAGAGCAAGGACCCGCCGCCCACCATCCAGGACGCCACCAACCAAGTAAGCCCTCCTTCCCTTCCCTTCTCCCCATCCGCAAATAGGTTCCCTCCATCTCAATCCCAGAAATCCAATGCTTCTCTGCTCTGATTGCTTGGGCAGATAAACAAGAGGGGCGAGAGCGTGGATGAGAAGATCAGGAAGCTGGACGAGGAGCTGGCCCGGTACAAGGAGCAGATCCGCCAGACCTGGCCGGGGCCCTCGCAGGAAGCCATCAAGGCCGGCGCCATCAGGCTGCTCAAGCACAAGCGCATGTACGAGGAGCAGCGCAACATGCTCTACAATAGTACAGAATACCCTATTAGTGGCGCACGGTTTTGACTTTCTGTGGCGCACCAGGAGGTTTACAGGGTGCGCCACGGAATTCTCGCCACAAAAAATATTTCTGTGGCGCACCCAGCGCGGTGCGCCACAGAAATAGCTCGGCAGCACCCCTATGCAGAGGAATTCTGTGGCGCACTGTTCCTTGGTGCGCCACAAAAAAAAAGCGTGCGCCACAGAAATATGAAACATAAATACCGGTATTTTTCCATTTTGCTGTACAAATACATGTATATACAGGATTTATACAGAAATACAGGTATATTTGACAGGTATATAAACAGACAAACACATTAATCAATATGTCATCACACATATTACTTAGTGCCCGATCGAGATACGTATATACACATAGTCACAAAAGTGCCGAATGTTTCATCATTTCACACTACACATTACAAATCAAGTGTTCGCCGCCTAACTATGATCAAATGTAGTACACATCGGCGATGATGGTGAGCAAGAGCGCGGGGAGCATGCATGATCATGGAGTCCTCTTCTTGAGCGGCGCCGGGAACGGTAGAAAGCCTTCTTTCGTCTTCCACTCCTGGTGTCATTCTGTGCCTCTAGTCGTTCTTCGATATCCCTCTGACACAACCCTGAAGATGGATTGGGATATATATTGGTTAGTGATATAAATAGAGTATAATTTATTCATCTAAGTAGAGAGGCAAGACAATCAATCAATTGTCATGGTTGGAAATCATATGGCTATCCTATTTGGGTTTCATAGCATAGCATATATATAATATATAACCCTACACATGCACTTCTATAATACCTCTGGGGTAGTGGAAGGACCCTGATTTGTGAATGACATCGTCGAGGATGATCGTTGACAACTGCAGCCGGATGCGATGGAAGTCTGTTCTGTAATCAGCATCGGTGAGAGCATCCGCCATTTTGGTGTATTCTGCGAGACCAGATGGAATCTTCGTTTTCTCGTAATCCCGGACAATCGCTTTAAGGTGATGGAGGGCGTAGTAGGCCTCCTTCACGCTGCCATCCAGTTGCTTGATGCAATGGAAGCCGGTCCCATGCTGGAACTTGTGTGTGTTGTCCTCCGTGAAGAATTCCGACTTCTTATGGAAGGGGCCGCCCTTTTGGGCATAGGCCTCGAGAGCGTCATCGAGAACACCCTTTATTCTGGTGTATCGTCTCGGCGTGGATTTATTCCCCGAGTCCAAATAAGTGGCAATGGACCACCTCGGGGATACGTAGATGAGTGCGCAGTACTTGTCCCTGCTCAACACAATTGAAACAGAATGTTGGACAAAGGATCAGCGATGGAAGAAATGTACAAGAAGGCATAAGATCCGACGGTGGCGAGCGGATGTGTACTTACTCGAAAAAGAAAGGCAGAAGAAGGGTGTTCTTCCTCTTGTTGGCCAGCATGACCCTTACGAGGTACTCCGTGGCCGTTTCCCGTGTCTTTGATCCTTCCACCAGATGGCTGTCGCGCATGTAGTAGGGATCCACTATCGCGACGTACGGGGTATCATCTCTCCTGATCTTCATCGCCATATCGAGCGCATATAGGCGGACCATGTTATAGTCCAGCCGTTGAGTGTGAAAGAGTTTGAAGATGTCCTCGTACGCTATGAAGAACACATCCGCGGGGTCTTCCTGGACGAAGTCCACCAGCTCGTTTGGCACCTTGACCGCGAACGCCGGGTAACTCGGCTGCTTGTCTTTAAGAAGGAGCTCCTCTAGATGCAAGATAGATTCCTGCAAGGCAATCATGGGTCCTTCTGCAAGGCGGAGCAAGTCCCCAGACAAGATAGGTTTACCAGCTTCATGAACTCGGGGGAAGCCATCCGCACGGGGTGGAATCGTGTCTTCAAGACCCCGGATCTTAGGAGCTGGCTGGCTCGCAGAGGTGGAGGATCCTTTTCTCTTCCTGTGCTTCTTGTTCTTCATCTCTGTGGATTGTGGGGGTGAAGTGAACCCCGCTTTAACAGTTTCTTTCAGTGTGTTAGGGCTGAAAATGTTACCCGGTTGAGCTTGATGATCGCCGGCATCCGGAGGCGTGTCGGTGAAGGCCAGGCGTTGTGTGCATGAAGTGGGACGAGCAGGTTGACCGCGGTGGTCGCGGAAGGGTTCTTCATCCACAAGAGGCATGTACATACCATCCATGCAGGCGCCAGTGTTGATGTAGTCATCGACGTTGACATCATTCTCCTCCTCCTCATTGTCGTCGTTGCCACCAAGTTGAGGTGCAACGGCTTTGTCCTAAACATAAACAATAGCACATCCGTTAGTCGGGAAAGTCGGAAAGTCGGGGAATTCGGAAAGTCAGAACTAACCTTGGACGGTTGCGGTGAAGATGTTCCCAACAACTGTTTGTGGCGGTTGGTGGCGGCGACGACCGGCGGTAGCTTCCGGCCGGTGGTGGCGGCGACCGGCGGTAGCTTCTGGGTGGTGGCGACGGCTGCTTGTGGCGCCGGTTCATCCGCAACAGCTTTTTGTGGCCGCCTCGACGGGGGCCGAACGACCGGGGGCCGGGGCCTCGAGGTGGCGCCGCCGGTGCGCCTGACCCCATGAAGAACATCCCCAAGACGAATCTGGGTCTTCGGCCATTCCATCATCCACTTCCCGCATTCGCCAAGCTTCATGTGTTTCTCGGCTCCCGGAGGTTGCGTGGGGGGGTCGATGTCACGGAACTCAGGCAGTACCTCGCTCACATTGACTTTCATCACGACCTCGCTCATTCGGGTGTTGTGCATATCGCGGGTCAAAGGTTGTATGATCTTGGCCGTTGCGACTTCCTTCAACTCGCCGCCGACCCCCACCCTATGCAGGAGTATGCAAGGCATGTCCTGGGAGTCAACACATGTTGGGCACCATGCATGAGATATGGCAGTCATCAAAGGCATATATAGTCATAGAAGATGTCGCGGACTAACTAATTAGTTACCTTGGTGATGGCGTCGAGCTCGGCTAATGTCGAGACAAGGGCGCCGGTGCCGCGGCCGGCCTATCATTCTCCGGCCGCTCGTGCGCATTATCATTATTCTCCGGCCTTGGTGTATGTTGATCCACGACAGGGAGCACCGGTGGGGTCACCAGGACCGGCGACACGTTATTGCTGGAGGTGCTGCCGGCGAAGCTGGGCACGTGTATCGGCCCCTGTTGACCTCTCGCGTTCCAGGCAGCTAACCCCTCCATCAACCCAGGGGGTAACATCGTCCGGAGCTGCTCGTTCACCTTCTCGGCCACTAGCTTGTCCACCGTGGTAGAGTCCACCTTTTCTTTCTCTAGTGTCTCCAGCTTCTTCCTTAGCTCGAGAACCTCGGCTCTATCTTTAGCCGGCTTCCTCCTCTCCTTTTTCTTGTCGGTGTCCGTGCTGTAGTACTCGATGAACTTCATCGCCGTACCAAAGCCGGTCACACGGCCAGCTGACGTCGGCGGCTTTGACTTGTCCCTCCCCTTGAAAACGTTCATCGCCCGGTTGAAAGTCGTGTCCCACGGGCCGGCCTGAGCCTCCTGGGACGACGGGCCGGCCTCAGCCTCAGCCTTCAACTCAGCCTCCTGCGGACAAAGGAAATAAACGTGAACCCATGTAGAAATCAACGCAAATGGACTTTGAGATATCCGCGGTAATTAAGTTCCTTACCAGCGTTTTCTCGAAATCCAGCACATCTTTATAGTCGGTAACGAATTCCCCGTCCCCGGCTTCAGATAGTAGCGGGACCGAACAAAGTTCCTAACTTGCTCGTCCGTGATTTTATGCCACATGTTCTCTTTCCCAAGTCTCGCAACCTCGGCATCCTCCTTGTCCCAAACGGGTTGTTTTCCTGCGTAACCGCCGCTTCCCAAATGTGGTTACCTAAGTTCAGTGCCCGCATTTTCTTCCCCCACTCGGTCCATTTTTCAGCCTCCGGAGATGCCAAGGACAACTTCAATGCCTCGAACTCTTCTATGTCGATGTATGGCTCTTTGGCACTGATCTCTTCCAGCTAAGACCCTTTTCAATCTTCGCCTTCACCCGGCCTCTCCAGCTGGTCAAGGCGGTGTTCATCTTCGTGATGGCGAAGCTGTCCACCTTTTTGTTTCCATCATCCGGGAAAATGTATCGTTCGTGAAGCTTCTTGAGGAGTTGTGTGCGCAAAGCCTCATTCTCCGCGCTCCTGGGGTCATACGTGTTGATCGACACGGTTTCCCGGAGGATGCACCCTAGTTGCATGCCGTACCCTTTTGCGATGTTCCTAGGCTCCTGGGGTAGGCCACTTTTCGAGACCTTAGTGAACGTGTCGGTGACGTTGCCGACCGCTTGCGGTGTCCGGTCCTTCCTCTGCTTCTTAAGCTTCTTAGCGGTCGGGTTACCACCTCCACCGCCATCTGTGTGGTCGCCACCCCCGACATCCGTGTGGTCGCCGCCCTCGGTGGTGGTGGTTGCGTCCCCATCTCTGTCGGTGTCGTCCGCATCCTCCATCTCCATCTCTAACAGAAAGTCACCATCGCCGTCACGAGCCAGTTCGGCGGCCTCCGCATCCTCCATCTCCGGGTTCACTTCCAAGAACGACTTGTTCTTTTCTCTAGCTTGTTCTTCGACGCTCATGTGCTTAGAAGGGCCGGCCTCGGAGGACATGTTTGCATTGCATTGAAAAAGAGGAAAAAAGTTAGTACAACAAATATAACAAAAGCATCACTTAATTTAGTACTAAGATACCCCGGCCCATGCATTAGCCGCAATACCTCATATGTCCTATTTTTAGCAAAGTCATGCTAAATTTCACGAATTTTTTTGGCATGACCTTTGCTAAAAATAGGACATATGGAGTACCCAAATTTGCCGGAACGGAAGTTAATCGACGTTCCGGCAATCTCAAGGGCCTCACGGGGTACCTGCAAACATTTCACAAAAAATATCCATAACTCCGGCCGGCATCTCCGGCCGGCATTTCCACGACACGATGGTCGGAGCACAAACAACCACGACACGATGGTCGTGGACACATATATATCCATCAACACCATTCACAACACATCCATAATTTCTCACCACTTGTCGACGAGCTCCGGAACAGCAGCGTCGAGGTCTCCTCTTCAAACTGCATAGTACATAAAAAAGTCAAAACTTGTTAATAAATTAACTTCACTTGTGCTATATTCCCTGACCATGCAACTACATTAAAATTAAATCTAGCCATGTAATCCAAACAAAATGAGAACACCATTTATATATGCTTTTACAACAGACTACCAAATTCAGCACATCCTACTGCCACCATGTACATCTGCACATAAGCAACATCCTACTGCCACCATGTACATCTTCTGCATCAGTGTAGTCAACATAAGCAACCTGTAGTTTTAAATGTATATCTAGTACGTGGTTGCAATGAATTATGGAGCAGAAGACTATATTAGGCTACTAGCTCAAAACTCTTGTACATCTCAGATCAATGGTCGCTGAGACTCCATTCTTTGCGTTTTGGAAATTAATTTCCTTGATCGGAAATCAAAAGGCACTTACTGGTTGCTAGTCACTTTGTGGTGCGTACTAGTAGCAGCAAGCTGCTGATTTTGATTCAGTGCAGCGATGTGCCAAACTCTGAGATGCAACAAGTCACTGAATAACCTTCTTATTGATGCACATGGTCTGTCTCAATGCTAGTTTTGGGTACGAAAAACATCAGCATCATGGTCTACTGCTAAAAATCTACTCCTGTTACCTGAACATCACTATTGATCCCATTACTTCACTACACCATGAACTGAAGTTCAATGAACTCCACTACACTGAAAAACAGAAGCTCAAATGATTCTACTGCTTCACTACATCCATGAATCGAAGTTCAATTAATTCCACTGCACTAAATCTATAAACTTAGTGACTTCTTGTTGTTTGGGCATTTCCACAAGCACCTAGAGTGCAGGAGGGGATCGGGGAGGTTCCATGGAGAGGAGGGAGGAGGAAGATGGCAGGGAGGGAGGAGGGAGGAGGAGGAGGAAGATGGCAGGGAGGGAGGAGGGATACCTGCGGGCACGTCGAGCACGGCACGGGCGCGTCGAGCACGGCCGGGGCGCGTCGAGCACGGGCAGCACGCGGGGCGGGTGGCGTCCGGTGCGGGTGGCGTCGAGGACGGGCGCGTCGAGGCGGAGACGGCGCAGGGGAGGTCGCCGGGCGCGGCGCGGGCGACGACTGTAGAGGGAGCGGCGTGGGCGACGATGGCGCAGGGGAGTTGTGGCGGCGTCGACGGCGAGGGACTCGAGCGCGCGCGCGGCGGTTCACACAGCGAAATTTGGATAGAGAGAGAGGGAGCGCGGGGAGAGCCCACATGTAAGCGGGTGGAAACAATTTCGATGCGCCACAGAATATGATAATTATGTGGCGCATCAGCTAGGGGATGCGCCACAGAATGCAGTGGCCTGAAAGTTTAAAACCGTGCTGTGCTATAGTTTGACAACAACAGCAGCATATCTCAATGGTTTACACTTCTAAAACATGTACTTAGACAGCCAGGTTCGAATCCTGGCTGCTCACTTTTTTATTTTATTTTTCTTTAAAATATTTTTGGTTAAATTTGGTTCAAAAATACACACAATGTCTTTGGTACATATTCAATTCATTGAATACATATATATGGTCTTGCATTGTCTCACACACAATGTCTCATACATATTCATGATCATACATATATATATATGCTTCCATTGTCTCACACACACACACAAATTAAATACACCAAAAAAGTATTCTTCGTCTGGTTCCGCGAGCTAGCTTCTCTTCTTTCCCTTCTTCGCGGTTGAAAACTTTAGGCCTGTCACCTTGAGATTTCTTCGCGTGAACGGACAACCTTTAGGTAGGGAGGTCTTCCTTCTTTGTGTACTAGTAGTAGGCATGTCGAAGAACTTGTCGAATTCCTCCTCGATCTTTGGCTCGTTGTCCAATTCTTCTCGGTGGCGCTCCTTCCATTCCGATGATGCTCCTCTTGCCCCTCCTCACGACAACACGGCTAGGCTTTGACGGGTCGGTAATGAAGAAGCATTGCTCAACTTGGCTAGCGAGTACCCATGGCTCATTTTTCGCGGAGGCGTTCTTCGATTTGGCATCGGGTATTACCATGGTGGTGAAATACCGGCCTTCTTTGACGACGTCCTTGGCCCATCTTACACGGAACATTGGCACCGACTCTCCACAGTAGTTGAGGTCCCATATCTCCTCAATCCTTCCGAAGTATCTTTGCTTGACAGTAGCCTCGTCATCGCCGTAGGATAGCATAGTTACTCCTGAGTTTTGATATTCGCTATTCTTGTCCTTTTCCTCGGTGTAGAATCTGTAGCCGTTGATGTCGTACGCCTGATAGGTCTTTACGTTGTGCGAGGGACCCCGTGATAAGGAGAATATGAGTTTTCATCTTCCGTAGATGGCGTTTTGCTCTTTGCTAGCTCCAGTTGCTTTTGCTTGAACCAACGCGTGAAGCTAGAGTTGTGCTCTCTGGTTACGTCTCCCTTCTTCCTCGGCCGGCCCAGGTTGATGTAATGTTGCTCGAGTAAGCATTTGTGCTCTTCCACCCAAGTTTCGATCAATTGTAAGTGTTGTAGCGCGACCCGGTGAGCCCTGTCGAAGTCGTCCTTTCGACCCTGCATGCTGACAAAGGTTGAGCTGGTGCCGTCTCGGTGACCATATCCTGAGCCTGCCGAAGTGTTTCCTCCTGGGCAGACCAACATGCTGGTTCTCGGTGCTTAGATAATTCTGGCAGAAGGAGATGCACTCGTAGGTTAGAAAGCCCTTGGCCATGCTTGCGTCTGGACGGGCCTGTTGCGAACGTATCCTTTCATGACACCGTTCATCCTTTCGAACGGCATCATGTAGTGCATGAACGTTGGCCCGAGCTGCCTGATGTCATCAACGACATGGAGAAGGAGATGCACGCAGATATCAAAGAATGCTGGCGGGAAGTAAATCTCGAGCTCGCATAGTATCAGCACGATCTCTTCCTGTAGCCTGTCGAGCTGCTTCACGCCGATCGACTTCCTGTTGATGACGTCGAAAAAATTGCAAAGGGCAAGCAGCGTATCACGGACGTGCTCGTCCATTATCCCTCGAATCGCAACGGGAAGTATCTGCGTCAACAGCACGTGACAGTCGTGAGACTTCATCCCGCTAAACCTCTTCTTCGTTCCGTCCAGATATCTGCTTATCAGCCCCGCGTAACCATGAGGAAATTTGACTCCTAGGAGACACCTGTAGAATTGCTCGAGCTCCTCCGGACTCATAGTGAAGCACGTAGCGGGAAGCACCACAGTGTTCTTCTTTACCCTTTTGCGGCGACCTTGAGTCCCTTCCGTCTGATCATCATCATCATCGTCATCACTATCGGGGATCTGAAGATCTTTCCTGACACCAAGCCATTTCAGATCGTATCTTGCTTTCGTCCCATCCTTGGACTTTTCCGGCATGTTGGAAAGAGTGCCAAGCAGAGCCTCGGTGACATTCTTCGTAATGTGCATCATATCGAGGCTATGTGGCGTCTTGAGGACCTTCCAGTACTCCAAGTCGTGGAAAACAGACCTCGCTTTCCATACACCCAGCAGCGGATCTACCTTCGGTCGTTTCTTTCCCGGCGCGGGGCACTCCTCCCAATTTTTCAACAGCTCGTCGATTTCTGTGCCGCTCCTCGGGCTCGGGGCTCCTTCGATCTCGTCCTTACCATTGAACAGGTCACCGCGTTTTCTCCACGGGTGATCCATGCGAAGCCACCTTCGAGCCCCTGGGTACACGGTTTTCGAAGACCCGGGATTCCTTGGTAGCTGGAGATGCGGGGTCTTATCCATGCACCTGACACATGCGCAGAATCCGTGGCCTACCTGGGCCGATACATATGAGCAACCAGGATAGTCCTGCACCGTCGTGAGCAACGCGGCTCTCATGTCGAAATAATCTCCAGTGTAGGCATCCCACGTACGGGCTGGCGTCTCCCACAACGTGGCTAACTCCTCTTTCAACAGCGCGAGATACAGATGTATGTGGACACCTGCTTGTTTCGGCCCCTGAATGAGAATACTCATGTGTATGTACCTTTGCTTCGTGCACAACCACGGGGGAAGGTTGTAAGGCCATACAAACACGGGCCAGGTGCTATGCGTGCTACTCTGGTTGCCGAACGGATTGAGTCCATCGGTGCTCATACCGAGCCTGACGTTCCTTGCGTCGCCTCCGAAATTTCCGACGGCGTCCAACTCTTGCCACTGGCTAGCGTCTGAAGGGTGTGTAAGGATCCTGCCCTTCTCCGGATCTTCTTCGGGCTTCTCCCTTTCCGCGTGCCATTGCATGAGCTTTGCTTCCTTAGGGTCCACGAAGTACCGCTGCAGACGGGGAGTGATAGGAAAGTACCATACCACTTTTCGAGGAACTTTCTTCCCACGGCTCTTGTACCGTCCTTGGCCGCACACCGGACATGTGGTTCTGTCCTCGTACTCGCCCCGATAAATTGTGCAATCATTGATGCAGGCGTGGTATTTAACGTGCGGTAGGTCAAGAGGGCACACGACTTTCTTGGCCTCCTCGATACTAGTTGGCAATGTGTTCCCCTCGGGAAGACGCTCGTGGAAGAATTGCATGTCTTGTTGAAGCTCGCGTCGGTCCATTTGTTTCCCGACTTCATCTCCAGAGCATCAAGCGTTACTTGCAAGCGCGTATCCTGTGGCCGGCACCCAGGATACAACGGAGTCTCCCGTCTATCTCCATTTGCGCCAGCTTGGCTTTCTCTCTAACGGTGCTCGCCTCCTTGAGGAGCAGTTCTTGAACATGAGACTCCATCAAGGCCGACATTAGCGAGCTCTGCGGCGTGTTCGCGTCTTCTCCACCACCATCTACTCCTTCATCGTGACCATGTCCGTCGGCATCTCCTTCGTCACGATCATCTTGCCCGCCCTCGTCTTCAGGCGCAACATTTGCTGTCGGCGCTTGGTTGAAGCCTTGCATGAAACCGCGCCTGAGCAGGTGTTCCTCCAATTGTCCGGAATCAGGGTCGATCCATCTCACAAGTTTGCAACTTCGACACGGACATCGTATCTGGCGCCCGTTGCACCGACTCATTTCCGCCTTCGCTTCTTCCTTGTAGTTGTTGATTCGACTGGAGCTCATCTTGATGACCATGGTCGCCTACGCGGTATACATATAGAGTATGTGTTATTAATTAGAATTAATTAACCGCAACATGCACACACACACATACAAGCTTCTCATGCGGGAAGTCGGAAATGTTCGACGAAAAAATTCGGCATGACTTCCCCTAAAAGTAGGACATATGTGGTGCAAAAATTTACCGAAATGGAAATGAATCAACATTTCGGCAAACATCCATGCACCACGCCGGCGCAAGCAACAACATGCAAAGATTCATGCAAACCACACACACAAGTTTCATGCATAGATCCGTTCAACAATAGTTTGCTTCATGCAAACCACACACACAATCGCCCCGACAAGTTTCTCATGCCTTTAACAAACATCCATCCAACAATACCCACCTAGTAGATCTAGATCCGTTCCGAGACGTGACCGTGATCGATGAGAGAGAGTGTGTGGTGATGGAGAGAAAATAGTGGACAAAAAGAGAGGAGGAGAGTATATATGGAGGCTCTCCCAAGCCTTCACCAATTATATAGCAAACAAATTAGGTTTAACAACAAATAATGGAGAATAGGATGGTCAAAATGGCATGGGAGAGAGGAGGAACTCGAGCTAGATGGGAGAATGGAGAAGGGCACATGGGAAAGTGGGGCTGCCACCTTTTTGTAGATCTGGGCCAATATTCTGTGGCGCACGGTTCTCGGTGCGCTTTCTGTGGCGCACGGATCTTGGTGCGCCACAGAAAGCTACATTTCTGTGGCGCACGGGCTAGGTGTGCCGGCGCATCCAAATGCATGCGCCACAGAAAGTTCGTAGATGGATCTAGCCCAATCATTGGATGTGGGTCACTTTCTGTGGCGCACCGTGGGCAGTGCGCCACAGAAAGTTCGTAGATGGATCTGGCCCAATCATTGGACGTGGGACCCACTCTTTTTCTGTGGCGCATGGGATGGCATGCGCCACATAATTCGGGCTTTCTGTGGCGCATGGGCAACGGATGCGCCACAGAAAGGGAAAGATTTCTGTGGCGCACGGCGAACCATGCGCCACAGAAATATTTCTGTGGCGCACCAATTAAGGGTGCGCCACAGAGTGTCCACCTACCTATATAGGGCTTCCCTACTAATGCTACAACCAGACCTACAACCTTGACCAGGTCAGCTTCGCCGCCGACGGCCTCAAGGACGCCCAGCAGACTGTATGTGTCCTGCCCACTCAAGTTTTATCCTGCGACACAGTTCAGAATGTCGAATGATTTTGTTTGTGTGTGTGTCCAGATGAATGCGATGAAGGCGGCGAACAAGGAGCTCAAGGGGATGATGAAAACCGTCAAGATCGAGGACATCGATGTATGTCGTTTAGCTTTTGCCAATTAGTTGCTGTGACTGCTGCCTAATTTGTACAATGTATCGTCTGTCAGGTTATGTGTTCCTGCCATTTGAGTATTCCCTGTTTAAATTTTTTTCCCGTCATACATATGATCTACCCCTCTAACTTAGTGTCCGTCAATAGCTTTCCAGTGTGCTATTATAGCAGTAACCATCATTGACTTGCGAAGTCCCAAGCCTTAGCTTAATACTCCCTCCGTCCCAAAATAACTGTCTTAGATTTGTCAAAAAGTGGATGTATCTAGACATGAAACAAGTATAGATGCATTCACTTTGAACAACTTTGAGACACTTATTTTGGGACGGAGAGAGTAATATATATAGTGAGCTGGGCAATGGAAAGTACTACTCAATATGCCTACTGTCAAATGTGGTATATCGGAAACTTGGGATCTTACTTAGTTCAGAATCCATCCTTGTGATTGGCTAATTTGGGATAACTTTTCCTAGCCGTATCCATGAGCTACATGAAGAACCATACAACAAGAAATTTCATTCTTCTCTTTTCTTCTGTTTATCTGGCTAGAATATTGGATTGACAATCACCCTTGTGTATCCTGCATCCTGCGGCCATCAGTTTCATTTTTAACAAAAAGTGCATAGGATGTGATCAAAGAGCCATGGCCATGCCAAAGTTTGGTAACCATGCTAATAAGGACTAACTTCTTAAGGGTGCTACCGGAAAAGTGGCAGAGTTAGTAACGGCCTAAGAAAACATGCGTTAGTATCCACAGTGGGATGTACAACTAAATGAAATGATGAACATCCTTAAATATTTTCCTTTGAAAACTATTCGATTGGCCTACTGTCAAATGTGGTATATCGAGATAGGATCTTACTTAATTCAGAGTTCGTCCTTGTGATTGGCTAATGTGGGATCACACTTTCTAGCCGAGCTACATGAAGAGCCATAGAACAAGAAATTTTAGTGCTTATCTTTGTTGCTGCCATTTGAGTATTGCCTGTTGAGTGTTTATGTTTCCGTCGTACGTATGATGTATCCCTCTAACTTAGTGTCAATAGCTCGCTGGCTATTATAGCAGTAACCATCGTTGACTTACAAAGTCCCAAGCTTCGATAATATATGTAGTTTGTTGGGCAATGTAAAGTACTATTCAATAGGCCTACTGTCAACTGTGGTATATCAGAAACTTAGTCTTACTTAATTCAAAGTCCATCCTTAATTTGTTTCATGCAAAAAATATGAACATGCGTTCTGTTTTTCAAGATAATCGCTGCATGTTTTATTATGGTTCTAGCTGTATGCATGGCATGTTGGACTTTCCAGGAGATGCAGTTTTGGACTTGCTCGCCACTCTATTGATTCTTTGAATTATATATATTGCGGTGAATTGCCTCAACACATCATTTTGCCTTCCTAGCGCTTCAGTTAGCAAATTTTGATTTTATTTCCAAGATAGGATTAATACAAAAAGTTGTGGTGATTTGCCTCTCCTATCAATGCAATTCAAGTTTACATATTGATGTGAAGTATTGTTTGTAAATACTCTGCTAAGAAAAATAAATCATGTTGTTCTCTTCATTAAATTGGCTGCACCAAAAAAGTGCTTCAATATCAAGTAATAGTGTCAGGGTTGATTTTTTTTTTGGTCTTACAAATTAACAAAGGGGGATCATCATGAATCACATTCTGTAGACTTCCAGAGTAGTACATGTCAACCAAGCTTTTCTTTCCAAAAGGATCAATTGTATGTAAAGTATGTTTCTGATATGGATGAAAATGATCAAACCTGGGAAATTGGCATATGCATCAGGAATTATTGTGAACAAATAATATATTCAATTGATATTGTTATTTCATAAGCACTATGATAGTATTGCACCAGCATTGAAAATCCATGTACTGAATATATGCTTAAAACCATTTAACTTCAATGGCAGTATCTTGCATTTCCTTCTCTTTCGTCTTACAGTGTCGTATACTTAACCTTTTCTTTTGCCAGGAAAGAGTATCACACGCTCCTGGTCGCTTGCTCTTGTGGGTTGTCTGCAACATGGTTTGACAGTGTTATGTAGATGGTAGTGGTGTTGGTAAGCGAACTATCTTGCCCTCAAGACATACTAGCGGTTCATGTCCAGGTTTCATTGCTCAGATGTCTCATAGTTAATGTTGCTGAGACCATCTGACTTTGGATTTAGGTAACTTTTATTGGTTGCATGAAACTCATATGGCGTTCCAGATCATGTATTCTCTATCCAATTTAGCTAAGTGAACCGATCAGATCCTATGTATTTAGAATTATTTCCATTTGTGTATTTGTTATGTGTAAGAATAGTATAGTTGAGAACAAAATAACTTCATGATCTCCCCTCTAATGTTCCCTTTCTTAATAACAGCTTGGTTTACTAATTATATTTATACGATAAACAAAAATAACAGCCACACGGGCGCGGTGACACGCGCAAAGTTACCTAGTATATTTAAAGGGCACTGAAGCTGAAGATTACTGATTACTACCTGTTCTGCTATGCTTTTGACAGGAGATTCTGAGCTCAGTTACGTGCAGGTAGCTAGTATGCTGCAAGTTTAGATCCGTGTGAGATCGATCGCGTTGATGAGCACGGCATGGCCGACTTGAATACTTGATCGAAAGGCGGGTCGTCGGGGCGGCGCCACTGCCGCCGGGGAATGTTATGCGTGTGTCGGAACTTGATGCAGGTGTACTTTCTTCAGATATCAGTTCCCACTTTCTATGCGCCCTCTCTCTTGGTTTTGTAGACTGCACATAGTATCGGAAAAGTGAAAACTGCACATGAAGGCCAGCTGTTTAATTTGTGTCAGGAAAACCCATGAGACTTCGATGGCGACTCTACGAAATGCCGACATTCGAAGACGCGCCGGGTCAAACGTTGTCTGTCTCTGTTCATTCGTACGTGGCACGTAAGCGATCATGAAAGATCGTCATAAGCATGCATGCTATTACTAGCTGCACATATAAAACCGAGCTAGGGCGCGGTCTTCCGCAAATATCATGTGATCTTTTTCGATCTTAGCTTTACGTCTCAGAATGTTAATAGATGAGAAATTCTTGTTCATTCGATCAATGAAACAAATTTCGTGTATTTTTTTTCAGAATGCAACATTGTTTTCAATATTATAATTTTTTTGTAAAAATTATTTTGCCACATTTTAAACCGTCCTTGTAACAAATAAACAGCGTATACAACAAACCTCCATTTAAGTAAACGTAAAAATAAGTGTCGACATTTGCAAGAAAAAAATCACCAACATATCAGCTCAACTCATTAAACATTACTGAAACAAGTATGTAACATTGGACAAAAGTCATTGTATCGTATACGCTGAGAAAACATTGTACTACTCCCTTCGATCCAAATTAAGTGCCGCAGTTTTTGAACCAGTTCAAAACTGTGACACTTATTATGGATCATAGGTAGTAGCATTTTACGATTACATAACAAAAATGTAGACGCTTGTAGCATGTCCGGTGACAAATCCGGCTAGCATTTAAACCGCCCTTGCAACAAATAAACAACGTATACAACAAACCTCCATTTAAGTAAACGTAAAAAAAAAGTGTTGCCATTTGCAAGAAAAAATCACCAACATGTGAGCTCAACTCATTTAACATCGCAGAAAAAAGTATGTAACATTGGACAAAACTCTTTGTATCGTAGGCTGAGAAAACATTTTACTACTCCCTCCGATTCAAAATAAGTGTCGCGGTTTTGAACTGGTTCAAAACTGTACACACTTGTAGCATGTGGAAAGCAGACGCTTGTAGCATTTTACGATTACAGAACAACAAAAGTAGACGCTTGTAGCATGTCGACACAACCTTTCGAACATCGAAAAAATCCAAAAATCAAATTACCTCCACCATCACCTAGCTAGCGGGGTGACAAATCCGGCTAACCGGGGTCTCGCCGTGAATGGATCCAGTGACCCCGAAACTAGAATGATGTCATTGACACATCTCTCAAACTAGAAAGGGACTAGGGAAATGAGATCATATGTTGCCAATCCTTTTTAACCCAGTTACCGATATGCTCCTCATCCTTACAGCTCGGGCTAAGGAGGATGGCACGTGAGTGGACTTATTCCCAACTTGGTGGATGCAGGAGTTTCCATCCCCAATATGCGGATGATACCATTATCTAGTCTCAACATATTTTTTGTAACCTTTGTAAATATTTAGTTTTGGTAAAGCAAAGGAAGAGGAGGAACACATTACAATCAAAGATTTCATTATGAGGTTGTAGTAATCCATTTCCGTTATTTTGGCATTCCTATTCACTAGCATTGGTTGTCGAATGAAGAGTGGAAGTGGCTTGAGGATCGCTTCGGGAAAAGCTCAGTAGTTGTTAAGGGAAAACTCTTATCCTATGAGAGACGACTTGTACTTATCAACGTTATACTCACAAGTCTTCTAATGTTTATATTGTCATTCTTTGAAGTATCCAAAGGGGCACGTAAAAGAATGAACTATTACCGATCCAGGTTTTCCTTGCAAAGTGGTGAGAATAAACGTAAGTACCGGTTGACTAAACAAATGGTTGTTTAACATTTTGAGTGAGGAGTGATTTTGGCAATAGTTACTTAGGAATAAATACCTTTATGCCAAAATCTTATCACAAGTATCAATGAAAACTTTTGATTCTCTCTTTTGGAAAGGTCTAATGAGGATGAAGGAATACTACTGAAGTTTAATAAAGGCGGTTTTCCCACACCAAAAGAACCATTTGAACATGCATTCCTTCGATCATGTTTTTTTCCTTTTTCGCCGTAGTATGCACAGACGACTGCTTGCTTTCCGCCCGTCTTTTTTAAAAATAATAAAGGAAGGAAAAGAACATGCATTCCAGAGGGTCCATTTCGGATGAGTCATATTTAACTTGCATTTTTTTTACTTTTTTTTGCTAATGGACTTGCATATATAACATTAATATTGATTCAACACATACACACTATATATTCTTTTTTACCTGAACACATACACGTACACTATAGGAAGACAGTCATACGCCGAGTATAAAAAATACTCGACTAAATCCCAGAAATACTCGACCGGCAATGGCGACTGGGCTTACACCACGTCGGCAAAACCTGATTTCCTGCAGTGTGCAGAACATCTATCTTCTTTCGCAGCGCAGATCGGTGACACATTGACACCGTTTATTCGATTAGATATTAGTATGCGCGCGCGCATGCACAAACACAGGATCACACCGGCCTGCTGCGTGCACGCGTGTACCGTGCTTGCGACGCCCCCGATCAGTTTATGCGCTTGAACTGCAGGAGCATCCAGTGCGCGGTCTTGGAGACTCCCCAAACGACGACGCTGTACTTATAAGTGCCGCCGCGGGCGTCGGTGGCGGCGAGCACCATCCGGTACGTCACGCCGCGTCCGCTCTCGTCGGGGTGCTCCTCGACGCCGGACACGCCTGTGCACGTCAGCCTGACGTTCCGGCTCAGGCTGTACACCAGCACCGCGAACCGCCCCAGCATAAGCCCGCGGGGATCGGCCGGCATCACCACGGCCACCGTCGGCGGCTTCTTGACCGGCAACGCCGATGCCGCGCCGGCCACCGCTGACGGCTTCTTGAACCCCAGCGCAGATGCAGTGCCGGTCACCAGTGGTGGCTGCTCGATCCCCAATGCCGACGACACGCCGACGACGACGGCGAGGAGGAAGAGAATGGCAGCTGCCGACCTCATTGTCGCCTGAAAGGCTAGCTAGCTATAAGTATAGCGCAAAGCTAGCAAGGCTAGCTAGCCAAGTTTATTGTGGAGATTTTCTTATGCGTGTATGTCTGTGGTGGATTGATAAGCCAGGTTAGATGGATATTTATACAGTTGTGGAGAGTAAGACTGCAGCAAGGAAGGTCTGTAGAGTGGTAACTTTAATTAACTTGTCAGGAAACAAAGTGAGAACGCGGTGCCGTCAGATTTAATTGTCGCAGCAAGGAGTGTATCCTACGTGCTTGCTTAACGCAAGAAGCATTTTTTTTAGTAACGAAATTCTTGCTCTGCATTTTTGTGAAGTTTTTCTTGTTTGTATGAGCCTTTCTTTTCTGTACCAGATCAATTCGTGCTTGCTTAACGGTGCCGTCCCGAAGCCACTGCTACAACGACAACTAAGTTTTCACCACCATACAATGATGTCCATTGACCGCGATCAATCACTCATGGCTTCCCCAAGTAATGGTTAACCTATTTTCATTCTCAGATTACGTGTTTATGTTTTATGCTAATCCTAAGTTATGTTTATTATCAGTAACAAAAAAAAGATGTTTAGATTACTGTGTGTTCATAGTTTCGTCCATTTGGTGCGAGCAGAACAAAAGGGTGTCTTAGAAGAAGTTCATTCTCCTTGGGTGCATCATTGAAAAACTCAAGTCAAACGATAGACATTGATTTAGACTCCGAGCCTTGTGCTTTAGTATCTTGCACACAGAAGCACTTGATCTCACATCTAAAATATCACATACGATTCTCCAGTATTGTCGGAAAAGGTTAGGTAGCTGATCACTTTGGCAGGATTTGCTTATATATGCATGTAGGGATGTAAATGAACCGGATAGATAATGCCCTTACTGTATCATTTACCATACTTGTTCCCGACTTCAGAGCGATAATGACTGGATGGTTGAACTATGGATTCAGATCAAAAACTGACAAAAGCTATCGGATACAAATGCTCAAAGAGAAACAATGTTACTTCTACCATGCAAACAATATGAATAAAAAATTATCAAGCGCATAACAGTAGACTAAACTTTCAAAATTACAACTCACTCACAACAATTATCAGTAACAAAACAAATTGACAAGTCTAACCATTAAGAATAAACTAGCAACTACATGATATGGAAGTAAATTATGTATCTTTGTGCATGACCAAGCAACCAGATAAGCCAAGAATTATCTGTAGAATAAAGAACGATATAAATGACATAATATGAATTAATATAATATTGATGTATGATGTACATTCTGAAAATCAACATAGCAAGTTCACACTTTGGAAAACAAGTGGAAACAAAATAGTAGAATATTAAATTGAGAACACCTCTCATCTAACTTTTGAACAAAATATCTTGCACTTCAAACTACCTCCATTCCAAAAAAAAAAAGTCCTATAAATTTAGTTGAAGTCAAAGCTTATAAAAACTGAATATATATATAGAAGAAAATATCAACATCTACAATATTGATTAAATACATTATAAATAAATAAATATATATATATATATATTTGTTAGAGCTATTGATGTTGATTTGGTATTAAAGATTTTTATATCTCTATTTGAAAAATGGTCTCCATACATACAGATATTTCCAAATCCTACAACTAGAAACTAGAACTAAGGAGTCTAATGTTACCACTTAAAGCTTATCCTTGGTAACAAACACCAACCACCATAAAGCTTATCCTCGGCAATGTTGACGGTGAGACGAGCAAGATGACTACAACATGCTGCAGCATCGGAATCCTGAAAACAAAACCTTATCGGTATAAAGCAGATGAATCCCATCTTATCCAATGGTAGTCTAATGTCTTCCTCCTTCGTCTGGGAATAGCTGCCCAATACGACGAATCCACCTTGCATCGGAAGCAGCTTAATCAGCTGTTCTGATGCATCTTGAAACCCACCCATCTAGAAACTAGTCTAGAAACTAGGAAGAATGGAGATGAGAAAAAGATTCTGTTTGAGCCATTATCGGAGGTTTGAGCCAAATAAATAGAATTTATACTGAAGTTTTATACATTGTGTATTTTTTATCTAACTTTAATGTTATGGTTTTAGTTTATATATGCCACTTTAACATCGATCATTAAAAATACATTACAATGTGCAAAATTAAAACCATAATAATAAGTATTAATAGTTTCTTCAGTTCTCAACCACTATTTCTTAAAACAGTCTTCAAAATGAATCTCACCAAGTGTGAAAATGGTAAAATAACACATTTCATACCGTCATTTATGGCACTTGCATGAATCATATTGGGTATGTATTCCATTTATTTTTGTATTTTTAGTCTATTTGTCGAGATATCTAGAGTCTAGAGAGTACTACAGTCTAATAAATATCTTAATAGGACTTTTCTGTGTACCAGTGGGATGGGAATTGCTTTACACACGACGATTAACATCCGTTCTTGAGTATGTTCACTTTTTATGAGACTGATGACAAAAGCATTTGTTGGAACTCGTATGCAAAACGAGAGACAAAATGATAAGGATAAAAAATGTCTTTCTGTCGACGATGAATAGTGCTATATATATAGCACCCGAACAGGCGCTTACAAAGGATGCGTCAGAAAGGACATGTACAAACCAACATAAGGGTTGCTCAAACAGCAACCGTCATGGTTAATTACAAGCAGGGATTACATATTTAATTAAAGTAATTAATTAAGTCCTAACAGGTTTGTGGTGCTATGTTTCCACCCTAACCAAGAAGCGTTTCCGCACGTCCATGTTCGCCAGGCTGACTTTCTACACCGTGTTTGGCAACCTAAGAGATGTATGGGAGTTTAGTGGTGGGAGTTGGCCGTGGCCCGTGGGGTTGTGGTGGGGAAATAGACTTTTAATTCCATTCCCCTGTTTGGTGCGCGTTGAGATTTATCGTGAGAAATTGAGTAACCAGTTGCTCTTGTTTAAATCGAGTGCTAGAGAAAAGTTTTTCTTGTTTGTATGAGCTTTGTTTTCTGTACCAGATCAATTTGTTCTGCTCCCATCAAAGCGAAGAAATTTTTTGTTGGACCGGACTACAGGGCGGCGCCGCAAGTTAGTCTCGCGGTGCGGCGGCTGCAGTCATGCCAGTTTGAGCTACCTACACACGGGCTATCACGGGTCCACCTACGTGTTACCTCTGGTAAGATACACTGCACCGATCAAAAGCACATACGGCCCTAGAAGGAGCTACAGTACACCTATTAGAATTATGACACGATGAATATATAAAAGACACGCTATCGCTGCATGCATGGCCTCGTAAGGCCTGTTTGTTTCTAGAGTTTTTTGGAAATTGGTGGAGATAAATCTCTAGTGGATTGGATAAAACCTCAAACTTCAAAACATCGTTTGTTTCTAGTGTATTGGACAGGTTTTATCCCCACCTTTCCCCACAAATCACCAAACTCTAGTTCATTTTTTCTCAATCCACTAGGGGATTCAATACATTACCCCTACCTAGTGGATTGATCCCCAATCCCCTAGGGGATTGGGTGAAGTTTGGGGTTTCACCCAATACACTAGAGGATTATCTCCACCAATCCCCACAAAAACTCTAGAAACAAACGGGCCCTAAACAAGTCTGCATGTATTATCAATGGCACTACGAGAGTCAAAGCAAGTGACGGCCCATGCATGCCTTTTCTCATTGGTTCTTTTTGCTCCACGCGTCTGGCGGTAATTTCTCCTTTATAGAAATGATGTAGGTTTGACGTTGGTTTTTCTCATTTAGCCCGAATATTCTTTAGTGGGAGGTGACGTTTCGTCAATAACGAGTCGCTCGTGATGATTTCGTCAATCTCAATATCTGATCCGTCGGCTCAGTCTCTCGAAGGTGCTCATAAGGGTAGGGTGTGCATACGTGCGTTCATAGGGGTAAGTGTGTCCGCGTGTATGTGAGCATCTGCGTCGTACTGTGTTTCAAAAAAAATTTGACTTGGACAAAACGGGAAAATCGCTGCGTTTCTGTCAGATGCGCCACCTAAAACAAAAAAAAAATGGGTTCAAATTATAAGTACGCCGCATCCATTAGGTTTTCGCTATTACCAACAATACTTATGCAGGCGTTTGTCTTTTTGCAAAACAAATCGCATCCATTTTCCACGGTTATATATTTTTTGAAAATTGCTACCAAGTTGTTTAGAAATAACTATCAGCTAGAATTTTCACGGCTATCAGATTTTTTCAAAAGCGGCTACCAAATTATTTAGAAACAGATATGAGGTTATGTTTTCATGGCTATCAGATTTTTCCGAAAGCGGCTACCAAATTGTTTAGAAACAAAAATGAGGTTATTTTTTCACGGCTATCAGATTCTTCCGAAAGCAGCTACCAAGTGGTTTAGAAACAGATATGAGGTTATTTTTTTAGCTACCAAATTGTTTAGAAACAGATGTGAGTTTTTTTTTTCATGGCTATCTGATGCATGTAAAATGCATACATGAACTTTGCATTATATTACTTATATTTTAATCATATTTGCATCATATGAGGGTTATATCATTGTTTTATATTGATTTTGAGAATATTTCATTGTTTCCCTATTTTTCTGGAATTAACCCTGCACAGGCAGAAAACCCTATTTTCTATATTTTGATATTTCAGGGACCCAAACGACGTCCAAATGACCTGGAAATTTACGAGCATCAGTTTTTGGAAGGAACAAAGCGTGGGAGCGAAGGAAGCGAACAAGCGGAGGCCCGAGGGCTAGAAGAGGGGGCCCACGCGGCCAGATTCCTTGGCCGCGTGGGACCCACCAACTTGGCCCTCGTGGCTCCGTTGCCGTCGATCTTTTTTCCCGAGCCTCCGTCTTGACATAAAAACGACTATAAAAATAGTCCCCGACGCACTTCGGAAAGGAGCGCCGCAGAAACACAGAAACCACGAAACAGAGACCTGGAGTTGCAGATTGGAGTGGGAAAACTTCGACGGGGCGCTGCCGGTGTGGTCTCCACCTCCTCCAACGACTTCTCCACCGTCTCCATGATGAAGAGGGACTAGTCCACCCCTGGACTATGGGTTTGTGGAAGTAACATATGTATCTCTCCTCTCTTTGAGCTTCACTAATTAGTACCGTATGAGCTACTGAACATGATTACGGTCATCTATGTAATACCTTTGTGGTGGATCTTTTTATGAGTTAATATATGTTTGTGATTGCAATAGTTTTGTTTCAGTTATGAAAGTAGATGCATATTATGTACCCCGTTCTTGTGTACTTGTTATGATCAAGCATGTGTGTAAGAGCGTGTGAGGGGGAACGTGTGCATTAGTTGGAGTAACGGGGATGGCTAGTGCGGTGAACGTGAGAGAAAGTTCCGCGATCCACTTAGGTTTTTACCTTACTTTGTTGTCTCACTAGGGATAAAGAAAAATACCTTGCTACCGGAGATGTGGGTGTGACCATTGCCACTACTCCATGACTAGATCTAGCATGTTCTTATTTTAACTTCATGTCATTGAACTTAATGCTACGCTCTGATTTATCTTAATTATTAAGGTGTTATGATTTAGTTCGCATCTTGGTGGAGTATAAGAGAGATTAATAAAAAAAGATCTCTATATTAGGACGTGATGCCCATATAATTAGTAACTTGTCATAAAACATTTTTGTTGTAATCTCATATGTCAATTCTAGTGTTCCATTATCTACCACTTTATTAAAGAGAGAGTGCATTTGTGAAACCATGAACCCCGGTCCATTTTTAATCATAAGAAACACCTTTCCAACAACTTTTATCCATTTTACATTTTCTGCCATTATTAAATCCGAAAATATAAAAATACTTTTACATCTTGCATTCACATTATAAAACCCAAAAATATCATTTATCATTATTTCCACCATCCTTGCATAATTATTTACTATCATTGCATATTTATTTACTGTTTTGCATTTACCTTTATCATATCATTCTCACACCTTGTGCTTGACAACCACTTGGTGAGGTTGAGGGCACAAAACAATTTACTTTATTTGCAGTTTCTCAAGAGAAGGATAAGAAGATAAAACCTACACTACTGGTTCCCCGAGAGTTCGATATTAAACCCTCGAGTCACCCCTCGTGGGGAAAACTATCTTTCCTATACTATACACTCTGCACTTGGAATCTCAACCTAACCCTTTTTCTTTTGACGCATGTAACTACGTCAAGGGCCATCACTATCAGATTCTTCCGAAAGCAGCTACCTGCTATTAGGTTGTTTTTCACGGTTATCAGATTTTTTCGAAAGCATCTACCAAGTTGTTTGGAAACTGCCATTAATTTATTTTTTCAAGGTTATCAGATTTTTTTTCTAAAACAACAACCAAGTTGTTTAGAAACTGTCAGGGTTTTTTCTCATGGTTTTCAGATTTTCTGAAAACACATATCAAGTTGTTTGGCAATATCTTCAGATTATGTTTTAACGGTTCTCGTAATTTTTGAAATCAGCAACCAAGTTGTTTAGTAATAGCTATCAAGTTCTTATATGAGCTTTCATATTGTTTTTATACCATTACCAGATTTTCCGGAAACAAGTTGTTTCTGAATAGCCACAATAGTCACGAAAAAATATCTACCAAGTTGTTTTGATACTGTTAGCGAGTTATTTACAACCAAGGTTTAACGTTTAGAATTTTACAAACAGTTGTCTAGCTACCTGTTTTGTAGTGGTAAGCATCTACCCGTCAATAAAAATCAGTCTATTTTGACATTGTATAAAAATGACAAATATTCAACATTTGTGGTTTTACTTATCAAATGTCATGCTTAAATTTAGACTAATCAGACGGTCGAGATAGAGTACAGCACGCATGTGCATCAACCATGGATCACCTGCAACATGCATGTTTACTGTAGCACTAGGGCATAGGCCACTAGCTAGCGTTGATGTATGCATGTACCCTTATACCAGGAAAAACAAATGTAGTCAATCACGTGGGCTGACAGCAGGACACATCCTAGGGGCGGGACCGATGGGCATGCGCACCACAGATGATACGGACGGACGTTTTGCACGAATCTAGGTGCGCCGCACGGACGTGACGCGGTGCGGCGCCTCTGCCTAGATTTTCCCTTTTTTGTTCTACTCCCCTCCGACAAAAGAAAATCTATTGAGCTACTTGATTTATAGGCCAGGCCCATGAAGATAGAGGAGTTCAAAAGGGCTTATCAGGAGCCATGGAAAGGAACTGAAAGAAACGAAAATGCAAGCCCATTTAAGCCCAGCGCAACCGGTTTCGTCAGCAACCCAAATAAATCCGCGAATCCCCCTAAAACAAATCCGCGAACCTCGCTTCCCAATAAATCTGGTAGATTTATCCCCGCTTCCCAACTCTGATCTGCATGCGCCGGCCACCGCGAACCTCGCCGTTACAGAAATCTGGTAGCGCTTTCAAATCAAAAGAAGCTTGACCAAGTCATATCAATCCATGCAGCACGGTCAGACGGAGAAAAACCCAAACGACTCCATAAATTCGCGAGCTCAGATAAGTCCCGCACTCCCGGCACCGATCGCCGCCGCCCAGCACGATGGTCCATTATGATACAGAAGCCATCAGCAAGATCTGCTCCGTCTCCTGCCAGCCCCCGGCGCTCCCGAGCCCTGACGCCTCGGCCACCCCCGCCTGGGTCCTTCTCGAGTCGCTGGCGTACATCGCCGACCACACAAACGCCACCACCGCGGAGACGTCTTCGAGCACGGGCCACACCGTCCGGGTCACCGTCTGCGTCGCCGACCCGATGGGTGTCTCCCACGTCTGCGTCCACTGCCCCGGCCTCAAGGACACCGACTTCAGCTGCCGGCCCTCCGTCATCTGCTCCGAGAAGGACTTCCTCCTGCTCTCCATCGTCTTCAGTTTCGGTCCCCACGCCCAGCATGGCCTCCAGGAGAACTTCATCTACAAGGCCGGCACCGGGCGACCGTCCCTCCACCTGCTCCCAGGCCCTTTTCCACGCGTCCTCTCAGAGTCTGATATCGCCCTCGTGCCCCTCGACAACGGCGCGCACTTCGTCCTGGCCGTCCTGTGCTTCACATTCGACTCTTGGGTCTATGACCTCCATATATTCTCGTCCATGACCGGGGCTTGGAGCACTAAGATGGCGCAGGCAGAGGTATCGTCCGATGTCAGAACCAGGGTGTCTACCATTTCACCTTCCAAGGTGATTCAACTCGGTGGAGGTACCGTGGGATGGATCGAACTCCACAAGGGGATTGTGGTCTGCAACGTGCTCGACGAAACGCCCGTGCTGCGGTTCATCCCATTGCCCCAGATGATGCCTGGCCAGGCGGGCTCCAGGTCACTGTGGCAGATGCGGGACGTCTCCTGCAGCAATGGTCTGATCAAATTTGTTGAGATAGAGATACATCAAAGGCATGATGCTAATGAAATATTTGTAGATGACATGGATACACTCTACGACTCAGACTGCTTGCCGAAGCCCAAAGTACTTGGCTGGAGGGCCATGACATGGTCTAGAATGATCTCTTCGGACCATTGGCTGGCGCGAGAGAATATCCGGTGGAAACCAAGTTTCGGTGGAAACCGGTGAAAACCACGGAAAAATCATGTTTAAAAGTTAAAAAAAATTCGGACCAAAAATGCATTACATTGGGAAGGTAGCGTTCTACGGACATGCAAAATGGCAACTTGAAACTCAAAACATTTTAGGAGCTACGAAAATGACAAAATCGTCAGTGAATAGTACCAGAAATCACTATTCACTGCTGAACTACTATTCATTGCTGATTTTGTCATTTTCATAGCTCCTAAACAAATTTGAGTTTCAACTTGCCATTTTGCACGCCTATAAAACTTTACATTCCCAACGCAATACATTTTTGCTAAGAATTTTTTGAAGTTTTTAAATATGATTTTTTCGTGGTTTTCACCGGTTTCCATTGAAACTGGGTTTCCACCGGATACTTTATTGGCGCAAAGGGTGCATGGCTTATGATGATGAAATCACGGTTGACAGCCAAAGACATTCTATGTTGTTGACGGACAATAATGCTGGAGAGTTGACACTAAAAAACCTGGTAGCATCTTTCCCTGTCCTCAGTTTGACCTGTGATTGTGATGATGTTGTTTACATGTTGTGTGAAACAAAATCTGGCGACAAAAAGTCATGGCTGCTCAGTGTTGATCTGAAAAAGAAGACACTGGTCGAATTGGCACCGTTTTCTCTCCAAGGATATTTCGAACCGGCACGTCCTTCTGCATTGTCCCAGTATCTCAATATAGCTCCAGGTAATTATGCCAGTTCTTCTTTGTAGATCATATGGTTTCTTCTCGGCGACAGTTGTTAAGCAAGAATTATTATTATGAGTATGTTTGAGTATGGAGATTGGAGATATGTTGTAATGGTCTATCTCGTTATCCACAGGTGTAGGTTTCTCTGCCAAGGCATCGAACAAAGAATGAAGACTGAGTTGGGTAACATGCTTTTCATGTTCTGATGAACAAGTATGACTTTTGTTTCTATATCTTTAGCTGTCTTGAAAAGATGGAAATCAATCAATAAACACTTATGCACTTTTGTTTTGCTGATCTAAGGACCTCCTTATGTACAGTGTTTATTATTATTATTATTTTCTTGATGTGGTTACTCAGTTTAGCACAAAATCCTCATAGCCATCATACTGGTTGGGTGAGACTCATGCGAAGGATGTGTTGGAATCCAAGTTTACCCGCAGGTGTGGTTGGTGTAGTTCTTAGCTTTTTTTTTTGCGATGTAGCTGCACTGTGAACATTTTTCGTTACTGACTAAATGTGTTCTGTTGGCACTACCGATGGCAATGGGTACCCATTACCCGCGTACCCAGCGGGTATTTACCCATTAGGGTGAGGGTATGGGAAAAAAACTTTACACATGGATAAATAAATGGTAAAAAATATGTACCCGTCGGGTATTGCGGGTGTGGGCATGGTACATCAAAATCCATACCCACATACCCACATACCCGGTATATATGACATGTGGGTCCGTGAACCAAGGTAATTCTGAAAAAAGTCCCAAATAAATCTATTAGTCCACGGCTCCACACAGCAGTCACGCCGCCACCTCCAGCCTCCTCGTATCGCTCGTAGTCGTAATTAACGCTATACTTCTCGACTCCCACGCCCTCGTTTCCTCTCCCAATCTCCTCAATCACCGCCCTGCGCCCTGCCTTTTCTTCCTCCCGTCTCATCTCCTCCTCACCTCACCGTCTCCTCAATCTCCTTCTCACGAGTCACGACCTCGATCACCTCACCGCCCTACTGATTCCGACCAGCGGCTCTGGACGATAGCCGGCTCTGGTCGCCATGGAGTTTAGCGGAGGCGAGCTCCGCGTGGGTGACGTCCTGCTGGAGCAGGAGGAGATGGAGCACGACGATCTCGCTCCGCCGCAACTGAGGTCCGAGCGCGAGCAGGAGAAGGAGAACGCCGGCGAGCAGGAGGGGAGTGGTTCTCAGGCGGCAGCATCTCTCGCTGCACGGCTCCGACATCTAGCAAGCGGGCAAGTTCCCGAGCGACAGTCTTTGACACCGAGTGGAGGGCGTGGCCGTGGTCGCAAGGTGGCCCAGACCAGCCGGCGTCAACCAATCACCAGCAGGGCCGGGCCCACAGTGGTGCCAAATGTGCCATCCGAACAGGGCCCATAAAATGTAGGGGTCCAAAATTTATGTAGACCTATATAGGAGTACTAGGCAAGATTGCGCGGCGACACGCCGCGCCTGTGTGGATATACGTGTATTGTGTGGTTTTAGTAGTGGTAAAAAGTTAGTTTTTTATTTAAAGGAAATTGATTTGGCTGTAGGGAAAGGTTATATACCAAAGAGGTAGCTGTAGTTACGTGTGTGAATTCTTATGAAGTAGTTGATATTTACTGAGTCGAGGTGTCTGTATGACGGAAAGATGTATATGGTTGCCGTTTTTACATTTGAATACGTGTTGGCAGGTAATGTATTTGTGAAAATCGATAATTTGTCTGCTGTGTGTGTATGATTTTCTGTATGTCCTAGATTCATTAAATTATTGTCTAATTTTGTGAGCACAAGGTAAGATATTTGAAAGATAAGTTAAGATGTATTCATAGTTTTCGTTAGCCAGGCTTGTGTGCGGCATCACGTCATGCTGTATCAACCTATTTTGTAAGTAACAACAATCACTCTTGCTTTTTATATAACCGATGGTTCCGGTGAGGTGTACCGTGAAATACTTGAAAATCGATGCTTTTCACTGCAGCAGTGATAAAGAGTACATTAATTACATAATTTTAAATTTTTTGTGCTCCAGTCCATCAAAGGTGGGAGCTATGATCTCTACCTCTTCTCCAGCGAGAGCAATGTGTGGATCACCAAGCGGGTGAAGCGGGACCTGTCTTGCGACTGGGATCGTGCCATGTTCCATACCACCAGCAAGGTGATCAACGTTGGGGGTGGCAAGCTGGGCTGGGTTGATCTCTGGCATGGCATTCTCGTCTGCGACGTGCTTCACACCGATTTCAACCCGTTCGTTCGCTTCACCTCGCTTCCTGACCCGATGGAGAGCAACAAGGAGTGCTTCGGGGAGTGGTGCCAGGGCCGGGCCGGCAAAATCTGGAGCCCTGTGCGAACTATAAAACGGGGCCCTATCTCACACGAAATTGTGAACTAATGAACAATTTTAATGTCAGGGTACATGTTTTGGCGATTAGCCGAGGCCAGTAGTATAAACACGCATGTGAGTACAACCTCTACTCGTATATGATCTCCGAAACATTATAACACAAAAGTTGTGTGAAACGTCGAGATGAACCGGTTCGTAAAAGGATATTTTAAACGGTCAAGCGAGTGCGACGAATTTGACAAACTTCATTTAAAAAAGTTCAGAGTATCGGTTCGAAATTGAGAAGGTACCGCCGACGAAATTCGAAACCGAGCATGAGAATGGAATCTACTCGTCGACGCGCACATATTTCACGTACAAATTATTTCGAAGGAAAATATATTTTTGTTCTTTTTACATCCCACAACATAGGGGTTACACCTAACCAACGCCCCCAGAGTATATGGATGCCATAGTCTTCCGTCTTATGTTCATTCCGTCCTTTCCTGTGGGTCGCAGTATATGGATGCCATCGTCTTCCGTCTTATGTTCATTTACAGACTGTCTAGATTCATACATTTTTTGACAAATCTAAGACACTTATTTCCGGATGGAGGGAGTAGTTTATAGTTGTGAGTCTTGTAGGCAATCAACTGTCAATATTTTCATAATACTAATTCGCAGGTCTACATCACCATTCAGGGATTTCACAAAATCTGTCGTTTTTGCTGCACCTGGATTTTTTTAACCTATACTATTTATATAAGAGCAAACATGTTGGGATACATAAATTTTGATTTGTTCAATATCTGATCAACGACCCAGATCGTTCCAATGTTGGGTTGAAAAAAATATTATGTCATGATTATTTGAATATTTTATAAGAGTATTAATATTTCTTGCATGATTGTTATTGAATATTAAGATTTGTATCCTTACTTTTTTGTAATCATGAAGGTCAACTATGGTCTTTGGATGATAAATATTATGAATTTTTTGTTGTGGTATCAAAAAAATCAATAAACTAGAAAACAAATTTATATTTTGAAGACGTGCGTTGCACGTGCACGGCTACTAGTACTTTATAGATATTTGTGGTAGAAAACTATGAAGAGTACAATATAGAAATATTTCTATAGCGTTTTCTAGTATATGATTAAGTAAGCATATTGCAAAAACTGGTACAGTAAAACCAAACCAACCACTCTACTTTTTTGTGGTTAAAATTTTCTAGCAAGTCAAAATTTAACAAAGTGTGTATAGTCTTTACTTGGTATTAAAATCATTGCTTAGAGTATCCACTAATTAAATAAATTAGTGCGCATACTCTGTACTTGGCATGGAAGCAATTTTGTAGTTAAAACTTGCTTTTCTATCATAAATATATTAGATATTTGTAGATCATGCATTGTTATATATCTTGGAAAAATAATTGGTCATGTGAAGAAGTTTGTACTACAAACATACTTTCATGCCATTAAGTGGTATGTCGACCATATGTTCCCGAATTGTTGGAAAAAAAAGGAAAGTTTGTACTACAAACAAATTTTCATGTTTTCATGTCATAAAACGTTAAGTATACCATCCGTCCACGAACCGGTAAGTTTCCTAAAGCCGATAAGTACGATGAAAAACATGTTTATATAACAAACTTGTTATTTCATGATAGAAAGTTGTTTTATGGAAAATATTTCATGTGGGATATAGTTTTGAAAATCTCGTCATCAGAACACAACGGTGAAAATAGATTTTTAGTTGGACCCTTAATTTGGAAGTAGTGCATATTCAAAAATTTGAAAGGACTTCGAATGATGCTGACATTCTTTTATCTTTTTTGCATGTTGTATTATCCTCTTATCCACGCCTCACGTCCAATGCAGACCTGCGTGAGAAGAGACAAAACTTTGCGTCGTTTGGCCAATTTGATTCCGACTAGTGAGGGCCAGGAAAAGAGCACAAATGCGTTTGATCAATTGGGAATATGTTTTTCACCTCATGTAGTTTGATTTCCAATGTTTTTTTAAATGTTACCCCCTTTTACTTCCCATGAGATTTTAGTATGCTATGTTGAAAACATAATAGTACTAACTTAATGCATATTTACAATGCAACTTTCATGTTTCCGTTGACGGGATAATTTGCATCCATGACCGTGAACACTGCTTCGACTAGATAATGAAAGCATGTGTTGCCACGCCTGCTCATCTCAAAGACATAGTGATAGAAGTTATTTCATGATATCTAGTTATTGCAAAACCCAATTGTGCACATTATATATAACAAAACAAAACATAGCAACAATTTCACCACAAACAACTTGCTAGCCTAATGGCTATGCCATCAGTTGATCTCCTTGTTGCTAGTTTGACTCTAAGGTACTCACTACAGACAATTACAAGTTCATGTATTGATGTATCTATACCTCTTATAAAGCAAAACCCCACTAAGTGCATTAATTATTTTTCTATCTTAACATGCAAGCTATCCACATCACTTGCTATTTTAGCCAACCATTTGTCAATGTCATCTCCACTAACAATAATTATTAATAGTACATCTTTCATGCATATCTATGTCATCTTTTTTTCAGCCATATAATTGTCCACGTCATTAATATTTAGTCCTTAAAATTCAACAATTTCACACGAATTAAATTTAGTGTCTTGATTATTGTGATCAACTTTGACAATTGAATATTTCATGCCTCTTATACCCATTTCATTCACATAATAATATTTTAAAGAGATTCCCGCTGCAACGCGCATGGTATTTTTCTAGTTTAAATTTTATAGAATTTAACATGGCATGATACCAAAATGCTACGTCCTTTTCTTCTCGAGTTTATGAATCTTGTGAGTTAAAGAACCCTAAATGTCTAGCTAGGTTTCAAAACAGAATATGAGTCAAATTTAGGGTCAAATCCTGCAATATATAAGAATGCTCTTACCAATGATTGTATCACTGTAGAATATGTGAAAGCAACAAAAAATACCTCGCTTACTTTTAATTCTTTTGTATTTTATTTTAGGTAAAGGCTTTGCTATGTTTGTGTTGTCCATTTGTTCAGAAAATAAAATCCAGATCTAGCCAAGTCGATGGTCAAAATATGGATTTTAGTCCAACCCTATTTGGGGATTCATGTCAAAAATAATAATAGACTAGGTTCCGGCGTACCCATTTTCTAAAACTTAGTTAGAAAAAGTTATACTCCCTCCGTTCATAAAAGAATGTTGCTAAAATAGATGTATCTAGACATATTTAGATACATCCATTTTAAAGACATCCTTTTATAGTTTTATGAATGGAGGGAGTAATAAGTTCTCTAAGTTATGAGGAAAACACCACACACCCGCCGGCCCCCACAAACCCACACATGCACGCAGGCACAACAAGATTTGTATTGTAGCAAGGACCGTAAAGAGATTAAAAAAAGGTATCAACATCGGGTTTTTTCGAGAAACGAAATAGACTAATTAGACTAAAAATCTGCATTTTAAATTTGCAGAATCCATTTTTCATTAATTTGTTGAGTAGTCTCAGGCAGACAGGCACACAAGCACGCACGCATGCACACATTTAGTTCAAACCATTGATGCCAATTTCCGTACAACAATATGACAGTTTGCTAAGTTTCACGAAAATGAGAAATTGGGAATGCCACAATTTAAGTTACAAAACTAACTTTTTGCGTTTTTTTTGTAAGTTACAAAACATACGTTGCAACACTATCATTTTCCAAGTCTTTTGCTAATTTTTAGAAGTTATTTCTGGTGTATCAGTTCGGAAAATCTACTCATGATGTAATGACTGTGATTTTTTGGAACTGACGTGGCTAACTTCCAAAATCTGCTATACCCTTTCATGTTGGGATTTTGTGGTGCGGTAGCCGTGTAGCTCGTGCTTTTGCAAGACTAGTAATCAAGCACGTGCACATGCACGTTTCATGAAATGTCCGAACTAAATGGCTATATAAGAATATTGATTACCAGATCTGCTCAACTTTTTGGTAAAATGCGAGAGAATTCTTTTTTGTTTTCATATAATGTGAGAGCATTAGTAGTCACGGCCTCACGGGGATATACAACTTATAGAAAACTAATGTAAGTTTTAGTGCTTGTCGATGTGAACATCAGCAACCGACAACCATGAGCACCAGAGGTGCATGTACCCGTGCATCCAAAGCTTGATAGGAACACATAAGATTTAAGTATGAACAAAGAAGATTTAAGGATGATCTTCCATCGTCGAGCACACAACATTTTGATATCTTCGTAAATATAGCTATTTCCGAGAACAGTTGCATTCTGGGAAAATATATTAAAAGCATAGTGCAGATGCAAAAATATATTCAGCATGTCTCATGATAAGAAAGGATAAAAATCAAATCACAATGTGCACGGGTATTAGAGTTGCAACATGTGGACTGAAAATGTTACATCGTTGACCTTTCCTTCCAAGACCTAAATAAAGCGTAGTCAGCAACATAACTGAATTAGCAGCAAAATCAACATAGTAGGGGAGATAAGTTCACCTATCAAGTCTGAAGTTTGAGTTCTTTCATGGCTGCAACACCGACACTACTTGCTGCTTGGTACGTGCTAACAACCATATATGACACCTGCCACACTGACGATGAAAATATTGCCGTCAATTTATTTGTTCAGTCCATCAATGCAACTAACAAATAAACTTTTACAGAGTAGTAAACTTACTACACAAAACTCTAACTCACAATACAATGAAACTTACTACAAACTCCCTACTAACAAGCATCGTGTAATCCATAAAAAACTGTTAAGTATCTTAACAAATTGCATGGGTTATAGCTCATAAACATCTACATTCAGAGAACTATTGCGAATTTCATGTGCCACTGAAGAAGCATGACTAATGGATAGCTTTTGTTGGGTCAAACTGCTCTATGTTAACAGTGAGCTGAAAAGGAAGAGCATTTTCAAAAGTTAAATAATGTACTTGCTCACTTACTTTGGAAAGAAGCTTCAAGAAAATTGAAATTAGCGAAGAATGAATCTGAGAAAATAGATATCCCATGATTTCTTCGGCAACATAATGTTTACCATTAGATAACTTGATTAGAGATTTCACGTACACATGACAAAGGAGCAACAGTAAACTGAATGTAACTAAATTTTTCTGTAGGCTGAATGAAAAAAGACCTAAAACCAACCTTGAACAACCGAGCTAAACTGAATGCAATTCGTTGTTCTGCATACTTAATGCAAAAAAAACTTAATATCAACCTTGATCGAGGGGGCGGTGAAGTGGTCAGTCGACGGGAATCGCTAGCAAGGCGCAGGAAATCGTGTGCAGAGCAGGCGGGGGACGGAGGCGGCACCCGCGCGCGTCCATGACAGGTGGAACGGGGCGGACGGAGACGGCGCTCGCGCGCGCCGCTCGCACAGGCTCGTGTGCTTGTGTGTGCAACGATGGGCGGCCGAATCCCCAATAAGGCATGGAGGCAGGGCAGCCGATTATGTCAGCGAGGTTCCCCTGCAGAACATATCCATACCGTACGGCGTCAAGGGTGGCCGGACTGCTGGACGGCGACGGTTGCCAGACTGCGTTCGTAGGGCGTCGAGGGCGGCAAGAATGCGACGGTTGCCGGATTGCAGCTGCAGAGCGGCGAAGACAGCTCGGCCAATTGCAAGTTGCAGGAGTCTGCAGGGCGCCGCCGCCTCTCTTGTGGCCGGCGTGCAGGGCGCCGCCTCGCTTGTGGCTCGCATGCAGGGCGCCGCCGTTCAGTGCAGGATATGGCGGCTGGTAGAGGGCGTGTGGCTCGCGTGCAGGGCGCCGCCGTTCAGTGCAGGATATGGCGGCTGGTAGAGGGCGTCTGAGTGTCGATTTGCTGCCGGACGCGTATAGGCTGCGGCGGAAGGTCTTCCCCGGTGGTAGGAATTTCGCAGCGATGAGGAATTGGGGATGGCTGTCCGCGGCGAGCAGGTGTACAGGTGTCCGGAGTGGCACAATGGAGTACGATAGGGCCGCAGCATCCTCACGCAGGACAGGGCGGTGGCGTCCGGGAACACGCGAAGTGGACGCAGGGCGGCGGCGACGGGAGAAGACGTCCTCACGGCGGCCGACGGGCAGTGCGGCAGCGTGGACGCAAGGAGTGCAGAGGCTGCAGCGTCCTCCGGCGGCGCGGTGTCCGTGGCCCTGGCAGTGGCAGCATCGTGGGCGGCCGCGTCGGCGTATCAGATTAGGAGTGGGACGGTTTGCGTTTGCAGAACGGAACCGAAAACACTGCGTGATTTGATTTTCGCTGGTGCTGTTTGGGATACATCATTGAGACACTTTCGATCGTTAGATGAAGGCAATTAACAGTTATGATTACGGGGCATCACTTAAAGTTGGTACATCATTGGGTAACCCTCAATCGTTAGATGGAGATAATCGTAGGGCTAGCGTTATTTGG
This sequence comes from Poa pratensis, assembly GCA_947311845.1. NCBI lineage: Eukaryota > Viridiplantae > Streptophyta > Magnoliopsida > Poales > Poaceae > Poa > Poa pratensis. Next base: position 14,004,552 of record CAMZMU010000064.1, read on the forward strand.
ATCAGCCACCCTCTCTCTTTTTATATTAATATTAGTCTAGATGTGATTTTGTGCATGGAATCAATATTCTTTCTCATATGTTCAAGAGTTGTGAAATAGTTTACGCAGTAAGTAATTTTATTATGTCATGTGCACTTGTAAAAGTTTTTTTAAAATTGTGCACTTGTACAAGTTCATCCAAAACTATTACCATTTTTATCTAAAAAATACAGGATTCGAGTGAACAATCGTGGTGTTAAATAGCAGGCATGTGCTGTCGTGTACACACATTACATAGCATCACTTGCAATCATGCATCAAAAACTGAGAACCAGTTTGAAACAGTTTTTTTTACCACGAATTCCATTCCACCCCCGCGTCGCCCTCCTCTGGGCGACACGGGGAACCCTAGCCACCGCCGCCTGTAGAGGTCCACCGTCGCCTCCACTGCTGCGCCGCTGCCGGAGAGGGAGTCGGCAAAGCCGCACCCGCCCCGAGGACGGTGGCGGCGGGGCGGTTTTCTTTCCGTTTCTGCCGCGCGGGGGCCATGCGAGCGGCAGGAGGCGCGGGTCGGTTTGGCGCGACCGCGCGGCCGTGCGAGGGCGTGAGGAGATGGCGGGTCGCGGCGGCGCTGTGGCTGCTGGCGGCGCGCACCGGCGTAGGGCGGGCTGGATCTAGGCCTCGCGGGCCGGCTCTGGGCTTCGGTGCCGGAGTGGAGGTGCGTGTCTCGGCCGCGTCCCTGGGCGTGGTGCAGACGGGCGGCGAGGAGGCCGTGCATGGAGAAGCTGGAGGTCCCTGAGGACGCTCCCGATGGTGTGAATTCGGGTGCGGCGGCGGAGGATTCCGGGCGCGCTGGAGGCGCCTGTGGAGGCGGGCTGCTGCCCCTGGAGATGGTGCGAGATGGTGCGGCAACAAGGATATCTGGCTAGGCTTTCTGTTCCCCGCGCTTTGCGGACGGATCGAGCTCCGGGGCAAAAGCCTTGCCCCGACTGGGTCGGGGCCGACGACGGCGGCGCCTCCGGGCGTCGTTCTCTTCTTGATTGCGTCGTTCGTGGAGCTTCGATTCCATCCGACGCGAGTGGTTGCAACATCTCCGGGTGAAAATCCAAGCTCTGTGGGAGCGGGCGGCGGCGACGGACGCGTCGCTTCCTTCTTGAAGGCGCCGCCTTGGAGTTGTTGCCCTCACGGTGCAACGATTTCGCGAAGGCCGAGCAGGATGGAGTTGCGGTCGGGGAGGCGGATGCCGGAGCGGCGGCTCCGGACGGTGGTGGACGTCGAGGCGGTGGCCTCGGTCTCCCACGCTACGACGGTTCTATGAGGCAGAGCCGTTGTGAAAGGACAATGATGTCGCCTAGAGGGGGGGTGAATAGGCGATTAAAACTTTTCCGGTTAAAGGCTTGCTAATTGCGGAATAAAACTAGGTGTTTAAATTAACAAGCCAACAACCTAAATAAACTAGGCTCACCTATGTGCACCAACAACTTATGCTAAGCAAGACAAGCAACAAGGTGATAGCAATATAGAATACTTCAAGCACGAAGGCTATCACAATGTAAAGTGCATAAGTAAAGAGCTCGGGTATAAAAATAACCGAAGCACGCGGAGACGAGGAAGTATTCCCGAGTTTCTCCTTGAAAGGGAGTACGTCTCGTTGGAGAGGTGTGAACCGACACAACGGTTCAACAACCACAAAGGTTTCACCCTCTTCTCCGATGAACCGCATCACAAAGGTTTGGTTCACCTTCCACTATCGGTATTCCTTCGAGGCGGAATCCGGAGCCTTTCAACAACAATCCGAGGCACAACCCACAAAGGGATTGGGGGCTCCCGAACGGCTTTCAACAACAATCCGAGGCACAACCCACAATGGATTGGGGGCTCCCGAACGGCTTCAAGTGACCACACAAGGGTCCAACCACCACAAAGGCGTCTAGGGCCCGAAGACCCAAGAGTAACAAGTTCACAAGATTTCAACTTCCACGAATCCTCGTGGAGAGCATACCGATGCACCAAATGCAAAAGGCAAGAGCACAAGTGCTCAAATCCTTCACTCTCAAATTCCAACAAAGCAACAAATGCTTATGGGGGAATAAGAGAGGAATAACAAAGAGGAGAACCACACAAGAACTCCAAGAACTAGATCCACTAGGTTCCCCTCACTTAGAGGAGATATTGATTGGTGGAAATGTAGATCTAGGTCTTCTCCTTCAATCCTCCAAAGATCAAAGAGTTTGGGTGGAGGGATTGGGAGATATCAAAGAAATGAGCTTGCAACAATGGAGGAGAGAGAAAACAAAGGTTGCTGTGCTCAGCTTGCTGGCTGGAGGTAGATGGAGGGGTATATATACCCCTCCCAGAAAAGAGCCGTTGCAGCCAGATATCACACCGGAGTTTCCGGCCCTAGTGACCGGATACTCCGGCCTGGGGCGGGAACTCCGGCCCCCACCAGGAGGTGAACAACAAACAGACAAGAGAAGCTCAGGCAGAAACTCCGGCCCCTGGGACCGGAAACTCCGGCCTGGGGCGGATACTCCGGCCCCCACCAGGGGCTGAACAAGAAAAACACTCTCCGAGAAAAACCAAGGACCGGAGACTCCGGTCCAGAAGACCGGAGACTCCGGCCAGAAAACAGTGAAACTGTGAAACCTGAAATGCAATAACTTTCTCGTATGAACTCCAAAACAGGTGAATCCAATTGCGTTGGAAAGGTAACGACGAGAGTTTTGCCACAAAAAGGCAAATATAGAGGGGATACCACACATGGAGAGGTGTGGACCCTATCTCGAAGGAGGACCGATAATATTTCCAACACGAAAACGCAACAAGTTTTCCATAAGAAATCCGTTTTCGAAGAACTTGGGCTTGTCATGAAGATCACGACAAGCACCAAAACCCAACAAGGAGAAAAGCCAAATAAGAACCAAGAAAGATGATATGCCAAGTATGCAAAGGTATGAGCTCTCCACAAAGATGCGATCAAGTTACCCACTTGAGAACCCCTCTTGATAGTACGCCGTCTATCCTAAAACCCGGTCTCCCACTAACAACATGAGACCGGTAAAATAGAAAACCTATCAAGATCATACCTTTGCCTTGCGCATTCCACTTGAGCTCGATGATGACGATCTTGACTCTCTCAAGTTGGAACACCTTTCTTGATTGTGCTTGCTAGCACATGCTTGATGAAGACTTCTCCAAATGCTCCCCCATACTCCTTATGGGAGGGCCTCGCAAAGCTCCGTCTTCATGTCTCCTTTGCAAGCTTCAATCAAATGTTATCTTTCGAGATGGATCATATTGAGCTTGCACTTCATCTTCTCTACACATGACCATTCTTCATATAAACCCTTGAGTAGAGCATTGATCATCATGTAATCTTCTAGAGTCCAATACATGAACTCCAATCATTTCCTATGGACAAGATCTACAAGTATATCTCAATGCAAACATTAGTCCATAAGGATTGTCATTAATTACCAAAACCACGCATGGGGGTAAGCATGCACTTTCACGTTGTTTAGCGCGGGTCTGGGTGGCGACCTGGATGAAGACTGCGTGGGCAGAGGGTTCGTCGACCCGGCTGGATCGCCTTCGGGCAATGCGAAGGTCGTTTTGGTTGTTAGGGGGGGGGCGGCGGCCCCGGAACAGGCTGGTTTTGGTGGCGAACTGAATGAAAACTGCGTGGGCAGAGGGTTCGTCGACCATGACTGGATCGCTTTCGGGCAATGCGAAATTTGATCTGGTTGCTACGCCGGGGCGGCGGCCCCGGAACGGGTGGTGTGTTTGTGGCGTTTGGTCGACTTGTGCCGTGTGGGCGGCGGGTCGGTTCGTCTGTGTGTTTCTTTGTACAATTTGTATGGTTTTTGGACCCAGTTTCCCTTATAAACCGGGTCAATTCTATTCTATCTATTCGACTGGTGGACCACCTTATACTCAAAAAAAAAAAAACTGAGAACCAATATTTCACAGTAAGGTCGGGCTGGCCGCATGCTAGGTTCTAAAAGGCCCAGACTGTCCAGGCCCGTCACCTAGAAGGCCCAAGCAAGCAGCAAAACTCCGAGGAGAAGGGAACCACCGAGAGAGACAGAGGCCAGAACCAGAGCCGCACCCGACCAGACACCGCCCTCTCGCCGCCGCGCCTCCGCCGTCGCCGCCGGATGATGATGGCGGGGCCGTACCATCAGCCGACGACCCTGGAGGAGGTCCGCACGCTCTGGATCGGCGACCTCCAGTACTGGGCCGACGAGAACTATCTCTACACCTGCTTCGCCCACACCGGGGAGGTAGGTTTTCGTACAAACCGGCGAGCTCTGTGTCTAGTAGGGCTGGCCGCTCGTACCTAATTTGGTGACCCGAAGCCGCTTTGGCCGGATGGCGCACTGATTGGTTAGATTGAGGGTGATGTGCTTTGTTTGGTGGTAGGGGCTTGATAGGTTTAGGGTTCTGAAGTGGCCGTCTTGTTCTGGAATTTGTTTTAGCTTTCGAATTCGAGTTGCTAGATGCTTCACGTTACTGTAATTCGCGAGTTCCTTTCAAGTAGCGACACCGTTGATATTCTGAATCGAAGTGGTTGCTGTTTAGGTCCTATGCAGGCTCAGCTGATGTACCTAAGCGATTCTTCGTTATGTCCTTATGGGGAGATAATTTTTTTATTGATAGTATAGATTTGTTGAAACTTATCACCATATAAATAATAGTAATGGTGGCTTGTTTTCCTGGCTTTGGTAATGTTCTGGTCCTGTTTTTCTTCAGATCACTCTAGTTTCTGTTTGTGGTGTCACCATTGTGGTTGTTGGATTTGAATGAAGCATCACGTAGTAAGGTCCTGTTTGTTTGCTTAATTCTATTGAATGCCGTGTAGCAGTAAAAGACTAAAAGTTGCAAGAAAATTTTGTGCCTTCACATCCTGTAGGAATCAGTGCAATACGTGTTAGATAGTTGGATGTGTGATCGGTAAAGTCCCCCTTTCTGGACTTCATTTGACACAGCTGATGATGTAATTTAATACTGTTTGCCATGTCATGTTTGCAACTCTATTGTGTCATGATGATTTCAATTGACTATATACTCTTTCGGACGCCCTTTTTATTGCCAGCGTTGTTTTTGTCCTTTTGAGTATTCAGGAGTAATTTTGCACCCCTAGTACTAATAGGGCTGTAATTATTCTGATTTGCAGGTAGTATCTGTAAAATTAATACGCAACAAATTATCTGGTCTTCCAGAAGGTTATGGATTTATAGAATTCATTTCACATGAAGCTGCTGAGAAGGTTCTACAGACTTACAATGGCACACAAATGCATGGAACTGAGCATACATTCAGATTGAACTGGGCATCTTTCAGCTCTGGTGAGAAGCGTCCTGATGCAGGACCTGACCATTCGATATTTGTAGGAGACTTGGCACCTGATGTCACAGATTACTTACTACAAGAGACTTTCCGAGTGAACTATTCATCTGTTAGGGGGGCCAAGGTTGTCACAGATCCAAATACTGGGAGATCTAAAGGATATGGATTTGTAAAGTTTGGAGATGAAAATGAAAAGACCCGTGCAATGACAGAAATGAATGGTGTGTATTGCTCAACAAGGCCTATGCGGATAAGTGCTGCAATTCCTAAGAAATCAGCTGGATCTCAGCTTCAGTATGGAGCTGCTAAAGGTAATAATTATCTGTAACTAATATTTTGGTTTTCCAAAGCAACCCAGTTCTACTTGATGTTGTCTATATTATAATCAAATATGATCACAAGGCACTTTGATTGACGAATGGGCTCATATGATTTGTCTCTCCTTAGTGCTAATAAAACAAAGATTCGTCTGTAATGGGACACTGCAATGATTCATCGTTATTGTAAGGAAACACAACAACTATTACACATAGATTCTTCACTAAAAGAGGCATTTTGCATTGCTATGTGTTAACCTTCTTTTTATGTTTAATATGTAGCGATGTACCCAGCAGCAGCTTATACTATGCCGCAGGCCCAAACAGTTCTACCAGATAGCGACCTTACAAACACTACTGTAAGAACCTTTATCACATTGATTTGTGTTTGTTATGTTGGTTATGCTATTTACCTTGGGATTCATCTGCAGATATTTATTGGTAATTTGGACCCGAATGTGACAGAAGAGGAGCTGAGGCAGATATGTGTGCAGTTTGGGGAGCTTATATATGTGAAAATTCCAGTTGGTAAAGGATGTGGATTTGTACAATATGCATCTAGGTGAGTACTTGAAGGAAACAAAGACTACATGTTCTATTTCTCGAACTATAATTTAAAGGACAATGCATGCATTTTTCTCTAGGCACTGCCCAGGATGCTAAATTCTCAGACTTCTAATCTCAAATGTTTTCTGCCTAATTTTAATTTTCAGATTGCATTGGATTCCTAGATGAAGTATAAAAAGGCGTACATGCATCATTTGTAGTCAATTTTGTTTCTTTTCACAAATATATCCAAAATGGTTATACTTATAGGAATTACCGTATGTTATGAGCCTTTGTGAAAGCATTTTTGTTGGTGAGAAAAAACAAATCACAAAGGCACATAAATGAAAACTTAACTCTGAAGAATATGGGAAAGATTGTGCAAATCTGTCAACAGGAACAAATACTGTATGCATAATGGCGACTTATTTCATTAGTTTACTTTATTAGACACGTACTACATTTTACATGCAAAACTATTAATAAACCAGCGCAGTATTGGCCCCCCATTTATAGGTCGATAGGGAGGACAAAATTGATCTTTGCTGCAATGTAGATATATGCGTATTATTGTTGTACAATTGATATTTTCTTCTTACATAGTTGACCGTTTCTTGCATTCTTGGTGACTCCTTTCTGTGCTAGCATCTATTTGTTGTTCCAATGTGCAAGTATGATGTGTTTACCACTAAGATAATTGTTTCAGGGCATCAGCTGAAGATGCTGTTCAACGCCTTCATGGCACAGTGATTGGTCAACAAGTAGTGAGGCTTTCATGGGGCAGAAGTCCTGGCAGTAAGCAGGTATATCTCATTAAACTTCTGGCGCATACCTTAATTAAATTTCTATTTCACAAACCTGACATTCAGTATCCTCTCAGTTCAGTTGTTCCGAATCCACTAGCAGCGATTTTGTTAATAAGAAAGTTTTGGGTTTTCACTGATTAGCATGCTAAAAAAGAATTTTATTTATTATTAACTGTTTGAATAGATAAAGTCTAATACACATTATATTATTCTTACTTCCTTAGTCTAACAGATGAATGGCTTGTTTGTTCGGCAGTTCCCCACTTGCTGTTTCGGTGGTTATGATGGGTGACTTCTTTTGGGCTTATGCTTATGCATAAGCCTGCTTATAGATTCCGGTGGGTAGAAACTGCGGTGGGCAGAAACTCCAAAAATCCCTCGGGAGACTTCTTTTGGGCTTGTGGTGTTTTGGCTTATTTTCCATGTTGAGTTATGAAATGTCTATAACACCCCTCAGTTTGATATATGCACTAAATAAAACCGCAATTTTCTGTTCACACCTATTAGGACTCTTGACATTTCTCTTCTCCTTCGTAATCTACACAGGTTTAGGAAACAAAGTTCTACTTTCTACTTTCTTCCAAACCAGTACATGACCTACCTTCTCTGAACCATGATATGAATTTCTTCCAAACAAGGTTCAGGAAATAAATTCTCTACTTTCTACTACATCAACAGCAGAATCACCACGGCACCACCTTGGAGCACACATCGAAGCATCAACGCTAGGCAAGCACAGCAATTAGCAGTACCAGGACGTGAAATACGACGCATGTACAGGTCGACCCTGGCTGCAACTTGCTACCGAGGTTGACAGGATGTGCGGACGGCGACCACGGACGTAACTTGGCTGGCCTGATGACGGGAGTCAGGGACGCGAGGGGAGCCGAGCACCACGGGGACGACGAGGTGATGCGAGGCCGCAGCGCCGGCGCCCATGGTGCGGTGCAGACCAGCAGGAGCTCGTGGTCCGGCCGCCTCGGATCGCGCCAAGATGAGCCTAGATCTGACAGAGAGCGGCGTGAATGGGGAGTGGCGGCCGGGGTTGGGGAACGGCGGCCGGGGCTGGGGTTGGGAGCAGAGGTCGGGGGTGGGTGCGGGATCATTTCTTTTTTCTTTTTTCTTACCGATCCAGTTGACCACGCGAGAGAACGAGCGGTGAGGGTCTTTGCGCGCGGTGGCAATTTGCCGGTAAATTGCGGCAACGACATGTCTCGTTTCGCGAAACGTTTGGGCAGGCGAGCGGAGAAGCTCGGGAAACTGGTAGGCACCAGTTTCTCCCCACTGCACTAAAACCGGCTTCTGAGGAGTTTTTCGGTGGGGGCAATCTACACACTTCTTTTCAGCTTCTCAGATTTGGTACCCAAAAGCTAACTCAGAAGCCCAAAAGAAGTCAGCCGATGTCTTCTGTTATCTTCCATGTTGCAATCTCTTCAAATCGTGGTTAATAATTTTATGTTATTATCTTGCACAATCATATACAGGATCAGTCAGCTGCATGGACTCAGCAGGCAGATCCTAATCAGTGGAGTGCTTATTATGGCTATGGATATGATCCATATGCCTATGCTCAAGACCCATCGTATGCATATGGTGCTTATGCAGGATACAGCCAGTACCCCCAACAGGCAAGGCTTACACTTTGCACTTATAGTACTTTTAAAAGTGTTTTCTACTTGTGCTCTCTGCAAGAAGCTGTGTATAGGGAGTTATGGACACCTGAAGCTTGCTGTTTTCTGATCTTATTTATTTATTTGTGTCGCATGTCACTATGTCAGTGTAGAATGCACATGCATGTTAGTGCCACATGTAGGATATATTTCTAGGAATGGAGAAGTACTCTTATGAGCCATACAGTTCACTTCACTATGTTGATCAAATAGATTCAGCCAGTCAGGGGGGAGTTTTTAGGTTGAAGATAGTATATACTTGACTTATGGCCAATATACAGATGACCCACCGAACCCATTTTCCTCAATTGGTCGTTCACTGCCAACATAATTGATAATTCAGTTTGTGCGGATGCTCTGGTATTAGTTGTGGAGGTAAATTACTAGGGTGGACCGGTGGGTGAAGCGAACCTGGTTAGCTTTCATCCCTTGTCACCATTCTCTTGTTGTAATCAACCCTATGTCATGCTCTGTAGCGCAGATATGTTTTGTCATGCACCTGCAGTCTCAGGATTGAACAATTTATCACATGTATCTCCGCCACCAATATAGCTGTCAACAATAAGGCGTATACTTAAAACTGGCTAGTGTAATAATTTGTCTGTATTTGGTTTTCTTCCAACCGCCTAGTAGAACTAACTTGTCCTTTAATCTTCCAGGTTGAGGGAGCAACCGATATGGCATCGAGCCATGTCCCAGGCATGGAACAAAACGAGGTGTATGATCCAATGAACTTACCCGACGTCGACAAGTAAGTAGAGTCCAGACCTACCATGAGTTCATCTATCAGCCGTTTTATCATGTTGATTGTTCTCTAACCCGTGCACCTCCCTGCTTCCATCGAAATTCAGGCTGAACGCTTCATACATGGCTGTTCATGGTACTGCCATGCTAGGACGGCACCTGTGGCTGAAGACCTCGCCATTGTCTCAGCAGGCTTGAGCAACCATCTGTGGCTGAAGCCTTTCTTTCTGAAGACTGCGATGAATTGCCGCCGATAGATCCAGAAGACGGATTTCCTAGCTGATAATTTTGATCCCCCCTCTGAGTTGCAACTGCAAGATCGAGACTGTGACAGGCTGACAGACAGCTTTAGCTTCCTGTATGTTGAGTGCATCGCATGTATTATGTAGGAAGGCTCCCTTTTTCTAGTCCTGGCCTGATTTATCTAAATCAACAGGTTATTTCCAACGATGCTGTTACTGTACTGCTTCCAAGTAGCTGGTATGCTATCATCGAGAGAAAAACATGTTCCTGGTATGCAAAGTCTCTGAATCCTGATCTTGTGTCCCTGGGATAAATTCTCGTTGTTTTCACTGAACCTACGGCATTCCGTTCGGTGCAGGACCTACGACCGTTCCGTAAATCAATCACAGGGGACACCTGACACGAATCACTCGATCAATCCTCGATGAGCCTGCGCTCGAACGTTCTACTAGCATATTCTTCTGCATTTACCACCACGTGATCTCGCAATGAACCAAGAAACGCTCCAGGATCCACGTGGTTGTGAGGAAGTGCGTTACCGAGTGGCGCTCGCCATTATTGTAGTCTAGCTAGCCCCAACGGTCGACATAAACTGGCCGCGAGCCAACGGCAGGTCAATTCCTCCGCAACGGCAACTCACAAAGCGGCACTCGAAGAAAAGCAAGAGGATCCAGCCCACCGAGTGCCACTACCAGTCTACCACAACTCTCTCCTTCTCCCTGAGACTGCACGAGCACGGGCGGGCGAGCGCGGGAGCGGAGCACGCTCGGGAGGGGCGGGCGCGATGGACTCCATGGAGCCCAGGGACATCGACTGGAGCAGGGTGGTGTCGCGCTACGTGCGGGACGAGACCTACGAGGGCATCGAGGCGCCGCGCTGGGCCGACCTCGCCGACCCCGAGGCCGCCGTCGACGACGACGCCTGGTTCTGCCGCCCCGGTACGCGCCTGCGGTTCTTGTTCCTGCATTTTCTTTCTTTTTCGCTTCCGCTTCCGATTCCCCAAGAGCGCGCGCGAGGAAACGATCGTCTCTTCCGGTGCTGATTTCGGCGTTGTGGCAGGCGGGTCCAAGAACCGGCGCGGTTCTTGATCCGCACAGTAGCTTCCCTCTTTCTTGATTTGGGGGTTGATTTCGCTCTTCTTTTCTTGCGATTTCCGTTAGTTCTTGATTCGGGGGTTGATTTCGCTCTTCTTTTCTTGCGATTCCCGTTCGTTCTTGCGGAATTCAGGCGTACGGATGATGAAGCGCCATTGATTTTGTCACGGCGTACTCTTTCTTACGTTTCTCCGTTGGAATTGCGCAGATTGCAGGCACCCCAAGACGGCGGAGGACTTCGTCAGCCAGACCCCCAGCCCCAAGGTTCGTGTTCCTTCTCCCCCTTCTCGATTTTCTCGCGAGGCCTATTCTTTCTCTGATTTGCTGAATCCGCTCGCTTTTCTTCGTCGGAACAGGGCAAGCTACTGCGATCGGTGTCCGCCATGCTGCCGTTCGGCGAGAGGGACACCAACCTCAGGTCGAATCCTCCACCTCTTCTTCCCGCGAATCGTTCGATTATCCACCTCCTTCTGACCCTGTCTGTTCCATCGCCTCGCTCAGGGACAACAATCTGAAGAGACGAGGCGCCGTCCCCGGTGCCGGCACTGCGGCCTTCGCCTCGCCCACCAAACCCAAGGCGGCGCCCAAGAAGAGGTTCCAGGACGACGCCGAGAACCAGGACCCCGCGCTGACCACGCCGCCTCCTCCGGCGACAAGCAGGCCGCCGTTCGGCGCGCCGCGGTGGGCCAAGAATGCCAAGGAGGCCATCAAGTCCAGCGCGGAGAAGCGGCCGGGCAATGCTGAGAGGGAGGCGCTGCTGAGCAAGCACGCGGCGCCAAGGCAGCTCAAGAGCACTCTCTCGGCCAGGAACCTCTTCTCCGGGAAAGACATACTTGGCCAGATCTCGGATTTCTACAATGAGCTCAAGCGGATGGCGGGCGGTGGCGCCAGCCCGACTGTCTCAGAGGAGGCCATGGAGGAAATAAGCCCAATTCCAATGTAATTCTTCTATCTCTGAAAGCAATGCTGGGTTATGGCTTTTGGGTTGGTGCTTTCAGGTCCTTGACATTTTCATTTGTGCAGAAACGGCAGTGATGTGGTGGAGAAGGTGGATGGTAGCAGCACCGGTGTTGGTCGGATTCCCCCGGAGGTTGTGAAGGTGTCGAGGCAAAAACAGGGGAAAAGAGTCCAAGCCGATGTAATTTGCTTGTCACTGCGATGGAAATAGCAACTTGATAAAATTATAGGTTGAGGTGCTGATAATTGCGGTCTGTGCAGGAAGGGAAGAAGGTGGGGTTGAAGTTGGAAGCAGGGAAGCAAAGATCACCCTCTGTGTTGAAGGTGGTGGAAGCAGGGAAGCCAAGATCACCCTCTGTGTTGAAGGAGGTGAGGGCGACGCCACCTACTCCGCAGCGGTTTCCATCTCCCTCGGTAAACCGTGTCAAGAACGTGAAAGCTACTGGCATGGCAACATCAAGCTCACCACTGAGCAAGCCACTGAAGGTGACTGATCCTGGCACGCCTATATTATTGGTTTATTGATTTACTCAGTGTTGAAGGCCATAGTGTTTACTTGGTGAATATTCAGTATTTGTGGTTTCTACTAGCCTCTGAAATTATTTAAGAACATCAAAGCTTGCAAGTAGTCTCTAGCACTATGGTCGTGAACACTGATCAGAAGTTTTAGTGATTTGAATTATCATCATCATAGTTAATGGGTAATGGCTTAGACTCCGTTATCCCTAACCCTGAGCTCGAACTTCCTCAAAATTGCATGTTTTTCCATTGGCTAGATCTTGCGTACCAAGTTTGCTGCTGAGATAGTTCTGTACCGAAATAGCCTGAGGCCTTCACTGTGTTCCTTAACCTCTTTACCTCTAGCCACGAAGAGGAAGTACCTAATATACTACAGTCATTATGGTTTCTGAGATTAAGATCTTTAAGAACTTCAGTGTGTCTGTGCCCGTCAATAATCAATGTCTCGTTAGTATGCATGTTCATAATCTAAAAATTGTGCATTTTCTTCATGTCTACGCAAATGTTAACACTTCATGGTTAGGTCCACTGTGCATGACCGACCATGTACTGTAATTTTGTCAGCAAACACCATTATGGTACATATTTTGCTCCATTTTTTTACTTCCACTTGATCAGTCGCCTGTTTGTTGTTACATCGTGACTGCGGCCATTCTTAAGGGCGTTCAGGATTTTTTCCCTGTAACTTAGTGGATCACAATTCATCATTTACGTCTTTGTTAGTGTTGTGAATCCCAATATGACAATTCATCACAAGTTAACTGTGCATTTATCTAATGATTGTATGAACTGCCTTTTCTTCAGGATACGGTGACGCCTAATAAGGATCAGGAGAACAGCAGAGATGCTAAGAGGCAACCTTTTGGAGTTAAAGATATGAACAACGCCAGGGCTTGTGATGCTGAAGAGAGCTCCAGTGGCATGTTTTGGTTCTTGAAGCCCTGCACTTTCCTGGTGGAGTAGCAGCCAACAAAATCTAAAGCTTCACATGTAGTTAGAAGCAATTCTTTGTTTCAATTTTAAATACTCCCAGTTCCTATTTGATTGATTCATCTGATGGACTGTCAGGCAAATAAACAGCAAGCATATGTATAGTTACTAGTGAAGTCATACAAGTTGAGGGACTCCTCTGATATGTAGAATTCAAGATATAGCAAAATGTTGTTCTCTTCTTCTGCTACTTGGTTGTTTGACCAAAGATACTGAATTTGGTTTAGTCATTGATATCAATACCAACTCTTGAGACCATAAAAGTACGGCTTAATGCCTTGTTCCCAATGTTGTTTTCATGCACCACTGAACTGTTTTAGAATTTAAAAGTGGGCTTGCATTTGCACCTGAATCATTTACACCACCAAGTAAAATCACCATAATAAAAATAGCAGTATCAGAGAGTTTACAGGAACACATCGGAAAATTAATTATGTACAAATAGGCCACACCGAGGCTTTCTTGTTTGTCAAATAGACAAAACTACTGAAACACAACGTTTGAATGTGGAGAACAAGGCATTCCTTTCCTCTTTATTCAATAGTGAACACCTTCTCCCAGGGGAGAAATAAGATGAATGATCCAGGTGCAGGAGAACAGTTTGATCATCATGCTTCAAGACCAGGAAATTTCCCCTTGGGAGTGACAGCACTCAGGTACATGAGCATATCGCGGCGACACATAGGGCAGGTTGAGACCCTATGGAACCACGGCCCAAGGCAGCAGCTGTGGAAGGCATGAGAGCATGGCAGCGCCACAGTATCGGGTGTTATCTTCAGATGGCAATTCCTCCATACATACAGAACACTCAGGAGATCTGGTGGCCACCATGAACTGACATTGAGCTGCCGTCGCCTCCTTGCACGCAAGGAGGAGCGCCTTGGGTTCACAGTTCACTATAGATAGCCCTGACCCAGATGGTCAGACATATGTCAACGTTGTAGCGCAGGCTGACACCCATATGGTCGTCCATATCGAGTCTATACTTGTTCACGATTACTCTAGCTAGATGATGGGGCAGAAAATCATCCCAATTGTCGGCAGCGAGGTCAAACTCGGCGAGCAATGGCGTCTGCGTGAACATCTGGTGGAGGGCCTCCCGGCAGGCCAAGTAGCTTCGGAAGAAGTTCTCTGGGTCGTGTAGCAGGAACATTTGGTCAAATGTCTGGGGTGCCTCTTCGTGAATAAGCCTCGGTTTCTTCGAGCCCCCCAAGTCACGCAGCTTATAGATCACAACCAAATCGCCATGCAAATGCACGGAGCAGGGCTTATCTTTCGTCGGGTTAATTTCTCGACTTGCACTGCCTTTTCCCTTGAATCTGCAGGCAGTTGCTGCCACGGCCACCGACGGCATGTTCCTCAATGCTGAAGGCATCATGAGCCTAGTACTAGCCTAGCCTACTGGGGAGTCCAATTTCTCCTTAAAAAAGCTGAGCACGGGTAAAGACATACCCGTACATATATGGACACCCATGGCCGGAGAAATAATAGTCCCCAGATTGAATCAGACCCGAACTCTTGCCGATCCCCTCGCTGTTGGCGTCGTCCCAGGTATTGAGCTTCCGCCGTCAGCCGGCGCCTAACTTTTTTGATATCTTGATTGCACTGACAAAACTGTATCTATTTTATCATGTCTGATTCCGTAGAGTTTAACATTCTCAAACTCTTCCAGTCCTAACTTCTTAAACATGAGTGTTGAATCCTTAGGCCTCGTTTGGCACAGGTGTGTTGAGGGGGTTTCTGGTGTATTTTACACCAGGGTTTTGGTGAAAACACCCCTTTCACCCAATCCACGTCCTTGCTCTCAAACCCCTTCCTAATCACCCCGTTTTCAAAACACGTGTTGTTTGGCACACGAGTTTTACAATGTCAGGGTTTCAGCAGCACATTCGGCAGCACCTCCTCACATCATACATTCAGCAACACCAACACATTCAACAGTGCATTTATTCACGAGACAAAATCAAGGATGTTATAATAATCAAATGTCTACAACTTTCAGAATCCCAGGATTGTTTTTTACAGGTGGCACAGTTGAACCTGTTGGGCATACAGTTTTTTTTTAGTGAGAGGCAATCTAGTGAGCTCCGACACTGCACATTGGTGAAGCAAACAAGTTTTTTTTACTGAATTTTGTCAAACTATACTATGTTAATTAATTAAAAAATGGATTCAGTAAATCATAGTCCATCCAAGGATAATTAATTAATTAGACACATGAGCTAGTAAATATTCCATTTGTACTCCAGCGCTCCAAACAGAAGCTGGATCTTGACAGCCTCACATATTTTGTTAAAGCATTACAGGATTATGAATCAAAAAGCTTTGAAACACTACATGATGTATACCCAACACTACAAGATTATGAATAAAAAGGCATTCCATTTGTGCTCACATATTTTAGTCACTCAAACACTATTGGATTTGTACCTAACACATCTATATATATTGTTAAAGGATTGGTGTAAGGCTGAAAACAGAAGACTGAATCAGTTAGCCAAATTAACCAGCAGAAGAGTTAGCCAAATTGTTGGTAATAGAACCAAACCGAACCAAATTAACCAGCAGAATCAGTTAGCCACCACAAATTCACTAGTAGTGGCACAAATATCCCCATTGACCACCACGCATTATTCTTTTTTTTATAGAAACCACCACGCATTATTCAGAGACAAGAGTAACTGCATGATTATTTTGGGTACAGCCTAGCAACTGAACCAACTGAGAAAATTTGAATCAAGAATCCATTCCTATTTGAATCAAGAACTAATTCCTAGCAGCCCGAATAAGGACCTCATCAGCTTGAATCAGAACCCTAGAAATTTAGATGGAAACCAAGGACTAGATCAAGGGAGGAGGGGACAAGGCGGAAGACGTACTTGATGAGAGAAGTCCATGATCACCGGAGAAGGAGAGCGGGAGGAGCTGGGCGCGGTGGTGCTGAAGGGCGCGGTGGTGATCAAGGGAGAAGGCGTCGCATGAACGAGGGAGGGAGGCGCCGGGAGAGGAGGAAGGCGTCGACGTCGGGCAGAAATCGGCGGCGCCGGCGGAGGGGACGAGCGTCTTCGTCGCCGCTGCGCCGCCAGAGCTGCGCCTCGCTCGAGACGCGGCAAAACGCGAGTTCCCCTTGCGTCTCGATTCCACTCCAACCCGACGTGATTCCACGAGTTTTTCCGGGCTCATTCCACGAGTTTTTCCGGGCTCAGCCCAACCGAACCCGGCCTGCCAAACAATTTAGGGTGTTTTCCGGTGTCTTTTGTTGAGCCGAGAATTTACACGGGAAAACCGGCCATATCCGCCTGCCAAACGAGGCCTTACTGGGCTCTTATCTAGTGTTTTTTTTTTGGACGGGAAGGCCTTCAGGCTAGCTTTATTTAACTCAAAAATGACACTTACATTCGTTTGCCAAAAAGCCAGAAATATAACCAGGAGGTGAGTCCAGCAACACAGCAGGTGGATCAACACGCCCAGTGTTTATCTAGTGTCTCGCCCATATGACCCATGTCTCCGGATGGCACCCGCCGGGTTCGGGTGCGGGTTTGACACCCCATACCCACACCCGCCCCTTCTCCCCGCCCCCGCCACCCGCCCCATACCTGCTGGCGAGTACAGATTTGCACCATACCCACCACCCGCCGGGTTTGGGGACCCGACGGGTACCCGCCAAGCTGCATGAAATGAATCACCTAAGCTGCAATTTAAAATAGCTGCAATTTATTCTGCTGCAATAAATCAATATAAACAGCAGCTACATATCTCTGATTATCTGAATGAACAAGCCAAAGCATCTAAAATATAAACAACAGCTATTCTAGTATGAATCATCTAAAATCAACAAGCCTACCATCTAAAAAAACAACAACTATTCTGCTGCAATATGTTGCCACGCAAAATTACCGCGCAACAACACGATACCGTCATACTTTCGTGACGACGACGAAACGATTGCTTTCCGAGCAAAGCAACAAAGATCTCCTCACTTTCATGGAGGAGAGACGACCGCTTTTCAGCGCAAAACGGCAAAGATCGAACCAAACCCTAGGGCTGCTAGGGCTCGGCATGAGAAAAAACGATAGATAAAAAAAGATACGTAAAAAGATAGATTGATTTTGTTGTGTATCAATTGGCCTTTCTCACAATCAGCCGTATACCTATATACTCCCTCCGTATCAAAATATAAGACATTCTACCTAATTTATGCACACATGTATCTAGACATGTTTTAGTGCAAGGTTCATGTGAATCTTGCACTAAAACATGTCTATACATGTGTCTAGTAAGTAGCTAGAAGGTCTTACATTTTGATACGGAGGGAGTATATAGGTAGCCTGGTCTTTGGCGTACAGGGTAAGACACAACGTTTCCTTGACATGCAAGCCGAATATAATATTCCTAAACTGAACTCAATCCGGCTATTACTGGTACGATACGATCTAGTAACAAACATGGAAATATTGGTGTACTCCCCGTACGTAACTAAATACATTCCAATATATCTTCAGCTTGGCATATGACCGAGCCCTGTTAGGACTTGTCCTACGCACCTGAATTTAACTCAGCTTATATATGAATTCTTCCAGCACTTGTCATCAGTAGCCGTTAGTCTAGAAAATACTCCATATACTTCTCCTGATTCAATAGCTCGTTACGCTTGATACGCCGTTGTGACATCTGCTCTGGACTAAACCAAGGCTGCATTCTCAAACTAAACAACAAGTTCAAATATTTGTCAGCTAATAATCTAACCACCATTATTTAAATTAATTTGGCTTAAAATACCTAGCAGCCAAATTATACCTTCAACACATGCCCCCCCTGTTTTTGGTATAATTGTATTTATCAAAAACATTGTAACAATACTTTAGGTCGATGCTGATAACTTCACCGGCCATACGCTGGCTAAGGGCGATGCTCAAAGAACACATCGGCTAGATATTGTGCTTAGGATCGACGATGTCTAAATATCTCATCGGCTAATTTTTCTTCTTAGGGCGATGTCCATACTCATCGGCCAAATTTTCTCAAGGCGGTATTTTGAATAATATATCAGTCAAATTCTCTTAGACGATACTTGGAATAATATATCGGCCATACTATTTTCAAGCTTCGAGTGCACGAAATTCATCGGGCAATGCAAACACCATATTAACATCCAGATTAGTAGGTATATCCTCATTGTTTTCTGCACTGTTATCATCAATCGTGTCATCAATTGTGTCATCTGCAGTTCTACTATACTCTCCCGCAATGCGCTTCTCCCTCCATGTCATGTGCGACACCATTGGTTTCTCTCGATTGATCAGTTCATCACATTTCTTCTCGGCTATTTCCTGCTTTATCTCCAAAGCTCACAGCCGCTGTACATGCCGTTTCTCAGTGTGTGTGAGCCCCGTCGGGCACCAGCGAGGTTCCGGTTTAGTCCCTGGAGTGACTGATTTAATTCTACTGCCCCCCGAGACTCTCGGCCTGTACTGTCGTATTGTCGGGACAAATATTCTGTCCTTGACCGAAATATTTCTTTGTTGATCAGACACACCCCCAGCTGCAACTTCCTGGGTTCCGCTACTGCTTGGATTCCCATGATGGGTAGACGTACCAAAACCAGGTCTGAAACTCATTGTAGATAAACTCGTTGATGTTCCTGAGCTACTCCATTTCATGGCTGAATGTGTATGTGCGCTAACTGAATCAGGTTTCTGACTAGTACTAGAAGACGCAACGACTGTATTACCCAAACATTTATCTTGTGTACTAGCATATTTCTTCTGCACCAATCCACTCCTTTCTGCATCAGCGTATATTGCTTCTGTACCATTCTCATCACTTTTAGCTGATCGGCCTTCTCCAAGTTTCAGAGCATCAGCAGTATCTAAATCATCTGAATTTTGTACAGGCTTAGGTCCAGCACGCTTCACCGGCACCCAAATGAGCTTGCGGCCTCCTTTATAATTATTGCCGTCTGCACTCTGTACCGTTGATCGGTTACCTCGTATAACAACTGCATCACGTGGTCGACCTTCTTGATTAAATTTAGCCCTTTTCTCAAAAGATTTTTGCCTGAACATAGGCCTCGCTGGAATCCACTCTGGTTGAAAATAACATGCTGGCCTTGTAGTATATGACGCCCAAGGATAAAAATCCCTCCGAGAATATTGTGCATACATAGGAGGTGCACCGCGCCAATATGCAGGCTGCATGGAAAAATATGGCCACTGGTCATATGATTTTCTTCTCCATCGCTCATGACCACCAGGTCCAGAAGGAGACCTAGGGCGCTTAGCGCCTCCAAGCCGATTAAACGCATTGCTGGCCTTGCATGAAGTGTATTTTTCCAACAATAGGCTAACTGTCGGCTTTATTCTTGGAGCTTGTCTCTTTTTCTCATTGACTTTCCATGCACCCACTTCTGCATTTTTTGGTTTGATCATCCTCGGTGCATCAACAAGAACATTTTTTCCTTTGGTAGATTCGGACTGATTCGACCGAATAAGAACTTTCTTTTTCTCAAACTCAATCACATTGATAGGAGAAGAATCACTATTGAGTTTCGTGTTAGTATTCTTTGTAAATGTCAATCGTCCATCATTAATGGCCAATTGCACCTGTCGTCGAAACACATTACAATCATTAGGAGAGTGAGAAAAAGAATTGTGCAACTTACAATAAGCTCCTTTACCCAATTCTTCTGTAGGTGGAATAATATGATCTTCTCTCACTCTAATTAATTTTCGTTGCAGCAATATATCAAAAATCGTATCACACTTGCTGACATCAAAAGTGTACTTCATTTCCTGTTTTCTAGCAGGTGTTGGTGTCAAAGCAGAACATGCAAAAGAATTTGACTTTGGCGCTTGAACCCATTCGGCTACACATATGTCAACGTCACCCTCACTAGCCGAAGCACTATCATAATCTAAAGCATTAACCGCGTGGTTATCCTTCTCTTTATTTTTGTTGTCACTAAACCGGCTTTGTTGTTTAATTTCTTTAGCCTGATTTTCTTGTGCCAAATCCTTCTGCAATACTTGATTAACATCTAAAAATTCTTGCCCTTCTAACTTATCCTTAATATGAGTGAGCAGACCCGAAAAGGCAAGATTTGCTAAATCCTTTTCGGCTCTGGTCAAGCTAAAACATCGGTTTTTGGCGTCTATAAACCTCCTAATATAATCATGAACATGCTCATTGTATTTCTGCTTAACCATTGATAAATCTGAAAGCCGAAATTCAGTTTCGCCGATATAAAAATACTCATGGAAATTTTGCTCCAGTTGTGCTCATGTTGAAATAGAATTGGGAGCAAGCGATGTAAACCAATAAAATGCAATACCGGACAAAGACAACGGAAATAATTTAACTCTATAAACATCCGATGTGCCGGCTTCATTACATTGTGATAAAAATTTCCCTACGTGCTCAAAAGTTGATTTACCATCTTCCCCCGTAAATTTAACAAAATCTAGAATTCTAAAGCCACAAGGATATGGTGTCGAGTCGAAATAATCAGGATATGGTTTTTGATAAGCATGTGCTCTACCCTTAGGCTCTAAACCAAATTCTCTAAGTATACTATCAAGCTGATTTTTAAAACTATTATTGGGCCGTGGAGAATTGGTTTGAGAAGCAGGTGGAATGCAAGCACACGGTGGATCTTTCGAAGTACATGCTCTACCCTTAGACTCTAAACCAAATTCTCTAAGTATACTATCAAGCTGATCTTTAAAACTATTATTGGGCTGTGGAGAATTGGTTTGAGGAGCGGATGGAATGCAAGCACGCAGTGGATACTCCGGCAAAGAAATTTGAGCATGCGACGTTTGCAATGGAGACCCACTAAAATATGAATCTGGTACCGGCCCGTACGGAACCCCGGTACCGATAGGTTGCAGCGGTGGCGTATTATAAGCTACTGTTTGATAAAAAGGTTGCTCCAAATTAGGATTTAAAACGACACACTTCAGGTATTGTTGCTGTAATTTGGTGGAGCGGAAGTTAAAACAATAGGAGGAGCAGCACCCGGAATAAAATTATTGGCCGAACTGCTAGCATAGGCCCGGCCACCTTGGTTATTATTTAAAGCAACGTGAGCAGAAACGTGAGGATGCATAACATTAGCCGATGCACTAGGCATATGAATAGTACTAGGCAAATTAAGTAATCTATTACTCTATATATAAAAGAGGCTGAGAATCATGGCCTCTCCGCGCTTGGGCCAGGTCCGGCTCTAACATTTTATGGGCCCCAGGGCGAACTCTATAAATGGGGCCTTAATCAATGGGGCTCTAGCCATTTTTTCTATGTTATTTATGTGTTACCGCTGGCGTGCGCACCTTTCTGTACGCCGACAATAATAATCCAGCCAGTTTATACAAAACTACTAGTGGCGTGTATCCGGTAATGCACGCCACTAGTATATATGTCCCAGTTATGGGCCCCAAATTTGGCGGGGCCCAGGCCGTCGCCCCTCTTGCCCTGGTCCAGAGCCGGCCCTGGCTCGGGCACTGTAGCGTCGCCAAAGCTACAGTGCCCGGCCACGCCCGCGCCGTGCGATCCCCATCCGACGGCCCACAGCGTCGGTCACCGTGCCTTTTTACAAAAAGGATCTCGCAGATCCGGAAATTACCACGCACTTACAGATTTCCGCTACTATGGACTTTTTTGCAAATTTTAGAAACAGGGGACCTCGCTACAAAAAAAAGCACAAATCCCCCTCTCTCCTTCTTCTCCCGCGACGGCCCGAGGTCACCCCCGCCGCCGACGCGCGCCACCGCCACTCCGCACCTCCCCGGTCAAATCGGACCACGCAGCACGCTCTGCCGCCGCGTCCTCTCAATCCTCGCCGAGTAATGCGTCGCGGGATGGCCGGAATCGCCGCAGTTTGGCCTCGCCGTGCTCGACGTCCGCCGCCGCGAATTTGCACGCCGCCGGCGACTCCGGCAACCAAACGGTATGCCGCGCTGCCCGTTCGGCTCCCCTCCACGCCCCCGCGTAGATCCGCTCGCTCCCAGGCTCGCGCGCACGCGCAGCTGCTCGAGCGTGAGCTCGGCAGCGCGGCCGCGTCCGCCGGCGAGTGATGTCACTCGCTGACGTCACTCTAGACCCCACCTGTCAGTTTTTCTCCATTTTCGTAAATGATTTACAAAAAAAATGGCATGTGGGACCCTCCCTGTCAGAAATTTCACAAATACAGAAAAATGCTTAAATTCAAAAAAAATCCTTAACTTTTATTCTACGGTTCAGAATAATGCAGAACATATATCAAAATATTTCAAATTTAGCAAATTTCCAAAATTTCCACAAAAAACATTATGAAAAAAACAACTAATAGATCAAAAAATCTTCAAAATTAAATTTTTTTAGACTCTCCACACAAAAGTTGCAAAAAACAATCCATTGTACACATTCAAAAAAAATTAAATTTAAGAGATTTTCAAACTTCACCACGAACTAATAAATGCCCATTTTGTTTTTATTGCATGGTTCATAATAATCCAAATAATATATCAAATTTTTAAAAAATTAACAAAATTTCAAACTTTCCCGAGAAAAGTTGCACCAACAAACATTGCGCACAGCCTAATGCAAATAATATATCAAAAATCTTCAAATTTAACGAATTTGCATACCTTTCACAAAAAAATTACACAAAAACCCCATTGTGCACACCTCACCATTTAAGGAATTTTTAAATTAAAGAAAATTCAAACTTTCCACATGAACTAACAAATGCCCATTTTGTTAAAGATCTGATGAATTAGTTTACTACATATTTTTTCTATTTCCTCGCTAAAAAAAAAGTACACGACAAATTCAAATGGATTTCGCCATTTCGAATCACGACGGGTGCGACGTTTCCAAAATTTGTTCACCTTCCAAAATTATTTCAATTTATACATTTTGTCTTCATTTCGAACAATTTAAATCTGAACAGTTCTTTTTACAGTACGATTTTTTTTTTGAATCCGAACCATCGTCAAAATTTCTCATCAAGGACGCGGCGTGCGGGCGCGCCGAATTCCACTAGTTATTTTCCATTGGCATCAGCTTTCTGTCATAATATTCACTGTCAGTTTGCAGCCCCAACGACTGAACGCGACTAGATAGACTAATTCCAAGATCCTTATTAAGCTGCTCCTTTAATCCCTCTAGCCTACTAGCTAAAGCTTGGGTAATTGCATGTGCCGTGTTTTCCATATCAGAACCATACTTATTATACTTACTAGCTACGGACACATCAATTAAATGAGCAATTTCTTTGGTTGGCTTTTTTACCTCATCGCTGAGTAGATTAGAAGGACTCGGTGCAGCTACCTTCTTGGTGACGCCGTTTCTTGTCTTCTGGTATCTAGCCAACATCAGTTTTATCTTCTCAGCTTGCTCTTTCTCAATCTCCCGTTCAAGTTCGCGCCGATCATCTTCCGACAGATCGTCGAGTGTAACGGTGATGGCGTTGTCCGGGTCGACGTCGCTCCCGTTGTTGACGCCTGTGTCCATCGTGTGTATGTCCTTGTTCTTCGTTCCCCAGCGGAGTCGCCAATTGTGTTGCCACGCAAAATTGCCGCGCGACACCACGATAACCGTCATACTTTCGTGACGATGAACGATTGCTTTACGAGCAAAGCAACAAAGATCTCCTCGCTTTCGTGGAGGAGGAACGACCGCTTTTCAGCGCAAAACGACAAATATCACCAAACCCTAGGGCTGCTAGGGCTCGGCAGGAAAAATACGGTAGATAAAAAGATACATAAAAAGTAGATATGTTTTTGATGAATGTCGATTGGTCCTTTCTCACAATCGGCCGTATACCTATATATATAGGTAGCCTGGTCTTTGGCGTACAGGGTAGGACACAACATTTCCTTGGCATGCAAGCCGAATATAATATTCCTAAACTGAACTAAGTCCGGCTATTACTGGTACGATACGATCTAGTAACAAACATGGCAGGTTTCCATGAAGAAGATCTTGTTCAGCATGTTCTATTCGATACTGGTAGGAGAAGAACACGACTCGGTATTCTTAAAAAAAGAGGGGAAGCAGAACCAAGTCAAGATGATATGGGTCGCCCCTTCTTCTTGCGCCAAAGATCTTACCATTTTCGAAGGAACTGGGGCTACATTTCTTTTCAATTTCCATTCAAGAATTTCTATCTGTTTCCACACCTTTTTTTTGAGACCTCGAAACATCAGGACAAATTACTTCTCTTATGAACACATACAAGAAAAAGGATAACGGTAGCCCTCCCATTAACTACTTCATTTTCATTTATGAATTTCATAGTAATAGAAATCTATGTCCTACCGAGACAGAATTTAGAACTTGCTATCCTCTTGCCTAATAGGCAAAGATTGACCTCTGTAGAAAGACTGATTCATTCGGATCGATATGAGGACCCCGTACGTAACTAAATAAATTCCAATATATCTTGAGCTTGGCATATGACCGAGCCCTGTTAGGACTTGTCCTACGCACCTGAATTTAACTCAGCTTATATCTGAATTCATCCAGCACTTGTCATCAGTAGCCGTTAGTTCAGAAAATACTCCATATACTTCTCCAGATTCAATAGCTCGTTACGCTTGATACGCCGTTGTGACATCTGCTCTGGACTAAACCAAGGCTGCATTCTCAAACGGAAAACGCTGTTGTACAGGCGGAGGATCTCGCGTTCACGTCCTCCGCTCCCGTCGCTCGCCACGTGCCCCCGCGAAAGCGGAGAGAGCGATGCTTGATGTCCCCACCACGAGCCTTATCTCCTCCTGTTTTTCTTCTTTTCGCTCCCCCACCACGCCCTCCTTCCTGTACGCCATGGCCGCCAGCCGCGCATCCCCTTCCTCCTTCCCTTCCCCCCCCCCTCCCCCCCCCCCCCCGCTGCTCCGTCCCACCGGCGAGCTCGGCCGCCGCCCCGCCATGGCCTCCATCTCGTCGTTGTCCTCTCGTCCCAGTTTAATCGATTTGATCCCGTATCCACGCCTCCGGTACTGCTGCCCAAAATCCCGTCCTTCTCTCTCGATCTAATCCCCTCTCTCGTTTTCTCTCCGTCGACCTCACGGGCACGGACGCGTGGTGGTGGAAACGCATGGAGCTCGCAGATGTGCAGCCATGGCCGCCCACACTGCGCCGCTCGCCGGCGCCGCCCATGTAGCTTGGCGCCGATGGTGCCATAGGTGTGCGGCGGTGCTCCGACCGGCAGGCGGCGGTGCTGCAAAAGGCGATGCACAGTGCTGCCAGCTGGGGGGCGGTGGTGCGAGGAGCACGCCATGTTGCTGCCTGCGGTGATCGCCAATGCTACCATAGCAGGTCGGTGTTGCTGCCATCGGTGGTCGGAGGAGCTCCTGGTGTCCTGCCATCGGGGCGCCGATGCTGCCGATGAGTTGCCGCAGTGCTACTATAGGTTGGCAGTGGTGCTACCGAGGAAGCGCAACGGTGCTGCCATCAGCGGCAGGTGGTGCTACCATCCGCGGTCGGCGGTGCTGCCTGCCGGCATCAACATGCTACCGGCGGTGATCGGCGAGGTCCCGTCGGACCTTCTCTCGTTGGGATGGTGGTGCTGCAAGGAGGGGCAGCGGTGCTGCCAGTCGGAGTTTGCTCGCTGCCGCCGGCGAGAGGGAGGCTGAGGAAGCATGCTGCGGGGGATCGGGGCGAGGTTTGTAGGTGTGCTCGCGGGAGCGATAGGAAGTAGGAAGAGGAATGATAACGAGGAGGACGAACTGGTGGGGGCCACGCACGTGGTGGCTCTCTTTTGACCATGGGAAAAAAGGCCACGTGTCGAGCTGTCCATTCCATGCGGAGGATCGGCGGGTTCTGATCCTCGGGAGGACGCTCAGCACTGCCCTTCTCAAACTAAACAAGTTCAAATATTTGTCAGCTAATAATCTAACCACCATTATTTAAATTAATTTGGCTTAAAATACCTAGCAGCCAAATTATACCTTCAACACAATACATCTAAAAACATCTAAAATACATCTCTGAAACCAAAACTTCAGCTACAAACATCTCTGAAATTAACACACATCTCTGAAATCAGCAGGCTAGTCGAGAGAACAGGGGAGAGACGAGGGACAGCGGCGGAGCAGGGGAGAGAGGAGGGACGGAGCCGGAGCAGGGCAGAGAGGAGGGACGGCGGCGGCGGAGCTCGAGGAGCCGGAGCGGGGGAGAGAGGAGGGACGGCGGCGGCGGAGCTCGAGGAGATGGAGCAGGGGAGAGGCGGCTGGCGGCGGATGCTTGGGGAGAGGAGAGGAGAGAGAGACGGAGGAGGAAAGAAGAAGGAGGCGGCGGACGAGGGATTGGGGATTGAATCGATCTCGATAGCTAGGTTTGTTTGGGTGTCGTGCGCTGGTGTGTGCGTCAGTGGCTTAGTGGGCTAGGTGCCTTAGTGGGCTACGTACGTTAGTGCCTTAGTGGGTAATGACATGTGGGGTCACATGTCTTAGTCAGGTATGCGGTTCATGGGTACGGTTTTGACACCCCCACCCACCTCCGCTAGACCCGGCGGGTCTAGATCTTTACCGTTAAGCACACACGCGGGTTCGGATTGCCACCAAACCCTCCCCATTTAGTGCGGGTACCCGTCGGGTTAGCGGGTATACCCATTGCCATCCGTACCATGTCTAGCTGAATCTGTACATATATATTGAAGGGTTACCTTGTCTAAAAAATAAATAGGAAAACTCTATTCTACAACCGGCTATTGCTACATCCGGTCTCTCTCCTCGCGCGCATCTTCCTCGCGAGTACAAGTCCTTTTTTTTCTCATGTCGCTGCTCGACTGCTCAGCCATGTGCGCGACTCCCAGCCCCCTCTACTCCCCTTCCCCTATCCTCCTCTGCTCACTGGCCGGCTCCGACTCCTGGCGATCGCTCCTAGTCGGCCGCCGCCATGCGACGCACGGGCAGAAATTGATGCTCAGCCAGCCGGTGCTCCTTAGCGTGATTCCAGCGTCACCGCTGCTCTTCCAAGCCTCCCCCGACCAGTGCACCTCCGTTCCCTCCACTTGTATTGCTCCGATGTGAAGGACGGGGGAACTCAACATGGACGAGCTTGAAGGGGACCACGAAATCCTAGCTCCTTGCACACCTCTGAATCTGAAATTAAGACCCTTGGGAGAGGATTCATCAGGGTCCTGTGAGTGGATAGGTGAGGGATTCACTCGATCTGGCTTCAATGGATCTCTGGCGTGGCGGATTTCATGTCGGCGAGCTCGGAGATGTCTGCATGATCGACGGTGAAGGTCAGCTTTTTGGGATTTTTGTCGATGTTGCGGTGTGCGTTTTTCCTACATGAGTGCATCGTTTTTTGTGTGTGTGGGTATGGGCAAAGTGCTACAATGTTTTATGTGTGCATGCTACTGAGAGATTGTGCTGCAATGTTGCATACATATTCGTGTAGTGCTGGATGAGTTAGACACAAATGTTGGATTCTTTGAGTTTTTGTGATGTGAAGTGACACGCTTTGGTAACAATTTGCTACAATTAAATGGGGATTTGTTGCATAGCTTTTTGGTTTTTTCTACATGGTTGTGTTCAAAGTGCTACAACATTTTTTGATACAAGTCTTGAGTTTTCATATCGGAAAGTTTTTGCTACACACGATGCTACATGTGCAACAAAAATAGTTGTGTTTGAC
The DNA here is from genome assembly GCA_947311845.1 of Poa pratensis. NCBI lineage: Eukaryota > Viridiplantae > Streptophyta > Magnoliopsida > Poales > Poaceae > Poa > Poa pratensis. Next base: position 14,032,394 of record CAMZMU010000064.1, read on the forward strand.
TTTTTTGCTACATTTGATCTGATGCATCATTTTTTGAATTTTCATTGCTACATGCGATGTTGTATATGCAGACAAAAAAGTGCTACACGCGAAACGTTTTTGCTACATAGATCGGAAGCGCGAGATGATTTCAGTTAAGTGGATCAGACGGCTCCGAATGCGGCTGTAGCGAGGCCTGGTTACAGCTGACTGACGCCTAGCGTTTGCCAAAAAAATATTGATGGGTTCGCTCCTGATGAAACCCTAAGAAGAGAAAGTGACGTCTGCTCTCACGGGCTAGTCAACTTCACCCCTCCTCTGTTTCTACAATGAGCAAAGTCTGGTACTAGATTCACTGGTACTAAATTTACTGACAAGCTTAATTCTGTGCTAGTTTTCGGCACCTGACAAGCTTGATCCTTGATGAGAACTGCGCTAACATAAGTCATGTTTTGTATTTTAGGAGTCAAAGATACAGAAGTTTGACGCTTTCCATATCATCGTCTATTTCTGATGAGATGCATTAGAGAACATATTAGTCCCACCGTGTGGGTTTTATTTTGTACAGATAAATAACTAGTGTCGAGTCTGACGTCCGAACATTCTATGTTAACCGTTAGCGCATAAGTACGATAAGTGAGTCGCACATGAAAGATCATGATTCATAAGTGATCATATTTTATTTAAAATGGTGCATGACATAAGCATAACATGTATCCATACAAAAAATTAAACACAAAAGGGTTAGATGCAATATTTTCACAACCGGTTGGGCACTTGGGCTTACAACGGTATCAACTGACTGTTTCTTCAGATGAACTGTATCAACTGACTTTTAGTTCTTCACATACATAGGTGTCTCTATAGTATGTCATATTGTCTCAGAAGATACAAGTTTTAAAAATTCAAAAACAAATTCACAAATACATGTAGATGCTAATTTTCATCTCTGTAAATTTTGTTATAAAAACTTATTTGAAGGCTGCACAAAAAAATGACAAATTGTGGCTCTAAAAAAACTATTTGATACATTTTTGTGTAGCCCACAGCTATAAATATCCGCTTACTTACGACCTTGGTAATCGCCTTGGATGTGGGTGACAAATTATATGCTCTACACATCTAAATGTGCATATTTTTTTTAAAAATAGATTTTAAATGCGATTTTCTTTTTTTAAACAAGATCTCTGTAGCCCGGGAGCTATTATGACTTTCTGGGCGTCACTGACTTATCCTTGGATGAATCAAAATTTGTGGTGCATGGACCCATGATCTTTACGGCCTTACCTAGAAAATCAGGAATTGCTAATTTAGAGACAAAAGGTTCTTCAACTCCCCGGATGCAAAGGGAAATAGGTAAAAGAAATTTCCATCCAAGATTTAATAACTGATCCATTCTCATCCTGGGTATCTCTGCCTAGGACTTTGCTGAGGTAATTGAGTTTAGGGTTTAGAAATGCAGGTAACCAAACACTTCAAACTTACACCTGGCATGTTCAGATGGACTTGATGCAAGCTAATATACACCACTCATGGAGATCTTGATTTGTACGAAGAATGAAGAATCCCTCCAACCTCTAAGAATGATGACCGACGGGGGAGTAATCCCTCAATTGGCTATACTGTTGTTATTACATGAGATTCCTCTAGTGATTTTTCACATCCATAGCACACTGTTTAATCCGAACGCTTCACCTGCGATTCCAACACGGGTGCCACCAAGCTGAATCCCTCCAACCTCTAAAGGGCAAGGAAATCCTAGCTATGCTAGGTTCTCAAGCTTCTCCATTGTTAGATAGCTGGTTGTACGGTGTTGTCATATATTTAGCGTGGTGCCTCGCTTGTTTGATGTGTGCGTTAGGTGCCTAGTCACCTTCGCTCGTGCCTCGGAGGATCTTCTCATTTTAGGGATATAATAAATACTTTGACTAGTTGAGCTTTGCTCCTACCCCTCCCCCCTTGCGGAGTCTTGTGGAGTTGCCTCGAGACCAATTCCACCACCTTGTTCAAGCTTTCTTACTGGATTGTGAAAATCCGTGGACGTTGATGATCGTTGAGTTCTTGAGTTTGCTACTAATTTGTAAAGATCAAACAATTTGTATCTGTTGTTGTAACCAACCTACTATAGATATTCAGTGATCCTGCTTTGCACACTTGCACACTTGTCCCTTTGAACATTGTATCCGATCGTCCATCGACCATGCACACATGGTAGGTAACAGCTTCCAGACGGGGCCAGGAGAATGATCCATGACTAAAGAGCAATCTAATGAGGACATAAACGTGCGTAAGCTATGTCCATCACTGTCACTGTATCACCACATTAATCATTCAAGTAATCCACTAACAAGAGTTCAAGAGGATGCAAGACCAGGGAGGGACCAAGCTGCCTATAGCACCTACAACTGTGCACCCACACAAAGCCTCTGCTAGGTTTACAAAACGCCAATCGCATAAAGAAGAAAATTAAATCATACATGCATTGTGTCTTGATGATCTCTGTCAGACACTCAGACGTCTACAGAGCCATGTACACATCACCACACACTTGATTGATATAATTTCAGAGTCGTTTTCCCACCTTATATTGTGAGACATACAACACATTCAGAGATATACATACCGACATCAAAAGGATTGAAAAAAGCAAGCACACATACAAATATACTATATACTCACTGTGCTTCATTTATATATGTTCACATTCAGATCAACAGCTCTTTATTCTTCCTTCCATCTATAATTCCAGCACCAAGTCTGCATCAAGTTAGAAAGACAGGTCGAGTGTAAGTACAGTGCACTGTGCATCCTAAACAGTAGTACCTTGTTGATAGCTAGCTAATTCTTGAAGATTCTTCAAAACTACTCCCTCCGTTCTAAATTAGTTGACTTGGTTTTGTCCAAATATGGATGTATCTATACTTGTTTAGTGGCTAGATACATCCGTTTGTAGCCAAATGTGTGTCAAGTAATTTGGAACGGAGGGAGTAGTAGGGAACATCTCACTGTCAAATGTCCATTTTAGTGATGCGATTACTATGCTAGGTAGTTGTAAGGATGATGGGTCGATAGGAACATACATACACCGGAACTATTACATTGACAGGAAAAAAATTTAATACACTATATTGCACTCACAGTCTGCGTCGGTCTTGATCCAGTGGCCGTTCTTGTTGCCGCTGAGCTCGCCGCTGTCATCAGCGGAGGCGCTGAAGGAGCGCTTTGTGCAGCATCCGAAGCTCAGTATGCGCGGCCGCCTCGTCTTCGGCGAGGCCATCGGCTCGTCGGTACCACCGCCGCCATTGTCCTCGCCGTCGCGCTTGCGGTTCCTCTTGGTCAGGTTCCTTGTCAGAATCGTGCTTTCAGGGTAGACTTTCCTGTGGAAGATTTGAAGGATCTGCAATGAGCAAACGCTTTCCTTTCAGAACTGTGTCACAAAACGAAATTCAGTGCATCTTTGTGTTGTTTGTAGGCATGATGGGTAATGTAACTGATTACCCACATTTAATAGTGAATATGGTGTATCTGTGCCTATGGGGTGCATGCCAGAAATGTTGCTCAGATCATTTATTAAGATTTTTGTTCAGCCAAATCCTCTCAGTAACAACAAATCTGTGACATCATCGGAATGAACGGGAAGGAAATAAAGCAAAATTGTTTAGACAGATAAACAAATTATTAAGTCAAGCATCTTTGTAACAGGCTAAGGATACAATGACAAATGAAATGGTCCATCAAGAAATCTAGGATCCATAAAGATAGCATTAGACAGGAGTTTGCAAACAAATTGCCATGTCAACTCAATGCCCCCACTTTTAACAAGTTGCAACCTAGTTTTTCTTTTCTTTTTTTGCTAGCTAGTTTCCACCTACTCCCTCTGTTCCAAAATAATTGATATTCTAGGTTTGTCCTAAGTCAAACTAGTTTTAGTTTGACCAAAGTTATAGAATAATGTATCAACATTTTCAACACCAATTTAGTTTTATTAGATTCACCATAGAATGCATTTAAATTTTATATGGATTGTTTTTTCCTTTTGGTCCTATATTTATATGGATTGGTTTCAACATCGCATTTAGCACTTATGTTTAGATTTTACATCGTGACATATTATATGGAGTATTTCTTAGGTTCAGAAATACATCAAATGATCCCAAATAATATCAACTGATTTTTCAATCTTGTTAGGCAATTTATTAGTAAGTCTTTTAAACTATTATTTATCTATTTTTAACAAAATATTTTATTAGAAGTTTTAAAGCTTATTGGAACATTTATTTTCGAGACTATGAGTTATGAGAATATATCTTCACTGAAACTACAATATACTCCCTCCGTTCCAAATTATTTGACTTAAGTTTGTCCAAATACGGATGTATCTATACTTGTTTAGTGTCTAGATACATCCGTATTTAGACAAAACCAAGTCAAGTAATTTGGAACGGAGGGAGTACTCTCCAGATACACATACAATGGTATGTCACGGAATTAACTAAAAAATTCTAAAGCTGAAAAATTATTATTATTTCAAATTTGGCATGTGTTTTTTTTAATTAAATTTGGCATGTGTTGGTAAAAGAAAACAAAGAGGAACGGTACCTTCTGAAATTTGCTCTTAGTCGTTGCAGTAACCGGCGGCACTCCGTCGCCACTGGCGCCTTTCTCATCTTTCACCCTCCTCCTCTTCATCCTCTTGTGGCGGCCGCCGTCTCCATTCCGTTGCTTCCCTTCATCCTTCTCCCCGCCGTCCTCCCCCTCCGCGACGGCGACTAGGGCCACCTTCTCATCGGCAAAGCGCGTGCGCATGAACAGCTCGCCGAGCGAGGTCCGCCGGCCGCCGCCGTCCGGCTTGTCGGGCCGTGACTCGGTGTCGCTGCACACCGGTGAGCCAAATAGGAAGCCCTGCAGCGGGCAGTCAACGCCCATGGCGAAGCTCACCCGCGCGGACGGAATGTCACTGCCCCCGAGGACCTTCTCCAGCTCGGCGCTCACCAGCATGAGCTCGTCCTCCGTTGTCGTGCCATCGTCCTTCTCCGTGATGGCCTCGACGGTGCACACCGCCTTCTCCACAGCGGCGTCCTCGGCCTCAGCCTCAGGCTGCAGGTAGGTGAAGGTGGGCGTGACGGCGCCATCGTCAGCTTCGTCGTCCACGGTGCCATCAAGGCTCAGCACGTCGACGTCATCGTAGTCTTCGTTGTCCTCGTGGTCACTGGGGATGTTAAAGTCGGCGAAGCCTAGCGTGCCAATGGCGAGGAGGCCACTGCCGCTGAAGCTGAAGTGATCTTCCTCGGTGACCGGCAGCGAAGGATGCTGGTTGGCGGCAAAGGCGTCGTCACCGAAGTATTCGTTGTCCGGTGAGGCCAGTCCGGTGATGCAATTGCAGGCCCCACCTGCAGTGACATATCAATATCCATCAATTTGGTAAATCATTTGAACTATTAATCATGCGACTTTCGTATATAACTCTGCGCTGAAGATATAAAAGAGATGACATTGGACATGCATAGAGGCTTGACAACTACAATTGCTTTAAGGGGAAAGGGTCCTAAGGGTACATTGAGATCTAGTTTAACTTGTTTTTGCATGGGAGATCTAGTTTAACTATGCTAAACTAAGTTTATAATTTATTTTGTAAGAATTGGAATAAAAATATTAGCTAAACGACGGATTGGAACAAGACTGGTTGGCCATAGTAGAGATCTCGTCATAGTAATGCCAAACAACATCCCTCCAATTTCAAAAAAGAAAGAAGAAACACCCTCTGCCCCACCGGCAAACCTCCAGTTGCATGATGGTCGTGCATAGGCCATAGTCGTGCGCCATCTTCCTAAGAAATAATGCACTACAGTATATACTGTGCCTGCCACAGTTGGCCTAGCTATTCTTTAACGTTGTAAGGTCTGGCACGTGTGCGGCGTGCCATGTCCAATGTGACCTATAGTACGATCGATGACTTCTGGGTTGGTCCCACCTGCTCGAACCCGTGGTATATAATTTTTTTTAGAAGGGAGTTCGTGTACAAACAGCATCAACACGAACGCACACACACGAACAGAGGCAGGAAACACACCCCACACGGCGAGATCGGAACCACCACGCCTCACACCTCCTTCGAGCTCCAGCAGCACGCCGCCGGGAGGAAGAAGGCGAGCTTACCTCGCACCGAAGACAACGGCCCGACCAACCTTGTTGAGATGCCGCAAGATCCAACCGACGCAGGCGCCGGCATCTGAACGATGAACGACCATCGGCTCCGAGCCGCCGCCAGCTCGCCCTCGCCGTCTCACGCCGGAGACGAGAACGAGGACGCCACCCTTCTTCCACAAAGCCATCCGAGCCCGCCGTCGAGGAGGAGCTTCCCACCTGCAAACTCCCACAGATCTTGAACAAAAGCACCGCCTTGCACCGAGATGAAGGCCGAAGAACCCCACGAACAAGAGCCAGCTCCGCCATCACGAACGCCGGCTCGAGGGGAGGCACACCGCGGCTCCAAGAAGCGGCGGACGCGCCAAGGACGACGGATCTGCCACGAGCCCCCACCGGAGCACCCAGAGCAGAGGAGAGGACCGCCGACACCAAAAGCCTCTCCGGCAACGCCACCACCTCCACAGCGCCGCCGGCAAGCACCCCACGCACACCTAAACTATGTACACGCCGGGATCCGTCGATTCCCCACCCTCCCGCCGCCGGAGCGGCCGCGGAGGGCGAGGAATCGGGCGAATCGCCGGCGGCGAGCTGGTTGCACGGGGAACGCCCAAAAATCGCCTCCTTTCACTGTAGATGGGGAAAGGGGAGAGGTTCCGGTGTTCTGATTATCTTCTACCCGTGGTATATAATTGTACAACAAGGTTTTGGTTCCTGAATTAAAAAAATCCCGAGGGGGCTTGGGACGAGAAATCCCAGACAGTTACCGGATAAATTTAAAAATCAAATTTTGAATTCAAATTTTCCGACTAAGGGTTATTATGGTTGTAAACTCTATGTTGACGCAAGTTTTGTCTGTAGCGTCTTGGTAGTCATCCGTTCGGTCTTATCCAAACATACCAGGTCTCAGGTTCGAACCTTGTTGCTACTTACTCATACACAGGACCGCCCATGGAGAGAGCAGCACGTCGCTACCACTGCGCTGCGTATGTAGACATGTTAACCTAACGATAATACATCATATTTAACCAGGTTTTGACCTTCCAAATTCAATTTTTTAAATAATCTCGGGATTTTTTAACCGGTAAGAACGTTTCCCGTGGGTGCTCGGGAACCTCGGTTACCGGTCGGTAACCGGATATACCGACCGGTAACCAAAAATCTTGACAATGACGACATATATAATTTTTCTTTACGCCGCATCAAGTTTATGTACAATTGTGCATATCACCTAAACAAAGTTTATGTGCATACGGGTACCATAATTTGTACTTTTATGAAGCCTCTACTCATTGTCACTAACACTTGGACCTCACATCTGGCAATATACTTGTTGTGAAACTTTGTGGGAGTAGTAGTTTTTGTGGAAAATGAGGTTCTACTTGGACCAGAAATGATGACCAAAGGATCAACATAAAAAAGTTCTTTTCTATATGACCAAAATATCAACTAAAAAACAAAGTATTTGCGTGTTATCTTCGTCGAGTGGTAATTCTTACTAAATATAACTTTGCAAAACGTAATTGGTATGGAAGTAAAAAGTGTGTCTTCTGTCTTAAGGACGAGACTATCAAGCACTTATTTTTTTAGTGTAAATTTGTTGGTTCTATATGGTCAATCATCCAGATAGGTTCTACCTTATACCAACCACGAAGCATTGCTAATATTTTTGGCAATTGGTTGAATGGTGTGGATCATAGGTTTAAACGACTTATTAGGGTGACAGCGCTTTGCCGTTATATGGTCGTTGTGGCTGTGTATAAATAAAAAGGTTTTTAATGATACAAATTCCTCTCTCATGCAGGTTATCTAGAGGAGTACAGCTACGCTCCGTTCTTGGTCACCGTTGCAACGTGTGTAGCATCGCGACCTGTTTATGAAGGTGTGTACAAGACTGGAGGATACGGCGAGAGACTTTTTTATCCCAACATGGATGGCAGCATAATTTGTGGATCGGCTCTCCACCACCATAGGCGTTTTTATAATTTTTCATCACGATGTATAATTCGCCTTTTATTTCTTTTTGTACTGTTGAACTTGTGACGGCTATATACATCCTATCTATGCATAGGCTGGGTGTAATGTTTAAAAAATAATAATAATAAAACTCCCTTTATCAAAAAAAATATGACTATAAAATGAGTACATCATTTTGGCTAGCGAGTGTACCTCCGCCGTTGCTGAACTCTTTGAACACGTCATGATTATTGCTCCGTAGCTTTCGGTGCATCCAACCTAGGAGCTGGTACATGAAGAACACAAGAGGGTGACTGAATTGCCATATATTTTTCTTAACTGGAAGTGAGCCCTTAATGAAATGATTTGTTAATTGTAACTAGATAAATCATATGGACAAAGCTTGTTCAATTAAGAGAGGCCGTTCTCTCTCCTAGAAGGATAATAAGAACATAAAAAACAGGAGAAAAATAATGCTTGATAGCCAAGATTAATCCAATAAGGAAAGCAATCAAAGCACTTCCGCCACATAATGTAGGTAAATTCTCCCAGGAATATTTCTCGTGTCTCTTCTCTGCGCCGGCATCTAGCTAAGAACTACACGACACGAGCATTGAACTCCTATCGCTGCTCCCTCAAGGTCGCGGCCATGCTGCTCTGTTTCCCTAGCTAGAGAGATCGACGCGAGTCTGGCTCCGCAAGAAGCACGCGTGTACACTGAAACATGCTCGCCGCCACTGCCCTGCTAGCTACGATCGGTGCCGGCTGCCAGACAAGCACCGCCTCTCCCGTGCTTGCGTCGACGCTAGCTAGATGCATATGCGCCCTGCTGGCTGCGCGTGGAGCTCGCCGCCGGCCGCTTCTCGGCACGGATATGCCTCTCCTTCAACCCACCCACCGCCGCGAGTATCGTCAGCTATAGTCCTACGTCGGAGCTGCTAAGACTAGGAGCATTGGGGCCCACCCAAATTAAAAGGAATCAGTTGCTTGAAATCAGTGAGGAACAATCAGTGGAGTAATAAAAAGAAAGAAAGAAACAGCCAACGGTATGATCATGGGGGGATTGAGGAAGGAAGGCACTGACCGTCATCTTGGAGAGGCTTGCGTAGCTGATCAGGGAGCCGGGGGGATGAGGACGGCATTAATAGAGGAAGAAGAGAGAAGGCACTGCAGATGCAGGAGTGATCCATCATCGATCAGTCGGTGGATGGAAACACGGGGAAGGGTACAAATGGTCGAGTAGGCGGGGCCAAGCTCCCATGTAAGCTAGCGAGCTGCACTGCAGACACTCCATGCAACGCCGTGTACCTTGTAGCCTTGTATGTGACTCAACCCAATTTGGGGTTGTCAAGTACAGCTTATCCACAAGAGCATGTCACTGGCGCGTGTGTGTCAGTGATCGCTTTCAGTTCACATCAGCAGGTACGCATCCATGTGTGGTGCTTTTGCTTTCTCTCATGGGCTCATGCCTTGCTTTCTATCAATGTGTGCACCTTGATTCCGCCCATGATCGCATTTGGTAGTAATTTTTTGATAAAGGCAATATAGTAATATCAATAAGATACCGATTAGTTGGACTCTACACCAACATGATATTAAGGGCTAATCACGACATCAAGAATGCACACAACCAAAGTATTAAAGAAAGTGATCAGAAGAACAATTGCATCAACCACCGATGATGGCAACCGAGAGTAACCAGATAGGTACTCCGAAAATGACACCTCCAAGAAGGGAATGACGCGTGACGCTGATATTGCTGGTTCCAACCACCAAGATCAGACCGTGGGTTTTCACTCCAAAGAAAGTTCGAACAAATTACAAGCAATGCCTTTAATAAGGGGGTGTCGCGTGAACACCGTCATTGTCAGGTTAAACCAATGAAATAGACCTACAATCTTCACCCCTGAAACTCGAGACCTGGCACTTTGAGTGTCACGTTACTAAAATCGCCATATGCTACCACCACCTATCGATCCATCATCGCACAACTGAACATGCATCGTCTTGACAGGAGCAAGCCACACAACTAGAACCGCATGCACAACGCATGTTGCCGAGCAGCCTATGGACGCCCTCCATTGAGACCAATCTCATGACGTTGAGAATCAAGATCACCCACTTAGAGCCGATAGACTAACCCACACACTAAGCAAAAATAAAGTCGCTAGATCTGTCGACGCAAACGCCTTCGTGCGCTTGTCGAGCACTCCAACACATGCACCGAGCGGGGATGGTCAATCACAGGCACACGCTGCGGGGAACCTCTAATATAGAGGCTGAAATCAACCAACCTTGTACTCTGTAGAGATAATTTGCCGTCTGGGATTGCACCGCCTAGAACGTAATAGCCGACATGCGCGAACACCTCGGAGGCAGCCCGCATCCGATAGATCGAGCACACCACACGAGATCTCAAGTCACATGTTGCGAATGATTTAGGAAAATGTGTCGCCGTCGTAGCCACCATGAAATGGGAATCAAAGAGATCCACCATGGCGGCGAATCAGAGCTCAGGAGCCTCCACCTAGACCATCATCGCGATGGTCAATCGCCACACTACCCCCGCAGCCACAGCGGCACGGCCGCCACCGAGAAGATTTGGGGCGGCCACCCTAGCGCCCAACCTACGCCGATGTATGCGCCATGCAGAGTCGTCGCAACACGCCAGCCACAACGGCTCCGCAACACAACGATACTACCCCACTGCTGCCATCAGCTAGACATGCTCTATCTATCGGCTTCCTCCGGTGGCATCGAGGTGGGTGGAGAGGGGAGGAGATAGAGGCGGCTGCTAGGGTTTCACCACCGAGAAGATCACCCTAGAGACAAAGACACGAACGGATGCATCGTTTATTTTTGGTATATTTCCTTTTGCATACACCCCTCAGCAGTCGATGGCCATTTTTAATGTGATGTTGGACGTGTTGGGAGAGTTAAGCTGATAGTAAATTCAGACATGGTATCCAAGAACATATGGACATGACACCACCAGATAATTGACATGAGCGGTACGGTTCTGAAAGCTAGCTGGATATCATAATCTACATGAAACCAAAACAGTAGATCCTTGGCGACACAAAACGTAGCACCAAAATAATTTTGATCTGGATAGGATATTATAGTCGCTGCATCAAAACAGGGGCCCGTGAGGCGCTTCAGTAGGGAATCAGCTGGGACCACTGATCCACAGATGGACAGCAGCTCGCGATTTGTACATCCACATACCTAGCATGGGCGTTCGGGTGGTACCTGAAGAATGAAAGAAAAAGAAAGTAGAAAGGTTAGCAAGGAAATATACGTAAAAGCTCTGAACCACATGTACTGAACCTAGTCCAAAGTCCCATGAGCTGACAAAGCGGTATGGTGGAAATGTTTGTAGCTTGAACAGAAATTCAGAGAAAGGAAAAGATTTTATCAGTAACTTCCAACAAGTAAATAAGTTTTAATGATCATCTTAGTAAACAAAAGAAATTATGTCGATCCATTTATTTCTGGCATTTTCTGTTGTACCATAGGTGCAATATCGATTATCTAAGAAATCTAAAAGTAGAATGAAATGCAGTTAAGTAATTGGTGAACATATTTATTTAGGAAATATTCAAAGGAATGGACATCGTTTATCATTGATAGAAATTACTTAATACTGGAATTTCAACTATTTTTAACACTGACAAATATATTACATTTGAGCACACAAGTACATGTTACATAACTCCGAAGAAGAAAGTTTAAAATTACGGTGCCTTGTTGCACACACTGAAAGAGATCAAAAGATGGTATGTAAATATAACGAGGAAGATTGCAGAAGGAGCCTATTGGTGGATCGGCACTATGAGAGAACCTATTTTTAGGGGCACTTTGCTTGTGGCACTTTTCTAAAGTGCCTCTAAAAATAATTTTTAGGGGCACATTTCACTAAGTGCCTCTTAAAATGTAATATATATAGGGGCATTTTTTCAAATTGCCTCTAAAAATGTCATATATAGGGGCATTTTTCTCAAAGTGCCTCTAAAAATGTCAATTTTAGGGGCACTTTCACACACTGCCTCTAAAAACAGTATTTTTAGGGGCATTTCACGCAAGTGCCCCAATAAATCAGTACTTTTGGGTCGGGTCGTTGACCCAGCTGGCCCACCCGGCCCATTACCATCGTCTCTTCTCTTGTGCCGGCAAAAACAAAACCACTCGTCTCTTCTCTCCCGCATCCCCTTCTCTTGTGCCGGCGACGCGCCGCCGCTCATTCCGGCCGTCGCCGGCATGCACTCGCTCTGCCGCATGCCACGGAGGCTACGCCTAGGCGTCCTCCGACGAATCCCCGCCGCCGCGACACCCTCTGCCACCTACGCGTGTGCGCCCGTGGAACCCTAGCTGCCACGGCCGGTTCGCCGACGCGGCTCGCTGGCTCCCGCGCCTCCGGCTGCTTCCCCTTGTCGACCTCTCCGGCCTGGACTCTCCTCGCATATCTCCGCCGATTCCCTGCCGCCGACAAGCCGCTCTGCTCCCGAATTCCGGCCGCGGCTAACCCTAGCCGTGGGTCTCGGCTCAGCCACCAGCGCGATTCCCGCCGCCGCGCCCTCGGCTGCTGCTCCTCGTTGTCTACAGATGGCTCCTAGAGTTCGGCCTTCGACCCGACGCCCTCGTGACTCGGCTGTCCCAGGCTCCCTGCCATGTGCCATCCTTGCGCGCTCGGTGTTCGAGCAAATGCGGCGCCCAGGTGAAGGTGGCGAGGAACTCGCTGTGGCACCGAAGCAGGTCGTCGTCACGTCGAGGAGGTATCGCTGGATGCATTTTCAGCAAGCATCCTTCTCTTTTCCTTGATTTGATATTTACTTCCTTTTCAGAAAATAACTATTTCTTTGTTTTGGTCCTGTAGTTACTAGAGTATGGAGCATGCCAGAAATAACTAAAATTGCTACCCTGAAAGGTGATACAGAACGTGCAAATGATGTTATTCGTTTTGTCTTTGCGTTGATGACCAATCCCTATGTTTTGTGACTTCAGGCTGGGCACGGTGCTCTGCTTTTGAACATTCTAGCGTAATACTGTGATGTTAACTGAACCATAGCCAGTTTCCTGGTTCCTCTGTTTGAGTCATGTATTTATGCTTTCTGTCAATATTCATAAATTTAAACATGTGCTAGAAGGAAAGCTACCTTATGTAAATTTAAATGTTGAAATATGATGTTGGATGAGGCTCTACTTGTTCTGGAGTGTTTATTCTTTTGTGCCATCAGTTTAATTTGATCGATTTCAGTTTGCTTTCAGTTTGCTCTGTTCAAGTACACATAGAAATTTAATCATGTTGAAATTATATAGTATGCCTTCAATCCTAATTGACTTTCTATATTGGATGATTTCAGTTTGCTCTGTTCAAAGATACATTTTCTACTGAAAACTGTAGGAGTCATAGCAGTATATAGTTTGTGATGTCAGTTACATTAGTCTAGAGCAATTCATGATACTTTTTAAGATTAATTTATCATCTATGTAGTATTACGATACTGAAGCTGATGGGCAGCAGCAAGGTCAATCAAGTACGAGTTGAGGGTTATGCTCATCATGATTAATTTGTTCTGTTTCACCTCTGGCTTAGTGATTCCTTTTTGTCCTAGTTTCACCGTGGGTACTAGCCGGAGGACCATAGGAGAATAAATGGATAGAAGGGGGCTGTTGGAGATGTAAAGTTGATGATCGGTGAGTGTTTTCTTCAGTCAGTTATATCTAATTTTTTGCTTGGATCTTTGTGAAGGAAATTCACATTTGCCATCTTATGTTTTCTGTTTCCTTTAGGGTGCTGGATCGTTTGAGGTGGCTGCAAGGAAGCCTCTTATGGTCAATGTGAAGAAAGGAGTAAATACACTATCTGAATAGTGTAAACTGACGTATAGAGGAAAGTATAGTGTTTTCTACTGTTGGAATATATTGTTATTTTTATTGCTCTATTTCGACTACGGATGCACACCGAGTCCATGGGCTCCGTCTCAACCGTGACCGTCGCCACTGTTGCTCAACATTTGGCAGGTAAGTTATATGGATTCAACTGTACTAGTAATTCTCTGTATGTATTTTCAGTACTTCTTAGCAGGGCACAACAAGTGTCCTTAGCAGTGCACAACAAGTGTGGCTAATTTCTATGTGTACTTGAACTTTTCTTGGTTAATTACTTGAAGTACTTGAACTTTTCTGGCAGGCTTACAAATAATGTCCTTAGCAGTGCTCTCTAGGGTGTTCAAATTTTACTGTAAAACCACTAGATCATTGCCTCTGCCTGACTGCCTGTATTTAAATTGTACTCATAGCCCTGTTTTGCTGCAAATAAAGCATTATTTCAGTGTGAAATCAATCATCTACAAGACGAGCAATTGTATATTTTCAGTGCTTGCTTTGCATAAGATACTAATGCTGCTGCTGATCATCTACAAGATTTTCTCCTAGGCTAGAGAACAAGAAATATACAGTGGATGTGAAAGAAACTTCAGACTCAAAGGTAGTTCCTCTCTTTTCCTTGTATTTGTAACTATCCTATTACAGTACCCTTTTGTAACTTGTGAAAGCAACTTGAGACTCAAGCCAAATCATTCATGTATAAATGGACTTAATTATTTGCAAAAAGGTTTATCAGGCTATCTTTTATATCCCAGAATGTGCCAAGTATCCCTGTCTTCACTGTCATACTTAGTTATAGCTTGTAATTAAACTATTTGGCAGATCCTCTAGAAAAGATTTTGTGGTGTTCCTTGAGCTGTATTTTCATTGAGGTTAGATAAAATTGGCAAACAAAAGTTATGTTTGATTTCAGAGTTTTCTGTAGCACCAAATTATGCATATGATCTTCTGTGTATATGATTTCTCTTATATTTAACTGATAGTAGGCCCCCTTAGTGTGTACTCTTTAGTGGCCAGCCCATGACTCATCAGAAGTTCCTCTACCTAACTTGTTGGTTACTTTTTTCGGTAAGTTGTTGGTAAGCTATGTGATAATGTATTGCAACGTCAATGGAAATCTACCATGTTTGTACTGGAAAAAATGTCTAAACTACCAGATCAAGCCCATGTCAGTTTGTGATATTTCCTGCTGTGCAGCCACACCTACTTTGATTTGTGTAGTCTGTGATCTGCTTTGAAGTAACTGATGTAGCTAGGAGCCTAGGACCTATGGTTATCTGATCCTGATTGCTCATTCTGTATCTTTTATGTTCAATGTGCAGTTTGAGCTTGAAACTAGGGTCCATTTGTCCATGAAAGATTTTATCTTCTTTTCACTTTCCTGTCCTGCTTTATCGAATGAAGTAACCGAAGATTGTTCTTCTGACTTTTGTTTCCGGCATCAATGTTAAACAAGTCTATTCCTGTATTGTTTGTAGTTTGCACTGGGCATTGCTATTATGTCCTTTGCAGTATGTCCTAGCTGAGCTCATGTTTACTTACTCGTAAGAATGTCAGGTGCCGCAGTCTGTTCACCTTCTTCCGCCCCTTCTGATGTCAGTCGTTAGATATGTTGCAAACACCTGAGATGGTGGTCCTCTTTGCTACCAAAGTTGGCTAGCCTGATTTGTTTTACCATAAAACCTATTGTTTTTTTACAACGCGTGAGTATTTAGCTATTTTTTGGCCCAAAAAGTATTTAGCTAGTTTATTGTCATGTTTCTTAGGGCTGTTAGTGTTATTTCTTAGGGAATCATGTTTCTTGTTTTTCCCATCCAAAGATTATACATCTTAATGGTTTATCCATCAGAATATTGTCCTTGTCCTTGCCTGTTTCCTAACTGAGCTTCTATTGTTATTCCAGATTATCATGTATGGTTGCTTTACTAGCCTGCTCTCTTTCTATCAAGTCCTATATCGTACCAAACTTCAAACTGACCAACCTAATTTATGCAGATTGTTTCTCTAATGGCGATTGCTGTAGAACATTTAGTCACTGGCGAAACTACTGCAAATTTCAACAAGCTGAGAGTAAAGGCGAAGGTTAGCTATTTCTCTCTATCCTGACCCTATTTGTTTCATCATATGTAATGCCTCGAATCAAGAGATGCAGAATAAAATGCATGGATAGTTGCTTCTTTATTTACTTGCAGAAGACATACTACAAGACAGTGTGATTGATGTTGCTGAACCTAGCAAGTGAGGTGAACTTGATGTTGTTCTAGTTGTATCGGATGAACTAAATGTTATGTGTGTTCTGAAATGTATTTTGTCTGATTCTATGTCTATTATGTGTTCTAAACTTGATGATGTTGTTCTAGTTCTATTTTGTGCTAAAATACATAGTGTTCTGGAATGTATTATGTCTGAATTCAATGTCTATTGTGTCTGAAATAAATTTGTTGTTGCTGTGAACAATATTATATGAAAAATGTGAACACATAGTGAGGTGTGTCAATATTGTGTCTGAATGTATGTTCTGTGAAATCCTGAATGTATGTTATGAATCCTGAATGTATGTTCCCAGTATATGCTCGACATTTGAATGTATGTTATGACCACTGATATTGATTTGAGGCATTTTAAAGCATGTGCCTCTAACTATTTTTATAGGCATTTTAAACATGTGCCTCTAACCATTTTCAGAGGCAGTCCAGAAAAGCCTCTAAAAACTAGGAGAGGCATTTTCACAAGTGCCCCTAAAAATAGTTAGGCATTTCAAAAACAGTGCCACTAAAAAATATAGAGCCATTCCTAGAAATGCCTCTAAAAACACCTATTTTTTGGGGCACTTTTCTTGGAATGCCTCTATATTTTTTAGCAACACTATTAAAAGTGCCCCTAAAAATATTTAGAGGCACTTTCCTGATTTTTAGGGGCACTTTGAAGTGCCTCTAATTAAAGACTGTGACGTAGTGCGGGCAAGAATTCAAACGCACAACCCAAAAAATGTTTTCAAAGTTTAAAACAAAGGAAGTAAATGCATAGACAATCAGATACGAGAACCATAGGATTCTTCAACGGTAGCACTTTCACCGGAAGCTCACATGCACTCTATTATAGTTTAAACTTTAAACAAATACGAGAACAATAGAATTCTTGACAAGAAAGCAATTGTAGAATCATCGACTGTGACTTTAAATTAACAAAGCCAACCGTCAAACAGGGCTAAAGAGTGTTGCAACTGTGCTGTAAATTACAAAAGAATAAACTTTCAAAATGGAAATTTTCTCACAATAGTGGCATTGTTGAACACAAAATCAACAAAAAAAGTTCTAGGACATACCCCATGATGGATGCACTTGTAGAGTACCCAGTCGTCATGTTCCGTAGTCCCAGACACGTACTGCTTCACCCAGTGCACACAATCTGGGCAGTGGATGAACGGAATCGAAGGGGACCGGCAGCGGAGCACAGAACGGTTGGAGCTTGCAGTCGACATGGCTTGGAAACGACGGTGCTCCGTCGCAACTCGCGAACTCCGATGCCAGGAACTTCACCGCTTTAGGATTAGAGGATTTGAGAGGAGGGGAATTTATTTGTTAAGGATTTGAGGGTGAGGTCGAATTTGCCGGGAACTTCACCGCTTTAGTTTTTACATAAGAGCATCTCCAATCACGACCCAATGACACTCCTAAAACCTACTCCCTCTGTTTTTAACATATGATGTCTATATGCACACTAAAATAAGCGAACATGCACATAAAAATGTGTCTACATACATTTGTGTGCATGTGCATGTAGACAAAAGCTAAAACATCTTATATTAAAAAACGGAGGGAGTAAATGCATATAGTACTTGTCGAGCTAATTCACTTGTTGATTGGAATACCATTTTACGGTAATTAAAAATTAAAGATGACTTATGGGCTGATAGTCAAGTTGCTCTTCTTTAAACGTGTGTGCCAGTCATTGACCGGGCTTAAGAGCAACTAGAGTACTAAAAGAGTTCTTGAAAGTGACACCGGAGTGCGCATGCTCGGGAGAACAGACAGAAATGACCCTGGAATGTTCATTGCCGACCACGAACGGTCGTTCTGTCTCCGTTCCTCCAACGCTCGAACACACAAGAAATTACCCAAATCACTCTCTCGATTCTTGGATTTCCAGTCCTCCATCTCCTTCAAACCCGTAAATCCACCGCCAGATCCCGGATTGGAGCCGCACGGCGCGTCTCTCCGCGTCTGCCTTGGCGCGCCACCAGGGACGCCGCCGCGGAAGCTCCGCGTGCTAGCAGCAGCACCGTGGGGACGCGCGCTCGACTCCAACCACCGCCGAGGACCTCCAGCTCGCGTCTCT
The DNA here is from genome assembly GCA_947311845.1 of Poa pratensis. NCBI lineage: Eukaryota > Viridiplantae > Streptophyta > Magnoliopsida > Poales > Poaceae > Poa > Poa pratensis. The sequence goes on from CAMZMU010000064.1 coordinate 14,050,700, forward strand.
TTCGTGGTGCCCGTGGCCGTCATGTCGTAAGTGGTGGTGATCGCACGGTAGTCTGACCATGCTCACGACACGTTCGACGAAATACCACTGGGCATTCGTGGGCGTGGCTGGCGCCCTTGTGGTGCTCGTCACCGCCGTCCATGTGTTCATGGTGCCAATCCTTCCTTCCTCCTTGGATTTCTTCGGCGCTCGCCGCGGCGTCGACGGACCAAGGAATGTGCTCCCGGACGTCACGGTTATGGACTCGCGCCTCAGGGGAAGGTTCCCTGCCGATTCGTATGGAGCAGTGACGTACCGTGGCGCGCCGTGGAAGGCCGAGATTGGGAGGTGGCTCGCCGGCTGCCACGCCGGCGCATCGGCTGTCAATATTACTGAAGTGTGCACTAAGCTTTGCCATTGTTCGTTGTTCTCCGATTTAGCTTGCTTTGGTTAATTTTGTTGTTCTTTCTGTGGACAGGTTATAGGCACAAAGAGGTGCGAGAAAGACTGCAGTGGACGTGGTGTGTGCAACTATGACCTGGGGGAATGCAGATGCTTCCATGGATATGCTGGTTAGTCTTACTTTGTCAGCAATCTTTGTCAACCTCCGCCACAGGAAATAAAGACGAGCGAGGAAAAAAATGATAAAATAGGATACTTCATAGGGCCAGAAAGCACGACAGACTAACTGAGGATGTTATATTTGACATAATAATATAAATAATAGATATCCATCTGCGAGTGGGCTTATGTAACAAAAGTGTACAATCGTCAGTCTATAGCTTAAGCTTTGATAGTATCCTGCGTTTTTGCAAAAGAATACATAACACTCAGTTATCACAGTCATCGATGCATGATTCTAGGAATTTGGCATTAAGTGTCAAATATTAAATCTTTTCTGGTGTGACCACTATCGATATGATGGAGTGGGGAATGAACTAGTGCATTAATAAACTGCTGATATTTTTTGTTAGATAGCTAATGTCTTAGATAGTTAGATGTATACCTTTTCTGGATTATAAGAAGCTGATGTCATGTTCATTTTTGTTAGTACTAGTTCACGAAAATAATTATTTTGTTTCAAAAGAAAATAGCATATGTATTAAGTGCTATGGCCAGATGGGGTCGTCTACTGTTACCTTGCTCATGTTGATTTTTTTTTGTTAAGTTTTTCTTCTAACATTTTGATTTGCAACACTTCATTTGTTTACCAAGTGATCACATGGCTTTGTTGATACAGGGAAAGGATGTGAGGAGGTTCTGAAGTTGGAGTGCAACCTCCCAAGTTCCCCAGAATGGCCAGTAGGACGCTGGATAGTTTCCATATGTCCAGCCCAGTGTGACACAACCAGGACAATGTGCTTTTGTGGGCCAGGAACAAAATACCCAGATCGCCCTGTGGCAGAATCTTGTGGCTTTAAGATAATGTAAGAGTATCATATGCAATGATTTTGATTATTTATACCCTTATGTTGTAGTATTACTGAACATATTTAGTTCATCCTTCTAGCCCTCCCGCAAAACCTGATGACCCAAAGCTTACTGACTGGAAAACACCTGATCCGGATGTATTCACAACAAATAGCAGTAAACTAGGATGGTGTAATGTGGACCCTGAGGATGCATATTCTTCCAAAGTCAAGTTTAAAAAGAATGTGATTGCAAATATGATGGACTCTGGGGGCAGTTTTGTGAGACACGTGTTGAATGCAGTTGTATTAACCAGTGTTCCGGACATGGACACTGCCGTGGTGGTTTCTGTCAGGTATGTGTCGTGCAAATCTTTTCAGCTAAAACCATGAAAATTCTGTAACACACTCTTCTGTATTCATAACCTTTGTTAGATCTGATTGAAGATTTCTTTCAGTGTGACGGTGGATATTTTGGGATTGATTGCAGTGTCCCATCAGCTTATTCACTTGCATACGAATGGCCCTCATGGCTCAAACCACCAACGGATTTGCCAGACCCAAAAAATTTAAGCCATATCCCCATCAACGTCAATGCTGTTGTTAAGAAAAAAAGACCACTTATATATGTGTACGATTTGCCAGCTGAGTTTGACAGTCATCTTCTTGAAGTAAGTCTAGACCATAAGTTTTACTCCTTATTTTCTTCTTTACATGAAGCTTTGCTGCAGCTTTGACATCGCAGAATATGTTTTATTGCAGGGACGGCATTACAAGTTAGAGTGTGTGAACAGAATATATGATGAAAAGAACAGAACTATATGGACACGGCAACTGTATGGTGCTCAGGTTTGCTAACACAGTCAACTAGCAGATATGTTAAATGTTGGTAGCTCCATGTTAACACAACATCAATCACTTTTACAAGGGTACAAGAAGGTCTGACACATGTTTTGTTATTTATGTAGATGGCACTCTATGAGAGCATTCTTGCTAGCCCTCACCGTACACTGAATGGGGATGAAGCTGATTATTTTTATGTGCCGGTTCTTGATTCGTGTCTAATAACTAGATCCGATGATGCCCCACACCTGCTGATGCCGGTAACCATTATCATTTAGGTGCCGTACTCTAGTTGTTAATTTTCTCCTTCAGTAATTGAGTTTTGATTTTAGGAGGACCTGCGCCTCAGGAGTTACCATACCCTGGAGTACTACAGAATGGCTTATGATCACATAGCTCAGCGGTATCCTTATTGGAACCGCACTTCTGGAAGGGACCATATTTGGGTGGGTGTTTACATGAAATTAACTCTACCATGACCTTGCATAACCAATAACATGTACATTTCAACTTACAAAAAAACAGTTCTTTTCATGGGATGAAGGTGCCTGCTATGCTCCAAAAGAGATCTGGAACAGCATGATGCTTGTCCACTGGGGAAATACTAACACAAAACATGAAAATTCAACGACTGCTTATTGGGCTGACAACTGGGATGATATCCCTTTGGACAGAAGAGGCAACCATCCATGTTTCGATCCGAAAAAGGATCTCGTGCTTCCAGCATGGAAGGAGCCTGACCCAGGGGCCATCTGGTTAAAACTATGGGCAAGGTATGTCTGAACCTAGAGATGTACCTTTGAAGTACTTCAACGTTTACATCCTCACAGAACAAGTTTTTGCAGGCCAAGGAGCAATCGTACTACACTTTTTTATTTCAATGGTAATCTAGGACCAGCCTATCAACAGGGCCGCCCTGAAGACACGTATGTATCAACATGTCTTTCTATGTAGGTGACCAAATTGTTTTTTAATCTGCTTCCACTGTATAATACAGGTATAGCATGGGGATTCGACAAAAGCTGGCAGCTGAATACGGTTCGACGCCAAACAAGCAGGGGAAGCTTGGAAGGCAACATACAGCCAATGTAACAGTTACGTACTTACGATCTGAGAAGTATTATGAGGAACTAGCAAGCTCTATTTTCTGCGGTGTCTTGCCGGGGGATGGCTGGAGTGGGCGCATGGAAGACAGCATGCTTCAAGGATGCATTCCTGTTATAATACAGGTGCCACAACATCATTTTCTTGTATTGCAAGTCAGGGAAACCTAGAGTCCTATAATGTGTATCTGACAAGACTTAATAACAGAGCAACTAATTATATGATCATACATTCATACCTATCTGCTTTCGTGGCTTAAACTGTAGGATGGAATATTTCTTCCCTACGAGAATGTGCTTAATTACAACAGTTTTGCAGTCCGCATACAAGAAGATGACATCCCCAACCTCATTAGTGTCCTTCAGGTATGTGTTTACTCTCACTTTCCTTTTCTTTTGTGCATAACTTGTGCATTGTACTTACTATTATCATCTTAACAGGGAATGAACGAAACACAAATAGAGTTTATGTTGGGAAATGTGCGCCAGATCTGGCAGAGGTTCTTTTACCGTGACACTATGTTGCTAGAGGCACAGAGGCAGAAAAGATTGTTCACTGAAGAGGCGCCCTGGTCAGTTGAGGTTTCGAAACTAGAAGATAATGATGATGTCTTTGGAACATTCGTACAGGTAACAACTTCTGAAAAAATTGAGGGAATTTCTCCATTTAGCTTTAGGGTTTAAACTGGATGATATTGATCGTTGATGAATGATGATGTCTCGCCACTTTCTTTATCATTTACTTTGTGGTGGGGTTGAAAGACTAGTCACAATTTCATTTTCAGTAGCAACGCATTTCCTGTTTGCTGAATCATGCTACAACTGTTGTTCAATCTTCATTTCTTGTTTGCTGAGGAAGAATGCTTATACAGGTATTGCATTATAAATTATACAATGACCCTTGGCGGCAAGGTCTCCTCCAAGAAAAAGAAACGGGGTTGCCGAACATCTGCTCAAGGTCTTCCTGAAGTGCGCAGCACACGTTGTGACCTGTGAGGAGGATTAGGCGTAGGTGTATGCTCTTGATGTAGTAGAAAGGAAAGATAAAAAAGGGTATATATGTGGTCCTCTAAAGGGGATCGGTAGAGCATCCAGGATACATTGGTGGAAATGAAACTTACCTTCCCGGTTTCGGTTCTTTTCCCAGACTTGTTTTCTTTCTAGAGGAACGACTCTGACAGATAACCCCTGACCATTCTCTGAGAAGAAAACAGACCATTCTCTGAAAGACAGATTGAAGTAACCTCATGTAATACTATCAAGAAAATATTGCAATGTGCGCTGCTTAAAGAACTGGTAACGGTATATTTCTGTATGTCATTTAGCATGGTAACTGAGGCATGGCGAGACATGGCTGGATATTGTTTTCACAGAATTTTTTCTAGCCTTGTCTGCATTGCCCCCTGGACTGTGTGAGCTGCTAGAGCTGGTCAAAGCAGCAGGAGACCGGAGCGAGGAGATGCACTTCTTTCAGGAGGGTTCGGAAATCATGGTGGACACATGCACCCTGTCTGTCCGACGTGGACGGGAAGCATGTGAAGAGCGCGCTCGTGAGAGCAAAAAATGCTGTGAGGTGGATCTTTATACCGCATTCATACCCTTTTATTAGGAGTATTATTCCCATGGATGATGCTGCGTAGGCGTAGACGTCTTGGGTGCCGGCCGTACGCACCATAGAAATACGCTCAGGCTCTTTGATTTAAAGGATTTTTATTGATATTCCTATGCCAGTTATTTGATTCATATGATTGAATCTTAGTACGGTTTTTTTCTAAGTATTGCTCTGATATATTCTATAGGAAATCTAGTATCTACTTAACTCTCTCGGAATGAATCGTATGTTTTTCCTGTGATACAGTAAAATGCACCAAAATCATGTGGGAGTAGGATTGAAATGGACATGACGCTGCAACCATGTACTTTTCCTATTCCTATGTTTTTAAAATTTGTGAATGGAAGAAGCACTTGTTTTTTCGATTCATATGCAATACCATCACGTTAGTCGAAGAAATCTGCTCCCCCTCCTCAGCCTCGCTATTACAAATAAATAAATAAATAAATAAATATACGTATTGGTTAGAATGCGGCTGTCAAACCGCGCGTTAGTCTGTGCTTAATTATTTTACGACTGATAGAGGCAGAGGAGGAGGAGCAGACTAACGTGGTCACGCTGATAAATCGAAGACTAACCACGTTTCCACTAACACTAAGGTAAAAGAAAAGGCCCTATGTCTCTTGCCTCTTTTTTTTTTTTTTTGAGGTAAAAAAAAATGTCTCTTGCCTCTTTGACATCCCACGCTTTCACCACCATCGTGTTGTGTCTCCATTTCACAATGACATCTTTCTCTTTTCATGCACCCCACTTTGTCTTTTTTTTTTCTTCGAAAGGTCCAGGAATTGCTGGCTCTCGTGTATTAGCAGGTAGAAATGAAACAACTTGTACAGCCAACGTGCCCTAGGGCAAAAGGCCCAACCACCCAGAGCAGTCTCCTAATTTCAAGGTGGCTCCCAGAGCAGTCTCCTAAGGTCCTTGGCACCGGCAAAGGCCCAAGCCTGCGCATATATATCATTCTTCGATTATCTAAAAAGGAATATTTCTCTTACCTCATTTTTTTGAACCTTGACCTTAAATAGCCAAGCCAACTAAGTACTCAAGAGTGTGCATAACATACAAAGATGGTACCGCATTTTTGTGAACTGTCGTTGTTTTCTTTTACCTAGACCTTAAATAGCCAAGCCAACCAAGTACTAAAGAGTGTGCATAACATACAAAGAAGGTACCGCCATGCGTCGATACGAAAAGAGAGGCATTGCACACTGCAGAAGGGAGAGGAAGTATTGAATTGCAGCACCAACCAATTATCTCAAAAGTCTAACCTGATAAAAAAGGTTAGGCAATATGTTTATATCTTAACACTTTCCCTCACGTCTAGGCTATTTTAATCCTTGTTGTGGGTTCAGTGCAGGTGACGGAATTGTTTTCCTTTTTTTTTAATACCATGTGGCAGGCTTTTGACCCGAAACTTCTTGGCTCGGATACCATATAAAATTGATGCGCTAACCAACCAAACCGAAAGTCTGAACTGATGGAAAGACCTTAGGCGTGGAATGTTGCAACTATTTTATATTAAGTATTGCGTTGGTCGGGTCTTGAATTTGAGACCAATAAGGTCTGATACCATATTGAATTGCTGCACGAGCCAATTATCCCAAAAATCCAAACTAATGAAAATAGCTAGGCAATATATTTATATTTTAATAGGAAGGTAGGACAACACATCGCATGCACCATTTAAACAACATATGAACTAAGTATATGTATTGTTGTAATGATACACATATAGTAGTGACATGACTTGCATAGACACTTTAACTTTTTAGTTAAGCCTCCACATTACTAATTGACAACCAACCTCGTGCTTGTACAACAACTAACTATTATATGAACACAAAACTTAAATCATGTCCAACAAGAAGAAACAACTTGGACATGCTTGGCTTTATGTAGTTTCTTATTTTGAAGGCTTGGAGGAACCCCAATGTGCCAATATGGTTGTGTTGGAGGTGACAACTTAAAAGAGTTTTGATATAACCTTTGTCTTTACCAAAGGGGGTATTATTCCTCTGACTTAGATAGTTATTTCTCAGTCGACATTCATAGCCGCCGGATGAAGATCTTCTCATCCTTTGGACTTGCACAGATCTCGATGCTTAGATCATGTCGTTCTTAAGAAGTATCGGCCTAGAGATAATTATTTAAGCATGAGTTCTCATGAGCAATAGGGAAGCGGCTTATCAATAGACTATCGTCGTGTTTGTTTACGTTTCGAGCTTCAAACCGTTATGTTCTATTACATTGGGTTAATCGATAAATTCAGTTTGTTTGCTCAAATAGGGATGTGGAAAGTGGGATGGTGGGATAAGTTGGATAACACAAATTTGGTGGGGGGCCGCAAAATTTGGAGTAAATGACAAAAAACCACCACATTTGGGGAAACTGTGACTTTGTCATTTACTCCAAAATTTGGCTACCCCACTTCTGCATCCTTGTGCTCAAAGAAGAACAACAAGAAGAAGAATTACAAACGATTTTATTTATTTTTCGTTTGGAAGAGATAGTGCATCGTGCATCCAAGAGATGCCCTAACGGTCACATGCGTCGATCAAGAAGCTCACTCACGCTCACAGGTCTTGCAAAAGCGCGACACGGCCGTGCCGTACATGCATCCTTCGATCCATCGATTTCCATGGCCGGCCGTGACAACATTTAAACCCCATGCGATCGATCACAAGTGTCCTCCGCCCCCGGCCGCGCGCCCTACTTATCCCCCGCGCCCTCCATCGTCACACTCCCCTCACCCACTTCACTACACCCCCACTCCAAAACCTCACTCCCTCCTCCACTCCAAAACTTCAAACTTCGAATTCCCCCGCTCCTAGGCACGCACGTAAGTTTCGCGCATTTCTTCTACCTAGTGAGTCTCACGCACGCAGCCTGAATCACTGGGCCGCCGGTGATCTGATTCTGATCTGATACGTCGTCGTGCATGCAGGAGATCGAGCTAGCTAGGGAGCGATCATGGAGAGCTACGTGCGGAAGCGGTCGTGGAAGAAGGGTCCGACGAGGGGGAAGGGCGGCCCGCAGAACGCGGCGTGCGAGTACCGGGGCGTGCGGCAGCGGACGTGGGGCAAGTGGGTGGCGGAGATCCGCGAGCCCAACAAGCGCGCCCGCATCTGGCTCGGCTCCTTCTCCACCGCCGAGGAGGCCGCGCTCGCCTACGACGAGGCCGCGCGCAGGCTCTACGGGCCCGACGCCTTCCTCAACCTGCCCCACCTCCGCGCCGCCTCGGCCGCCGTTGCCGGCGCGCAGCAGCGGATGATCAGGTGGCTTCCGGCGGCAGGGCTCTCCTCTTCCGGCTCCGGCGGCGGCAGGGGCGGTGGCGCCGTGCCAGCGTACGGCCTCCTCAACCTCAACGCGCAGCACAACGTGCACGTCATACACCAGAGGCTGCAGGAGCTCAAGAACTCCTCCTCGCCGATCAAGCCGCCGTCCAGGAGGACCCCGCCGCCACCACCTCATGCCGCCTCGTCTCCTTCCTCCACGGTGACCACCAACGCCATGCCGCCCTCCGTGTCGTGCTTCCAAGACCTGGAGCACGCCATGGCCATGACCGCGTCGCCGTACTACGAGGGCGCGCCGTGCGAGAACGTCGGCGGCGGCAAGCCCCAGCTCGACCTCAAGGAGTTCCTGCAGCAGATCGGCGTGCTCCGGGAAGACGACGGGGACGACGCGGCGCTTGGGAAGGATCAGTGCACTGGCGAGGTGGCGGACGCGATCGGCTTCGGCGGCGGCAACGGTAGCGCGGAGTTCGACTGGGACGCGCTGGCCGCGGACATGAGCGATATCGCGGCTGGAGGCCACGGCGGCGGCGCGTTGGGCGTGAACGGGGCGTTCCACATGGACGATCTCGACCAGTTCGGCTGCGTGCCCATCCCCGTCTGGGACATCTGATCTTAGCTCGCCCATGCATAAGCTTTGATTCACTGATTTACAGTCTGATGGGTTAATTATGTACGACGGTTAGCTTCCAGGTTCATCTAGTTCGAGGTGTTACCAGTTTGGTTATGAAATTTCTTCGACCTGCACTGAAGTTTTAGATCTGTTCCATCTATATGCTTAGCTTACGTGCGTGAACTTTTACCAGTAACTCTGGGTCTCACACCATATTTTCGCATAGAGAAACGGTGACAACTCCCTCCGTAGAAGAAAATATGAAGGTACTGGGTCTCACACCAGATTTTCGCATAGAGAAACGGTGACAGCTCCCTCCGTAGAAGAAAACATGAAGGGCTTACAAAAATCATATCCAGAGCATCTCAATAAGGAATTGATCCAAAGCAAAAAAAATCCATGCGATCACATCTCAAACTTCTCATCAGGAGCTTGAAACTCCCCAACAAGTGAGAAAGACATCAGCAGATGAACTTCCCGCACATGAAAGCAGCAGTAAACTTATATCAGACTGCCCACAGGAAAACATTCACAACTAGTGCAAAATATTATGGTGAAGTGACGACTATACCACCAAACGATTGTGCAAGTCAAAAGACAAATGCTACTACCGAGTGCCAAACAATAATATTGCATCCCTATGCTGATATTTCCCCAATCATTATTGCAGGCATTACATCACCTCACCAGCCAGTAGCTTCTCGATCGTATTACCGCTAAAATGGCAATAATAAAGGGGTATATGCTGACACAGCAATGCCCAGGGCCTACTTAAGACTGAATTATTTCGTCCAATACAAAATTACAAATACCAAATCAAGTTGCCTCACTTGTATATGAGAGCATCCCTCCCAGGTCCAACACCAATGTAGTGAACTGGAACGCCAACAAGCTCTTCTATCCTCTCCACGTAACGGTGGGCAGCTTGCGGAAGCTCACTGTAACTCCGAACAGAAGAAATGTCGCTGTCCCACCCGGGAAGCACCTCGTAGTTGACCTGAAACTCAAGAGAAAGCATATGAGATTATGAAGCATGTTTAACCTTAGCGACTAAGGTTACTGCCAAATTGGTAATGTCATCGGTTTGCAAGACCGTCGACTTGAAGCAGATACATTAGAACCAAAACAGTATCTCACAACCAGAGAAAGAACAAAATATTTTTCATACAGCATAATCTTGAGTTATTCCAGGATACTACTGTTCAGCCATGTTAACACAATTAACAAAACTATGACACATAATGCTTACCTGTACTTGCTCCAGGATGTCAAGGTCCCCTGGGAAGGATTGTAATTTCTGCCCATCAATTTGGTTATATGAAACACCCAGCTTAATTTCTGGTAACCCAGAAAGAACATCAAGTTTTGTTAAATTAAGAGATGAAAACCCGTTGATATCACAGCAGTATTTCAGTGCAACAATGTCAAGCCAGCCACAACGTCTTGGTCGACCTGTTGTCGTCCCAAATTCCATTCCAGCCTTCCTAAGAGCATCACCATCCTCTCCAAGTAGTTCTGTTGGGAAAGGACCAGAGCCAACCCTTGTTGTGTAAGCTTTTACCTGCATGTAAAGTACTTGGTTAGATAAGCACTATATCTCAGAAAGATGACAGTTAAATTACACTAATTTTAACTTACAACTCCAATAAGGTCGCCGATAACCCTAGGGGCAATCCCAAGACCAGTGCATATTCCACCAGCAGAAGGGCTAGAAGACGTCACAAATGGATAAGTTCCAAAATCAATATCCAACATAGTTGCTTGACCACCTTCAACAAGAATTTTCTTCTTCTGTCGGATAGATTCATTTAATACATGAACTGTATCCGCAATGAAGGGCTCCAAACGCTCTGCAAACCTCTTGTACCTCTCAACCTCTTCATTGAGAATGCTTTTGCTGTACTTGAAGCCTTCAAACCTCGCAGCAGCATCTTCAAATAAAACAGCAAGCTTATCCCCAAAAGTGTCCATGTGCCTTAGATCACAAACCCGCAGTCCATTTCGAGTGACCTTGCTGGAATAGCAAGGTCCAATGCCTCTCTTAGTCGTCCCTATAAAGGAATTTGCTAGCTCAGCTTCCCTAAGTCCATCTACAGTCTGATGCAGATCAAAGAGCAAATGGGCTCGGTCAGAAACCAGTATTCTTCCATCGCAACTGACTCCATTGGATTTAAGACCATCAATTTCACCAAAGAACCCTGGAACATGGATCACCGCTCCATTGCCAACAACACATAGTGTTCCCTCATGGAGAATACCGGATGGAACAAGATGAAGGGCAAATTTCTTGCCTTCAGAGTTGTAGATGGTGTGTCCAGCATTTGCTCCACCCTGTTCAAAAAGTAGGAACTCAGATAAACAGGCTACAGAACTTAAGAGAAACGGCCAACTGGTAATGATCACTTATGCTACATATCAAGGATTTTATTCAGAAATACACACAAAAAATCGTTGTGGAAACAGATTAATCTTGACAATTCAGGAAACCCCATCAAAGAAACTCAAGGATAGGGGAATGTAAACTAAACAAGGTAATGACACTAGCTAAGCATATCAAACTCACAAAAATGCAGACATAACCATTCGGGAGCAGCAATAATAGTAGCTTATTATCAAGTATCAACAAAAAAAATAAGTGCAAAGATTGCTACTCCCTCCGTTCCTAAATATAAGATGTTTTAGCCTTTTTCCACATTCACATGTATCTAGACACATCCTTACAATCTCTAAGCTCCCTAGAATTCTCGAGCTCTCAGGCATCCTCGTACTGTAGAGGTCAAAGACGTGGTCCTCGGTCGAATTTAAGGCGGTTCGCTGGCCGCCGTCTTCCAAATCCAGCAGACAGGAGCGATGTTTTCTCCTCACACGTCTCTCCTTGGAAGGTCCCCGTTCGATATCTCCTCCTGCCCATCGCATTCTCTGCCCCGCCTCCCTCCGTTCCCGAATTCCTGTCCCCTTCCGCCAGTCGCCGTCCTCTGCCCGTCAACCGTATGTGCTGCATCCACCGTCCCTGTCACATGTGCTGCCGCCGCGCCGCCGTCGACTCTCTCCGTTGCCGAGCTCATCTCCGACGACCCCACTGAGCAGTTGTGAAACTAGGTTTTACATTCGCCTCGACCGCCGCATCCGTCGTCTCCATCGCGACCATTAAACTATGGGTCGTCTGCAAGTCAAAATCTATGGGTCGTGTGCTGGAGCAGCCATCCCCGCCGGAGAGATTTTCTACATTTGTATGCCATGACCTAGGTAATTGGTGTAATCATTCCTTTGGGTGCGGGGGAAAGGATTGAACAAGGTTCACCATCTGGCTTGTCCACAGTCCTCGCGCGGGTGAAAGGCACTAGGATACAGATCTGTCAATTCTAACGTATTCCCCATGGCATCATATTTGGATTGTGACGGTGGTGGGGGCTGTCTCAGCGTAGCTTCTGATGTTGCTTGGGTATGTAGGGCTTGTTGTGGTAAGAAGTTGCTTCTAATTTTGTGCTTGAAGGGGAAGAATTGGTGGAGTCGTGGTTCAGTAAAGAAGGCCATGTCCGTGGTTGGAGACGCAGGCAAATAACTTTTGCAGCTTCTCAATTATTTACTCTCAGTATCATGCTAGCATAGCTCGAGTTGAAAAATCGTGTGACTTACCTGAATCATAAACTGAAAAATAGACTGAACTTTGTTGGGCAACAGTTCAATCAGATATATCAAGAATTGTGCTTGATAAAATTGCATGATGTCTATTCTTCAGATCTACTATAAGTTTGTTCGCTTAACATCTATCCTATGTATGCTTCCGATTGGTGGTTTCCTCTCAAGGGTAATACATCTTTGTTTGGGGTATGGAGCAAAATTTATCGCTCAAGCTCAGTTGAGATGCTACAGTGGGCATGAACGATCTGAATTACACTCTGAAGCCCCCAATTCAAAAAATATGGTGCCATGGGGTGGGACAACTGCTTGGGGTTCAATTTGAGTCTCTTGGGATAGAATGTTCATGGTGAGTCTCTTGGAGGAACCAAAATCTCCCCGACTTATTTGTACTTTCATCTTTGTACATGTGACTTGCTGACAATGGTCGTTTGCAGCTGGCACCGAAATTGACTGCGACCTTTGTGTCCCATGGGTTGGTCAAGTGGAAATTCAAGGTTGTAGAAGCAGGTTCAGGTATTTACTGCACCAGGGTCGAAAAATTGTAGGACCAAGAACTATATTTCTTTATTCCTTTTACTTCTTATGTACATTACGCATCGATGAGTGTATATGCCTGGATGTAAACGGGATAAAACAATCGAGCTAGCCCTAGCACAACTTGGATTTTCGAGCAACTATACAAGAAATTTAAGAATTATGCATTTATTTCTCGCTGTACTTTTGTGAGTAATTTTCTTGAGTTGATGTAGGCTTGGTAGTAAATTACCAACCTCCTTTTCTTTTATTTTCCAATCCGCACTATGCATACAAATCTTTTATTTCACTTGTTATGTTAAATTGTTGTTACCATAGAATACGTCGTCCTATTGGTTTCTTCATACTTGAGTTCTGTTATAACCTATTTTACTGCTAGGTGTTTTATCTCCTTTGGTCAATAAGGACAACACTTATTTTACCATGTATATGTCGCATTTGTGCATGCTCATGTCATAAATAATTCTTATTGCCTAAAAAGCAGAATTATTAGTAACTGAAGAATTAAAATATGTTTTTTTTGTAATTGAGTAAGCTTCAGGGTTAGACAGAACGTTACCTCCTGCTTGGTTTGGTACTGCAATTGCTTATGCTGCTCAAGAGGAGGACGACCAGGCAATGACTGCATTTAGGACAACGGCTCAACTATTTCCTGGGCAAGTAGTCCCTTTACTTTGTTTGTTTTTGACATTCCAAAGTTACTGCTTATCTGAAGTGATTTTTATCTTCTTCATTTTCGTTTGCTGTTCTGTTAGATAGGCTGTCAAGTTTTGCTTATTGTAGACTGGTTTCAGTTTTTGTTTTGGTTATTGTACAATGGTTCAGTTTTGGTTTTGGTCACAGACACGCTTGTGATGTTGTACTGGACACCCTTTTGGTGTTTCTTCTAATACACGACAACACACATTTATATGCGTATTCGAAAAAATGTTACTGCTTCTCTATATATCCTTCAGTTATGATTATTCACGCTGCTCTTATCAATTGTATGTTGAGTACTCAACTCCAAATTTTGCCGATATGCGACAAGCTCATCGGTTCAACTACCTCTTTGGGTTTTCTTGATTTTTATTTAAAATTAAGTTCTATACTCTGTTGGCATTTTAGATCTTAAACGACAAACTTTTTTCTTATGTCTGATCTCACTGATTGGTAATAGGGTGATATTTAATATCTAGAAAGATCATGTCATCTTGTTTATTTATTTATTTCTGTAGCACCTTTCCGTGTTGTGGAGAACATGATTCGTATGGGAGAACATGATTCGTATGGGTTGTTGTTTTTGTAGACATACTTCCATATTTACACTTTGGTGCAGCCTACTGAAAGTTTAAATGTTGATAGCCTGATAACTACGAGCCAGAAGTACCTATAACTGGCCTCGTGTTAGGCTGTACGGTTAGAATAGTTCTTTTGCCAAGGAATAGGCCAGATATTTTTTCTTTGGTCTTTGTGGACTAATATAGCATTGCTGTGTTTGTCAGCCAACTATGGTTCAAAAATATGTTTCAGTCAGCCAGTACATGAGTTGTTTCTCTCAAAGGCAGTTGACTTTTTTTTTATCTTGTGGCTTATTTTCTATGCAGCTGTGCTCAGTTTCTTAGTTTGTTTGTTATCTTTATGATAGGGTTATGGGTATCAACCATCATATATACTGAATTGATAAGGAGCAAAGTCGCAAGTTTGAGGCTACTGGTGTAGAAGATTCCACAGTGCAGAAGTTGGTAGTTGTATTACACATACATAATCAAGGATTAAGTGTCGCTCGACAAGTCGCGACAAGTCGCACGACTTGTCTACTTGTCGGTACCCCAGCGACAAGTTCAAAACCTCGACAAGTTGCGACAAGTTGCGACAAGTCACGACTTGTCGCGCGACTTGTCTACTTGTCGGTACCCGAGCGACAAGTTGCGACAGGTCGACTCGTAATTGTACATAATATGATTATACTTGGCCTTATTTATCCGTCGTTCCTCTTGTGTACCTAACATTGTTACGTTAAATTGTTGAGACGCAAATTAGCATCCACATCAGTTTTTCTTACTAAAGAATATGGTATCTGTCATGCGATTAGTGCGCTCGGGAAATCGGTTGGAGAGAGCGGTGCTTAGTGCTTACAAATGCTCTAAGAAGGTTGAGAAAACAAGACTGCCAGTTCATGATAATTTCATATTCTCTTATTGGAATATCTATTCTTGTGTGAGATCACATGGTTGATCCATTGTTACTTCTTACAGGTACAAAGTACCATTGTAGCATTTAATAATGAATGGATGGTTGAAATGGTTTTCTTTGTTGGGGCTGTTCAAGATCTCATTGGTAAGATGGCATATATCGTCGTTGGTGATCAAGTTCATAAGCATTGGCGGCTCACATCCTACTCCAGAACTCCAGAGACGATCTTAGGAGAGGTAATTGCATAGACAACGCACTGATACATAGGAGAACTAATAACTGACATGTGGGTCAGATTAGGATATGTTTGTTCTTTGTGTGCCAGTAAACCGATGATGGATACAAGGGGTGCTCCTTGTCCATTAATTAGCCCTCAGTGAAGAGAATGCGAAAAAGTGTTGCCAAAGCAGCATGAGCAGGCTTCTATTGCTCAGATCATACTCTTTGTAGCAGATCTTATATTTGAAGGAGCTTGGCTGATGTCAGTGGAGTTACATGTGTTTGTGTTGTGTGCAGCTGGCTTAGGTAGAGCTTTTGTTGTTGATGGACGTCGTTTCGGTTGGTGCATCTGATGGTATCCTGGCTCTGTTGTGCAGAAAAAAAATAAACTATGGCGTGTTTGTGTGCTGTGTTCAGTAATATCAATCCCACACATTTCACAAAAGAAAGATCCATAGAAAATCTAAAGTCATAATTTAAGGTGAAAACTGTATTTTTTTTATTTTGTTTCTTACAGGATTGAGTCACAGTCTCCCTGGTTGGATCTAAATAATCTATGAAATCTTGTTTTCTGATGTGAAAAAAGGTTTGATAGATTTTCCACGGGTATTGTTTATCTCTATGAAGATTTAGCATGAGTATGGTAATTCTCAATGAACTATATGAACATTATACAAACACATAATTATTCCTTAAATTTCTACTACACACGCCTGGAACACATGAACCATATTGTAGCCAACTCTTTCGTCATTGGGAATAACACCCTTTTGCCGTCCGTTACATCAGTTAATCTTATATAAATATGTTCTTAACCAAAAACTTTTTTATATAGTAGATAATGCATGCCATTGTAGATTATTGCGATGCAGTTCAGTTCCTTTTTTCCAGCACGCTTTTATGTGGGTTGGTCACGCTTGAATGACGTCCCAGAACGAACACCTAGGATGAAGCCAATGCACACACAACACGTGAAAAAACAAAAGCAAACAACAAGAAACGGCGCAGCAACGCGCGCAAGGTCCTTCTAGTTTTAGTGTGTATGTTCACTCATTTTAGTGCACATCTAGTCAACATGTGAAACACCTAAAACATCTTATATTTAGGAATGGAGGGAGTAGGAGCGATAAACACTTGCCCAAAACTAAAAGAGTAAACAAAACAACCAAAGAACCCAAGAGGCCTAATGCAGATTATAGTAAAACCTCAAGCTTGAGTGAGTTAAACAGATCAGATTGTTCACCCACCAAAACATACTATCTTGCACATGATATCGCCGTACTACAGGGAACAAAGTGGTCAGCATGCTTTTATGCATGGATAATAGCACTACATGAATAATTAATCCAGCTGTGTCTTGAACATCCGGAAGGAAGTTCTCTCTAGTCTCCATGTGTACCATTTATGACAAAGAGTTGAAGCATCTCATTTCGTTTGACTTGAGGTTAACACACATCTTTAACCATTATCCCTAGAATTATCAAACATCCAGAACTGCTTGCAATCACCAGCCCAATATTCTAGCCAGCGTATAGGAAATGTTAAAATAAACGAAATTGCTGTGTGTACGACGGTTTACGTCCAATTTCTGTCCAGTGTTTCCTCTGGGCCATGAGATGGACCAGCAATCCTCTGTCTGACTGATTGATTTTAACGTCGTACAAATATCAGACAGGAATCTGTCGGACGTGTAGCAGCGTTCTAAAAAAATCATCATGTATGCAATAAAAAAGGAGAGCTATAAGATTAGCAACTTTACCCCCTTTGTACATGGTTCGTATTTCAGATAAACCCATATACACTATGCATAATTTGCAACCAAAGCAAACCCAATATTAAAATCTTAGGAATGGGAGCATTTTTTCTTGTGTGTGTGAGCTTCGGTATTCAGTTCAAACCAGACACTAAAACATAATCCTCTTCCAAGCCCTACAGGAGGCGAATTCTACACAGAGATTACTATACCATCCGGATCGAACATCAATCCACCAAAACAACCTCGATTCTCACGATCCCATCCAACAAACAGTATCACAAATTTCTACCAGAACGCACAGTGGTGCTCCCAACCACATACCAAAACTTGAGCATGACAAAATTCGAGCCGTGTCTCCTCACCTGGCAACGCGCGACGATGTCGAATCGGGGGGCGAGCACGTCGACGAGCTTCCCCTTGCCCTCGTCGCCCCACTGCGACCCGAGCACGCCGGAGACCTGGCTGAGCGCCGAGACCCTGTCGGCGGCGGCGTCCGCCTCCACCGCGAGCGCGGACGCGGCGACGGGGGCAGGGAGCCGTCTCCTGGAGAGGCGTACCGACGGAGGTGCCAGGGAGAAGGACCTCCCCCGCCCAGAGGCGGCGGCGGCGGCGGCGGCGGGGTAGTTGAGAGTGGAGAGCGACATGGGCCGAGGGTTTTAGGATGGGATGCGGGCGTCAGTGCGGTGCTGTTTTCTGGTTTAAATATCTCCACGGTTGGCACGTGTAATAAGAGAGGTGGAGGGGAACTGGATTCCTTTGGGCTCTTCGCCGCCGAATAACGGAAAGAAAACTTTAGTTATTTCAAAGAGAAAAAGAGAAAAAAAAACTTTGCAACCACTCATGTTTTTCCATGGCTAAGATTTAGCATAGTAATCCCTCCGTTCCAAATTATGAGATGTTTTGACCACTTCAACGTGAACCAAATACGGACTGAAATGAGTGAATCAACAAACTAAAATATGTTTAGATACGTACGAATCACGAAAAGGTTAAAACAGGTTATATTTAGAAACGGAGGGAGTAGCTCATTGCATGTTTATTTGTTATATCATCGCGGGTTTATTAACATCTATGAGCATTTACATGTGTGATGCATCATATCTCGATATTTAGTATCGTGTTTCTGTGTGGACACATCATATCTGTTTTCTCATTATCAAGGATTTGTGGTTTCAATATTGTTGTGTAAACCTTTCTAGCGTATTATTATTATTTATATTTCAAAGAAATGATTCTAAATTTTTGGTTCTTGCCAAGTACTGACCTAGCACAATGATGTGGCGGTCCAACACTACAATGATGTAGCTAGTGAGGACATGAGGACTCAAAACAAAGGCTAAATTTAAATCATATGAGAGAGACTGTATCTAGATCAAGAGAATTGAATCTCCTCATGTGTCACAAACTAGCAAAGCGAGGGTCATCATCAAAGTGAAGAATATTTCTTTTTTGACCGAGTAGTGAAGAATATTTGACACATGAGGAGATTCGATTCTCTTGATCAAGACTGATCGTGTTGCATGACTGTAGGCGAGGGTGTTGTTCCGGTTTTCTGCAAATAAACCACCAACTCACACTTCTTCTTTATTAATGAAAATGGTTAGTTTTTGCCTCGGTTCAAAAAATCTCAACTTCTAAATGGCTATTTCGGTTTACTTTTCACAAGGAAAATAGCTATAATTAATCCATAACAACGATACAATTTGGTTTATTGGCACCAACCATGCTCTGTGTATGCCAAAATGGCACAATGTATTGCACTTGGTTAGTTGAGTGATTTTGTGCCAACATGATTATGTATATTTTTGCATACCAGACATCACAAATTCGATAATAAAGTCATATAACCAATCACATCTGCTTGAACTTAATGTTGTGAGGTCAATATGCCTTCTTTGGAACATGATTCAGCGGGTCTCTTCTTTATATAAATTTCTTTGGAAGGTCGAGATGCTTTGAATATTAAGATATTCTTGTGGCTGATGCTGAGAAATAGTATTTTGATCAAAGATAACTTGCATACGAGAGGGTGGACCGTGAATGATCAATGTCTTTTTTGTGGTCACAAGAAAACTGTTGGTCACTTGGCGAAGATCATTTGTACCTCCTGAACTTTAGTGATCTCGTTTTTAATTGTTTTTTCAAAAAGTTCATTTTTAGGTCTCCAAAAATTCTGAATAAAATCATACTTCATCCGCTTCATAATATAAGATAATTTAGATATTTCAACATGGGCTAAATACGGACCAAAATGAGTTAATCTATACACTAAAATGCGTCTATATACAAAAAAAATGCGTATATATATCACCAAATCCAAAAAAGGTAAAACATCTTATAATTTAGAACGGAGGGAGTACAAGTTATATACATGTCTACCGTGTACAACCAAATTTGTATCGAAATATTTTTTTCATACGTGTCCTGCACAAAAAAGGCAAATGTTGAAATGAAAAATGATTTTTTTTTCTTTTAGAGCCACGATTTGATTTTCTGTAGTTTACAATAAAACGCATTATCTAGCAAAACTCTCTTGATATTATAGATAACATCTGTATGGATACATGTAACCTATTATTTGTTGAAACTTTACAATACCATTTTCGAATATTTTAAAATACAGAAGAGCACTGAATCTTGGGAGCCAAAGTTCTGAACTCTGAAAGTTTCATCAGACTTTAACGACACAACACTGTCGACGCTCCAGCCGAGAAACCCAATCCAGAACGGCGAGAAGCAATACCTACGCCGCAGCCGCCGCGAGCACTTGGCGCGCCTGCAGCCGCCGCCCATGCTGCGCGTCGTCTCCACCCTCCGCCCGCTCCTCCGGGGCGCCCTCCTCCCGAGCCCTAAACCCCTCCCCCGCCGGCCGCCGCGGCTGTTCCGCGCCCTCTCGTCCTCAGCGCCGCTAGCCGCCTCCCCGCCCAGCGCGCCGGAGGTGGTAGAGATCAGAGAGGAGCACCTGGTGCGGTGCGCGGTCGCGGAGAAGGCGCCGCTGCGTGTGGCGGTGCTGCTGAGCGGCGGCGTCGACAGCAGCGTCGCGCTCCGCCTTCTCCACGCCGCGGGGCATAGCTGCACCGCCTTCTACCTCAAGATCTGGTTCCAGGTCCGTAAGCGCTCCTGCGTTCGTGTCTTGTGCAATGTTACGCTCCGAGCGAGATCCCTTACGAAGCTGGCTCATTAATCTGTAGGAAGATTTCAGGAATTTTTGGTCCGAGTGCCCGTGGGACGACGACCTCAAGTATGCACAAGCTGTGTGTGACAAGGTATCTTTCAGAAAAATCGGCCGGTGCATGCTGTTTCATTGAATAGCTAGCTAGTGTGCAACATGTAAAGACTAGTTTTGGCTGCATGGACTGAGTGATCTAATGGTTGGTATTTGTAGATTGATGTTCCATTGGAAGTAGTACATCTATCTGATGAGTACTGGAACCATGTGGTAAGCTTCATTTGAACCTTTTTCTCATGAGAATTGTAGAAAATCGCATACATGTAACCATGTGAGTAACTGTCATTGATTTTATATCTAGGTATCTCATATTATTAATGAGTACCGCAATGGGCGTACTCCTAACCCTGATGTTCTCTGCAACACAAGAATAAAGTTTGGTATGGATGTGCACAGTTGTGTTATGGAAATTTGAATGTACATTGCCGATATAATTATTGAACTTCATTTATGTACTTATTCTTTTCACTCATGTTCTGCAGGAGCTTTCTTGGAAGCAATTGAAAACTTGGGGTTTGATTACATAGCTTCGGGACATTATGCACATGTAGTCCATCCTTCCATTGAGAATTTTGAAGAGCCATCAGTGCTCCAACTTTCGAAAGACAAGGTGCTTTGCGTTCGCATTTAAATAACTTGCTTTTATGACATGTTATTGAATTTGACGTCCGTTGAATTCTATTTTGCATCCTAGATGGAAGGTTTGGGATACAAAGAAACATGTTCACTTGAAACCTTTCAGACTCTGATCATTATTAATTTATTTCAGGTCAAGGATCAAACTTATTTCCTCTCACATCTCTCTCAGTCACAGCTTAGAAGGCTTCTTTTTCCATTAGGGTGTATAGCAAAGGTTAGATGCTTTATAATATAATGATTGTTATTTTCCTCAGGAGCTGCAGGTGCCTGTTTCAAAATTGAGCTTATGTTTTGCAGGATGAAGTGCGCAAGCTGGCTGCTCAGATGGACCTTCCTAACCAAGGTAGAAAGGATTCTCAGGGGATATGTTTTCTTGGAAAGGTGATTGCTTTAAATTAGTTATTTTTTGTGCAAAATACAGTTCTGTTATTTCTCCTTGAGTTATCTCATTCTAGCTACAAAACTCTCTTTCTAGGTCAAATTTAGCGAGTTTGTTGAAAGACATATTGGAGAAATGGAGGGTATACTTCTTGAGGCTGAAACTGGAGATTACCTAGGGGCACACCGTGGGTTTTGGTTCTATACAATTGGTCAGCGGCAAGGTTTACGCCTTCCTGGAGGACCTTGGTATGCACTGTCTATAATGTTAGCCTCTTTTAGGGTACAATGTCATCAGCTAAATTGAACTGTCCTCATGTACAGTCTATCTATTTATTCATAAAAGTCGTCAAATGAATGGTCCTTTTATATTATTATGCAGGTATGTGGTTGAGAAAGATGTGAAACATAATGTGGTTTTTGTATCAAGAAATTACTATTCACTGGATAAGAGGAGGAGAACATTTCGTGTTGGATCCCTAAACTGGTTTGGCAATTCTGGGCCGGCACACAATGAACAACTTAAATGCAAGGTACCTGCGTATACAAAAGCCTTTGTGGTAGTGTAGTTGCATCTTATTTCTCATTGTTGTTTGAATTTTGAAGTTGTTACTGTTTCAAGCTTGTATGGTTCTGGAAAATAAATATGTTGTTTTGGAATATGCTTTGAGAAATTCTATGGTGCTTGGGAGGTACCACAAGGTACCCGTACCTCCTGACCAAAATTAGGTACCTCCCTCTGATCTACCATTGATTTGATTGAGGGTAGAATCGTCATTCCACATGCCAGAAGTTTCAGCCCTCTCTCACTTGGTCAAACCCCCAATTGTTCATCCTCGACTCCTCCGATATCACCAAAATTCCTCCTCGATGTCTGACTTGTTGTTCGCCATGCATAAAGATTGAGTCGATTTAAGTCTCTCCGGCTAGTTGCGTATTCTGCTGCTGAGTTGCTGCACGTGTAAAGATCTATCTGAATCGTTCGGAAATTCACACACATGAGCTTCTAAAACAAGCATTGAGAAGTTCCCGGTGGGCACGAGCTTCTGGACCTCCCGGCCCTCGGGCGACACTCTGCGCAGGACCTACAATGTGATGGCCTCGTCGCTTTCGCTGGCACTCACGCCATGCCGGTTGCGAGCGGCGGCGGCAGTTGGGTACGGGAGGGATGCAGAGTCCGTGGGGAATTTACCCGTTATCCTCGCAGTTTGGTATCCACCGTTGACGATTAACACACAAGTACCAGGCAGTACCTACGATTCTGAACCGTCAGATGTACCTACAGTAAACGTCTGTCAAACTTTCCAAGCACATGAGAATTTGCCATATGCATTTTCTGTCAAATTAGGTCTAATTGGCTCCCTAGTATGAATTTGTAGAGTAGTTAAATAGCATGTCTATGTTAGAAGCTGGGTCAGACCAGTGGCTGTTCCTGATGATATCTGTAACTGATTAGCTCTACCTTGACCAATAGTTGTCATTTTAGAATTTTGGTATACTTGGAAACTACAACTTGCAACCAATTTCACATATCTGATATCTCGCTATATCAAGTTATCTTTTATAGACTGTATCTGCTCAAGGTTTATCTTAACTGTTGCTTTGGCATGTAGATGCATTGGTACCAGCCAAATGCCCTTTATGTGAATTAATTGTTATCCATGCTCATATGAATCACCTACTTGTAATATCAGGTACGGCATAGTCCTGAATTTCATGATTGCACTGCTACACATGAGCAGACTGAAGAAAACGGGGATATTCTTGCAGTGAATCTGTCTGAAGATGATCAAGGTTTAGCAGCCGGCCAGTTTGCAGCGTTCTACCGTGACGATACATGCCTAGGGTCAGGCATAATCTTGGACTCCTGGGATGAAATGAGCTTCCCTGTCTGCGCAAAGGCTTTAGAGGTTGCTAGGATGGAGGATAAGTCCAAGCTGGGGAAGCCTGTGAGGATTGTGAACTTGGAGCACATCGCCAAACCAGAACCGGAGCCAGTCAAGGTTGCAGCATGACACAACCTGGGATCTTGCAGCTGTCTCTTGATTACACATGTGAATCGAGGATCAGTCAAAGACATAAGTTGGCACTACGGCACGCCCCTGCTAATGCAAGCACCGGAGAAGTTCCTGAAACCATCGTCCTATACGCTGCTCCACTCAGGAGCTCCAGGTTGTTCTTGAAAAGAAGGCCTAATCCGTTGGCGAGTTTGCGTTTAAGATGGGAAAAGCGCCTCTGGATAAAACTGGCGGCAGCTAGTTTCCCGATCTAAGCAGGAAGAGTACGAGATGGATGCGTGTTCTTCATTGAGCCGAAATGTCTTGATTAAGAGTTTGTTAGCGGTAGTAACTGGCAACTCATAGTTAGCCGTAGGAACTGGTAATTGTGCCATGTGACTGAGTTCAGCATACGGCAACGCTAATAGCCAATACGTTGTAAATTTTCCGGATGATGGTGGTGGGCATGTCTAATCACATACTCTCTCTATTCTAAATTAATTGACTTCTATTTGTCCACATGTGAATGTATTTATACTTGTAACATGTCTAGATACATCCATGTGTGGACAAATGGAAGTCAATTAATTTGGAACGGAGGGAGTACATGATGATAGGTTTCTCATGCTGGTTCTACACAATACAGGTCTGGGTTATCAACAATAAAGTTTCCCATCTCTTACAGAATTGTGGAATTTGATCGGTTGCGTGCTTGATTGTTGCACTGGAACTCTGGAAGGCATGAGGAATGGTTCCTTCTTTAACCCTTTTTTCCGGGGGCATGTGGCAAATGTGAGATCCTGGAGAAGTCCCGCGCTGTCGGTGGGAGGTAGAGAAAGCCACATGGAGAGTCAGCGAGACGTGATACTCGCGTCACTTCACTAGCTTGATCCTCCCCCAAAGGTGGTTCTCGACTGAAATCAAAAATTACGTACTCCGCGTGCCACTAGTGCAAGTCAACGGGGAAACACGTTAAAAAGCATGCAACGGTAATACTATAACGAAAGTTAGCAACTGGCACACGCCGGCCTCCGGCTACTGCTATTGTATATCGATAATAAAATGATTAGGTGGTGTTTTCCTTCTAGAAAACTTGGAGGAGTTTCGCCATCATCTCTCCATTTTGCGTGTTGAATGTTACGGATGTCGACAAGTTCATATCACTTGTTTGACATCTAGAAACAAGTTCCAAAAGAGGCCAATCGGACGTAATATCCTACTATATATAACATATAACAGCTCGCACAAATCGCTGCCAGTCAGCGTGTCCACGTCGCGCGAAATTCACAGTCGTCTGATCGGCGCGATCAACGGCTGAGATTCGTCCACGTCGCCCCGAGCGGACGGTTACTGTTTACTCCCGAATATCTACCAATAGGACGACGCCACGTCGCCCGGTCACCGCCCGGTCGCAGCCCGTCCCGCCGGTCACCGCGCCTCTTTTGCAGAAAAGCGTCTGAAAAAACGACTTCACGCCCCGCAGTCCACGCTTTAGCACAGCGAGGGACCATTTCACGAATCCAAAAAATGTCACGGGCTTTTTCGCAAAAACACCCCCACAGTTTCCCCTTCGTCTTCCTCTTCTCTTCCGCGATCCCGGAGACGCCGCAGCCACCGCCGCGCCGCGCCGCCGCTGGACGCATCCCCGCCCAAATCTAAGGTCGCAGGGAGCTGCGCGGCTACGACCTTCACCTCCTGGCCAACGGACGCATCCCGGGGTGGCCGGAATCGGCCGGATTTGTCGCCGCCGTCCTCCGAATGCGCCGCCGCAGTTTCGGCTGCCGGCGGCGGCTCCAGCGGCCATTTGGTCGGCCGCGCCGCCCATCCAGTGCGCCTCGGCCTCCTCTCTCTTCTCCGCGTCGTCACAACCTCCCGCGCGTGCGCCGCCGCGCGGGCGCGAGCTCGGGAGCTCCGGCGGCGCGCCGGCGTTTCCCGCAGGGCTGACGTCATGCCGACGTCAACCCGGGCCTACCCGTCAGCGGCACAAAATTCCGAAACGTTTTTTTCCCCGAAAAATAGAGAATCGCACAAATCGCTGCCTGTCAGCGTGTCCACGTCGCCCCGAGCGGACGCTTACTGTTTACTCCCGAATATCTACCAATAGGACGACGCCACGTCGCCCGGTCACCGCCCGGTCTCAGCCCGTCCCGCCGGTCACCGCGCCTCTTTTGCAGAAAAGCGTCTGAAAAAACGACTTCACGCCCCGCAGTCCACGCTTTAATACAGCGAGGGACCATTTCACGAATCCAAAAAATGTCACAGGCTTTTTCGCAAAAGCACCCCCGCAGTTTCCCCCTTCGTCTTCCTCTTCCCTTCCGCGATCCCGGAGACGCCGTCGCCACCGCCGGGCCGCGCCGCCGCTGGACGCATCCCCGCCCAAATCTAAGGTCGCAGGGAGCTGCGCGGCTACGACCTTCACCTCCTGGCCGACGGACGCATCCCGGGGTGGCCGGAATCGGCCGGATTTGTCGACGCGATCAACGGCTGAGATTCGTCCACGTCGCCCCGAGCGGACGCTTACTGTTTACTCCCGAATATCTACCAATAGGACGACGCCACGTCGCCCGGTCACCGCCCGGTCTCAGCCCGTCCCGCCGGTCACCGCGCCTCTTTTGCAGAAAAGCGTCTGAAAAAACGACTTCACGCCCCGCAGTCCACGCTTTAATACAGCGAGGGACCATTTCGCGAATCCAAAAAATGTCACAGGCTTTTTCGCAAAAGCACCCCCGCAGTTTCCCCCTTCGTCTTCCTCTTCCCTTCCGCGATCCCGGAGACGCCGTCGCCACCGCCAGGCCGCGCCGCCGCTGGACGCATTCCCGCCAAAATCTAAGGTCGCAGGGAGCTGCGCGGCTACGACCTTCACCTCCTGGCCGACGGACGCATCCCGGGGTGGCCGGATTTGTCGCCGCCGTCCTCCGAATGCGCCGCCGCAGTTTCGGCTGCCAGCGGCGGCTCCAGCGGCCATTTGGTCGGCCGCGCCGCCCATCCAGTGCGCCTCGGCCTCCTCTCTCTTCTCCGCGTCGTCATAGCCTCCCGCGCATGCGCCGCCGCGCGGGCGCGAGCTCGGGAGCTCCGGCGGCGCGCCGGCGTTTCCCGCAAGGCTGATGTCATGCCTGTTACAGTATATGTGGATTGCGCTGGCCCTTTCCATCAGATCGGTCTTTTGGAATAGTTGGTTAGTGCATGAAGCTTGACAATGCCGACGTCAGCCCGGGCCTACCCGTCAGCGGCACAAAATTCCGAAACGTTTTTTCCCCAAAAAATAGAGAATCTGACGTGCGGGACCCACTGTCAGTGGTACATAATTACAGAAAATCCTTAAAATTCAAAAAAAAAAACATAACTTCCAACCCGTACATCGAAAAAATACAAGCAAAATATCAAATTTACAACAAAAAAAAGGTCTTTCCACCTAAAACATCTCCATACATGTTTAAACAATTTTTAAAAAAAATACAACAAGTTGTATATCTTTTTATGTTAATTGGAAAACATTTCTACAAATACCATTACCAAACATCAAACATCAAATCTACATACACCAAAGTTAAAAATCTCTTTCAAATTTCAAATTTACGTGCTTCAAATTTTCTACCCTCTATGAAACCTACCCCGTTCCAAACGTACAAATAATTCGAATCGGGAAAACTTCAACTTTACAAATTCTCAAAAACTCAAAGTTTTTACATTACAATTTTTCCAAAATCCATCAATATGCAGACCTACGTAATTTTTAAACATGCATACTATTGCATTATTTTCGGACCTACGTAATTTTTAAAGTGCAAATTACCACAATTAAACGGGCTCATAAAAATAAATGCTGGTAATTTGTGCCATATAATCGAATTTCACATTCGCATCCAAGTGTTTAAATATTTTTTAAAACCTACTCGCTCTTATTAAACAGAAAATTTATTCAAATCTGAAAAACACTCCAACTTAACCAATTAGAAAAACAATTTCCAAATGCAAGCTCCTTTCAATTTCACTCATTTTCGAACCTACATACTTTCAAAATTTGCACAGCTGACTTTTTAAAAAACATATTCGAAAAAAGTTCAAATCCACGGGCGCGGCGAAGCCCGCGCATAGTCCCCTAGTAGTATATAATGGTCAATTCTTCCAAAGATAAGATCCATTCTTTCAAATATTGAATATTGAGTGCCGATGTTGTTCTCCATGACACCGTGTGGCTTACAGCAGGAGCTGGCATGGCCACATGTGAAATGAACACACTCCGTGACACGTGTGTGTGCTGGGAACGTGCCGACGCCCAGGGACGTACAATGGCCACAGAAAAACTGTACTGCTGAATTGATTGGATGGAATTAGCGCGTCGGTCGACATCATTTCGCGTTAGAGAACACAAATCTGCCAGGTCACCGAAACCTAATGGCACAATCGACCGGTCGCAGGAAGCCAGGAACCTGTTGGCATTTTCCCCTTTTCTTCCTCGTTTTGTCTGTGGCTAATACTTTTTTTCCTTTCTGGAGGAATATGTATGGCGAATTTCATTGGAAGCTTCGAGATAGATAAAAGTTGCAGGAGTCGTTGGCATTTCCATTTGCAGTTCGCACATACAGAGCATTTTGAATTGGATACACACACAGAAAATGGTACAGATGAACGGGTCAAAAGTCTTACACCTCATGTTGTGTCTTCCATTACAATCTCAAGTTTTGAATTGAAGAACATCTCAAGAACACAACAAACTTTCGCAACTACTACTATTATTGTACTACTTACATGATTCTGTACACAGAGCAGCAAATTCTCTGATCCGCACACTGATTTCTCACGATCTCTCGCAAAAGCTCCCCCTGGTCGGGTTATTTCCCCGCTTCTTGTCTAAGTCCTACATCCAATCCAACAGAAGAGAGAAGAAAACTAACGATCTAGGCAAAGATCCAAGAGTACGAGCACAGCCGTCGGTCGCGCGTGCCCGGAAGGCCCAGAAGGAGATCGAAGAAGGATCTGCATCTGGCGGTGCGTCTAGCGCAGGGCGCGCGCGAGTCCGGCGAAGATGCGGGAGAGGCCGAGGCGGAACCTGGAGACGGCGCCGTGGGAGTATGGCGCGCACTCGCGGCAGAGCGTCTCCATGGCCTCGACGAAGAGGCTGAGGCTCCGGACGGGCGGCACGTAGAGCGTGAGCGGCGCGGCCGAGAAGGCCATCGCCATCAGCAGCTGCAGCATCGCCAGCGCGCCTCACTGCTGCCGTTGGAGAAGGCGTGTGAGGCGGTGGACTTGTGGTGGTGGCGCGTGCGGTGAGCTCTTCGCGTGTTGTGCGGGTGTGGGGAGGAGGAGGAGGGGGAAGGGGCGGCCGGCGTTGGCTGGGTCGTTTGCCTTTGTCTTTCCCGGGCTCGGATTTTATAGCCAGGTGCATCTGTCAGTGGATGATCCTGTACTACTCCAGATAACTTGATAAGATCGACGTACATGCTGATGCTGCTATACGTGGGAGACTCGGGATCGGCACGGCGCGCGGGAAACACACATACGGCGCGGGGCGTTGGCACGTAGTGCCGTTTGGCAGGCCGCGACAGGGAGAGCTTGTGTTGTGCCTCCAGGTTTTCGGATGCAAGAGCAGTTTAATACGGGTGTGAAAGTCATTTTTCGATAAAGGAAATATATTAATATCGTAAAGATATCAATTACACCCATATATCAAGGTTCAACGATGCAAACATCCAACAAAGAAAATAGGAAAGAGAAAAAAAAACTCCATCACGATGATCAATCACTCGCAGTAGCAACAGTCGAATCACCACAAAAAACATCACCCGGATTACAAAAGAGGCATCCTCTAAAAGCGACGCCTCCAAAAAGGGAACAATATACAAGTGTTGTCGTCACCCGATCGAAAATCTTAGGTTTTCACCCTGTAAAAATTATGAGTTACCAAACAATGTCTTCAACAATGTCATTGCCACATTCAACCAATAAAAGGCCATAGTTTGGGTTTTCACCCTGAAAATCAAGACTTGTTACTCGAGGAGCATCACCAAAAATAAAGTCATCCAATGTTGTCGCCCCCACTTGCCGAGGCCGTCGCTGTAACTCACCAAACACCAGGCACACAGGTACCATGTCAGGAATGGAGATGAACAACGTCCCGCAAGCCAAATCCTTACAACGGCATGTGCAACATAGTCTTCATCGCATCAAATACACCCCTCCGCCATAACTTCAAATCCTCCAATCACAGCCGCCATCACTTTCTCCACCTTTTCCAATATACCATGAGAATATAGACTTGCACATGTCCCATGATACCGACAAGAAAGCGAAGCTTCACGTCGCTGCAGTTGAAGCCGCAATGACTGATAATATGGCGCATACGACCAGATCCTTTCCGATCTAGATATCGAGAAGCGCAATGTGCAATCCACGTAGATCTCCGACGAGAATACCGGAACTCGTCGGAAGCCTGATCGAGGAGGGCGACATCAAGTAGAACTTGTCACAAGAAGAGTTAGGGGCAAACTACCATTATTTTATCCAACCCAGCAGCCCCAACGCCGCCAGCCGGCTCCAGCTCCCTGCGGAAAGGCCCGAACCGCCATCCGCCATGGAAGTAACACCATGAACTTCCGGAGTTGCCGCCCCGGCTTCCAATCTCCACTGCCATCGCCATGCCGTCCGGGGAGAAGCCGCCACGAGAAGGCAACCCTGTCGCCGTCATCCAATGAGCCAACTTTGCCCGCCGACGTCCTCCGGCGGCAGCAGGCAGACGAGGGAGAAGGCGACGGCTAGGCTTTCCACCCGAGCCACGCCTCAGGAGAGCGACACGTGGGCGTGCATGTTCGTCCGTACACGTGTGTATTGTGTTTCATGCATATGATTTGTAAATCGAGTTGCATTTGATATTTTTCAGTTGCAATTGAGGTTGCAACTCAGAATAATTCTTAAGCTCTTGGATTTGTTTTCTGATTCGTGCTAGACCTTAGTTGTAACATGGAGTGCAATTGATTAGATGATATGACCTGACCGAGAACTAACCTAATTCTTATTAGTCACACCTTGATACCTTCAAACAAAGCATTAAGGCTCTGTTATGTAGGTCCATATTTTAAAACAAAATTATTCCAACATCTGGCAAAAAAAAAATACTACTCCCTCCTTTTACTCCCTCCTTTTCTAAATGTAAGACGTATAGTTTTCTGCACGGATATAAAGATGTGGAAATTTTGCATACGGTGAATTCATTTTTCCCGCAAAAGGAATGGGTGAGAGGAGTGCCTAACAATCACAAACTGAAAACAATCCTTCAAATCTATTTGTTATAGGTTGGAACTCATTTTGGGATGCGGAAAATTGTCCATAAATGGCAATACATCCCTATATTTTGAAAAAATTCTCGAAAAACTATATGCCTTACATTAAAGAACGGAGGGAGTATAATTTTTCTCTTCTTTCTCAGTTTCGTAAAAAGAGTGTCAGAGCTCTTTCTCCAATACTTAGAACGAAAACTATAATTTTGGAGATAGTTCGGTTTTAAAATGACATTATTTATGAGATCCAAACACCTTAAAATATTCAATAATTTGATTAGTAGTAGCTGGGCTGACGTCTAAATTTACGAGCGATCGGCACCGCATGACGTCCCGTGTGATCCGTAATTCCGTATGCATGTTTTTCGTGACATGCCATCTGACGGCTCGTTCAGATCACGACGACTTTTCCAGGAGTAGGATTGAAGCAATCAGAAATTCGTACTAACAAATTCCTCTGTTCCAAAGACTGTTTCGCTAAGTTAGCATGCTGATTTGGGTCCCTGTACCATGCATGAACGAATAGGAAGCTGCCCTCAAAATAATAAAATAGTGGACAGACAGTACCCGCGAGGGAGATGCTGCGATTCTTCCTCAAGATCGGAGGAGCAGCTTCTGCCGGTGAGGTTCGTGTCGCAGGAGATTTGGAATCGCTCCTGCTGCATGGCGGAGGAGAAGAGGCACCCTGCGAAGCTCCAGAGGATGGAGGAGACGGTATGCATCGTCATCTCGGCGACCTCTGCAATAAAAAGGTTCGTTAATTGCAAGCACAGTGGTGGTGGCATGGATTTGGGAGGATTCCTTGTAGCTCGTCTTGGTGACGAGGAAAAAGGAGTTCATCCAGTTCGTGCTTGGTCACTGCTGGGTTTGCACCAGGGGAGAAGCGCTGCTTCTCTTGGGAGCTTCCTCACGGCAGCGTTATGCCGTCGCCGTTCATCATGGTCGAAAGGTGACCCCTCCCACCTTCGGCGTCGGCTACGGCTTTCCGGCCGGCGTCTCAAGGACTTCTTCAACCTCCTAGTTGCTATGCCATTTCGGAGGCCCTCTAGCTACGTTGCAGTGTGCTCCCGCCCCCTCGCCCCAAGTGGCATGTTCCCCGGCGACGAGGAAGGTGACTGCCCCGAGCTTTGGATGAATCGCACCGGAGAAGGAGCTGGATCCAATTGCATTCCCAAATTTCTTCTTAGGGTCCTTTGTGCAAATTGTAGGGTCATGGATGTAATTTTCAATTTTCTTGAGGCCTTATCTGTAAACTGTCCCGGTGTAGTACCTGCGAGAGCGAAGGAACGGAGACGCTCGTCCACGCCAATTGCCACATCGATCGATCGATCATGTGGGGCTAGCTCGACCCATTTTTTTTTGTTCCAACCAGTGGTCGACAGTGTTTAGCCTGTCGCGAAATCCGTTCTGATTTGGCTCTAACGGAGCACGCGGTGGAGGAAGAAGCTGCTGGCCGGACAAGAGTAGATGCACCCTGACCCACAGATTCTGTTTGTTATAAAAACCTGTGAGCTGGACGACGATGCTATGGCTGGTGGCAAACACTTGCTTGGGTCACGTATGCTCGCCGACGCAATCCAGCCAGAGCATGGACGATAATGAAAGGAACAGTGTAGCAGGTGGTAGCTCGGTCGAACGAACCCTGTCGACAAAAATAGTTTGGTTGGTTGTGCTCCCAGCTTTTTCAGCTGACTAGTTGTTGGTTCCTCTCCCGTGTCCAGTGCAGCGGCCTCGCTCCGATTCTGGTGAACCATCGGTCGATCGATCATGAGCAATCTCGCTCCTTCTACCTCTACCTAGAGGCCTTCCCGCGGCGCCGGGAAACTTCCAGGGGGATCTCTCGATCGTACGGTAACGGACCAGTAATAAAGGCAGTAGCACAGATAAAGGAAATCAAAGCAGCTGGAAAGAGCCCGCCGATGCTATATTCGCAAGAAGGGGCTGTTTGGTTAGCGCCCACGCCAGCCCTGCCAAATTGGGACGTGCCAATTATTTGGCGGAGGATTTCGCCGCCCCGGGCTCGCCGGCTGTTGGCGGAAAAACTGAACGCGCGACCAAATATTTGGTGCAGAACCAAAACTTTGGCTTCCATCCAAACGTGACCTCGTGCTCTTAGTCAACGCCAAAAAATAGGCTGGGCAGTTTCTGGCAGCAATCCAAACGCACCAAGTCTCTGCCGTTTCTATTGCCGCTTCTGGGTGGGTGGGTGGCTGGCTGACTATTGCCGCTTCTGGCCGGCATTTGCGCGACGAACTGACGGGTGAAACAAAGGGTGCGGCATACCGGAGTACGGGCCGGTGCCGCACAGGCGCACAACGTGGGGGTTGATGCAACGGTGGCGCGTCGCCGTCACGGCTCTCGGGTCAACTCTAACGCGCCGACCCAAACGCATACATTTTGTGTTCGGATTTAGTCCGTTTGGATCGCAAATGGAAACCAAATTTTTGGCGGAATTTTTTTGGATTGACATATAATAGCAGGCCAAAAAGGCCTATTTCGATTTATAGATTGTGGGGCGGGTCACAAATGACATTTTTACAATAACAAAAAAAACATAAATAACTATGTCCGCGAGTGCCCTAGTCGTCGTCCTCGTCGTCGCAGAGGTCGATGTAGTTTGGCGCGGGCCGGCGGCGTAGGCGGTTGCTCCTGCTCCGGTGTGGCGGCAGCTGGGGACAGGACCAGTCCAGTACCAGGGCTGGCGGTAGAGGTCTGCGGGGAGGGGAGGAGCCTGCTCCGGGTCCGGCTGCATCCCCGCCCACCATGGCTCAGACTTCGGCTTCCGAGCCTCCATGGCGGTGTCGTGGAGCACTGTGGTGAGGCCATCACACCGTCGAAAATCATCAAGAACGATCGTGTGCTTGCACTCCTTGAGGACATGAGCGAGCACGGGGTCGAGTCGCCACCCTCCTCCTCCTTCACTACGGGCTCCTGCGGTGGCGCCAGAGCAAGGGGTCGTCCTCCTCGTCGCCCCCTCCTCCTCCTTCACCACGGGCTCATGCGGTGGCGGCGGTAACGGTTGAGCTCGGGCCCGTAGGTGCGGCGGGGGAGAAGACTGGGCCTTGCAAGTCGGGAGTGGGAGTGGAGAGTGGGGCTGGCTCCCCCTATCCGCACACGCCTCCCATTAAAAAGGACCCGCATAGAAGACGAGAGGGTGGTTGGATCGCTGGCTCGCCGCCAAGAGGGCCTAGGGCGGACACTGGGCGGACGCACGGACGGTCTGTCTGTCTGCTGTCCGTGTGGACGCAGACCTGACTCATATTTGGTTCGGAAATGAGTCCGCGCGGACGCGTCACGGACACAAAGCGAACGCCGGGGCGAAATGTATCGGCGCGTTGGGCTGTGTTTTCGAACAGAAATGGACCAAATGCGTTTGCGCTTGGTCTCACGTCACACGGTTGAGCCCGTTCAGGGTGGCGGTGGTGTTGTGGGAGTGGAATGCGGGCCGGTAGTTTAGAGGTGTCCGAGTGGCCCACGGGGGACGTGCTCGCGTGCACCGGGAATGGGAAGCGTGGCATACGGATCTACACCTCACCACACACGCTGCTGCCCATTGGCGAATTAGCCGGGCGGTGGTGGTGCATCGGCCGGGCAGCGCGCTGCTGCGGGCTGGAAGCGTGGCATGTCACAAGTAGTACATGCTACAGGGAGGAGGATGCATCAAGCGGTGGCGGGTACACCGCCGCAGCCGGCAGCACACGACGGCACCATTGGGTGCCGCCTGATGGCGATGGCGACGGCGCCGCGGCCTATGGGTGGGCCATTCGAGTGTATCCATAGTCCAGACCTGACGCCAATGACTCTCCGAGATCTAACCATGGGGCATAGGATTTCCGATCTCTGAACCGGCCATTTCATCAAGAGCGGCGGGACACTCCTCATAAAACCAACTGCCGACACCCAAGTTGTTCAACATCATGGCTCAACAAAAATAATGAAACATCATCACACCGACCAGGGAATTAGGTCATTATAAATTATTAGCATCATACACAATGTCGCAGATTCAGACAAGTAACAGTGAACAGTTCAAACAGGTGGCGTTTTGGGTAATCCCTACAACTTGCCACAAGCCCACAAGCCTAAGCATGACCAGTCACAGAAATGACAGCACCTGCATCGTCTCCAAATCAACCCCGAGACGACGGCAGATCGACAGCAGAACGACCGTCAGTCAAACACACAAGGAAACTAACTAGCAGCTACAATTCCCCACACCGTACAGTTCACGCAGCATTCTAGTACCAAACTGATGGTCACAACACCAAACATAAGCCAAGGATGATTTGCCAGGGAACAACGGCAGCGATCCGCCGTCGCCCCCTCAAGCGCCCCCTCTCCTGCGATAATGGAAGAAATCGCCAGACGACAAGCTGTGGTCGTGCTTCGAGAACATGCCACCGTCCCCGGTGTGGCCAGGTCTCGTCGAGGCGGTGCCTCCGCCACCAGAAGCCTGCTCGGACTTCTCCTTTGAGTTGAGGAATCGCCCGCCTGTTCCCCGTGCCCGCTTCATCGCGTGCTGGTGTCGGGATTCATGGAGGTAAGGCTGAACAAGAGGCATGAGTGTTATGTTGTGAGTGTGTGTACCAAA
This sequence comes from Poa pratensis, assembly GCA_947311845.1. Classification (NCBI taxonomy): domain Eukaryota; kingdom Viridiplantae; phylum Streptophyta; class Magnoliopsida; order Poales; family Poaceae; genus Poa; species Poa pratensis. Next base: position 14,085,980 of record CAMZMU010000064.1, read on the forward strand.
ACTTGTACAGGGCAAAGAAAGCAAAAGAAGCAGAAATGACCAACGGTAGTATTTCTTTTCAAACAAACTTGTGCACGAAGTACCTTCCGACTCTTCACCAGCTTATTTTCAGCCTCTAGCTTTGCACGGAGCTGTCTCCTTCGGAGAATAGCGTGGTACTGCTTTGCATTTACATAAATAGGCTCTTCGGCAGCAGCTGGTTCAATTGGCAGTGGCACTCGAGCGGATGGTACCATACCCATCATCTGGGGGTGCATCTTTTATTATTATTTTGTATCAGATAAAGATGAGTTAGTAACATTCAGATAAAGATGAGATAACTTCTCAAATCAAAATAAGTTGCTGTCACCAGTATGTTGCTGATCATTGAAATTTTGACTTAAAGTAAAATTGCTGTAACTAAACTCAATCATGTTCAGTTCTGTCTTAACAGTCATTCCATTTACAGCTGCAAAATACCTAGAGCATGTTTTTTTTTCTAAACTCAATCATGTTCAGTTCTGTCTTAACAGTCATTCCATTAGCAGCTACAAAATACCTAGAGCATGTTTTTTTTTCTAATAAAAGGAGCATAGTCCCCAGATTTCATTAACGAAATCAAAACCATTTCAGGCCTGTCTTTTACGGATTTCTGGGTTAGAAACCCCTTATTACAAATGCTGGAGCCCTAGCTAGAGAAGATGCTTGCACACAATAATCGAAACAGTTGTACAAGGTAAATAAGCAGCAGTATCAAGCACACAAAAAATAAAACCAGAGACAAATTTTAGTGAATGAACATGTGGATAGCAGATACATCACTTACAATAGCATGCGGGCCATAAGCCGCCATTGCACCACCATAGAACGGATCATTATACGGGTATGGCATGGCCTGTAAAGGTAAACATTCTTGCAGAATTCACATGCTTGCCTATCAACAAACAATTGAAATTAATAAATCAGTCAATGTTTGAGCAACACAACCGAGACTTACAAAGGGATAAGTGCGGTCAGGCTTTGGCTGTGTGTACGCTGTATCTGTGTTGCCCAGAGATAAAGCCGACAACATCTTGCCTTCATCACTCTTTGTGTAACCATTGCGATTACCTAGTATTAGTGAAAGGAGAAAACTAAATGTATTAGTTCTGCAACCATCAATATCCCCCTGTTCATTATTATTTCTGGATACTATTCTACTGTTTATTTCCAGGACAGAAGATATTACAGAACTATGACTAATTCAGGAAAGGCATATTTGGCGAGTGTAGTGCGAACCAGATTGATCATTCTGCTCATTAAGGCTTCCTTCGCTCATTCCAGACACTTCTTGAGGAGAATCACTGGCTGACGAGTCGTAAGTAGGTACTTGATGACCAAACTGAATCATGAATGTGCCATTTTCTGCCATAAGAACACAAAAGGTGTTATAACTCTAATTGCAGGAAATCAGTATACAGCACATTGACAGTGAAGTAGGAGAGCGGAATTGGCAACATTGGAATTGAGCAATATTACCATGCATATTTTCCTTGCGTCTCATCTCTTAGGCTCTACTCTGCTTTTCAGTTCAAACTGTCCATATAAGTAAGCAGCACGTCAGTCACAACAGCAGAATAAGAATACATTTTAGATAAACAGAAGAAGAGAATAGCAACAGATATGTCCAAGTAATAAAGAACGCTGAAACATGAAGGAATACTAGAATTGTTCCTCGCATAAAGACACTAGAGTTATCCAAATTCAGTTAAAGAGCTTTAGCCACACAACATGCAGCCAGTAGCCCCTAAAATTCACTAAACTGATCATGATGCACAAGTCAAATGTTGTTGTACTGATCGATTTATATGCTTGTACAGCTCTAAATTTCACATCAACACTATGCATCAACCCGGTCGCTCGATCAGAAATTCTAATGGTTTATGTAAGATGTACCCAGAAGCATCAATCTATATGTGACTCTGCCGGTGTGGCTTTATTAATTTAAAGCAGGGCTTCACTCGAGCCTGTCGTTTCAGCATCAATCTATATGTGATAAAAAAAATCCTGCACGATTTGCTAGTCCCCTACTAGAAAATCCGAATTTCTCATTCATAAACCCAGGGGTTCTCCCCTACAGCTGCTAGCCTGAAACATTTTCAGACAACAATCATGATCAAACAAAATACTAGATTTCTTGAAGAACTTCCAAATCACAAAGTTCACAATTGACTTTCCATCTGAATCCTCCTTCAACAGATTTCAGTTCACCTACGTAACACCAAATCACTTAACTAATAAACTCTACTCGAACTAAACAAAAGAGCAACAAAAAGCTATAGTAAACTCACGAGGCCGCACTGCCGACGCAACCACCACCTCACTCCAACCCAGGAATGCACCCACAAATCCCAGCACCAAATCGACCCGAAACCAATGGAAACACCAAGAAACCAACCGGATCCACGGAGAGATCGGCCAAACAGCCCAAGGAAACGGTCAGCAATGGCAAGAACCCAGCTCGACCGCGACCCAGGGAGAAACAAGAGGAGCGAGTGAGAGGAGAGGGGAGGGGAAGAAAGGAGGAGGGAGACCTGCGATATGATGCGAACGAGGGGAGCATGTCCCCTTTCCGGCAACCCCTCGCTCCTCCCTTGCTCGCCTCTGCCGCGACTTTGCTCCTCTCCTCTGCAAGTCTCCGCTCTGTCTCTCTCTCTCGTGCTGCTTGGGAGGATTTCTCTGTTGGCTTTATCTTTCCCTCCATCTGTCCACTCACCTACCAGACTAGTAATAAAAATACTGAATAAAGCAGGAGGTGTTACTTGTAACTGCCCGGAGAATAGTCTCGGTGACATGAGAGCAAAGAAACCAAAAACATTTTAACTCGCTAGGCTGCAAAATTGTTATATACTTGCACCTCGATTATTTTACAGTAGTTTCTTCCCCGCAAGAAAAAGCAGAAAAGTATTTTAGTTTCTTACTGCGACGTGCCTCGGAATCGATTCTTCGTTCGTTTTTCTTTATCGAGTCTCTGAACCGACGGAGGCGCAGTCGCTGTAGCAAATTAAACTGCAGCCACTGTTGCAGAGCTCATTGATTCGTTCCAGACTTGCAGGCTTGCAGCTCGCCAGCCAGAGCAGTAGTAAAAGACAGTTAACGTGGCACGCCACTTCACTTACCGTGTCGATTTAGCAAACCGTGCTTACTTACATCCCAATTTTACTACAACCTCGACGAAAGATCAACTGAAGTGACAGCAATCTTACTAAATTGGAGGTGGATCCAGAGACTAGTCAGAATGGCATAAAGTACTGTTAGACAAGCAGGGAATGGGACGTAAAGAATGAGCATCTTGGCACACTGTTTGCCTTAATATAGTACTCGATCCGTTCCATAGGGAGTAATTAATTAGTACTGCGTCGCTTGAGAGATCTGTGATCTTTCTCGATCCCTTGCTAAGCTATAGTACCGGTGGTTGCTATCCTATCATCATCGCCGTCTGTCACTTATAGTAGATCTGCACCAAGGAGGAGCTGCTAGCCGTCCTTGTCGCCATCTGCACTTGAATATATGTGTTCCTGCAAACGGAGCTTGGCTCTGATGGTTGGGTTCCCTGTGGTGGAACCAGCCCACCCAGGTTCAAGTCCTAGACTTGGCATGGGCGTTTGCATTTACCTGGATTTATTCCAGGATTATCCGGCGCTATTCTTTCAGTGGTAGGTGACGTGCCCGTCAACAGCGAGGCGCCTGTGGTGACTTCGTCAACCTCAAGATCTGCCGGCTCAGTCCTTCAGAGGTGCTCATAGGGGTAGGGTGTGCGTGCGTGCGTTCATAGGGGTGAGTGTATGTGCGTATTTGTGAGCGTCTGTGTTGTACTGTGTTCTCAAAAAAAGAATATATGTGTTCCTGCGTCGCTTTCCGTTTGTGTTAGCTGGAGAAAGAACGTCACTGCGGCACGTCGCGCGAGCGCGCGCCACTTGTGGCCGGCCCACGCGCTGACTCACCCAAACGCCACGCTGTTTTTTTCCCGACACTGTTTGTCTTCTTGTTAATCATGGGTGGTGATTTAAAATGCATGTCAATGTTCCAATCAATGTACAAAAATCACGAAAAAATTAAATTTCTAAAATATTAATGTATTCATCTACAAATTATGAAAAAAATGTATGCGTTATCCAGAATGTAATAGACTTCATTCTATTTGTAGCATCAATTTTTACTTTAAAATATTTTATGTTTATAGTATGTGTATCAAATACTCGTGACGAACTAAAAAAATCAAAGGAAAGAAATAAAAAATCATATAGCAGTGAGTTCATATTTGATTTGTTTAACTATATGAAATATTTTTTTGAGTGGCCATTGATGCTTCATATATCATTACGTCCTAGTGTGCATCCACACAAAAAAAACTCATATTTTTTAATGAATAACATTTCTATGATTTTCAATTGAGAGGAGATTCTGTGCTCCTAAGCACCAGTGATCTTGCTATTTTCAAAAAAATTGAAAAAAAAATATTTACAAGTTTCAAAAAATCTGAAAAGAATCTCAGATGTAGCCAATGATATATTACACAAGCATGCAAAACATAAACTTCAAATACTTTGTATTTTAGGCTATACAAAAAAGACAATTGTGGGATACATCCTTGGCTACATCCGGATTTGTTTTCAGATTTTTTTGAAACATGTAAATACTTTTTTCGATTTTTTGAAAATACCAGGATCACAGGTGCTCGGGAGCAAAATACACTTCCCGAAAGATTTTACATTTTTTATCAATTGAATCATTGTGTGGGGCTTAGCTCTCGTAATTAACTTTTTATGAATGTTTATGTTTTACGTTAATTGAGCATTGACATATGGGGCCAGCTGTCGGTTTTGTTGTTAACATGGCTAAATAATTCATTAGATAAGCAAGTGTTGAAACCTGCACCAGATTATACCACCACATGATGCAAATTGGAAAAAAATCCGTGTAAGTGGTGGTTCCGCAACACACAGGGTAGGAGGTGGGGAGGAAGTTACAGTTTCCTCCTAAATAGCTGCTAGACAAGTTTTAAAATTTCTCGAAATAATTGCACTATCTAGTTGTAGCCCTCGTCGTCAGCTTAAGAAAATTAGGTCAGCCCACGTTTTCTTTTGTCGAGATGTAGCTTTCTCTATTTCAAGAAATTCTTCAACCTCCATTCATTGGATAACAAAGCGTTATCTGATTAGATCCTTGCTTCAAACTCAACCGAAACAAGTTTCTAAAATAGATGTGGAAGGGAAGAGCGGGGTTGCCGAATTGTTTCTCAGAGCCGGACGAAACATATATCTCTACTTACAATACCCTTACCCCCAAAGAAAACTTCATTCACGACGAGAAGAAGAAAAATAAGAAGAGAAGTTCACGAGATAAGGATAATCAAATGGCATGTCCTAATGGGCATCACGACGCTAACCCACGCGCGGCTCCTGCTCCTGCTGCTGAAGCCGGAAGCCACGGTGGGTGCACGGTGCACGCGACCCCACGGCACTAGCAGAAAGCAGAGCGGGTTCCCTGAACTTTGAAACACCACCACCCGATTATAATAAGTGGTTAGATTATATTAGTCTTAAAGGCGCCTTCGCCAACCCTGATTCATCTTATCCGGTGTAAACAACGTCCGGAACCACGGGGAAAGGACGGGTTTGGATCAGGTAATTTTCTATGGATAGGAGGACAAGAGTACATTTCAGACCTGACGCTGGACGCCACCATTGCCGGCCACTGATCTTATCCAGTTTCTGGCGGTTGATAAATCGATAATCCGAGGACAGTACCATACAGTGAAATTTCCTGGCGTCACATGCGCATGAATCGATTGGGAAAGCTGGAACACAAATAAAATATAAGGTCGTGATTCAGAAATAGTGAAATACTAGGAGGAGAGGGGAAGGGGATCAGATTAAGCCGCCGTCAGTTGTAAGAGTCAAAAGAACGGGAATCACTCCTAGTCTCCTATCACTTACTAAATGGTGGCAAACAAGTGCATCAATCAGAGTTGAAGGAGAGGAAGCACATATGGAAAGAGGTTTAGATCGGATATGGATGCTGACTGTTTGACTGACGTCAAAACCTAAATACAGTACGCAACAGCTTTATGCGGAATTGATGCAAAGGTGCACTAGTACCTATCAAGATGTTGAGCATGATGAGCGCAAGCTATGCCTGCCATGATTCTTATGCAAGAAAAGAAGAGGAAAGGTGATTGAAAGAAGACGACGTACGAATAGTCAACACTGGCCTCAAAAGAAAAGTCAACACCAATGTCAGTGCTTTGATTTTTTTTTTTGAGAATTCCTGATCTTTTACAGTACAGTTGTAGTAACTGAATGTCAGTGCTTTGATGGTGGAACTCGAGGGCCCTAATGAATATGGTATCAATCTCTTTATGTCTTGTCCCTTGGTGATGCCACGCCTCTCGTTATTATTCCGATCCGAGGGCGGGGGCGGGGGTTGTGCAAAAAATCATTTTTCTCTTCCAGTGTGCTGGACTAACATCTACGTAACTGATTTTTCATTCGCCTTTATTTGCGTTCTTAGTATAGTCTAAGACTATATAACAACATGAAAATCGTAAAATGCGTAAAAGATCGGGTAGACAGACCGGACCGACGGAAATATGAATGACGCCGAATTGAACATCATCTAGCTGCAATCTTTGGACTGACCCATATAGGCGTTCTACGAGCTTTTTTTATCCTTGTACATCGCATTTTATGTTTTTATTTTTGTCCATCTTGTTTGCGTGCATCTTACCTATGCAGAGTCAGGGTATAAACTATTTTGTATCCTTGTGATACTAAGTAATAAAAAGTGTTTTATCGAAAAAAAATATAGCTGCAATCTAGTGAATATGCCTTCTTCTGACCGTACTCTAAATTTCGGGAAAATCTTTCATACTGGGTTGTTTCGTCCAAAGCCTTGGTGTTGCACTAGGGCGCTTGGCGAGGACCTATTTGGATTGTAGAATTTTCAAACAAAGGAATAGAAAAACACAAAGGATTGAATGCGTCATGCACTTCAATTTTTTTCAAGATTGCCAAACACAACAATTATGTAAGAGATATGTTTGGATGGTGCATAGGAAAGAAACACAATAAATTTGTTGCAATTAGGAGAGAGATTAGAGAGACATAAAGTGTGAGTGAATTGGACTTCATGAAGGAAAATGAAATGAGATTTGATCTCATGTTGAGATTCCTACGAAATATAGGGCATAAGAATAATTTTTTAGAAAATTGATGGGCTCGTTCCTATGATCTAAAGGGGTTAATTAGGAAAAAAATCCTATGGATTGAAATCCTTCTATTTTCTTTGTATAAGATCCTTTATTTGACCTCCGGTGGCATACTAAGAAAAAATATAAAAAAAATACATAGAAAATATGTATTCAACATCTTGAAAAGTTTCAAGTATATAATTAAGAACATACATGTTGTGCTTATATGCTAATTATTTTTAACGTTTTTATGTAATTTCTAGAGGTGATTACCAAGGTTGCGCATCAAATATGTTCGCTCTTGCTAGACCTTGTAAATTTAGTACTCATTGTTTGAACAAAGGTATCAGTTAGCATGTCCAAGTGGAAAGGGCGAGTCGTCGAGGCGACAGCATAGGCGGCCCGCATGAGCTTGTAGACAACTTGACCCTTAGCGAAAGAGAAAAGAGGGGGTAGGGATGGAGAATGGTCATTTCTTCAAGTCTTTTTGTGGGGGGTGGTGCGAATTCGAGGGAAGCACGATCAACTGGTGTAGCAGTCACTAGTGAGGGCATGGGTAAGGCTGGAATAAAACTCGTCTCGACCTACTCGACTCACTAAAAACTCGTCTCGACCTACTCGACTCGTTAAAAACTCGGATCATTTAGCTCGAACTCATGAGCTTAACGAGTGGAGACGAGCCACACATTTTGATCGCTAAGGATAATGAGCCTAACGAGCGAATTAAGGAGCTCCTCGTGAAACTTGATTAACCCATAAAATTCTCTGCACTAAAGGCGAACAAAACACAACCGGCCATCTCAACATTTGCATGAACTGTTCAATATTTCTTGTGTGCTCTTCGGAATAGGATTATTTATTGTGGCGCATAGCTATTTTATAAACAGTTGCTACAAAAATCTTAATGAGTTTTGTCGAGTTTAACGAGCCAACTCGGGACTATAACGAGTCGAGCCGAGCTGACATTTTTGCTCGTTATAACTTAACAAGCTTGGCGAGTTCAAGTTAAACGACCTGAGCCGGCTCGTTTATCGAGGCCTAGGCTTCGGGTGTCCCAGTAACACATGTATTTTTTTATATAAAATATTTTCATAAATTAAAATAGCTTGGTATAGAAGTAATGCACATATCGTGATGCCCATAGCTTCCCTCTAGACCTAGCTGCTCTTGTATTTGAAATTATTTGAATTAAATGATATACACTTTGATATAATATTATTGTAATATCCCAGCATTTAGGAGTTAACGAAAGGTAGAAATAGGAATTTGTGCATCTGCATGCATGTATTTGAAAAATCCGAATAAATTTTTCGCAAAATAAAACTTATGTTGGAATCAAGTTCAGCCTTAGATGTTAGTGCTGTGCAACTATAGAATGAAACTAGATAAATTTTAACATGACCTTTATGTGTTTTGCTTGTGTTGAGATTTGAATTTCAAATTCAAATAATTGAATTTGAAATTGAATTCAAATAAATTGCAATAAGTAAATAAAACAACCAAATAATGATTGAAATAATTTAAAACATCAAAACTATTTATTACAATTTATGAAATCAAATCCATACAATATCTTTATAAATTATGAGCTATAGACAAAGAAAAATTTACTTTATTGATATAATTTCAGAATTACATTGTCTTGTACAAATGTTTATAAAGGAAAAGTAAAAATTACAAAGTGACTTCTAAAAACTAAATCTTGTATTTCTTCTTCTTTTTATCCTTCATCTTCTTCCTGTTGATCTTCTTCTGATTATTGCAAACCTGCAAAACAAAAACATTGACAAGGTAAAACTAAAACAGAGGGTTAGTGTTAGATTATTACCCTCAGAATAACAGTGAGTTGCACTGTTAATAGCATCATAGGGTTAAAGGTTAATCAAGATTAGTATCTGTTCTTATTTGGCTAATCTAGCCTCAGCACAACATCATGGGCTAAAATAGCAACAAAATCCACTTGGCTAGTGAAAAGAATGGAAAAATCTGAAGATAACTCAAACCCACTCGATGCCCAGTTCACTGAACTGAAACAAGCAACCAAGCAGCTCAGTCATTCATGCAAATCACTGTGCTGTCACCAGCACAGAGAACACAAGCCAGGGAAGGGGATAAGAGCTAGCACAGCCGTAGCAGCAAGCAAACCATCATTTTTCACCTTCAAGCTAGCACAACTCGAGTTCATCAAAGAACTGAACTCAGTCCACCACAAATCACTCACCTCAACTAGTAATCACCATTGGAACCTTGCCAAAAGCAAGAGCAAGATGGGATAGCTCAAGTTTGGAGCAAAGGAGCCAGAAGGGCAGGTTAGAAGCTCAAGAGAGCCATCTGGAGCTGGAGAAGCAGGTCAGCAAGATAAACGAGGAGGAGATCCACAAGAAAAGTAGATCAAGCAACCAGACCAAGGGGACATTCACAAGTTCAGATTGATCGAGGCATCCCCAAATTAACAAGCAACACAGCACAGCCACCACCACACCTGACAAGAGGTGAATCTTTATTCTTCTAGCAAAAATAGATGCTAGTTATACATGGGGTTGGTGGAGTGTGTTCTCCCTCAGTAAGGCATAGGGATGCTATGCTTTGGTATCATGGGGAATTAACAAAAGTCATAAGCTAGCATCTGTTCTTATCAAATCAGAGCCTCAGCTTGTGCATCATTGGCAGGGGTGGTGTATCCCAAAATCTGAGCAAAGGCACATAAGCAATTGTTGCTTGGTCTCACAATTGTTGATAGCACAAATCCAGCACATGGTTGCTGGGCACAAATCCCTCAAGGGGAAGAGCACCTCAAACACAACTAAGTACCTAAATCATATTACCAACCCTAGAACTTAATTCTAGGAATTATTAGCCAGAATAACACAAAAGCCACTTCGGAGCTAACTGAAGATTTAACAAGATTGAACAGCAGCACATCTCTGAACTTAAAGGTTCAGAGTAGCACCTCTTATCACACTGTCAACTGACAGAACCTCAGATCCATATCACAGCTGCAGCCACCCACTAGCTAGAACATCTCCAGTAAATACTACAGAAGCATTTCATCATAAATCCAACATGGAAGTATATTCAGCAGTGGATAATAAGCTTACAGACAAATTCAGCAAGCTAAAGTATATGTAAAATCAATTTCTAAATAGGCAAATTATGTAGTAATGCATCTGAAGTAAATAAGCACTGCATGGTATTTAATCTCGCACTATTAGAGCATCAAACCATCTAAATATTCGTGGCAAGCATCCACAACATCATCTGGATGAGTTAATCATCTAGATTTCTTTCCTGAAATTAATTGACAGAAACAATGAGTGATCAAAATTGAATATTTCTTCAGTTTAGCCACTGGTCGAGACCAACCAGAAACCAACCAGCATGATTCCATGCATTAGTTCATCACCTGGATGAACTGGAGCAGTACCACAGACCCTAGAACAGCTAAGAATAATCTTAACCATGTCCTGTACCGAGAGCGAGATGAATTCAGTAAGGAGATAGTGAGGGGGCAGAGGAGAGATAAACCATACCTGACGCTCGGGCACGAACACCGTGGCGTGGCGAGGCAGTGCTCACGCTACCACGGCGGAAGCTACCGCGAGGACGACACCGACGAGCACCACGGCGACGGCAGCACAGGAAGCACCGCAGCAGCGGCGCATCGACCTGCGCCGAGCCACACCGGCAGCAGAAGTGTGTCGAGGAAGCCCTCGAGCACCAGAGCGAACGTCGAGGAACACCGGAGTGGCAGAAGAGAGCGAGCAGGAGTAGCAGCGGCGACGCCGGGGTTGCAGTCGCAACACTGCCATCCCGCCGGCTTCGAGGTCGAGGTAGGAGGACACGGAGGCGAGGTCGAGCCGGAGGTCTAGCAGGGGCTCGAGGAGAAGCAGCCGGAGGCGCGAGAGCACCGGAGCCGCGCCGGCGAACCAAGCTAGGGCTAGGGTTCCGCGGGCAGACTCAATTGCAGGCACCCGTAGACGAAATCGAGTTGGGGAATCGATGACGTAGGCGGAGCCGGAGTAACGCCGGGGAGAGGCGGCGCCGGAGGAGGCCAGGGCCGGCCGGAGCAGCCGGGGCGGCGGCGTATCGTCCGGACGGGAACGAGAGAAAGAAACGAGAAAGGGGATCGAGAGAGATACGGGCGTACGTACATGCTGGGTTCCAGTTTCAGTGTACGTGCGGGTGTTCTATGTACGATCCAGACCTGTGTACGTGTGTGTGCCACTAGGCCCATCATACGTTAGTTCAATAAACTATTCGGCCCAACTAAATAATTAGATTTTTATTTTCCTTAAAAAAAGAATTCACAAATAATTCTTTAGGTATCTTAAAATCCGAACTAAACCATTTCAAAAGTTTAAAATTAGATTCAAAATCATTTTAAGTACTTTATTAAGGGGGAATTAAATATGATGTTTAGGGTATTGGTTAACTCAAATAAACGTATTTAAAATTCAATAAGTCTTGTGTGAGAAAAGAAATGTTTGAAATTGAATAAGTTAAATACTTGAACTATTCAAACTTAAATGAATTTTCACACCAAAGTAAAGGTCACAAAAATCAACAAAAAAAAATATGAAACCAACTCTACAAAATATGAGGAATTTTATGTAAGTTTTATTTGAAGTTTTCGACAAACATTTTGTGGATAAAAAATTCAAGGATCCCTAAGTGGAAATGACTTGAAATTCTTTTTCAAAAACTATTTTCCTAAAATAAAATAATATGGGAAAATAAAGTCTTGAAGTTCAATTATATTGATCTATCTAAATTCAGTCACTTTGAATTTATTTCTCATAGAAATTGTTGCCGAACTATCTAAATAATTAAAAACTCTTAAACACTTGAAAATTATTAAAATCCACGACCTGGGAATTTTGGGGGTGACGATGCATCTCATGACTATGCATAATAGCATGCTGCTAGAGTTTTCAGTAGTCCTTATCGGGATTACATTGCTATTTTCAGAATTCGAGGTTTTATCGCAAACCCTAGAACCCCGAAGGGTTTGAACTGCTATTCCTATCCAAGGCAAGTTCACTCTTGCTCATGTCCTACTTGATTATGTTTATCAAAGTAAATGAAAAATACTATGGTTTATCATTGCATGAAAAAGAAAAACCTATCTTCGAATGATGTGAATTGCTATATATATATTGTTGGCTGGCAGATGGAACCATGGAATGATGTGGTTGGTGGAGGTTCCATTTGCACGGGAAAGTATTACCTAGGACTTAAGAACCAATGCCGTCAGCGTTCTTGCGCCGTAAATGAAGCGTTAACCATGAGACTTGGAATGGGACGGGAAAGTCATCTGTGATCTTCTCCCTTTCGCATGTCAACGGACTGCCAGTTCCTTAGGCTGTAGATCTTGCGGGACTACATGCACATGGGTGGGATCCCTTAATTCCCAACGGTAACTGGGGTCTATGATGGTCTGCAAGGGGATGCCTAGGTACCTACCGTGAGGGGTAGTGTATCAGGGGTTATTCTGCTATGCATGAATTGGGTGGGCATGCGGGGTTGTTGGAGAAGCACGGCGAATGGCTTGGATCAACAATCGGGCCCCACACCATAGGAAGTGTGGACAGGAAAGTACGCCTGGTTGTGCAACATGATGTTGGTCTCTTATGGGTAAAGTAACGCACCTCTGCAGAGTGTAAAAATGTGACATGTTACTCCACGTTCCAGGAAGGAACGGCGAACGCTGCAGGAAAGGAGGCTCCTCAAGGCCCTAGCACCTGTGAATGGATGACGGGCATAGTTTTCTGAAGATAAAATAAATCTTTTCCTAAAAATGTTTTACAAAGATATGCATGTTCATCCATGACCTTTTGGTATGGATGGTAGTTAGTGCATAAAACACCTTATTCCTGTTATATGAACTTGCTGAGTAACGCTCGTGTTGCTCATCCTTTCCTCCGTTGACCCCTGCTTAGATTATTGGAGACAGCTGAGGAAGGGCAGGAATCAATAACGATGTTGGTGAGATCTTCGGCAAGAAGTCAAATCAACCTGGTGGAGGCTGAAGGAGTCAACCTCTACTTTGCCGACGGATGAGTGGCGACAACAGTGCAACGGTGGACACGTCGACAATAATACCGATGGACAAGACGACTATAATTGGGTGGAGGAGCACCACTCTAGACACGGAAATTCCAGATGGACAGATTAGGGCTGTGACAACAGCAGTAGTGGATCAGAAGTTAGAGGTAGAGCTGATATTCAGTTTAGTACTACGACTTGGATCTTTTTGAGAGTTTCATTTGCACGAGACCTACTTCTGTATGTAAAGGAGGTTCTCGAGATTTTGTATTGAATAGTGTTGTAATCCTATAGTGTTACCTTGGACCAACTATGTTTCAGTTGTACTACTCTGAAGGATGTAATATTTACGGAATGGTCCTTCCGTGAGTATTATGTCAATGACTTGTACACTACAACATGCAGTGGTGTGCTGGGTCATTACAGTTGGTATCAGAGCGAACGACCTTAGGATTAAAACCCTTTTAGGAGACTTGTAGGTTGGTAAGACTATAGGGAGTTATCATATTTATCTGAACTCTATATTCTTACAACTATGATAGTTATTCAATTGAGAATAATACTGTCATGCTTGTATACACATTTCCTTACCCAACTGGAGTAGATATTCTTATTTACTATTCCGTAGGTATTATGTTCATCTACCTTATTTCGATTCAACTTGGTATGACTAGTTAAGACTATCTTGTACCAGTTGATACACTAAATAGAGTACATCCAAGTCAGTGTTACCAACATGGTATCATTGATAACCCTATCATGTGAAGTAGAAGTAGAACCCTATTATAAGTTCTAAATGGAGGTAGATTGGAGATGTTTGATGATAGTGAAGAATCATCGACATTCAACCATGGAAGCTATGTTAGTACCCTAAAGATGCAGTTCTAAGGGGATTCACCTGAGTTTAGTATAAGGTGTTAGGTAATCAGGAGATGTCATAAACAATGACGGAAGCTACACTAGTACTTCTAATGTACCATGAGAGGCTACATGAAGGATTTGGATATGTTTCCAAATGTTTGTTCTAGTCAAATGGAGGATTCAATCTACATGGAGGTTAGTTCCATACGACACCAAGCCAAACCACAACTACTCTTGGAGTACTTTGTCCTAGGATTACTCCGTTGCAAATGGGCAACTGGTGTGAATACCGAGGCAAAGAGTTGTCTTAGCATAAGAACAATAAGGTAATATATACCTATCTCGTAGTGTATAGCATCTAAGCCTGGGTACTTGAGATGTTTTACTCAATGTACTACTTATTTTACGGGCTTATGTTGCATGATTGATATATAACTGCATTTGCGATTTATTGGATCTTATTGAATTTTTGATTCGCTAGGTTGGTACATGAAGTTAGAATCTGATGTACAATGGCATGATTGTCACATTGAGTTCTTTACTTGATGTTACTAATCTAGAGGTAGATAGGATTCGTGTAAGGGAGAGACGTGTTCTCAGAAGCAATACAACAATGAAAGCTCATGAAGAGAAGGAAGTCAAGATGATATAAGTAAACGAAGCTACACGTGGGGATGGACCACAACCCACATCATAATTGGATTTGGAGGTCTACATCATCAGAACATGGCAGGATGGAGGAACTATGTAAATTCAAAGATGATGAAAGGAAAGCTACATGAGAATCCTTCAAGACTTGTCCAAGGATGACGATTATAGAGTAAAGGACATCGAGCGGGAACTGAAAAAGACGCGGGATGAAGCCACAATATGTAGTCATATATAGATGGAAGTTGTTGCAACTTGGTGGAAGAAGTTGGTGTTGGGTGAACCAGCAGGCACAACAGATATTTGGAAAAAGTTCAAGAAGAAGTTATATAGAACTTGTATGTCTAAAAAAAAAAACATGAAGTTGAAGGAAGAGGAGTATGAAGCAACAATCCAATACTTAGCAGACAACAACAAAGACAGATATTTCAAGCAAGACAAGATAGTAGTATCATCGAGAACAAGGCAACAAGAGTTCAAAGTTCAATGTTCCAAAGGACACACATCAGGACCATGGAAGATAAGTTCCTGTATCGTCGATAGCCCAAGGAATTAGTTATTTGGTATGTCGCCAATAGAGACATGTGATGTCGAGATATAGTGAAGTCACTGCCTATACGGGGTAGCTGTAGAGAAGGATGGATTGCCATAGGATTGACATCCAAGATCCAAGGACTCAGATGGAGGTTGAACCAATATAAAAATTGAAGAGTCACGTCGTCTGATCACCCAAAAGAAAGGAACTAGTTCCAGCAACAGACAGATGAAAGAGTTGTATATCAGACGAATTTGGACTAGATGACCAACAGCCCGTTCTAAATTATTGTTAAGTTATCACCTATTGCAACTAGTTTTGCAATAGTCTTTTCTTAAGACCCTAGGTGAGACAACTGGAATGCTAGTCTGAGTGAATATTCAATTTACCAGGAGATCTTATTGGTTGTTCACAGTGGTGGACTTACCAATTGTTCTTCGGGAAGCTATTGGATGTAGGAATGATATCTCTGAACGAGAGAATGTCTCGGGAATCACAACCTGGTGATAGTACCGGTGTTCTTCGAGAGACCATAGGTATGTAGGTTGGAAGTTTGAGCACAAAGGGCATAAAGAGAGCAGCTCTATTCAACAGAAAAGATCTAGTTGTTACTTGAGACTGAATGGATACAACTAGATGAATATCGACTAACAAAAGGTCAGACGAAAGGAAACGCCCTAGCAAATTCTAAGGGGAAGAGTATGTAATACCTGTAGTTCAGAGAGTAGAAAGAGGCTAATATGTGCATTCGCATTGCATGCATCTAAAAATCCGGGGAAAATAAAAACTTTTTCGACGAAGTCATAGAGTGATCGACCAACACTCAAAAGACTAGTTGAGAATGCACGTATATAAGCATATGAGAACCTAATATCCTAAGTGAATATCTTATCAACTTATCATTTTAAGTCATTATCTCATAAGCACGACACATCTTTAATACAAATTGAACATTCAACAACTAAAGTATCTTTAGATACAACTAATGGAATAATCACAAGATACAACCTTTATAAGAGGAATTAGATTGAAAGCTAGGTAAATTCTATCATTTATGGAATAAGCACAAATCTTAAAGGAAAGAAAAATGAGAAGTTCGAGGAAGGATAATAAAAGCCTAAACTAGATCTTAATCTAGATCTTCTTACTTTATCTAGACCATTTTATATTCTTATCTCTCAATCTTCTCGAAGACATTCTGCAAGAGAAGCAAATCACAAGAAGGAGGAACTATGACAAGAAGATTTTCAGAAGGATTCTTTAGGCTATTCTAGAGGTGCTAAGCCAATTCATCAGGGAGAATTTGGAAATTCTTATGTCAGAATCTATTCTTATTAATCTCTCTAGAAATAGTATGATATTCCAAGGTTCGTGTTATATAGAAGTAGTTTGGTAACAAGCCTAATTACCTTGTTAACAAATCACTTTTGTATGCTCAAACAATTGAATGTCATATACAAACAAACAGAAGGTCAGATAATCCAGTACATCTCAGCCACTTGAAATAAAAGTTGTTTGGTAACAAGACCATTTTGTTAACATATTCTTTTATATGCATAAGGCAGATTGATGGAATAAAAAATGTATATATACATACATCTTCTATAACTTACTAAAAGAAAACTTTGCAAGGAGTAATTGGTTGTCTTCACCACTAGGGTGAGGCAAATGATGTTGGAACTGGAAATAAAGGCAGACTTAACTTACGTCGAAAAACCAACTTGGATCTTAGCGGAAAACTGGAAGAGACTCAGAAATAGAGCAATTAAGTAGTGCAAAGATCAATGGAAGCATCATCCTAAACGAGAAGCTACCTGGGAGAAAGAGGAGGACTTGAGACAAGCATATTCTGGACTCTTCAGGTATACACGTCAGAACTTCGGGACGAAGTTTTTGTTAAGGGGGAAAGACTGTAATATCCCAGCATTTAGGAGTTAACGAAAGGTAGAAATAGGAATTTGTGCATCTGCATGCATGTATTTGAAAAATCCGAATAAATTTTTCGCAAAATAAAACTTATGTTGGAATCAAGTTCAGCCTTAGATGTTAGTGCTGTGCAACTATAGAATGAAACTAGATAAATTTTAACATGACCTTTATGTGTTTTGCTTGTGTTGAGATTTGAATTTCAAATTCAAATAATTGAATTTGAAATTGAATTCAAATAAATTGCAATAAGTAAATAAAACAACCAAATAATGATTGAAATAATTTAAAACATCAAAACTATTTATTACAATTTATGAAATCAAATCCATACAATATCTTTATAAATTATGAGCTATAGACAAAGAAAAATTTACTTTATTGATATAATTTCAGAATTACATTGTCTTGTACAAATGTTTATAAAGGAAAAGTAAAAATTACAAAGTGACTTCTAAAAACTAAATCTTGTATTTCTTCTTCTTTTTATCCTTCATCTTCTTCCTGTTGATCTTCTTCTGATTATTGCAAACCTGCAAAACAAAAACATTGACAAGGTAAAACTAAAACAGAGGGTTAGTGTTAGATTATTACCCTCAGAATAACAGTGAGTTGCACTGTTAATAGCATCATAGGGTTAAAGGTTAATCAAGATTAGTATCTGTTCTTATTTGGCTAATCTAGCCTCAGCACAACATCATGGGCTAAAATAGCAACAAAATCCACTTGGCTAGTGAAAAGAATGGAAAAATCTGAAGATAACTCAAACCCACTCGATGCCCAGTTCACTGAACTGAAACAAGCAACCAAGCAGCTCAGTCATTCATGCAAATCACTGTGCTGTCACCAGCACAGAGAACACAAGCCAGGGAAGGGGATAAGAGCTAGCACAGCCGTAGCAGCAAGCAAACCATCATTTTTCACCTTCAAGCTAGCACAACTCGAGTTCATCAAAGAACTGAACTCAGTCCACCACAAATCACTCACCTCAACTAGTAATCACCATTGGAACCTTGCCAAAAGCAAGAGCAAGATGGGATAGCTCAAGTTTGGAGCAAAGGAGCCAGAAGGGCAGGTTAGAAGCTCAAGAGAGCCATCTGGAGCTGGAGAAGCAGGTCAGCAAGATAAACGAGGAGGAGATCCACAAGAAAAGTAGATCAAGCAACCAGACCAAGGGGACATTCACAAGTTCAGATTGATCGAGGCATCCCCAAATTAACAAGCAACACAGCACAGCCACCACCACACCTGACAAGAGGTGAATCTTTATTCTTCTAGCAAAAATAGATGCTAGTTATACATGGGGTTGGTGGAGTGTGTTCTCCCTCAGTAAGGCATAGGGATGCTATGCTTTGGTATCATGGGGAATTAACAAAAGTCATAAGCTAGCATCTGTTCTTATCAAATCAGAGCCTCAGCTTGTGCATCATTGGCAGGGGTGGTGTATCCCAAAATCTGAGCAAAGGCACATAAGCAATTGTTGCTTGGTCTCACAATTGTTGATAGCACAAATCCAGCACATGGTTGCTGGGCACAAATCCCTCAAGGGGAAGAGCACCTCAAACACAACTAAGTACCTAAATCATATTACCAACCCTAGAACTTAATTCTAGGAATTATTAGCCAGAATAACACAAAAGCCACTTCGGAGCTAACTGAAGATTTAACAAGATTGAACAGCAGCACATCTCTGAACTTAAAGGTTCAGAGTAGCACCTCTTATCACACTGTCAACTGACAGAACCTCAGATCCATATCACAGCTGCAGCCACCCACTAGCTAGAACATCTCCAGTAAATACTACAGAAGCATTTCATCATAAATCCAACATGGAAGTATATTCAGCAGTGGATAATAAGCTTACAGACAAATTCAGCAAGCTAAAGTATATGTAAAATCAATTTCTAAATAGGCAAATTATGTAGTAATGCATCTGAAGTAAATAAGCACTGCATGGTATTTAATCTCGCACTATTAGAGCATCAAACCATCTAAATATTCGTGGCAAGCATCCACAACATCATCTGGATGAGTTAATCATCTAGATTTCTTTCCTGAAATTAATTGACAGAAACAATGAGTGATCAAAATTGAATATTTCTTCAGTTTAGCCACTGGTCGAGACCAACCAGAAACCAACCAGCATGATTCCATGCATTAGTTCATCACCTGGATGAACTGGAGCAGTACCACAGACCCTAGAACAGCTAAGAATAATCTTAACCATGTCCTGTACCGAGAGCGAGATGAATTCAGTAAGGAGATAGTGAGGGGGCAGAGGAGAGATAAACCATACCTGACGCTCGGGCACGAACACCGTGGCGTGGCGAGGCAGTGCTCACGCTACCACGGCGGAAGCTACCGCGAGGACGACACCGACGAGCACCACGGCGACGGCAGCACAGGAAGCACCGCAGCAGCGGCGCATCGACCTGCGCCGAGCCACACCGGCAGCAGAAGTGTGTCGAGGAAGCCCTCGAGCACCAGAGCGAACGTCGAGGAACACCGGAGTGGCAGAAGAGAGCGAGCAGGAGTAGCAGCGGCGACGCCGGGGTTGCAGTCGCAACACTGCCATCCCGCCGGCTTCGAGGTCGAGGTAGGAGGACACGGAGGCGAGGTCGAGCCGGAGGTCTAGCAGGGGCTCGAGGAGAAGCAGCCGGAGGCGCGAGAGCACCGGAGCCGCGCCGGCGAACCAAGCTAGGGCTAGGGTTCCGCGGGCAGACTCAATTGCAGGCACCCGTAGACGAAATCGAGTTGGGGAATCGATGACGTAGGCGGAGCCGGAGTAACGCCGGGGAGAGGCGGCGCCGGAGGAGGCCAGGGCCGGCCGGAGCAGCCGGGGCGGCGGCGTATCGTCCGGACGGGAACGAGAGAAAGAAACGAGAAAGGGGATCGAGAGAGATACGGGCGTACGTACATGCTGGGTTCCAGTTTCAGTGTACGTGCGGGTGTTCTATGTACGATCCAGACCTGTGTACGTGTGTGTGCCACTAGGCCCATCATACGTTAGTTCAATAAACTATTCGGCCCAACTAAATAATTAGATTTTTATTTTCCTTAAAAAAAGAATTCACAAATAATTCTTTAGGTATCTTAAAATCCGAACTAAACCATTTCAAAAGTTTAAAATTAGATTCAAAATCATTTTAAGTACTTTATTAAGGGGGAATTAAATATGATGTTTAGGGTATTGGTTAACTCAAATAAACGTATTTAAAATTCAATAAGTCTTGTGTGAGAAAAGAAATGTTTGAAATTGAATAAGTTAAATACTTGAACTATTCAAACTTAAATGAATTTTCACACCAAAGTAAAGGTCACAAAAATCAACAAAAAAAAATATGAAACCAACTCTACAAAATATGAGGAATTTTATGTAAGTTTTATTTGAAGTTTTCGACAAACATTTTGTGGATAAAAAATTCAAGGATCCCTAAGTGGAAATGACTTGAAATTCTTTTTCAAAAACTATTTTCCTAAAATAAAATAATATGGGAAAATAAAGTCTTGAAGTTCAATTATATTGATCTATCTAAATTCAGTCACTTTGAATTTATTTCTCATAGAAATTGTTGCCGAACTATCTAAATAATTAAAAACTCTTAAACACTTGAAAATTATTAAAATCCACGACCTGGGAATTTTGGGGGTGACGATGCATCTCATGACTATGCATAATAGCATGCTGCTAGAGTTTTCAGTAGTCCTTATCGGGATTACATTGCTATTTTCAGAATTCGAGGTTTTATCGCAAACCCTAGAACCCCGAAGGGTTTGAACTGCTATTCCTATCCAAGGCAAGTTCACTCTTGCTCATGTCCTACTTGATTATGTTTATCAAAGTAAATGAAAAATACTATGGTTTATCATTGCATGAAAAAGAAAAACCTATCTTCGAATGATGTGAATTGCTATATATATATTGTTGGCTGGCAGATGGAACCATGGAATGATGTGGTTGGTGGAGGTTCCATTTGCACGGGAAAGTATTACCTAGGACTTAAGAACCAATGCCGTCAGCGTTCTTGCGCCGTAAATGAAGCGTTAACCATGAGACTTGGAATGGGACGGGAAAGTCATCTGTGATCTTCTCCCTTTCGCATGTCAACGGACTGCCAGTTCCTTAGGCTGTAGATCTTGCGGGACTACATGCACATGGGTGGGATCCCTTAATTCCCAACGGTAACTGGGGTCTATGATGGTCTGCAAGGGGATGCCTAGGTACCTACCGTGAGGGGTAGTGTATCAGGGGTTATTCTGCTATGCATGAATTGGGTGGGCATGCGGGGTTGTTGGAGAAGCACGGCGAATGGCTTGGATCAACAATCGGGCCCCACACCATAGGAAGTGTGGACAGGAAAGTACGCCTGGTTGTGCAACATGATGTTGGTCTCTTATGGGTAAAGTAACGCACCTCTGCAGAGTGTAAAAATGTGACATGTTACTCCACGTTCCAGGAAGGAACGGCGAACGCTGCAGGAAAGGAGGCTCCTCAAGGCCCTAGCACCTGTGAATGGATGACGGGCATAGTTTTCTGAAGATAAAATAAATCTTTTCCTAAAAATGTTTTACAAAGATATGCATGTTCATCCATGACCTTTTGGTATGGATGGTAGTTAGTGCATAAAACACCTTATTCCTGTTATATGAACTTGCTGAGTAACGCTCGTGTTGCTCATCCTTTCCTCCGTTGACCCCTGCTTAGATTATTGGAGACAGCTGAGGAAGGGCAGGAATCAATAACGATGTTGGTGAGATCTTCGGCAAGAAGTCAAATCAACCTGGTGGAGGCTGAAGGAGTCAACCTCTACTTTGCCGACGGATGAGTGGCGACAACAGTGCAACGGTGGACACGTCGACAATAATACCGATGGACAAGACGACTATAATTGGGTGGAGGAGCACCACTCTAGACACGGAAATTCCAGATGGACAGATTAGGGCTGTGACAACAGCAGTAGTGGATCAGAAGTTAGAGGTAGAGCTGATATTCAGTTTAGTACTACGACTTGGATCTTTTTGAGAGTTTCATTTGCACGAGACCTACTTCTGTATGTAAAGGAGGTTCTCGAGATTTTGTATTGAATAGTGTTGTAATCCTATAGTGTTACCTTGGACCAACTATGTTTCAGTTGTACTACTCTGAAGGATGTAATATTTACGGAATGGTCCTTCCGTGAGTATTATGTCAATGACTTGTACACTACAACATGCAGTGGTGTGCTGGGTCATTACAATTATTACCCTAATTTTTGTGCATATTAAATCAAATATTCACGCTTCTAGTCAAAACGACATCAAAAGATCCAAAATAATGTTTCATAACATAAGCAAACCTATTTTTTACTAACATTGGTTTAAAACATGTATTTTGAAAGCATATGCCTACGAAAGGAAGCGAAGATACGCTACTGGATCCCAAGATTTCCTGTTGTTACTGTTTCATTACAACTACTACACGCCCGTGGAGGAAGTCGATGATGAAAGGAATTTGAGCGATAAGAATTACCCGAGGAGGATGAACATGATGACAATACAAGCTACGAGGAGTATGACATTGACAAAAGTGATAGCGGAGGCGATGTGCTTTTAGACGAAGAGGCCGATGACGGTGAGACCGAGGAGGGAGAGGATAGTCATGAGAGTTAATAGTTTCTCCTCAAATTCTAAATCAAACAACTTAGAAGAACAATACATGGTAGGAGATCCACCTTTTCCTTGATTAACAAAAAACAGGGTGGTCTAACCCCAGAGAAAAAGGATTAAATTACGGGGCAAACACACAACCAAATAGCAAAGCGGTACCCAACCTGGAGGGCGACTAGGTAGGCAATTGTTCCTGTGATAGCATGGGCTGTAGTATTGCAAGTTGGTGGTTCCGACGTCGATGGCGTTGACGAGCAAAGGGATATCCACGTCGGGTAGAAGGCCGCTTAGGCACGCGCAGATTGCCATTCTCGGCACATCAAACTGTAGCTCGGATGGCTCAACCACCGAAGATGATCCAGGATCCGGACCAATACGTCCACCAAAAGAGACTGGGACCATTTCAACGAAATTTTGGACCCGACGCGAGTTAAAGTATATATTTTTATATTAATCTCTTATACTTTCTTAATTCTTAATCCTATTGTGGTCTTAAGAAATATATGTTGTATACGAGTATTTAGTTAGCATTGTTAATCACACATTATTTTTCTAAGTTGTTTTCTGTCATAAAGTTTCAATGTATACCATTGAAATATATCCGAGTTGCTAGTTTTTTCCTTTGTGAAATAATGCACTTTAAAAATATACAAAACCATCTTAAATGTGGAAAGACAAGAGGAAAAACACACACCTACCTGAACTTTTTACAAGCAATGAATTATATAATGCATATGTATATTATTGTGTGGATGTCCTTTTCCATTTTTAATATTTAATATATTATCGAGGATTCAAAAGTATACAAGCTAGCAAATATCATCATTAAGGGTGTAGTGTATGGCTATGTACGAAAATATGTAGAAACTTCTAATTATAAGTTTAACAATTAGCATGACCATTTTTTCCATAATCAAATGTGTCTTATATGTTATAAGGGATTAAGTAATAAGATCATAATATGTTGAATATCTACACTTGTTATTAAAATAGCATTGCATATCTCATGAGAACCATAATTAAAGTGTTGGTGTGTTAAAAATGTTCATTTAAGAAAATGTTTGTATGTGCAAAAGCAATTGTTGATGGCTTTCAAAAAATATTAATTATATTTGAATAAACATTTATTTATGTTTATCCATGTGCCAGATTCGAGATCTTATGGGTTTCAACTGTAGCCTACCCCAACTTGCTTGGGAATAAGGTAAAAAAAAAACTTGTTGTTGTTGTATATTTGAATAAACATTTATGTACTTGTCACACAAAATAATATCAGTAAGAGAAATGAAGACAAATTTTAGTCGAACAAATATTAAAATATCCAAATAAATAAAACCAGAACTAAAAGGATTCAATGCGATAATCAAATTGAAAATAAACAAAAACATGAAACAACAAAGAGAAAAGATAAAAATACTGGAAAATTAAAGGGAAAGGACAAGGAAAGAAAAACAACTCACCCATAACAGGCCAGGCTGATCCAATTGAGCTGTCGGCGAAGTGCTCTTGAGTGCGGTATAAGAAATACTATCTCCATTCCATAATTTTTGTCATCACTTATATATTTTAAAAGTCCGTGGCAACGGACACGCACGGACATTCGGCTAGTTTAAACAAAAACCGAGACATGAATTAAGAAACGGAGGGAGTACTGAGGATGGACCTGAATTTACAGTGTGCGGCTTTGTATTTTCCAGCCCAATCAACCTGTGAGAGTGAGGCAAAATATATTTTGAAACAACGCCGGCCCATGGCAGTGGCAACGGACGGTCCCGATTGTCCCACCGACGTGCACACACGGCTCTCCACTGATCGGTGCCCAACATTTATTTTCTCTGTAAATACATTTTTCTCGCGGAAAAAGGAACATTGTTTTCTCTTTAAGTTGAGCTATCGCCGTCAGTCACCGCGTGTGGTCGCCGGCTCGCCGCCGCCACGGCAATCGTGCCTCTTCTTCCTTCTCCCTTCCATAACCATACACCCACACCCGCCTCTACCTCCGATCCTCTGATCCCCACCTCCAGACACCCCATCCCAAGGGCAAAGGGGAGAGAGCTAGCTAGAGATAGAGAGGCGGGGAGCAATGGCGGTGGTCGGCGTTCTCGCGCTGCAGGGCTCCTACAACGAGCACATCTCCGGTGCGCGCCTCTCTCCGCGCTCGTGTGTGTTGGCGAGATGTTCTTTTATTGATTAAGTCGGTTGTCTGTCTGGGCAGCGCTGAGGAGGATCGGGGTGAACGGGGTGGAGGTGCGCAAGCTGGAGCAGCTGCAGGGCCTAGACTCGCTCATCATCCCCGGCGGCGAGAGCACCACCATGGCCAAGCTCGCCAACTACCACAACCTGGTAGTTTTTTTTTGTGTGTATTCGATTCTCCGTGCATCATCATTCCTGAAGTTCCGTTTCTATCGTGGAAGTAGTACAGCAAAATTGGTTGGTACACCTCCTGAGTTTCCGTTTCTGTTGTGGCACATAGAGTAATCGAAAATTGGTTCATAAACTGAAAATGCACAACAATGTCACAAGATTGTATTCGTTGTAGGATTGTAGGGTCAGAAACTCTAGATTGAACTGATAAGATTATTTCTAAGTTATAGTTTGTCATACCTGAAAATTGATTGAAGTGAATCGTTTTTCTCTTGTGGGAAATCAAGTAAATCAGTAAACTGCAAACTAGGGAAATCAAGTGGATTAGTATGTTCATTCTGAACAATTCCCTTTTGATCACACTAAATAAACATTCTTCCAATCGTTGTGCATTCTACCTTGTTTCTGATGAAAAGTTTATTCAGTGCATCCTTGCATTGGTCAGAACAAAACCGAACTACATGGAAGGCACATTTAGTTGCTCTTCTATGTTGCTGATTGCTGAAACTTGCACTTCTGAAAATGTTACTGCAATTGATATTTCTGCTAATAGTAGTATGTTACATTCTCGTATTTTCTACATTTTCCTGGACGTAGTTCTGGCACCGTACCCTGCAGCTCTAGCAGAGCAACTTGTAAAATATACTACCAATGGCTTTCTGCCTTATTATTTTACAAGGCCCTAGGAAATGTGATTATCCTTCTATCCTCATCTTCAATTATTGAGGAAGGGTTGTACTAGCTTGTAGACATGTAGTCCAGTGCTGGCAACCTGAAAGGAAGAATTTCTTTCCCTTGGTTTTTTGCTAAGGAGTGTGAGTGTCTGACCAAGAACACCATCATATTTTGACTTGCCAGTGACCACTATATTTCTCCCTGTTGTTGGAAAGACTGCTAGTGAGTGGGACTATGGCTATCAATTTGCACTAATTCAACATTTTTACTTCTGACAGAGTCAGCTTGTTACACTTTCATTAATTTATTACCCTCTTAAATGTTCCAACATTTCATTTCATCTGCTTTGCAGTTTCCTGCACTTCGAGAGTTTGTCGGTGCAGGAAAACCTGTGTGGGGAACTTGTGCTGGGCTCATTTTCCTTGCAAACAAGGCGGTAGGTATGTGGCTCACCAATCAGTAAATACTTTAGCTTTTCTTTTGGTGAGATTAATTGATGTAATGGCATGGTTATTAAATAATGTTACCTGTAGGACAAAAATTGGGAGGCCAGGAGCTTATTGGGGGACTAGATTGTACAGTCCACAGGAACTTTTTTGGAAGCCAGGTAACTTTGAGGACCATGCTGTATAGTTGATGGCTGAATAGTGTGAACACCCGTTTTATTGCAAACTCTTCTCTTGCAGGTGAGAAGTTTTGAAACCGAACTTTCAGTGCCAGTACTAGCAGAGATGGAGGGAGGTAGTCCTACATGCCGTGGAGTATTTATACGAGCACCTGCTATCTTGGAAGTAGGATCGGATGTTGAAATATTGGCTGATTGCCCTGTTCCTGCTGGTACACCTAGCATTACAATAACGTCTGGCGAGGATGTCGAGGTTTGCTTGTTGCTCTTTTGAGTTTGATCATAATGTTGCAATATACTTCAACTGCCAAAATTTGGTCTCTTCCGAAACAAAATAGATTTGTAAGTAAATGAATTTATAGGATGAGTGTGCTGGACACTACCGCTCTGCTCGTTTTCATCGAGGGACAACTTCTAAAGCTAAATTCCAACTAACATTTTGTCAAGGATTTATGTATTCAATTCCTTGCAGCTGTGATATGTATACTGTTTTTGTTGCATCAGACGTGTTTATTTGATTTTAAGTTTTTTTTATTTTAATACCGAGATTATAAGTTACCTGTTTTCTAATTGAGGTACTTAGCTGAAAAAATGTTTTGGAAAATGCTAGTACATGAGTAGCTTGTACGGTGATGAATTCCTTGTCCAAAACATACTCAAGATTACTGCATCTCTTCCGTGCACTGACAAGCAATGCGTTACTCTGGCAGGAAGAAGTGTATTCCAAAGATCGGGTAATTGTTGCGGTACGGCAAGGGAACATCCTCGCCACCGCTTTTCATCCAGAATTGACATCAGACTCTAGATGGTAAGACTTTTTTTTTCCATTGCATGTCATGTATTTTTGGTTTGTCACTGCTAACTCTGAAGCCCATGTCTGCGTAATACTCCTCTGACAGGCATCGACTCTTCTTGGATATGGGCAAAGAGTCCATGCAAATACCTTCTCCAGGCTATCCTCAAGAGACGCGGAAGGCTGGTCAAAGACTAGGCCTCTTGATCTACCCATATTTGAGTAGCAGCAAACAGAAGAAGACCGCCAAATACAGAAGAAAAAAGATGATAACTAAAATTTGACCATTCAGTTGGTGACAAGAAAGCAGCATAGGGTTGTTCTCCAGCCCAAATGACATTTCTGGTGTCAACACTGTACCAATCAAAATAATGAAACTGTCGCAAACATCTGTAATCTTGCTCTTGGATGCTGGCCAGTTGAATACAAGTGAATACACACACACTTCCTGCTGCTTTGTCTGGTGCTTTTGATTCCAAGTCATTCTGGCTAAATGACCTCTTGGCTTACCAGATCACACCGAAGTGGAGGAATATATTTGCCTATAGCACTGTAAGTTCTGCATGGAAACAGGGACTTAAACTGAAGTATTTTCTTGTAGAATTGGAACTAATTTAAATAGGAAACAGAAGTAGATGTCATGGCAAGACCACACTGCTATGGGCTAAGTAATTCCTGAAATCCTGAACAATAAGAAAAATATCTGACAGAGCAGGAGACGACAGTGTTGACGACGAGTTCACCACCTGTCGCTTACTTCACCGTCACTCGCGTAGCGTACGCCGGCCGTAGCACGGCTGGGCTCGCTGTCGCTACTACCCGCCGCACGCACATAGGTACGGCTCCACGGTACGAGGAAGGGCGGAGGGAGACCCAATCTGCCAATCAGAGTTGGCCTTTTGGCATGCTTGCACCTTTCTTCATGAGGCAGGCAGCCTTTCGGTTCAAAGCAAGGTAAAGTTAACCGGCCCCTAGCTATTGCTACCGCGTTCTGCTTGTCTGCGGAAACGAGAGTTAACAACTAATGCTAATCAACCCCGTGTCTCCATCTCGCTATTGCTACCGCAAGTATCTTCTTGGCTACATGTGCTTTCCTCTGCAAACGTGAACTCGACTAACAGTAACTGACGACTGCTGATGTGTCTTGACCATTAATTGGACATTAATCTGATGTTGGGATTGGATGCCGATCCTGTACTGAAAAATACACGCACCAAACTTGTGTAGATCCAGTGAATGAAACGGCCACTGTACCAGCGGTAACTGACTTGTTTTCTCATGTGTCGTTTAACTGATTAATAAGCGACGCACAGTCGCACAGTCATTTTCCATGTGTACTCGTCCAGCGTATAATGGCAGAATAGATCGTAGACCCTGGAGGGCTGGAGCCTGGAGGTCGGCAATGGCCTCAGCTAATTCGGCGCTCGCGTCAAAGTTCATGGCCTCTACGTTCTTCCCAAAAGCTTGCATCAAAGTTCAGTCGGCCCAGCCTGTTGCTCCGCTCCACACTAATTACTGGATCCGCTAATTGCTCCATGTCTCTTTTGTGTCTAGATAAGTTTGCATCAACAATTTTGCTCAAGACACGGAAGCTATATTTGGAGTACTTTCGCATTATTCAAGGATCTAGTTGGCGTGTTCGTTTTCCCCTTCCTTGCTACAGTAAAAGGCGGAGCAAAAGGCGATCTTGAGTGCCGCCGGCGAGTTCGCTGGTTCCCTCCGCCTCCGGCGCCGCCATGCGTCGTGAGGTGGGGGAATCGTCGGATCTCGTCGTGCGGAAGTAGTTTAGGTCTAGTTAGTCTAGTTTCCGTCTTCCTCGTCGGCGTCGCTCCGGTGGTGATGAAGGCGATGGTGAAGAATAAATCCTCCACTTTCTTTCTCCGGCCCGGCGGCGCGATCGCCGGGAGGGAGGTGGAGTTTGTGTTCTCCGTGCTGGCGGCCATCATGGCGACGTGGGCTGCTGTGCATCTTGGAGTTCTTGTCCTTCGGGTCGGTCGCCATCGCGTCGTCTTCTTCTTCAGGGGCGACGTGCGGCCCGTGAGGTGGTGTGTGGTTTGTCAGGTACGCTTCTCTGTCCTTGCTTCTCTGGCCGGCCGTGGCGGCGAGGGGAGAGCTCGGTGGTTGTTGGCGTCCTGGTTTGTTGTTGGTGGAGGTGGTGGTCTTCCTTGATGTTTCTGCTCCGGCCGGCCGTGGCGGCGAGGGGAGTGGTTGTCTGGAGACTGGGTGTTCTTGGTGGCTGGCCTGGTCGATGCGGAGGCGGCGGGAAGATGGGTGGATTAAGGAAGCGAGTGCTTTGGCTGTGTACGTTCATCGAGCTGGGTGTCCGTCGCGTCGCGGCGGCCGGTTTTGCAGTCGACTACAACATGTGGAGGTGCTTTCTTCCCCGGGATTGGCGGTGCGGCGACTCCGGCGGAGACTGAGGTGTTTGGGGCGACGGGTGGATCCGTTTGTGTTTCTTCCAGGTGGCTCAGGGTGTTTAGTGCTTTTTGCTGGGTCTCGTTGTAATTTCTGGTTCCTTCTGGACCTGTCTGTAAGTTGTACTGAGCTTCCTTTCTATATCGGATCCTGTTCAATAAAAAACTATATTTGGAGTACTTTCATCGTGCTAGCTAAGGAGGTTAGCGAATTTGAAAACCATTTTGGACCAGCACCGGGAACAAGCCGAGGGCAGAGCACGTGATCTTTACCGGCCGTCGGCCGAGAGCTGTAGTTTCGGGCCAAGGTCTCGGTCGGACGGCGGCTCGACTCCGCCGGCCATCGCGTGCTGTGCTCATGATAACGATGACCCCTCGAGAATCCAACGGCCGTGCATCTCCGTTCCGGTCCGCAGCGGCGCAGCCCACAAGGTTTGCCTGTAGCCCACCGGTATCCTCAGACTCTACGGGCGCCCACCACCAACCTCAACCTGACTCGCCAGTCGCCGACCGCCGATCGCCTACCATTACACGAAGCCACGAACCCCGCCATAATACAAGAAGCTGAGGAAAAACACAGGCACACAGCCACATAGACTGAACCGCCGAAGGGAACACCGGTTTACCTGATTTGTGCTGCTCAATGGACACATTGGGAGGTTGAGATTATTCGGTACTGTGTATCGGGCTACTCCAGTTTGGAACGAAAACATGGCCAATAAATTCAGCACAAGGTATCATATGTCCAACATCAGTAGAGAACCCCAGGATGTCGATGTTTTTTTTATTATTCAACAAAAAAAAAACTCTGGTGACATCCACTACTAGTGGGCACATGTTTGAAAACAAAGATATCCAGTACTACTACCACTACTATTAGGTAGTAGTATTTTGGTTAATCGCCAAATAGAAAACTCTATGAATAGAAATCTGTACCCGCTTTGGTGAGATTCGTTTGCTAAACTTTTCAAGTGTTGGCTACATATCGAGATGTTTTGCAACAAAATACTAAGCCGTTTACCCCTACTAATAGCATTAACAATTAGTGTTTCTTTGATTCGCTGGATGCCAATAATACATCAATATGAAAATGTAGGATTTTTCTTTTGACGGGAACTTCGGCGGGAAAAGCCAGCCTGCATCATTTTCTTTTCATTTATTGAAAGTTTTGGGATAAAAGAAACTAACTAACACAAAAGGGAGATCTTGGGGGGGGGGGGGGGGGGGGGGGGGGTGGGGGAACTTTACACAGGGTTTATGAACACTAGGCGAGGAAGTTGTAGGGATGAGGCCAGGTGGTATAGCATGATCCCCCCAGTTGATGTACTCCTCGTGACGGTAGATTCGGGGAGACGACGATGGCGACTTCGTGACCGTGGTGGCGCATGTTGGTGGGCGGCGAGTCTGGGAATGTCGAGGCTTCATCCTTGCGGGGCTTCTGTGCTACAGATCGCCTAGGGGTGTGGATAGGGTCTTCGGGAGAAATCCTTTGTCGGCTCGCCCGACACCGACGCGGTGCCGCCTTCGGGTGGCATCATTCTTTCCTGAAGGGCGTCGTGGCTACCCTTCGTCCACCTCCCTCAATGTGTCGGGGGAAACTCTAGGGCCAGTGCGCTGGTCCGGGCAGCAGTGTTTGCTTTCCTAATTGAAGGTGCTGCTTGGTACTTGACGATTCGGTGCTAGGAGCGTGGTGGTACTTCTTCGGTGGGTGTAGTGGTTGCGGGTCTCCAT
The DNA here is from genome assembly GCA_947311845.1 of Poa pratensis. Taxonomy (NCBI): domain Eukaryota; kingdom Viridiplantae; phylum Streptophyta; class Magnoliopsida; order Poales; family Poaceae; genus Poa; species Poa pratensis. Next base: position 14,117,453 of record CAMZMU010000064.1, read on the forward strand.
CGCTTAGTCAATCCGGATCTGTCTCCATTTTGTTTCTTCTTTTCTTCGTTTGGGCGTGTGTTTGCTGCTGCCCCAGCATGTTGTTTGTTTCGTGTCTCTTGTTGGTTATATCGGTGGTTGCTCTATTAATATAGCGGGGCGAAAGCCTATTTCGGATGATCCCCCCAATCAGACATCATGTTTTTTGTCGTAGGAGAGAAGCAACGGTGAGCCCAAGACATGAGGTCGTGAGAACAACGTCTAAGCACATCTTTTGGATCTTCGTCTTCATTGTTGAAAACCTAATTGTTCAGTCTTTTCCAAATGTTCTAGAGGAAGGAGATGATGAGAGAGGTTCAGACTTTGTTAGCGTCTGAATGACCCAAAGGCCGGCGACGTAGTAGCATTGATGGACGATGGTAGTGCATTCCATACAACATAAACATTAGAAAGCCCCTTAGTGTGCTATTTTCATTTATATGAAAGAGATAGTATGTACAAAAGGGGGGAGAGAGAGAGGGTAAGATAGATAGATAGATAGATATAGAGAGAGAGAGAGAGAGAGAGAGATTACAAAAGCAAAACACAAATCTTGAAGGCTCAATCTAATCCGTCATCCCTTCCTTTAGCAAGGCTTTGGCACTATGCATAATTTGGGAGAGGTTTCTTTAAACATATCTAATATGTATCAAGATATTTTTTAGCACTATCAATGTATGAGAAGTATCTTTTTGTGGCATTCGGTTGTTCGACCCCTTCTTATGTCATGGTCTTTCGCTTTATATAAGCGTAGGTCTTGGGAGTCTGCAGGCCTCTTTGATTCAAAGGATTTGCATCGGAAATTTGTAGGAATCAAATCCTTTGGAATGTTTCCTATGTTGGTCATTTGATTCATAGGATTGAACCCTTAGGATTTTTTCCTAGGGAATCCTTTGCACTATCTTTTCATAGGAATTCTAACATCCACTCAGGGCCTCTTTGGATCATAGGATTAAGAAACATAGTAATAGAAAAAACATAGAAATCCCACAGGTTTAACAGTGTAAAATATAGAGTTGTAAAATGCAGAAAAGTTACAGGAATAGTCGTTTGGATGAAATGCATGAAAATCACAGAAAAAGTGCCTTGATCCTACGCATTTGAGTCTAAAAAAGTGGTTGGGGTGGATGTTCAAATTCCTATGGAACTGAGGCATAGGAATCCAATCCATAGAAATTTGGGTGGTACCATTCCTTTGATCCAAAGGCAATCCATAGGAAAAAATTCTAATGATTGAAATCCTACAAAAATCCTATGAAATTCCTACTATCCAAAGAGGCCCTCAAAGCTCTTTTTTTATGATCCTTTACTTTTCCTATGATGGAATCAAACAAATTTTTGCGCATATCAAATTCTGTAGGATTGAGGGAAGACATGTCATTCCAATCCTACATTTCTCCTATTCCCGCGTTGTGAAAATCCTACGAATAAAAGGAGCCATGCTTTGTGTACGGAGAGAGCTCCATATCTTGTATGTCAAGTCTTAGAGAGATCCTCCATATCTTGTAGTCTGGTATATGGTGTCTTGATTGGGTTTCCAGTTATTGCACGACAAGTTAGGTCGGTGGAGTCCCTAGATGGCCACCGATAACCTTTACGACGTGGCATGGATACGGTGCATTTCTGTATACTACAGAGACACAGGTTGATACCATATATCTTGGAAAGGTGCTCAATGATGGCGGTGTCAACAAACACATCTTTTGTTCAACTATCTTCATAGTTCCTGGCGTAATGACACCAAATATGACAAATTAACAGGCCGCGCCCTCCGGAAGAGTACCACCACGCTCCTAGCGCTCCAGAGCGTCTCATACCAAGCAACACCTCCAAGAAGGGAGCGACAACGACGACGCTGCTGCCCGGACAGTTCCTATGGTTTCCACCTGGTGTGTCCTAGGGTTTCCCCCGGTATGCTGAGGAATGGAAAGGAGGTGGCCCGACGCCCTTTAGGAAGGATGGCAACACCCCCAGGCGTCACCGCGTCAGTGCCGAGACGGCAGAGATTTCTCCCAAACTCCAAAGAACCACACCGAGACACTCCGAATAGCTCCACCAAACTTGCTGCACACCAACGCACGCCACCACGATCTTGCAGATATCCCCCTTTAAAAGGATCGTATGACACCTAGAGGGGGGTGAATAGGTGCTACTTTAATTTGAGTACTTTTTCAAATTAGGCTTGACACAAAAGGTAAATTCTCTAGATATGCAACTATGGTGAATTTACCTGTATGACAAGCTAGCAACTAAGCAAGATACATGAAGTAAAGACGGTAAACAAGGATAGAGGTAACCGAAGGTGAAAGCACGCGGAGACACGGATGTATTCCCGAGTTCCTCCTTTTTAGGGGAGTACGTCTCGTTGGAGGGGTGTGAGGCACCACAAAGGTCGATCTCAACGCCACAAAGGCTCACCCTATTCTCCGATTAACCGTACCACAAAGGTTTGGTTCACCTTCCACTATTGGAAACCTTCAAGGCGGATTCTGGAGCCTTTACAACAACGATCCAGGGCACAACCCACAAATGGGTTGGGGGCTCCCGAATAGCTACAATCTGTCACAAAGACAATCAAGTAAGTACAACAATGAGCTAGGTTTTCCCAATGGAAATCCTAGCAAAGGGTCCCTCAAGTGAATGAGGGGGGAATGAAAAACGGCTCGGTGAAGATGTAGATCGGGATCTTCTCCTTCAATCCTCCAAAGATCAACGAGTTTGGGTGGAGGGATTGGGAGATCTAGCAAATCTTGAGCTTGCAATAATGGTGTCTTCAAGTTTGACCAAGCTTCTTGGCTGGAGGTAGGTGGAGGGGTATAAAGGAGGGGTATTTATACCCCTCCCAACAATCTGCCCGTTGCAGAAATCTTCAGGCCGGATATATCCGGTCATAGGTCCAGAAATTTCCGGACACCGGAAATTTCTGGTAAAATGTCCGGACAAAATTCCAGTCTCGATGCAGTAGCAAATTTCCACTTCGACTTAGCCGAAAAAATGAGGTCCAGAAATTTCCGGTCTGGACACCGGATATTTCCGGTCCTCCCAAAAATCCTGCAAACTGCATATTGCATAGCTCTCGATTCTTTTTGTCGAACACACGGTGGCATACTTAATGATCTTATACTGAAATCATTTGACACACGGTTAAAAGTATCACTAGTGTTGTTAACTAACACACAAAACATGAGGGATCAAGAAATGCCCTTTCACCCTTGTCGCTCCGAGGCCCCTGACAGGAGGTCGGAAAAACTGAGTAGAAGGAACCCGACGAGGGTCGGCGGCACAGCGACACGCGAGAGGGAACTGCCTCCACTGCCAAACGGCAGTAGCCGATCGGATGCAGCAGCAGGGCAAACCAGGCCCTCACTGGCGCGGCCGAGCCCAAAAGGGCCCGTAAAGCCCCGCCACAGCAAGGGCACCGCCGACGCCGCCAACACCTGCAGAAGCCACTACTCCTCCGTCTGCCGGGGGAGCACCCACGCTGGACGACCCGTCCAAGCCCGGATCAGGCCCGAATGGGCCCAGATCTGAGCCCTAGGGCGCTGTCGGCCGCGCGCCGGTGACCAGCGGGCCGCACACGGCTACCAGAGTCCCCCGCAGCCAACGACCGCACCACCGCCGCCATGGCCGCCTGAGACGCGCCAGATCAAATACGGGTCAAAACGCACCGTCGCGTGTGCCGCGGGCCGCGCTGCCAGCCACCCACGCGCGGGGAGAAACCATCCAGCCACCGCCGGCGCGACACCGCACAGGCAGCGCCCGGCAGCCCGGCCCGTCGGCGACAGGGGAGGGGAGGCAAGGAGGGAGGGAGAGGTGGCGGCGGGATTAGGGTTCTCCCTGCTCGCCCGCGCAGGGGCGAGACATGAGGGTGGGGGAAGAAGGCAACTTAGCAAAAACACGAGAGATCATAAGATAAGCATAACAAATATGACCAACTTTTTCTTCAGTCGGGGGCAAAATCTTTGCCCCAATATATTAATTAATAAGGAGTTTGATAAGAAAAATAAAAATAAATTATTAGAACCACTTTCACAATATGATTTCACTCAAGCGCTTAGCCCCGGTGACGACCCAAAGTTTAGCCTCACTTTTAGTCTCTCCAAAATGACCATAGTGGGAGAATGCTTATTACGGAAGACTTTGACATTTATTTCATTCCAAATTTCACAAGAAATGCAAAGTGAGGGGACCAATTGCCTTGCGGGTTTACGGTCATGCTAATCTACCAACTTTGGAGAAATTAGGTCGACCAAAGATTTGTGTAGTCTACATGCTAATTTACATTTTGGAATGTGGTCTACATTTGTAACATCACACATATCAAGACAAAATGAGTCTACATCCTAATAAATAAAGTTTTATATAACACTACACATATGTTACTCCCATTATATAAGTAGTAACATAGCGTAGTAATATCAGTATGTTACTACTCTATGTTACTCCCACTGTAAGCAGCCTGATGTTGTATCGGAGGCGATGTTAGGGTCTGTCGTTGGAGCTGGAGGCTGTTTTCGGCGGCCGGTCCTTAAAAAACATAACGTTGATCATGTTCCGTTGGAGGCGCTGTTAATAGACGGAAAATGTTCAATCAATGGTTAATTAATAACTGAAGCTGGAGTATAACAAAAATCTAGGAGAGCAGGACACGGCCGTCAACGACGACATCACCGGCTGTCGCTTGCTTAGCGTCTCTCGCGTAGCTCACGCGATGGCACCTCGTCTCGCTGTCACTCCTCCCACCCGCCGCACTGACAAAAAGGCCCCGTTCACCTTCCACGTACGGCTCCACGGTTTGAGGACGGGCGGAGCAGATTTGACCCATACGCACGCTTGCCCTGCAGCTCTCCACACCATGACTGCATGGCATTTCTCCAACAAAGTATAAGTGGGTTTCGACTCCAACAGGTAAAGTATAAATCAGCTTCGAGCAACAACGAGAATTAACAACTACCGCTAGTTACCAACTCCGTATCTCCAATCACTTTAGCTAGCGAACGGATCTGTGCTTTTCTTCCTCTGGTTTCCGTCAAATGACAAAGGAAGGAAAAACATATGCATGTGCGCCCTAGCTTGAGCTTGTGGCCTTTGTCTGCTCGAACTTGAGAGCTTGATTGGTGTAGTGTAACCAGAAATAGGAGCTGAATTTGGTTCCCAGCACTAGGTGCTGGAGAAGTGTTTTCGCCTACGCACTTGAGCTGGTGCATACATGCACAGTAGACAGAATGACTGACTGCTGTGATGTCTCGACCGTCAACTGCACAATACTGTGCTCGGTTGGGACCTGGACGCCCACATCACTCCGTTTCTGAAAAACACTGTCCTGGAAATAGTATAGCAGATCCAATTGAAAGGACGATGTCCACTAAGCTAGCTGCAGGCTATAGGATTCTGAATTTCTGATAAACGGAGACTCCATATGTCGACTAGACACGGCAAGTTCCATAACAATTTTCGTCCGCGTGTGTGACTGTCGTCGTCACTGGGAGCAGAACTCGATCGTGGTCTTGATCCGGGCGTGGCGTGGCCATGCAACAACACTACAGGAGGAGGGGGAGGAGAAGGAAGACACTGTCTGTAGGCTGTAGCTTGGGCCAAGTTCTCGGCCGGCGGCTCTACCGCGCCGTCCGTCCACCGCGTGCTAGCTGCCATGGCTGACCCCTCGAGAATTCAACGGCCGCGTATCTCCGTTGCAGTCGGCAGCGGTGCAGCCCACAAGATTTGTGCGTAGGTAGCCACCGGTATTTTCCGACTCTACGGGCGCCGGCCCACCGTAAAACCTCAACCTGAAACGCCGGCCGGTTGCACGTACGAGCTCACAATCTCACATAGACAAGGCCGGTTTCCATGGCCTGTGTTGCTCCATGCTTCTGCCTACGTATACGTGGTTTCGCAGGAATTAGTTCTAGGCGCAGCAAACACTAAAAAAAAAAAAAAAGTATGGTCTACTCGATGTATCTACCTATCGCAGTCAAGCAGTGCAGCCGAGCAGGGGGCAACTCAAGTTCGATATAAAACTAAAACAACTCATGCTCACTCTACTGACTGGAGAAGGTTGAGAGCACACCAGATGTATCCACTGTTTGGCCTTAAAAAATGATATCCACTATCTATTAGGTAGATAGACCGATGAATAGAAAACACTATCACCAAAAATCTATAACCGCTTCTGTGAGATCCGTTCGTCAAACATTTCAAGTGCTGGTAAGCTTTTAGTCCTTTCTGGATCTGGATAATGCTACTTGCTGTGCAACTCTCCTTACAAAATTACCAACATGGACGATAAGATAACCTTTTTTCGATCAAATATAGCGTTAAACTTTTTAATCCTAACAAGTAGAGTAACAACCAAAACATAAATGAGTACGCACAAGCTAATTGAATGCTCTGACGTGTTTGCGTGTGTGTTTCCAATAAGATGAATTGTGTATACCGAGCGCCCTGGCGTTTTGCATGGGACAAATTTCCTTTTGCATAAACGGCTGAGTAAAGCTCGTCAGAAGCGGCTAAACAAGGCTTACCTACATTTGTTTGATGCGGGTGACTGTACCCTTAGCTTGCAACTTTTTGAAATCTTCTCGGAGGATAACACTTTAACAATTGGTATCATGATTTTCCCAGTTACAACAACCAATAATGTCACGCTAAGCATGGCTTGTCGCGAACAAATCTCACAGCTTTTTCCCAGTTATTACAACAACCAATAATGTCACGCTCTCGGACGATCGAGAGCACCCCGTCACGTGAGATCCTCCAAATATCCAAACCGCCTCCATCAGCCTCTTCCGCTAGTGCTAGCTACCGGATGCTCGATCGTCTGAGACTGAGAGCAAGCTCACGTGAGCCTCTGTGTCTAGGCGATCTACCTAGCTACCTCTGGGTGGCGTGTTGCGTGGTCAATCAAAAGCAAAGTATTTTTTTGAAATGATTTTTTTTTGAAATGGCGCTTAAACAAATTTTCATCTATTAACAACTGCAAAAAAAATTAACCTGATCTGTCCCCTCCCAAAACGTCACACTAAAAGGTGTTTTGAAAATCTAACACTCTCTAAAAATCTCAGAAAACATCATTCACTTAAGGCTTATCTTAAACTGCAAAACGCAGAAAATTCTAAGTTATTTTTAATAATCCATTTGATATGACGTTCTTCAATCTCAAAATCCCTAGGAATCTCATAATACGCCAATTGATATGGCGTTTCTCAACCTTAGTGCCTCTGAAAATCTCATAATACGTCAATGCGAATGGCGTATTCTGAGATTCTTAGACACACTGAAATTGAAAAACGTCATATCAAATGGTTTATTTCAAATCAGTTAGAATTTTTTTGCATTTCGCGGTTTCGGACAAGCCAAGGTGAATGGCTTTTTTTTAGATTCTCATAACCTCAGAATTTTTCAGAACGCTAGAGCGAAGGGCGTTTTGGGGAGTAACCCGACCTAGCCGGAAGTTTTTTTGAAAAGCCATTCGGGCATGTACAATGGTTGATATGACTGTGTAATTGAACACACACAAAAATAGAACAATGAAGATCAAACACACATAAATAAATCAACAATAAATAGTTTAATTATTATTACAACTCAAACAAATAGTTTATCATCAATACAACAAATAGTTCATCAACAACAAATAGTTCATCAACAATACAACTAACATACAACGACCATACAAGATCAAACTAGTTTTGTTGGCCCCTCCATGACCACCACTCCTTGATGAGATCTTTTTGAAGCTCATCGTGCGCATCGGCTTGTCGAATGGAATGATAAGAGACAATAAAACATGCCACCCTCTCTTCCCTCCTCCGCACTCGCATGGGACATCCCATCAACTAATAGTTAGAGTAGTCTAAATCTTGCCCACGCTCATTCTCGATGATCATGTTATGCACGATCACACAAGCGTTCATGATATACCAAGTATATGTTGATCCCAAAATCTAGCCATTACTCTCACAATAGTAAATTGGGCTTGTAAAATCCCAAATTCTCTCTCCACAACTTTCCTATCCGCTACTTATGGAATCCGTGTCATCAGTGGTGACCATTGAAGAACATTGATATCAATGCAAGACCTGGGTATTCCGAAAAAAGCATGCAAAATCCAAGTCTCATGATTGGCCACGGCTTCAAGGATGATAGTGGAATCATTTTTATGGCCTTGGAATTGTCCATGCCATGCCACAGGAAAATTCTTCCAACTCCAATGAAATGCAATCAACTGAGCCAAGCATACCTGGAAACCCCCGAGCTTTGTTGAACTCCAAAATCCTAGCCGTGTCTCGAGCATTGGGGGCTATCAAATATTGCTCACCGAACACTTACACAATTCCAACTACAAAGTACTTGACACACTTGATGGCTTGACTCTCACCCATTGCGAAGTGGTCATCAACTAGATCCGCCGGAATACCGTATGCCAACATATGCAAGGCGGCGGTCACATTTTGATAGATGAATGCCCATGTTCTCCGGCAGCATTCCTTCTTTGCTGAAAAACCCGATCATGCTTCATCAAACACTCCGCGATGTGCTTGAACAAGTTGATGCTCATCCTAAAACGGCCAAAAATAGCGTTGGGGTGTGGGAGTCTCCACAAAGTAGTGCCACATCAATTTGTTGTGAGCTTCGATCCTTTCCATCCACAACTTCTCTCAACCGAAAACTGAACCACCGTGCTTCGGCATTTTATTCGCGTGCATAGCCAATACCAATGCTATGTTCTCCTCTTCTTTAAAGTCTCCTACTTCATCGGAAGGATGAACTCATGTACAAACATAAATTCAGACTAATTAAAACTACCAACAACACTCACAAAATCCATTTACAAACATAGCATCGGCGGCAATACATACCTTGTAATGGTTTTTTCAAACACCTTGTGTGCGCCGAGTTGCTTGACGGCCGACGAGCGCCGGTCGTCAGGCTTTTCAGTGCGCTGGAGTCGGCTGCGGCGAGCTGGAGCACCTTTTTTGGCCTCCGGCACCCAAAAACGACGGTTTTTTACGCATGCAGCATATATAGCGCGACTGTTGCAGATGGCCTAAGAGATCACATCTTAGTTAAGAGAAGGCAAACATATTTTCTCCGTTTCTCTCTGTTCCAAATTATCGCTAAGATACCGCTGTTGTAGTGTTGTACATGCCCTTAGTATCTGAAAGTTTGCTTAAAACTCAAACTCATTTAGAAAGAAAAGATACTCACCGACGGCACGGTCCAGCGGCGACCGACCGTCGACGTCGTGCCTAGCACTATACGTGCACCGTATACAGACCGAGATGGCTAGCTGTTGCGCGAGCAACTGCTCGCGCGGTCAGCGACGACGCGCACCACGTGGGTGGGACCCACCCACGTCTTCTTCCTCCTCTCTTATCTTCTCCACACGACCACACCCGCACGTTCTCTCCTCTTCCCCCAATTTCTCAAAAATTTCTCCATCTCCACGAGCCGGCGTCGGCGAGCAGAGGAAGAGCACACACGCATGCACGTCGGTGGGTCCCACCACGTTGCTTCCTGTAACATCCCAAATTTATAATAAGGATTAATAAGACCCAAAATTCAGAACCAACAAAAACTTTTTGAATTACTTCACTAATGATTGTGTTTTCCCTTATAATGTTCTGTTTAACCTTGTGTGACTTGAATGTTTAAATTGTTTGACTAGTAAATGTCAACTCAAGAAATCAACCTAAGTAAAAATATATTCACAACTCTGGTGACCATGTTATGACAAGAATATATTCCATATATCTTTTCCATTCCTATGTTGGCCAAAAGTCTATTTCAATAATGATTTGGTTTTAGCAACAAATAAAATATCCTTTAAATTGAGACAGTAAAAGTATTTCCAAAATTATGGGTTTCCAAGAATATGGAGATTCATATGATATCTCCTACCTATTCTTCAACCTTGATAATTTTACAATTCCTATTTTTAAAACTCCTATGTTTCAACTCCATTTTAAAAGGAATACTTGTGGGGAATATATTACCTCACATATTTCCCTTTATTAAACCATTTTGAAAACTATTAAGTTATGAGTTGATATATCCCTTAAACAACATCTTGTCATAATTGAGTGTGACCAATTTTACAAAATAGCATTGTTGATTATGGAAAAAGGTGTGTGATTTATTCTTGTGGTTTGAAGTGTGTGGTCTTGTGTGAGATGTGGATATTGTTGTGTTGTTGATATTGTTGTGCTGATGCTATTGCTGTGTTATTGCTGTTGTGTGTGATTTTCTTGTGAGGATACTTCCTCAGTGTTGTTATTACTAAATTAGGACACCCTTGGCAACCAAATTTGGAGTGCGACTTGAAGAGGAGCAAACCCTCTAAAATTATGCACCCAAGTTAAACTCCTAAAATCTAGGGAGATGATCTCGATAAAACTCCCCCTCTACCTAATCCTCTATTCTATGAAAACAATTATACTTTCTTTATCAAAATTCTAGAGAAGGAGATGGAATGATAATCCTCTCCATTTCATATCACTCTCTCCTCCAGAAAACCTACTTGTTGATTCAAAACAAAACCCTCCATTCTTTTATCAAAAAGGAAATGAAGGTCATGAGTTAAAAATGATCTTCATAACTAAGTTCCCTCCCAAATTCTCTATTTTCTCCAAACCAATTTTCCCTCTATGAAAAGATAAATTATTTTGAAGCTACCTTATTTGTCAAAGAAGTTCCAAAAGTTCAAAACCATATTTTATCACTGGTTTTAAATATTAAAGGAGTATCAAATTATTAATTTCCAAAAATTGATTTATTTAAAACCTATGAACCAAAAATTGGAGCAAAACATTTTATTTTGCAAAACCAATTTCTGTGGAGCTTCCTCAGGTATTTGGGAGGCTACCTGAATTTTCTCAAATTTTTGTAAAATGTTTAGACACCCCAATTAAATCCCGGAGACCCTACTGGTTTTGAAAAGGAATTAAAAGAATTAGACGAGGACCTATCGGTGAGAGGAGAAAGAAGTTCAGGGGGCGTTTTGCAAAACCTTCGTTGACCTCTGTTGCAGCAACGCTGCACGCCACCGACGCCATGCTCCCTCGCCGATGTCGCCGTGCTCCTCACGCCGTCGTCGCCGTGTCCCCGCGCCATGTCAACACCGCAGGAACCCCTGCCTCACGCCTCGCCCTGGGAGGATAAGAAGCACGCCACTCCACTGCCTCCTCTGCCACCGTGCTCCTCACGCCGTGGTCGCCGCGAGCACGCCACCGTGGCCCTCCCTCCTTGCCCCTGGGAGGAGATAAGAGCACTACCCCACGCCACCACTCTGCTCCCCCATCCTCACTTTCCCCTCTCCCACTCTCTCGCTCTCTCCCCACTTCTCTTTCTCCTCACCACGAACCGAACCTCAGCTGAAGCTGCCGTCGCGCATCGCCGGCGAATGAGAGCTCCCCGAGCGAATCCAAGGGCACAGGAAGCTTCGCCTCGTCGTCCTCTGCAACTTCGTGCAGGGAATCGCTGCAGTCCGCCCGGGATCGCCGTCGCCGTCTTCATCCCCTTCCTCTCTGGCCGCCGGCTTGCGAGCAAGCTCGCGAGCGCCACGGACATCCTTTCTCTGCCATTTCTGTGTCCATGTTCTCCCCTTGCTCTGCTCCCTCTCATGCGCCTCTTCCTTTTTCCCAGGGATCGCCGGAGCCGTCGCCCCGACCTCGCCGTACTCCTGCTGCCTCGCTTGCTCTGCTCTCTGTGTCGAGGAAGAAGGAGACAGGCCCGTAACGTTTCGCCGACGTAGGTGGGCCGCGAGCTGGGCCACTCCCTGCACTGCACGGCCCAGATCCAGCAGATCCAGCCCGATGACCCCTTTTTTTTTAGGTGGTTCATTCTATTTCTTTGTAGATCCATTTCTAGCACTCTGGATTAAATCGTTTTAAAATAGTTTAAATGCAAATCTGGCCAAACCAAAAATCACAGTAGTAATTTTATAAGTTTAGAGACGTGTGCAACTTGCAGATCTGAAAAATATGAATTATTGTAGGTTTGATAAATGTTTTCTTATCACTGATCTGAAACACTGTTTTCTTAATAACTTGAGTTTGGTTACTCAAAAATTTGTGAATCAAAATGTTTTAGAAAGCTCTTCACATTACCTTTCAGTAGAAATTGGTCTCATGTGTTTTGGTTGCTTAAAACAAAAGTTCTATTGATTCTTGTAAACACACCAGTAGCTTTTTATGATTTTTGTAGATTTTTGTGAATTGATTTTTTTAGTAAATCCAATTGGATTGTCTTCTTTGTGTGTAGGGAAACATATCCCTAGCTTGGTTTGAATTTAGGAGTCACTGATTGACTGTGGTGCTAATTATAAGTTTTAGGCCTTTTCTGCCTATTTGTATAAGACCTTTATTAATTGTTGTATTATAATGTTATTGTTATGAATGTGTTTCCTAGCATCTATAGATGTGATACTATCTACTAGGAGTGTGTTAGCTCTGTATTATAGCATTTTTGGAAAAAAGTTTAGTATTGCATTTCGTTATCTAGTGTTAATATTACTAGGGTAGTATTTTCCTAGATTCCCCTAGTTAATAGGACTTGTTTTAGTAGAAAATCTTTAGTGTGACGTTTGTTTTAGTTAGTATTGCTAGATCACCAGTAGCATGTCATATTGCTACTGGTTTGATAACATGTCAGGAAGAGTTTAGTGTTGTGGGTGTTTATTAGGGAATAATATCACTAGTATGGATATTTCCTAGAAATTCCTAGTATTTAGGATTTGTTGGGGACAAAATCATTTGTGTGCTTGATTTTAGAAAATGTTGTTTGAACATCAGTAGCCCTTCATATCTACTGATATTATAGCATGTCACCTCTGGTTACTTATTATTTTGTTCTTAGCAAAGCTTGATTAGTTAGGTTTATGGGTAGGATTACTTAGAACTTCCTAGCATGAGTAGCTCTTGTGTCTAGTTTATGTTTTAGTGATTTTTACAAATAACCAGAGGATAATTAACCTCTTAATGCCTTGTTATGATAGTGGATCACCCACTGATTCCTTTGCATATTGATTGAAGAATAGGTTTCTCAATCATAATCATAGTTCCAATAGCCTTTTATCTACTAGATGTGAGTAGTTGTTTTCTCTGCTGAAAATTGAGTGGTTGTGTTGCGGTGAAGTATTTCCTGTTTAGATAAAAGTGCTTGCTGTTCATCTTTGCTTAAGAAAGCTTTGTGATCTAGGCACCTAGCATGTATTAGCATAAGGCCCTTGTAAGTGTAGATCCTAGTTGGTTGCTTGAATGATTAGTTTGATGCTTGTGGTTGTTATTTGTTGGTGTACCACTTGTGGTTTTGTTTGGTGTATTGATTGTTGTTTATTTCTCTGTTTGCGACGTTAGATAATAACGCTACCGGAAGGGTAATTGGAGAGAATTGACCGAGGAAGGATGGAATTTTTATTATATTGATCAACAAGGAGAAAATCCAGGGACATTATGCTGAAACCAGGCAAGCTACTTCACTGAGCTTGCATCTATATACATCTATTTTGATTCACATGTTTTACTTATAAGAAGCATAAGTGATTTACGTGGTGTTTGCCACTAAAGCTATGATTTTGAAAACCCTTTTACAAAATACAAGTACATTATTGAGACACCCGATATAGAGGTGTTAGTAGTGTGCAGTAATTTCTAAATGTATTTGTTTTTACTCAAAAGCCTTTTATAATAAAAAAAATCTTTTGGTGAGATTACGATCCACCCAAGTTTTGGTTAAAAGTATTTTGCTATGAAAATTGGAAATGATTTTTGAAAACCTTTTCAAAAATTTATGAAAAACTATTTTGCCACCCTATGTAGAAATATCAGTTTGTTTATATAAAACTATAGGATGGGAAAAACATTGTTTATTCAAAACTCCTTTGAAAATCCTTGGATGAATTATGGTATGCCGAGATGTCGGTGATGAAATGGAGAAATGGAGTATGGTGATGTTTTTGAAAAATGCACATTGTGTCCTAGTACTATGACGACCAACCAATACTCTGTGCGACCACATTTACCCACATATGGGCAAGGGCGTAGTCATATAATTTGCTAGTGTTAGTACGGGATGCCTCAATAACGAGGATAACCTCGTTCCATGAGGGGATGGTCTGAGGACCTACCCCCTGACCTGGGTCCTCTTCATGGAAGTCTACCGGAAGCCGGTATGAACGTGTCGGAGGAAGAGGATTGAAGGGCTCCCTTGGGTCCGCCGGGCAGAACTACGAGTCCTCACACTTAGTTTCTGAGGATTTGAGTGTCGATGGAAAGTGTCGTAGAGGCAGGGTCCTATACTAGCATGAGCAAAGGACAGACTATGGCCGGGAACTCAACTTCGCATACCTCTGGTATGGCGGGACGTGGCTGACACGATGAGTGACCGGATGGATGTGGGAAAAGCGTACTACCTCTGCAGAGGGTAAAACTATTCGAATAGCCGAGTCCTCGGATATGGACAGTTGGGAGGCTGTCCTAAGACCATGTGCAAGTTTTACAAAGTTTTGAGTGTTGAAAATAAAATGACGTGGGAATTGTTTTATGCAACTATACCTAGGGTGTGGTATGAGGTTGCTGGAAAAATAAGTAACCACGAAGGGGTATGATCAGAAACCAAGAGGGTTCGGAGAAAGGGACCAGATTGTGATTTTCGGGAAAAAGGTTTAAAAAGACTTCTTACCTTTTTCAACAAAGATAGTGAGAAAACTACTTTCCAAAATGTTTTGTCTTCAACAGGATTAAAAATCTACTCTTCCTTTTTTTTCAATAAAGATATAGTGATGTTTTTCTGAAAATAAAAGTCTTTGAAACTTAAAAGCTAGTGCATGTTCCTGTTGGGGTAGTTTGCGAGTACAATCAAATGTACTCATATTGGTTTCGTCCCTGGCTATTGTCTTAGCCAGATTTTAAAGAGGAACAGTTCGAAGGAGAGGAGTTCACTGGCGTCTTTGCGAACTAGGGCGCTTCCCAGTCAGCTGCCTGTAGGGTTAAGGCGAATGACTTGGGCTCCACGTTGTTTGGTGATTTCCGCTGCAAGCACCTAATGAAGCTGATCACTTCAATCACGTAAGTACATTTAATCGGTATATATGGATGTCCTGTGATGCCAATTCGAGTTATGTGCAACAACAGACTGATCACGGGATTGTTGCAGGAAACATAACGAGTATCTCGGATAGTTAATCCGGGGTCCTCACAGACTTGGTATCAGAGCCATCCTGACTGTAACAGACCTTAGTTAGCATGGACGTTAGTTAGGAAGAGAATGTTTTGTTAAAAATATGTTAATACCAAAAATCTATCTTTATCTAGGGAAGTCCAAAAATGACTTCCACTCTTCTCATCTTCTAAAAATAATTTCCGAGTCTTACCTTTCTATTTTGAAATTTACCAAGGATTTCTCTACTCCCTCTTACCCGTTCAAAATACTTGACGATGAACCCAAGTGAGACCTAATTAGCTAGCACCTACAAGAAGAAGCTTCCATCGCAAATACTCAACATTCAACATCAAGGTGGTTGATTTGCAAATGCCAAGATCGTCGGCACCAACAAAGCAAGAGATCTCCGAAGACCTCAGCTCAACGTCAACAATTGTACTCAAGTTGCAACTTCGACAACCTCAATTTCTCCAGCTGAAGGCTAAGACGACGAAATGAAGATTTCAGCACCCCTGTTTAACCAAGACCCATAGGAAAAACATATGATAGGAACCTTGGTTGTTTCACCCCGAATACCACGCGTGTTAGACATCCGTTGGTACTAGACGTACCTTGTGTGCACCCTGCTTGTGTGTACTCTGCTTGTGTGTTGTTTGTGAGATGGAAAAAGGAGTTTTACAAAAAGAAAAAAGGTTTAGTTTCCTTTTGCCACTTAAGTGCACCTTGTTACGGATGTAAACCCGCCAAGGAAAAGCTTTCTAAAATATTTTTCCCTCTCATCTAAACCATTTCCCAAACAGAACTGACAGTTCCGCAAGGTACAAAAGACCCCCGATCCTTAACCAAATAGCCTGAGATTTTTGTATCCTTTCAAAAGTCCGACTTAGAAAACCCTCCAGAAAATTCTGTCCTAGTAAGAGGAACAAGGTATCGAATACTCTCTACTTCAACCCTGAGGCCCAAGACTCTACGACCTTCTGCAAGACGGATAGCGGCCTTCATACGTCGTTTTGAACAACCACATCAAGCTATCGAGGAAGATGAAGATTCAAGACCCGACGTTCGATGACGCTAGTCGTATCCCGTCGGACTAACAAAAGAATATGAAAACTAACATAACTAACATAATTGATCTAACTTTAAATCTCGCATCTAACCAAATTTTGCAAAATTACTAACTGCTTTTTCTAGACAAAGGAAAAAGGTGCCATAGGACGACTCAAAACTATTTGGTGGAAAGGAGAACTTTAGGAGGATATAAGAGTGTTGAACTCTGAGATTATTAGTTAAAAGGATCCCTTAAGAATCTAGTTGATGAGATCCAAATTGGGGTCTAGAATAGAAGTGAAAACTTGGAGTGGATCAATAAATTAATTGGGTTTGGACAAATGATATATTTGATTAATGTTCTGGGGCTAACCAGTTGTGGTCCCCAACCATTGGTGGTTATCTGGAGCTAGAAGATGGGACCCTTGATTTAAGGTTTAGAAATAAAGGTGAAAGTTATTGGATTTTTAGGAAGCACTTGCTGATAAAATGAGGTTTGGATTGGTTAGAAGCAAGTAAATTAAGAAAAATACTCCGGTGTGGGAATGTTTAGGGTGATTCTTAGCACAAGTGACCCTTGCAATAAACCCTTATGGAATTATGGGAAGTGATCAAAGATGAGTTAGCAAATTCGTTGTATGCAAGAAATAATTAGTGGAGGATAAATGAATGCTTATCGGATTCTAGGAATCAATATGACTTGGTCTAGTAGCCAGACATTCTAGGTGACAGAAGTTTTCAGAGCTTGTCACGCTCTGTTTGGATTGTTTTTAGAAAGATCATTTATCTTTGATTATGAGGTCAAGGCCAAAAGTGTTGAGATCAAATCTGAATCTGGTTAGAAAGTGGGTCAATTCTTGAGGATATGATCACATGATTGTTGGGTGCTTTATTCAGCTTTGATGATATGGTCGTGGGAAAATGACAACCCGAAGGAGTCAGATATTATGAGATATGCCTATCTGGAGAGAAAAATCAATCAGGAAATAATTGGTGGAGCACTATGATTTTTGTGATAGAAGGCAATGGGAAGACTATGCCTAAAAAGATTTGATGGGTACCCGATAGATTGAACTATACCATGATAAAGAGTTTATGCCCAAGGAAGATGAGGGTGGATTAATAATTTTAGCTTGAGCAAGGACCATGTTTTAATTAACTAATTGATAGTAGTGGCCTTACTAGAAGTATTGGAATGGTATTTTAAAAAAAACGAGAATTAGAGACCTAGGTAAAGTTGATCGTTCAGGATCATAGGTATAATAAGTTTGATGTCTAAGGTATGGCACCCAACCCCCTTGAAAACTAACATAAGCCCCTCAACCACAAAGTTTTCCCGGAAACCCTAACTATTCTGGTGCACTCTAACTTACTTGTGAAGACCTGCGAAGCGGTGTGAAGACCCGGAACCAAAGAAGCGACATACCAGACTATCATTGAGTATTTGGAAACTCTTATATCAGAATCTATTATTCTTAATCTCTCAAGAAACAGTGTGATATTCCAATGTTCGTGTTATATAGAAGTAGTTTGGTAACAAGCCTCATGAACTTGTTAGCAATTCACTTTTGTATGCTCAAACAATTGAGTGTCATACACAAATAAACGGAACATCAGATAAATCAGTACATCTCAGCCTCTGGAATATGAAAAGTGATTTGATGACAAGACTAGCTACCTTGTTAACAAATTCTTCTTGTATGACTAAGGCAACTCGATGTCATAAAAGACACCCACATTCTTATACAACTAACCAATAGAAAGCCTCGCAACATCAAGTTGTCAAGATCTCACATAGCGACCTTACTGAAAGAAGCAACGACCTCGGAAGAGTATTCAACCCCAAAACCCGTGCCCTCGTACTCCCCTGTACCCCCGGGCAAATCTCGAGGACGAGATTTATTTTAAGGGGGGAAGGACTTGTAACATCCCAAATTTATAATAAGGATTAATAAGACCCAAAATTCAGAACCAACAAAAACTTTTTGAATTACTTCACTAATGATTGTGTTTTCCCTTATAATGTTCTGTTTAACCTTGTGTGACTTGAATGTTTAAATTGTTTGACTAGTAAATGTCAACTCAAGAAATCAACCTAAGTAAAAATATATTCACAACTCTGGTGACCATGTTATGACAAGAATATATTCCATATATCTTTTCCATTCCTATGTTGGCCAAAAGTCTATTTCAATAATGATTTGGTTTTAGCAACAAATAAAATATCCTTTAAATTGAGACAGTAAAAGTATTTCCAAAATTATGGGTTTCCAAGAATATGGAGATTCATATGATATCTCCTACCTATTCTTCAACCTTGATAATTTTACAATTCCTATTTTTAAAACTCCTATGTTTCAACTCCATTTTAAAAGGAATACTTGTGGGGAATATATTACCTCACATATTTCCCTTTATTAAACCATTTTGAAAACTATTAAGTTATGAGTTGATATATCCCTTAAACAACATCTTGTCATAATTGAGTGTGACCAATTTTACAAAATAGCATTGTTGATTATGGAAAAAGGTGTGTGATTTATTCTTGTGGTTTGAAGTGTGTGGTCTTGTGTGAGATGTGGATATTGTTGTGTTGTTGATATTGTTGTGCTGATGCTATTGCTGTGTTATTGCTGTTGTGTGTGATTTTCTTGTGAGGATACTTCCTCAGTGTTGTTATTACTAAATTAGGACACCCTTGGCAACCAAATTTGGAGTGCGACTTGAAGAGGAGCAAACCCTCTAAAATTATGCACCCAAGTTAAACTCCTAAAATCTAGGGAGATGATCTCGATAAAACTCCCCCTCTACCTAATCCTCTATTCTATGAAAACAATTATACTTTCTTTATCAAAATTCTAGAGAAGGAGATGGAATGATAATCCTCTCCATTTCATATCACTCTCTCCTCCAGAAAACCTACTTGTTGATTCAAAACAAAACCCTCCATTCTTTTATCAAAAAGGAAATGAAGGTCATGAGTTAAAAATGATCTTCATAACTAAGTTCCCTCCCAAATTCTCTATTTTCTCCAAACCAATTTTCCCTCTATGAAAAGATAAATTATTTTGAAGCTACCTTATTTGTCAAAGAAGTTCCAAAAGTTCAAAACCATATTTTATCACTGGTTTTAAATATTAAAGGAGTATCAAATTATTAATTTCCAAAAATTGATTTATTTAAAACCTATGAACCAAAAATTGGAGCAAAACATTTTATTTTGCAAAACCAATTTCTGTGGAGCTTCCTCAGGTATTTGGGAGGCTACCTGAATTTTCTCAAATTTTTGTAAAATGTTTAGACACCCCAATTAAATCCCGGAGACCCTACTGGTTTTGAAAAGGAATTAAAAGAATTAGACGAGGACCTATCGGTGAGAGGAGAAAGAAGTTCAGGGGGCGTTTTGCAAAACCTTCGTTGACCTCTGTTGCAGCAACGCTGCACGCCACCGACGCCATGCTCCCTCGCCGATGTCGCCGTGCTCCTCACGCCGTCGTCGCCGTGTCCCCGCGCCATGTCAACACCGCAGGAACCCCTGCCTCACGCCTCGCCCTGGGAGGATAAGAAGCACGCCACTCCACTGCCTCCTCTGCCACCGTGCTCCTCACGCCGTGGTCGCCGCGAGCACGCCACCGTGGCCCTCCCTCCTTGCCCCTGGGAGGAGATAAGAGCACTACCCCACGCCACCACTCTGCTCCCCCATCCTCACTTTCCCCTCTCCCACTCTCTCGCTCTCTCCCCACTTCTCTTTCTCCTCACCACGAACCGAACCTCAGCTGAAGCTGCCGTCGCGCATCGCCGGCGAATGAGAGCTCCCCGAGCGAATCCAAGGGCACAGGAAGCTTCGCCTCGTCGTCCTCTGCAACTTCGTGCAGGGAATCGCTGCAGTCCGCCCGGGATCGCCGTCGCCGTCTTCATCCCCTTCCTCTCTGGCCGCCGGCTTGCGAGCAAGCTCGCGAGCGCCACGGACATCCTTTCTCTGCCATTTCTGTGTCCATGTTCTCCCCTTGCTCTGCTCCCTCTCATGCGCCTCTTCCTTTTTCCCAGGGATCGCCGGAGCCGTCGCCCCGACCTCGCCGTACTCCTGCTGCCTCGCTTGCTCTGCTCTCTGTGTCGAGGAAGAAGGAGACAGGCCCGTAACGTTTCGCCGACGTAGGTGGGCCGCGAGCTGGGCCACTCCCTGCACTGCACGGCCCAGATCCAGCAGATCCAGCCCGATGACCCCTTTTTTTTTAGGTGGTTCATTCTATTTCTTTGTAGATCCATTTCTAGCACTCTGGATTAAATCGTTTTAAAATAGTTTAAATGCAAATCTGGCCAAACCAAAAATCACAGTAGTAATTTTATAAGTTTAGAGACGTGTGCAACTTGCAGATCTGAAAAATATGAATTATTGTAGGTTTGATAAATGTTTTCTTATCACTGATCTGAAACACTGTTTTCTTAATAACTTGAGTTTGGTTACTCAAAAATTTGTGAATCAAAATGTTTTAGAAAGCTCTTCACATTACCTTTCAGTAGAAATTGGTCTCATGTGTTTTGGTTGCTTAAAACAAAAGTTCTATTGATTCTTGTAAACACACCAGTAGCTTTTTTATGATTTTTGTAGATTTTTGTGAATTGATTTTTTTAGTAAATCCAATTGGATTGTCTTCTTTGTGTGTAGGGAAACATATCCCTAGCTTGGTTTGAATTTAGGAGTCACTGATTGACTGTGGTGCTAATTATAAGTTTTAGGCCTTTTCTGCCTATTTGTATAAGACCTTTATTAATTGTTGTATTATAATGTTATTGTTATGAATGTGTTTCCTAGCATCTATAGATGTGATACTATCTACTAGGAGTGTGTTAGCTCTGTATTATAGCATTTTTGGAAAAAAGTTTAGTATTGCATTTCGTTATCTAGTGTTAATATTACTAGGGTAGTATTTTCCTAGATTCCCCTAGTTAATAGGACTTGTTTTAGTAGAAAATCTTTAGTGTGACGTTTGTTTTAGTTAGTATTGCTAGATCACCAGTAGCATGTCATATTGCTACTGGTTTGATAACATGTCAGGAAGAGTTTAGTGTTGTGGGTGTTTATTAGGGAATAATATCACTAGTATGGATATTTCCTAGAAATTCCTAGTATTTAGGATTTGTTGGGGACAAAATCATTTGTGTGCTTGATTTTAGAAAATGTTGTTTGAACATCAGTAGCCCTTCATATCTACTGATATTATAGCATGTCACCTCTGGTTACTTATTATTTTGTTCTTAGCAAAGCTTGATTAGTTAGGTTTATGGGTAGGATTACTTAGAACTTCCTAGCATGAGTAGCTCTTGTGTCTAGTTTATGTTTTAGTGATTTTTACAAATAACCAGAGGATAATTAACCTCTTAATGCCTTGTTATGATAGTGGATCACCCACTGATTCCTTTGCATATTGATTGAAGAATAGGTTTCTCAATCATAATCATAGTTCCAATAGCCTTTTATCTACTAGATGTGAGTAGTTGTTTTCTCTGCTGAAAATTGAGTGGTTGTGTTGCGGTGAAGTATTTCCTGTTTAGATAAAAGTGCTTGCTGTTCATCTTTGCTTAAGAAAGCTTTGTGATCTAGGCACCTAGCATGTATTAGCATAAGGCCCTTGTAAGTGTAGATCCTAGTTGGTTGCTTGAATGATTAGTTTGATGCTTGTGGTTGTTATTTGTTGGTGTACCACTTGTGGTTTTGTTTGGTGTATTGATTGTTGTTTATTTCTCTGTTTGCGACGTTAGATAATAACGCTACCGGAAGGGTAATTGGAGAGAATTGACCGAGGAAGGATGGAATTTTTATTATATTGATCAACAAGGAGAAAATCCAGGGACATTATGCTGAAACCAGGCAAGCTACTTCACTGAGCTTGCATCTATATACATCTATTTTGATTCACATGTTTTACTTATAAGAAGCATAAGTGATTTACGTGGTGTTTGCCACTAAAGCTATGATTTTGAAAACCCTTTTACAAAATACAAGTACATTATTGAGACACCCGATATAGAGGTGTTAGTAGTGTGCAGTAATTTCTAAATGTATTTGTTTTTACTCAAAAGCCTTTTATAATAAAAAAAAATCTTTTGGTGAGATTACGATCCACCCAAGTTTTGGTTAAAAGTATTTTGCTATGAAAATTGGAAATGATTTTTGAAAACCTTTTCAAAAATTTATGAAAAACTATTTTGCCACCCTATGTAGAAATATCAGTTTGTTTATATAAAACTATAGGATGGGAAAAACATTGTTTATTCAAAACTCCTTTGAAAATCCTTGGATGAATTATGGTATGCCGAGATGTCGGTGATGAAATGGAGAAATGGAGTATGGTGATGTTTTTGAAAAATGCACATTGTGTCCTAGTACTATGACGACCAACCAATACTCTGTGCGACCACATTTACCCACATATGGGCAAGGGCGTAGTCATATAATTTGCTAGTGTTAGTACGGGATGCCTCAATAACGAGGATAACCTCGTTCCATGAGGGGATGGTCTGAGGACCTACCCCCTGACCTGGGTCCTCTTCATGGAAGTCTACCGGAAGCCGGTATGAACGTGTCGGAGGAAGAGGATTGAAGGGCTCCCTTGGGTCCGCCGGGCAGAACTACGAGTCCTCACACTTAGTTTCTGAGGATTTGAGTGTCGATGGAAAGTGTCGTAGAGGCAGGGTCCTATACTAGCATGAGCAAAGGACAGACTATGGCCGGGAACTCAACTTCGCATACCTCTGGTATGGCGGGACGTGGCTGACACGATGAGTGACCGGATGGATGTGGGAAAAGCGTACTACCTCTGCAGAGGGTAAAACTATTCGAATAGCCGAGTCCTCGGATATGGACAGTTGGGAGGCTGTCCTAAGACCATGTGCAAGTTTTACAAAGTTTTGAGTGTTGAAAATAAAATGACGTGGGAATTGTTTTATGCAACTATACCTAGGGTGTGGTATGAGGTTGCTGGAAAAATAAGTAACCACGAAGGGGTATGATCAGAAACCAAGAGGGTTCGGAGAAAGGGACCAGATTGTGATTTTCGGGAAAAAGGTTTAAAAAGACTTCTTACCTTTTTCAACAAAGATAGTGAGAAAACTACTTTCCAAAATGTTTTGTCTTCAACAGGATTAAAAATCTACTCTTCCTTTTTTTTCAATAAAGATATAGTGATGTTTTTCTGAAAATAAAAGTCTTTGAAACTTAAAAGCTAGTGCATGTTCCTGTTGGGGTAGTTTGCGAGTACAATCAAATGTACTCATATTGGTTTCGTCCCTGGCTATTGTCTTAGCCAGATTTTAAAGAGGAACAGTTCGAAGGAGAGGAGTTCACTGGCGTCTTTGCGAACTAGGGCGCTTCCCAGTCAGCTGCCTGTAGGGTTAAGGCGAATGACTTGGGCTCCACGTTGTTTGGTGATTTCCGCTGCAAGCACCTAATGAAGCTGATCACTTCAATCACGTAAGTACATTTAATCGGTATATATGGATGTCCTGTGATGCCAATTCGAGTTATGTGCAACAACAGACTGATCACGGGATTGTTGCAGGAAACATAACGAGTATCTCGGATAGTTAATCCGGGGTCCGCACACTTCCCCTCCCCAACTTCTTCTTCCTCCTGTCCCCAAATTCTCTCTCCACGATTCGAAACCACGGCCAGGCCGAGCCGGAGCCGCGCTGGCCGCGGCGGAGGCGAGGAGAAGACTTAACTTGGGGGGTGCGGGTGGGGTTCGCCGGCGACGAGCTTCGGGGTGGGGGGGGGCTTTTAGAGGGATGGTCGGGACGGCGCCGGACCGGCGGAGGCCGTGCTTCGAGCAAGGCGGGGCGGCGAGGCGGTCGCGGGAGCGCCGCGGGTGGCGGTAGCAGGCGGTTCGGCCGGCGGTAGGAGACGGGGGAGCTCGTCTTCGACGGCGGCGGCCATGGCGGCGCCGGAACGGCGGGCACGAGCTCGTGTTCAGCGGCGGGGTCAAGCTCGTCTTTGACGGCAGGGCGAGTTCGTCTTCGGCGGCAGCGGCGCCGGAAGAGCGGGCACGTGCGCTGGTCGGATCGGCCACGTGCGCCTGTCCGAAACCGCGCGATGGCTCGCGCTAGCCCTTCCCTATACAGACCGTGGTATGGTAATTGAGTGCCGTCGCCTTATGGTGGGCTAGGTCAAGGCGTCAAGCTGTCTCTGTGTGCGCAGCACAGCACACCGATCGAGATCCAGTTGCGCATTAAAAAAAAGCGTCCAATCCCCTCTCTCTCCCACACGGTGGGCGGGCCCGCCTGTGGCCTGCTCTGCGAGTCTTCCAGCGTTCGGAGCCAATGGAGGACGCCGGACGGCCACCGTGTGACCGGTGGTCTCCGGTGGCTCCGGCCAGCAGCGACCGATAAGTCTCGCTCCCCGACACGCACCAATCACGGCCACGTGACGGTTGCATCTCGCTCGCCCGCTCGGATAAGGCCGTGTGGCTGGCCACGACACCAACCTTCCGTGTGTATAAATATTTGTATTACCCCCTCGGGATCCCAAATTATTCGCACCCTCCACGCTCGCTGCTTCTCACTTTTTCAAGGATCCCAAGCGGCCATCCCCTCCCCGCACAACAGGGAAAATCTTCAGTCAGTCAGCGACACCAGGTTTAAAACATGGTTGATCTGGTCCTGGATTGATTTGATCCGAGCCTCGATTGGGTTTTCTCCGGTTGGTGGTCGCAAGTGTCTGAGATCGGCAGTAGGAGGATGAGTTTCAGTGTCGCGGGCATGGAGGAGGAGCGGGGCGCGGCGGCGGCGGCAGCAGCCGCCGACGAGATCCGGGGACGGCTCCCCGCGGAGGTGAACTGGGAGATGCTGGACAAGTCGCGCTTCTTCGTCCTCGGCGCAGCCCTCTTCTCGGGCGTCTCGGCCACGCTCTACCCGGCCGTGGTCGTCAAGACGCACCTGCAGGTGGCCCCACCCCCACAAGCCGCCGCCGCCACCGCCAAGGCCATCCTCTCCCGCGACGGGCTCCGCGGCTTCTACCGCGGCTTCGGCGCCTCCCTCGCCGGCACGGTCCCGGCGCGCGCGCTCTACATGGCGGCGCTCGAGGCCACCAAGAGCTCCGTAGGCTCCGCCGCGCTCCGCTTCGGAGTGTCCGAGCCCGCGGCCTCCGCCGTCGCCTCGGCGGCGGGCGGCGTGTCCGCCGCCGTGGCGGCCCAGGTCGTGTGGACCCCCGTCGACGTCGTCAGCCAGCGGCTCATGGTCCAGACCGCCACCAACCGCCGCTACGCCGGCGGCGCCGACGCGTTCCGGAAGATCCTCGCCGCCGACGGCGTGCGCGGCCTCTACCGCGGCTTCGGCCTCTCGATAATCACCTACGCGCCCTCCAACGCCGTCTGGTGGGCCTCCTACGCCATGGCGCAGCGCTTCGCGTGGCGCGTCGTCGGAGCCGACCGATCCGAGAGCTACCCGGCGCTCATGGCCGTGCAGGCGTCCAGCGCCGCTGTCGCTGGGGGTGCCGCCGCGCTCGTCACCATGCCGCTGGACACGGTTAAGACGCGGCTTCAGGTCATGGAGACCGACGGGGTAGCGGCGCGGCCGACGCTCGGGAGCACCATGCGTGGGCTTCTCAAGGAAGGTGGGTGGGCCGCCTGCTACCGCGGGCTCGGGCCCAGGTGGGGATCCATGTCGCTCTCCGCGGCCACCATGGTCACCACCTACGAGGTCCTCAAGCGACTCTCCGCCAAGGAGGGCTCCTTGGGCTAGAACCACCTTCCTTACCCGTCCGTAGCTGCCTGCGTCGTTCATCAGCTCGTACTGATCTACTACCAGATTAGGCTCGAAGGGAGATAGATCGATCCGTGAAGGAAGGTGCTGGGCCGTTAATTAGTTAGGATTCTTGTACATATGCTCAAGATCTTTCGTTTCGGTTTGTTGATCTGGTGCTATAGAGGGGGAACAAGCACTAGAAGGGGCCGGGTTTTAGGATGCCAAATTTTGCTGGTGTTGCCATGGTGGTGGCAATGCTGCAGCCGCTGCTGCTTCCGATGATGATGATGAAAAATTAGCTTACATGAAACTTGTTATGAACTATCTTCGTGTTCATCTGTACATATGCTAGTACCTGCTTTGTGAATTATGTCAATGAAAACCTTGTGTGCCTAACTGCCTACTCTGTTCACGTGCACTGTGTTAGCATCATCACTATCATGGATTTGCTTCTTCGAATGAGGTGACTTGCTATGCATCTGTGGCCGCTTCTTTTTCATCAGTTTCTTCGTCAGTTCTCTCTCGCGGAGTAGGGTTTAGGACAGTGAGAGATGCAGTCTTGCCACTTCATGAGCTTCCTGTTCCCATCGAATGATACCTATCTCAAGTGAAAGTCCAACGATCCTATGCCGTGATGTTCATGTGCTGCACAAGACACTAGACGAGTCGGAAACAGTTCATGTTGTTTACTGAAGAAGCGCACAAGGCCTTCGTGTTTTGTAGTACAAGTTGAACCTTTTAAACAGCAGTGAGCTTGGTATAAAATACAACAGCAATGCAAGTGGGAAAAAAGGACAGCGGAGTGTAGACTTTTTAAGAGCTGTAAATATCAGATGGGTGGGTGGTGAATGGTGATGTGCGCGAGACGTGCAATTTCTGGATATGATAAGCAGGCGAGGCGATGCACATATCAGTTGTGCTCCCTTGTTCTCCCACACGAAATTCTCCCCATAGTCAGCTCGAAGAATTCTCAAGATACAAGCCACCGCATTGCTAGTACAGTACTACTCTACAAGCAGGACGACGGCGACAGCGTATAGATACATAATTTCTGAACAAAAACGGCGCTAAATAATACTCCAACTCGCATGTCGTGACACCACGGAAATTCGCGTGTCGTGTGCTGGAGAGAAAATGGCAACTCGCGTGTCAGATCACCGCATGAAGACGACGGGCAGGTCGCTTTACCGCCGTGGGCCGCGCGGCCATGCCGGACAGCCGGAGTGGTATGGCCTCTGCCGGCTGGTGTCCACGTCCAAAAACGTCCCCGATCGGGTTCGGTTGGTGGTGCGGCGGGCCCCACCGTACCCCAGCGCCACTTTTGTCCGCTCTTGACCAGAATCATCTCGTACGTTCCGGTACAGTGAACAAATGAAATGGATGGATGGATGGCTCGATTGATTCTGATTCGTCCGGTTGATTGAGGACGCGTTACCTTTCTCTTTTTTTTTTTGCAAAACACAGTACAACGCGGGCGCTCATATACACACGCATACACTCACCCCTATGAACGCACACACGCACACCCTACCCCTATGAGCACCTCCGAAAGACTGAGCCAGCGGATCAGGTCTTGAGATTGACGAAGTCACCACGGGCGCCTCGTTGTCGGCGTCAAAACTGGGATTTGAACTCTAGTGGGTTGGGGGTACAACCACCCTCCTAACCATCTTGCCACAGGCAAGTTCTCACGCATTGCCTTTCTCCGCTCCACTGTTGTTCCGCGTGCTCGCAATCAGGAGCCTGCACGTACATGCTTGGTTTTGGCGTTTTCTGCCCTTCTTGAATTACACGCACTGATTCCATAATTTCTAACATGTCATGAGCATCCCTAATGGCTGCCCTATTTTAGGAGTGATGCCCTAAAAACCGCTTTATAGGGCACCAGAGGGTAAAAAAACAATCTCCAACAGCTGCCATATCACGTGCCCTATAATAGGGCAGCCCAATAATTTCATCCCCTCTAACTCAAATATGGGGCAGAGTGAAAGAACATCTCTTGATGTTTTGTGTGTTAGACAACAACATTAGGATTGCACTAATTTGTTGTCAACTGGTGCAAGAATTAAAAGAATTATTTACATGGCATCGAAACAGTTGTGTGAAAAAAAGCTTGCAGCAGAAGTTTCTGAACCGGAGTTTCCGGTGCCCTGAGGCCGGAGTATCCGGTGTGACCACCCCGGAGTCTCCGCCGTACATTTTCTGGAGCTCGGCGTCCCCGAGGACGGCACTCCCTGATGACCCACAAGTATAGGGGATCGCAACAGTCTTCGAGGGAAGTAAAACCCAAATTTATTGATTCGACACAAGGGGAGCCAAAGAATAAATATAAGCCTTAACAGATGAATTGTCAGTTCAGCTGCACCTGAAAGTAGACTTCCTCGACACAGATTATCAGTAGCAACGGTGATATAACAGCAGTAGTAACAAAGTAATAGCAGCAACAGTGTAACAAAGACAGCAGCAGTAATTTCAGTAAACAGCAGGATTAAAAGTACTGTAGGCATAGGGACGGATGTACGGGCGTTGCATGGATAAGAGCGCTCATGTAATAATCATAACTCAGGGCATTTGCAGGTAAACAATTATAAAAGCATCCTAGTACTAGTCAAACATAGGCATGTGTTCCGTATATAGTCGTACGTGCTCGCAATGAGAAACTTGCACAACATCTACTGTCCTGCCAGCCCGTTTGCAGCGGGGCCTCAAGGGAAACTACTGGCAATTAAGGTACTCCTTTTAATAAAGTACCGGAGCAATGCATTAACACTCCGTGAACACACGTAATCCTCAAGTCAAAGCCATCCCCTCCAGTTATCCCGGTTGCTGTCACTCCGGGGCCTCGGGTTCCGGACAATAACAGGTGAAAACAACTTGCAGATATGATCTAAAACATAATTATTCTCATGCATCAACAACATGTTCAGATCTGAGATCATGGCACTCGGGCCCTAGTGGCAAGCATTAAGCACAACAAGTTGCAACAATGATAAATAGCACTAACAATGGATACTAGGCACCATGCCCTAACAATCTGGCAACTTATTACATGAACAATCTCATCCAATCCCTACCATCCCCTCAGCCTACAGCAGGGAACTACTCACACATGGATGGGGGAATCATTGATGGTTGATGGAGAGGCGGTGGTGATGACGATGGTGATGATCTCCTCCGAATCCCCGTCCCGGCAGGGTGCCAGAACGGAACTTCTGATCCCCGGAATAGAGATCGCGGCGGCGGAGCGTGGATGTGTTTCGCGAAATATGGTCGAACCCCCCTCGATATTTAGGTCAAGGGCAATATATAGTCCAAAGGGGAGCGTCGGGGGGCGACCGAGGTGGCCACGCCACACTTGGGCGCGGCCCCACCCCCAGCCGCGCCCAGCTATGGCGTGGCTGCCTGGTGTGGCCTCTCCGACTCCCCTTCTGGCTCCGTGGGTCTTCCGGTGAAATATGACGATCGCAATTGTTTTCGGAGTTTTTCTCGAAAGTTGACTTTTCTGCACAAAAAGAAGACACCAGGGCAATTCTGCTGAAAACAGCGTTAGTCCATGTTAGTTGCATCCAAATCATACAAGTTAGAGGTAAAACAACAGCAAAAGTGTTCGGAAAAGTAGATACGTTTTGGACGTATCAACTCCCCCCAAGCTTAGCTTATTGCTTGTCCTCAAGCAATTCAGTTGACAAACTGAACGCGATAAAGAAACTTTTACGAACACAATTGCTTCATATGATGTATACATACTTGAATTATGATTATACTTACTAGCTCATGATAGGAGATATGCATAAGATAAAAGCTTGATAAATATGCAGCCATGAAAAGATTCTAACATACTAAAGGTAAACAACATGGCATATAACTAAGTGCAGGATTGCAATGTTCGTAATTGGGTATGGCAAAGTGGTATCTCGCTTGCCCGAATGTGTGCAGCAAAACATAAATGCCCAGGCACCTCTGAAGTTTACAGGCAGACTAGAAATAAAGCTTATCAAAGATAAAAGCATCAAGCTATGTCACTACTAACCTATTCTGGGACAAGCACATTTCACTAAGAATGACAGTCATGCTCTCAAAGAAGTGCTTTAAAGAAGGATGGTGACTCAACATTAAAATAAAAGATAGGCCCTTCGCAGAGGGAAGCAGGGATTAAATCGTGTGCTAGAGCTTGTTAGTTCCCGAAGGCATATAAAGAGTGTAAAAATAATATTTTGAGAAGTGGTTGCAAGTGTCAACAAATCCGCGATAGAGTTCTTGTCATCTTCCATAACTAACCAACTTTTAGAGCGGTTCCGAAAATTCATATAGTTTGCATTATATCATGCTTACAGATTTTTGACACTCCTCCCAACCTTTTCTTCCACAAACCATGGCTAACCGAATCCTCGGGTGCCGACCAACAATCACCGTGGAGGAGTGTCTATTTTAATATTAAATGATAGGTGGACTAACCAGCTCTTTTGCAAAAATAAAAGTGGACAAGCAGATGAAGCTACTTGTCCTTGGAAATCATTTAGCATGGAAGATGACAAGTTCTACTACCACATCCTTATGAGCTACACGCAGTGACACAAAAAGGGATTGTACAATTTTGAATAGTTAAAGATAGCACACGAAGAAATTTACTTGGAATGGTTTAAAACCATGCATAGGAATTTATAGTGGACTCTTTGGAATAACTTGGTTTTCAGGATTTTGGATGCACAAGCAGCATTCCCGCTTAGTACAGGTGAAGGCTAGCAATAGACGGGGAAGCGACAACAAGAGAGCACAACTGTCATAATCATACTTGCGACAGAATAAAATTAGCAGTGGCATAAAAGTGATACAGAAACTCTGAGTCACAATAGATCGTCGAGGCTTGACTTTTGTTTTGAGTCATAAACATGTGTAAGCATGTGCCAAGTCGAATCAAGTAAAACATTCAGAGGAGGATACCACACTACAATACCACTCTACGAATAAAACAATGCATGCAAATAACTATATGACATATGGTGCACCTTCAGGAGATTAGGATTAATCATGAGAAAACATGGCTATCAAGCATTCATCAAGTAACATAGCCCATACCATAACTACTAAGCGCAATCATATGGACAGGTATGTGTACAAAAATGAAAACAAATACGGTTCATACCAGCCTCTCACCACATCAAGTTGTCGAATATCGTCATTATTGCCCTTCGCTCGCATGACTTGAATGATATAAAATGAAAACCAAGCTCCAGGTGGAGTCACAGACGGCTGTTGAATCTGAAAAGAACTATACAAAACCAAGAAGAACAACAAATATTTTTGGTGTTTTCGAATTTTAAAACAAAGCAAGGAAGAAGCAAATAAAAAGGAAAATATTTTTGGGTTTTTTGAATATCAACTCGAAAATCAAAAAGACAAAATAAAACTACAACTCGAATTACTAAAATAAAAGCATAGAGAAACAACGAAAATATTTTTGGTATTTTTGGGTTTTGAGAAAATAAACACCACAAGCAAGAACAAATAAAAGAAAGCGAAATATGGATATACAAAGAACTGACATGGAGCGAATATAGAAATGAGCGAACTGTCAGTATACGCGTACCTCCCCCCAAGCTTAGGCTTTTGGCCTAATTGGGAGACAATCATCCCCACGGACCCCATGCCGAAGCGTCGTAGGCGGTCGATGAAGAGGATCCTCCTTGCTGGTCAGGGTAATATGGCGCGCCGCCATAATAGGGGACGTCAGGGGCCGCCGGCGGTGGCACCGTAGGCTGCCCCGGCTGCCCATCTGGGTAGAACCGCGCGTGGTATCGCGGCACCACCATCTGTGTGCTCAATTCCTCCCGCGAATATGATAGAGGATCCCTGTAAATACTGAACAAACTTGGTTGCGGTAGAGGAACTTCCAGCTCCGCCTCGTTAGCATAAACAATTCTATAAACCAAGTTATCAAGAGTGGATCCAGATGTAACAAATTTATGTGCTATCATAGCAGAGAGATCAAGTTTTTCAGGAACTAAAATTTCATCAGTAGGATCAGCCTCAAGACTAAAGTCAGCTAAAACACGCGCAGCAATAATGCCTCCAAAAATGGGGCCTTTGGTGGCGAGGCGGCGAGCAACTAAAGCACCAAGATTATAAGTTTTATCGCCCTTCAAAGCAGTAGCAAGAAATGCTAGATGCATATTCGAAATATTACTAGTGTTTTCCCTAGGAAGAACACTTCTAGTTAAGTAGTATAGGAAATACCTTATGGCCGGAAACTGAACATTTCTTATCTTACCACGGTGGGCTGAGCGAGAGTCTCCATAACACAACTCCTGGTAGAGCGCAGTTAGCTCGGATGGCTGCTCCTTAATCTTCTTGGTCGTCCCCGATGGGGCAATACCTATGATCCTGCAAAAATTATCTAGCTCCATAGTACATGCACGATCATAAATTTTAAAATCAACTGTTGGTTTATAAGCTTTGCAGTTAAATTTGAAACTCTCAACAAAGATCTTAGTGAGTCTAGAATATTGGGTCCTGGTATCCCCCATGAATGTTTGTAGACCCACACTCTCAATCATGCTCATGAAGTCCTCATAAATCCCTGCAGCCTGCAAAAATTGAGTACATGGAAAAACAGATGGATGTGGTGCTCCAAGGTCCCCCGAATCATCAATCTCTGGAGTAATAAGATCTTCATTGTAAGATCTCCTAGGAACTTTGGCTTCAGATGACCTGGTCTTCCTTGAGGATGATGGTGCACGCCTCTCAAACAACTCTCCAAAGGAAAATTTCTTCATCTTCCTTTTCTGAAATTTTTCAACAAGTCTCATAAAAAATGATTTTGCAACTATAGAATCAAGGCAACTACTATAGAAACTTGCAAGAGGGCTACACATGCATCAAGGATAATTAATCTAAGCATAGAACAAGCATGCAAGCTCACTTAACCAGCAACATACAGCAGCAAAATACTCTAGAAATACAACACTAAACAAAATTCTACTTGGATAATCGAAGGAGTCACATACCGGTGAGTAAACAAGCAAAGTTTCAGCAACTGAAATGGGCTGAGCAAGGAGATCGAAAAATTCGAGCTCAAGAGCAGCAGGAACACGAGTTTGAACAATGGATATGAGTTTGGTCGGGAGAGAGAAAGAAAGGGGAGGAATCTCACCTTGTGGAGGCTCAGGTGGGACCCACGCCACAGGGGGGCGCGGCCTCCACCCCTGCCGCGCCGAGCTATGGCGTGGCAGCGTGGTGGGTCCCCCTGGTCAGCCCCAGGTACTACCACGTTGCATTTTTCAAAATAGGAATTTACGTAAAATTTTCAGATTTTTCTGACAACTTTCAATTTCGAGCAAAAACTGGGCACTTAAAATTCTAAACAGCAGCTAAGCAAAATTTTAACCACACTAAACAACATTCTAAAAATTTATAAAGACAGCAATATAACAGAAGGTATAACAGATGAGAAAGAGAGAATGTGGTTTAACAATTTTATGCAACTAAAATGTATTTGTCAACAAGGTTGATCAAGTCTTGCCACCAAATATATTTTATTTGACATAAAAGAATTAAACTACATGATACCATTATGTTACCTTATATTGAATAGATATTGTCCCAACCATAATACTTTCATATCCTTCATGGTGGTCATAAATAGGACAATCAATACTTCCAACTTTGATAGTTTTATAACTTGCAATTGAGCTAACTCCACATAATACATTTTGCTTCTTGGGAAAATAAACAGTATGCTCTTTGTCATTGACATTAAAAGTAACTTTCCCTTTATTGCAATCAATAACAGCTCCTGCAGTATTAAGAAAAGGTCTACCAAGAATAATGGACATATTATCATCTTCAGGCATATCCAACACAACAAAGTCAGTCAAAATCAAACAGTTGGTAGTAACTTGAACAGGAACATTTTCACATATACCAACAGGAACAGCAGTAGATTTATCAGCCATTTGCAAAGATATATCAGTTGGTATCAATTTATCTAAATAAAGTCTCTTATAAAGAGAGAAAGGCATCACACTTACTCCAGCTCCAAGATCACAAAGTGCAGTTCTAACATAATTATTTTTAATAGAGCAAGGAATAGTTGGTATACCTGGATCTCCAAGTTTCTTTGGAACCTTACCATTGAAAGAGTAATTAGCAAGCATGGTGGAAATCTCCTCATTAGGAATTTTCCTCTTGTTAGAAACAATATCCTTCATGTATTTCGAATAAGGAGGCAGCTTAATAGCATCAGTCAAAGGAATTTGCAAAAACAAAGGTTTCATCCACTCACAAAACTTGTTGTAGTGTTCTTCTTCCTTGGATTTATGTTTCTTATTAGGAAAAGGCATTGATTTTTGCACCCAAGGTTCTCTTTCTTTACCATGTTTCTTAGCTACAAAATCCTCTTTAGTGCAATTTTTATTTTCAGTGTCACTATCAGAATCGCTCTCAACCTCTTCATTATTATTAGCATTGTTTCTATCATTATCATTAACAGGTTCATTACCATTTTCAGTTTCAGCATCAGACACAGATATACTATTAGGATCACTAGCAGGTTCTTTTTCCTTAATAGTTTCAGAAGACTCTACAGCAGGTTTATGTTTCTTCTTCTTTTTCTTAGAAGGAGAGCTGGGCCTTTCAGCTAATTGAGAATCTTGTTCAATTCTTTTAGGATGTCCCTCAGGATACAAAGGATCTTGAGTGGAAGCTCCACTCCTAGTTGCTATTCCAAAAGCATGTTTTCCATTACTATTAGAATTTTTAGCTAGCAAGTCTTTTTGTACTTTAGTAATTTGCTCCATTTGAGTTTGAACCATACTAAGATGTTTAACTAGACCTTTAATGTCATTTACAGTTCTTACCAAAACATCTTGCAAATTACTAATAATACGAGAATTTTCTAACAGATGATTTTCTACTCTCATATTAAAATGCTCCTGCTTAACAATAAAATTATCAAGTTCATCTAAGCATTGATCAGGAGGCTTACCATAAGGAATATCACCAGCATCGAAATATTGTAGAGAGTGTACCTCAATTGAAGGTGGAGGAGTCGGCTTACATAAGTCTTCTATTGGAGGTAAATTTTTAACATCTTCAGATTTAATACCCCTCTCCTTGAGAGTCCTCTTGGCTTCTCTCATTCCTTCATTATCAAGTTCAATAACACCTCTCTTTCTTGGTGTAGGCACTGGCGCAGGCTCTGGTGTGGGAGTGGGTTCAGCTATAACCCAATCTTCATAATTTTGGCTAATCTTAGCCATTAATTCCTCAGCTTCATCTGGAGTTCGTTTCCTGAAAACACAACCAGCACAACTATCCAGGAATGTCCTAGATTCATCGGTTAGTCCATTATAAAATATATCAAGAAGTTCATTTTTAGGTATATCATGTCCAGGTCGAACTCTAAGCAAATAACAAAACCTTGACCAAGTTTCAGAAATATTTTCTTCCTGCAATTGCTTGAAGTTAAAAATTCTCTGCAAAGCAACATGTTGAACACTAGCAGGATAATATTTATGGAAGAAAACATCAACCAATCCTAAAGGATTTTTAATACAACCGGGAGACAAATTACCAAACCAAGCTTTAGCATCGCCTTTCAGAGAGAAAGGAAAAATTTTGGTAACAAAATAGGTGCGCAATTTAATATCATCAGAGAACAAACTACTTAAAGTAGATAACTTGTTCATATGTTCCATAGCACTTTCATCTTCAGCACCACAAAAAGGATCTTTCTCTACCACAGATATAAAGGACAAATCCACAGAAAAGTCATAATCCTTATCAGTTATACGAATAGGAGATGTTGCAAACTCAGGATCAGCAGACAATTTGTAGCTAACAGTGTGTTTTTTCAGAAAATCCATTATAGTGGCAGAATCAGCAGAAGAGTCAAGATTCCTGCATTTTTCAGCAAAAGCTTCATCTACTTCTATATAATCTTCCTCGGGGTCATCATCATCGATGAATTCCCTCGACTCAGGAGAAGCAACAGGTGTGACAACATTTTCATTAGGCATTTCAGAATTTTCAATAAGTCTAGACCTAGCAATCGTAGCATCTAGAAAAGGACCTAACGAACCAGTTTCACTAAGCACAGTAGAAGCATCATCAAATTCATCAGAAACAGTTTCAGATTCAGTAGTGCCAACACGCGAAGCAGGTGCGTGTGGCGGTGTAACCAGTTGATTAATAACAGATGGTGAATCAAGAGCAGCAGCGGAGTTCAGAGCCGTACCTTTCCTTGTAGTGGATGGCAGAATAGCCACCTTCTTGTCATGAGTTTTCCCCATGATAAATGGATTGCAGCAAAGGATATCACTTCCAGATGAACTTATAAATAAAGCTATGCTCCCCGGCAACGGCGCCAGAAAATAGTCTTGATGACCCACAAGTATAGGGGATCGCAACAGTCTTCGAGGGAAGTAAAACCCAAATTTATTGATTCGACACAAGGGGAGCCAAAGAATAAATATAAGCCTTAACAGATGAATTGTCAGTTCAGCTGCACCTGAAAGTAGACTTCCTCGACACAGATTATCAGTAGCAACGGTGATATAACAGCAGTAGTAACAAAGTAATAGCAGCAACAGTGTAACAAAGACAGCAGCAGTAATTTCAGTAAACAGCAGGATTAAAAGTACTGTAGGCATAGGGACGGATGTACGGGCGTTGCATGGATAAGAGCGCTCATGTAATAATCATAACTCAGGGCATTTGCAGGTAAACAATTATAAAAGCATCCTAGTACTAGTCCGTGCTCGCAATGAGAAACTTGCACAACATCTACTGTCCTGCCAGCCCGTTTGCAGCGGGGCCTCAAGGGAAACTACTGGCAATTAAGGTACTCCTTTTAATAAAGTACCGGAGCAATGCATTAACACTCCGTGAACACACGTAATCCTCAAGTCAAAGCCATCCCCTCCAGTTATCCCGGTTGCTGTCACTCCGGGGCCTCGGGTTCCGGACAATAACAGGTGAAAACAACTTGCAGATATGATCTAAAACATAATTATTCTCATGCATCAACAACATGTTCAGATCTGAGATCATGGCACTCGGGCCCTAGTGGCAAGCATTAAGCACAACAAGTTGCAACAATGATAAATAGCACTAACAATGGATACTAGGCACCATGCCCTAACAATCTGGCAACTTATTACATGAACAATCTCATCCAATCCCTACCATCCCCTCAGCCTACAGCAGGGAACTACTCACACATGGATGGGGGAATCATTGATGGTTGATGGAGAGGCGGTGGTGATGACGATGGTGATGATCTCCTCCGAATCCCCGTCCCGGCAGGGTGCCAGAACGGAACTTCTGATCCCCGGAATAGAGATCGCGGCGGCGGCGGAGCGTGGATGTGTTTCGCGAAATATGGTCGAACCCCCCTCGATATTTAGGTCAAGGGCAATATATAGTCCAAAGGGGAGCGTCGGGGGGCGACCGAGGTGGCCACGCCACACTTGGGCGCGGCCCCACCCCCAGCCGCGCCCAGCTATGGCGTGGCTGCCTGGTGTGGCCTCTCCGACTCCCCTTCTGGCTCCGTGGGTCTTCCGGTGAAATATGACGATCGCAATTGTTTTCGGAGTTTTTCTCGAAAGTTGACTTTTCTGCACAAAAAGAAGACACCAGGGCAATTCTGCTGAAAACAGCGTTAGTCCATGTTAGTTGCATCCAAATCATACAAGTTAGAGGTAAAACAACAGCAAAAGTGTTCGGAAAAGTAGATACGTTTTGGACGTATCACTCCCTGGAGTGCCTCCGGAAGTGGCCCGAAGGTGGCCCGGAGTCTCCGCCTCCTGGACCGGAGTCTCCGAGGTTAGTTGTCTGCAATGGCTCCTTTTTTGGGATCGGGTTTAGTTGGTGGTGCGGTGGGCCCCACCTACCTCCAGCCAGCCAGCTCGCCCAGAATTGAAGTCCACCATTATTGCAAGCTCAAGATTCACTAGATCTCCCAATCCCTCCACCCAAACTTGTTGATCTTTGGAGAATTGAAGGAGAAAGTCCTGATCTACATCTTCACCAAGCCCATTGTTGTACTCACTTGTTGTTCTTGTGACAGATTGTAGCTGTTCGGGAGCCCCCAATTCAGTTGTGGGTGTGTGCCCCGAATCGTTGTTGTAAAGGCTCCGGTTTCCGCCTCGATGGAAACCGATAGTGAAAGGTGAACCAATCCTTTGTGGTGCGGTTCATGGGAGAATAGAGTGAGCCTGTTGTGGCGTTGAGCAAGCATGTGGTGGCGAGCTCACACCCCTCCAACGAGACGTACTCCCCTAAAAAGGAGGAACTCGGGAATACATACATGTCTTCGCGTGCTTTCACTTCGGTTACCTCTATCCTTGTTTACCGTCTTTACCATGTGTATCTTGTTTAGTTGCTAGCTTGTCATATAGGTAAATTCACCGTAGTTACATATCCAGAGAATTTACCTTTTGTGTCAAGCCTAATTTGAAAAAGTATTAAAATTTGAAGTAGCACCTATTCACCCCCCCTCTGGGTGTCATACGATCCTTTCAATTGGTATCACAGCATCGGCTCTCTTGTTGGGCTTAACCGCCTAAGAGAAGTATGACTTTGGGAGAGGATCCTCCGGAATGCCAAGGTACTCCGGGATCTATGGCCGATCTCAAAGCAATGGAAACATCATTGAGAACGTCCATGGATACCCAATTTAGTGCGATACGTGACATGCTCATGAAACTCACTTGTACCAAGCCTCCTTCGGAGACTCTCCCAATAGAGGACCCCCTTTCTTCCAACACGGGTGATTCCGGTGAAGGAAAGGGGAAAAGAAAGGGATGAAGATAACGAAACCGACCCTAAGAAATCTTCTTCATCCATAACCAAGCCCGTAGGTGGGAAGACCGAGTACCATGAGGTTCCTGATGTGTACTCTCCCGACCCACCTAAGCTTAATGCATTGGCTTTTACTAGTTGGCAACACTCAATGAGATCTCATATTAACAGTGCCTCTATCGAGCTTTGGAGGATCATTCAAGTGGGATACAAGGCCGTGGATCCTAACAACTTGACAAGAAGAGAAGTAGCGGATGCTCAACTCAATGCCTCCGCTCTACACATGCTTGAACTTGCCGTTGGAGAAAAGGATCTTTCTCACATTCAACATCTCACCACCGCCAAAGAAGTTTGGGATTGCCTATCCGAGGTGTTCCTTGGGAATGAGAGTATGAAGAGGAATATATTTGATGCTTTGAACAATGATGCCGAAGGCTTCTACATGCTTGATAGTGAAACTCATGAAGAGATGTATGGAAGACTCAAGACCCTTGCCCAAGCCTTTTATAATGTTGGGGCAAAGTATGTGGATGATGCTTGGATCAAGAGGAAGTATGTGAATGCTCTCATGCCCTTCGAGCCCGTTGACTTGAAGGCTCTACAAGGAAGACACAACTACCTTTAAATGACATCAAATGAAGTTATGCAAGAAATGCAAGCCTTCAAGGTTGCCACCAAGAATGCTCAAGACAATCGTGCTAGGGCCATGGGAATGAAACAAGGTTCTTCACTTGCTTTGAAGGCCAAAGTGTTGTGCCTTGACGAAAGTGTGGAAGTTGAGGAAAGCCCAAGCAACATCCTCCCCGATGATCTCCAACAAGCCTACCATGATCACTTGGCTCTTGCTTCAAGAGCATTTTGGCGTGACCCGGCCAAGGCAAAGGCTCAAGTTGATCTAAGGAACAATCGAAGTAGAAAGAAGGAGTTTGCAACCAAATCAAGGACATGCTTCAATTGTCATGACAAGTACCACTTTATCAAAGATTGTCCCTATGAGAATAGAGAAGAATATGGTGGAAGGCTTGTCCCCAAGGATCAACCAAAGACGGCTCAAAGGAAGCCTTTTGTCAAGAAGAAGCCATTCTTCAAGAAAGCACCAAGAATTGTGTTGATGACTCAAGAAGAGTATCCTTCCGATGATTCCGAAGAAGAAGAAGAAACCACTCGTGAGGTGGCGGCCTTGGCTATCGCCACAACTTCACCACCTTCTCGCTTTGAATCCCCCAATGAGAGCATCGCCAACACCACCGCTCGTTGTCTCATGGCTAAGGCCACCGAGGTATCATCTTCCACTCCTAAGACTATGCATGAAATGGATGATATCTCTAGTCTCGAAATCAAGAAAGAACTTGTTGCTTTCGATACATTTGTGGCTAACTTGCAAGGTGAAGCCAAGAAGCATGTTGAGGCTCTCATGAGACAACTTGGTGCGGCCGAGGACCTCCTTGAGGTCAAGAGTAAAATTGAGAGAGAAGACGCTATCACTATAGCATCATTGAATGCTTCTCTTGAAGAAGGCATGAGTATAGAGTTTCTCTTGAGGAGAGACTTGAGTCTCTTGATGAGACTAATGATGAAATAATTGCTAAAATCATTAAGGAAAGAGATCATGCCATTGCTAAATATAAAGTGATTAAAAAGGAGAAAGCCGAATTTGTGGTTGCCAATGCTAGACTTATTGGAGATATTGAGAAGCTTAATGAGGCTCACAGGGCCTTGGAAAGTACTCACTCTCTTTAGTCAAGTCTCATGAGCGACTACAAACTCAACTTTCTAAACTTGACACACCTAGCACCTCTACTCCCTCTTGTGGTCATGTAAATGTTATTGAGGAAAATGCTAGGTTAAAGGTTGAGCTTGCCACGGCCACTAGTGCCAAGACCTCAATTCCCAAAGGTAAAGAAAAGGTTGTTACTCATGTGGTTGAGCAAACACAACACAAAGGGAAGGAGAGCCTTGGTTATGTAGCCAAGGCAAAGAAGAAGAAGAGCAATAACAAGGCCAAGCCCGCACAAACCAAGACTCCCATTGCGAGTGGGAATGCCACTAGGGGCAAGACCACTCGTAGTGACTTTGCGGGAAATGCTAACCCTCAATACATTTTATATGTTGATTATAATGGTGATTTTTATGAAAAATATGTTGGTCCTTATAATGGATATGTTGCTCATGCCATTTGGGTTACTAAGACCCTTGTTGCTAACCAAAGAGGACCCATTGCAAGATGGGTACGTAAAATCAAGCAATGATTTCTTGTAGGACTATGCTTCCAGTGGGTCGAAATGGGTGGTTGATAGTGGATGCACTAGTCATATGACCGGAAGAAAGGAGATCATGACGGAGTTCGGACCAAATACAAATCACTCAACCGTCACTTATGGTGATAAATCAAGAGCTGAGGTAAAAAACCTCGGCAAGGTGGTAGTTGCAAAGGATATCACCCTTGTAAATGTCATGCTTGTCGAGTCCCTCGGTTACAACTTAATGTCGGTTCGTGCACTTAATAAGATGAACTTTGATGTCCATTTTACTATTGATATGGTGGTACTCTTGAGTAGCAAGACTCTAAATGTCATGTTCGTTGGGTACATTGAAAATGAGTTGTTTGTGGTGGACTTTTCAGGGTCAACCAACACTCAAGCAATGTGCCTATTCGGAAAGGCCGACATGGGGTGGTAGTTGCATCGCCGCTTGTCCCATGTCAACATGAGAACTTTGCAAAGTCTTCACAAGGGTGACCACATTCTTGGACTAAAAGAGAATGTTTCTTTTTCTAGAGATCGTCTTTGTAGGGCTTGTGTTGAAGGAAAGATGCATGATTCTCCCCACCCAAGCAAGACCATCATTTCATCAAAGAGGATATTGGAACTTCTTCATATTGATCTCTTTGGTGCCGTCCCTCAACCAAGTCTTGGTAGGAAGAAGTATTGTTTGGTGATTGTTGATGACTTTTCGAGATTTACTTGGGTTTATTTCTTTAAGTCGAAGGATGAGACTCAACAAGCCGTCATCGACTTCTCCAATGAAGTTCAACGTCAACATACTGTTCCTATATTGGCCATTAGGAGTGACAATGGCTCCGAGTTCAAGAACTACACCTTAAATGAGTTTCTTAGTGAAGAGGAAATTCATCATCAATATTCCGCTGCATATACC
The DNA here is from genome assembly GCA_947311845.1 of Poa pratensis. Taxonomy (NCBI): domain Eukaryota; kingdom Viridiplantae; phylum Streptophyta; class Magnoliopsida; order Poales; family Poaceae; genus Poa; species Poa pratensis. The sequence goes on from CAMZMU010000064.1 coordinate 14,159,372, forward strand.
CCTCAACAAAATGGTGTAGTCGAGAGGAAGAACCGGACTCTCATGGATTTGGCAAGGTCCATGTTGGCGGAGTTTAAATCTTCACTCTTCTTGTGGGTCGAGGCCATCTCCACGGCGTGTCATTCATCAAACCGGCTATTCTTTCGCAAAGGCAAGAAGCTACCACCTTATGAGATGCTCACCGGCCACAAGCCCAATGTCTCCTACTACCGAGTATTTGGTTGTAAGTGTTTCTATAAGATTAAAGGTGTTTGTTTGTCTAAGTTTGAGTCTAAAGCTTTATAGGGTATTTTTGTTGGTTATGGTGCTGAATCCCACACTTATAGAATCTATGACAAATCCTCCGGGAGAGTCGTGGAATCTTGTAGTATGGAGTTCGATGAGAATAATGGCTCCCAAGTGGCGCAATTTCATGTTTGTGATGTAGATAATGTGAAACCTCAAGATGCTATAAGAAGAATGACCGTTGGATTCTATCGCCCCATTGAGATCCATCATGAGCCTCCTCAAGCAAGTACAAGGTCCACTCAAGTGGAGACCTGATCATCACAAGTTGAACCGTCGCCTACTATGGAACAAATGATGCACCAACCCAAGAACAAGTTCAAGACCCTCCTCAAGTTAACCAAGTTGCTATGCAAGAACCAAGTTCTCTAATTGTTGATGCTAGCCAAGGTCAAGACCAAGATCGACCCTCTCATTCTATTGTTGAAGATGTGCATAATAATGATCAAGCTCAACATTCCGGTCAAGACGGGGACTCAAATGATCAAGATGATCAAGTGATACCTCCAAGATCCAATAGAGATATCGAAGCCCGTCGTAAAGCAAGAGTTGGAAGAAACTTGGAAATAAAGAGTCATAAGCTAGAAGCAATTATTGGTGATCAAAATAGCAAGGTTACCACAAGGGGTCAATTGGCAAGCTTTGGTGAGCACCAAGCACACATCTCCATGGTTGAACCGAAGAAAGTGCTTGAAGCTCTTGAAGACCCGGATTGGTTGGGAGCTATTCATGAAGAGCTCAATAACTTCGAGCGCAACAAGGTGTGGAAGTTAGTTGAGAAGCCCAAAGAGTACCGCAATGTTATAGGCACTAAGTGGATTTTTCAAGAACAGGCAAGATGAGCATGGAATGGTTGTAAGGAAAAAGGCAAGATTGATTGCACAAGGGTACTCTCAAGTTGAAGGCATTGATTTTGGAGAGACTTATGCACCCGTGGCTCGCCTTGAGTCCAACCGTATCCTTCTTGCATATGCATCACATCATAACTTTAAATTACAACAAATAGATGTGAAAAGTGCCTTTCTTAATGGCCCTTTAAATGAGTTGGTATATGTTAAGCAACCACCGGGTTTTGAGGATCCCAAGTTCCCTAACCATGTCTACAAGCTCGATAAGATGCTCTATGGACTTAATCAAGCTCCACGTGCGTGGTATGAGCACCTTAGAGAGCTTCTAGTAGACCGTGGATTTGAGGTTGGGAAAATCGATCCCACTCTAAAGAGGGTTAAAGGGGAGCTCTTCATATGCCAACTTTATGTTGATGATATTATCTTTGGCTCATCTAACAAAACTTTTAATGATGAATTTTCAAAGCTTATGACCGATAGGTTTGAGATGTCCATGATGGGAGAGTTGAAATTCTTTCTTGGTTTTGAGATCAAGCAATTGAGAGAAGACACTTTCATCTCTCAAACCATATCCAAGACATGCTCAAGAGATTTGATATGCAAGATGCTAAAGGGAAGCACTATCCTATGGACACCAAATGTCATCTACAACTTAACCCAAAGGGTATATATGTCGATCAAAAGGTATACCGTTCCATGATTGGTTCTTTGCTCTATCTTTGTGCATGTAAACCCGATATTGTGTTGAGTGTAGGGGTATGTGCAAGTATCAAGCCGCTCCTAAAGAAAGCCACATGATGGCTGTCAAAAGAATCCTTAGATATTTGGTTCATACCCCAAGGTTCGGTTTGTGGTATCCAATGGGCTCAACTTTCTCTCTTTGTGGGTACACGGACTCGGATTGGGCCGGTGATCATGATGATAGGAAATCAACTTCCGGGGCATGCCAATTCCTTGGTAGGTCCTTGGTGAGTTGGTCTTCTAAGAAGCAAAATTGTATATCTCTCTCCGCCGCCGAAGCCGAGTATGTGGCGGCCGCTAGTGCATGCACTCAATTGTTATGGATGAGGCAAACTTTAAAGGAATACGGTGTCAATTGTGACAAAGTGCCTATTTTGTGTGACAATGAAAGTGCAATCAAGATCGCCCACAACCCGGTGCAACATTCAAGAACCAAACATATTGAGATTCGTCATCACTTTATTCGAGATCATGTTGCCCGTGGTGACATTGAGCTAGGCTATGTTCCCACGAGGGATCAACTTGCCGATATATTCACAAAGCCCCTTGATGAAGCAAGGTTCATTTTCTTGAGGAATAAGCTAAATATCGTGGATTCAAGAAGCTTGACTTGACTATCTTGCATACATACCTATATTTTGACTATCTATTTGGTTTAGGTGTAGGCATGGACATAGGGGAGTGTGGTCCTAATACATTGGACTATCCCTCCCCCCCCCATTATGCCAACATTAAGAACTCATTTGCCTCTCTATATTCGTTCTATAAATTGTGAGCTTAAATGACGAGTGTTGGTTGTGAACCCAAGATATATCTTCGCGGTGTCACGCCATAAACTTATACATGGTGGCCTAGGCCACCGCCCTTCTCTTTGTGAGGAGTTGGATCTTATTTGGATTTATTTGGGTATTTCTAGACCTTTATTTTGTTTTTTGGAGAAACATTTTGAATTGGTTTTTATTTTTGGATTTTGCAATTTCCTAGTGCGTATCCCCCCATCAGTGAAATTGTTCTCATCCTAAGCCACTTCTTACCTCAAAACTTGCTCCTCTTGCATTCATACATGTCCCACACAAAACCTGGCAGTTTTGGTCTAGAGGGGCCGGAGACTCCGGTGTGAACAGAGTCTCCGCAGTAAACACCGGAAACTCTGGCTTGGCCGGAGACTCCAGTTTGTTTACCCCAGAGACTCCGGTCCCGGCAGTTTCGCAGGAGTCTAAAGGGAGTCGGGGTGGCACTTGTCTTCACAACTCTCATTCACCCCCGACCCCCAACCCTCCTCCTGCCGCCGCCTCCACTCCGGACTACTGCTCCGACCGCCCCCGCCGCCGGATTCCGCCATGCCACCGGCTTCCTCCACCTCTCCAACATCGGGGAACCTCCTCCCCTCTGTTTGGATCTCACCATGAAGGCCAAGGGTAACTGTCTCTCTCCTATTCTAGGGTTTCCTCCTAGATACGATTTGGGAGTAGTTCTTGTTGAAATTCATGGTGTAGAACCTTTTTGTCGTGGGTTTGTCACGTCAGGTGTCATAGATGACTTCGTAGGTGTGGGATTATGCGAGTCAAGCATCTCCGAGCTTGGGATCGCAGGAACAAAGATCAACACAGATTTACCCAGGTTCGGCACCCTCAATGTGAGGTAAAAGACCTACTTCCTGCCTACCCTAGATTGGTATTGATATGATAATAGAGGTGTTACAATGGAGGCGATCCGATCTGGTACTCGCCGTATGAGCTAGGGTTTGGGGCTTGATAGCTTGACCCGTTCTAAGTCCTGCGAGTCCTCTTTATATACACAGAGGCTCGCTAGGTTACAAAGGAAACTTTCCCCACAAGGAATATGTCCACAGAGGCCTACTCGGAGACTACTTGGTCTTCACGTCCTCCGGGATATGTCTTCTAGAACTTTCCCCTTATGGCAGTTCAATATTGGGCTTGCTCCCAAGTGGGCCTTTGTCCGTGCGAGTAAAGTAAGTTGCACTGGGCCACGGGTGAATCCAGAAAGTATTCCCCCGACATTAGCCCCCAAGTGTGGCCTGAACTTCATAGTATTTCTTGATCTTGAATGCTTAGGCCGCGCTTTTCCTTGTTTCGCGGCTCATAATTGTGCAAGTTTGGCATTGACTCGCACCTGGAAGATCATCTGACTTCGTGAGCTTCTTTGTTATAATATCCTGATAGCTTCAGAACTTGATGACGACCCATCCTCAAATTTTTGATGATAATATGATGTAGCCCCCAAGGATTGAGAAGATGTTATGTAGTAATCATCTCAATTCTTCTCAGAGAACTCTGAAGGTCATCACCTGTAACTTGATATCATAGATAAAACAATTGTTATGTCACAAGTAATTGTAATTGGTGTTGATGTACTATAAGCAGTACATTGACCTCTAGTTAGGCCATCTGAATCCTTAAGTGGGCACTCGCGCGACTCAGTATTTCCTAGGAACATGTGTGTTCAGGGTCGAGAGCGGCCATGATAGGCAATCAAGCTCGATTGATGCCACACCCCAGTACTTTGGCCACATAATGCGAGTAGCAATCCAACTTAAGGCAAATTTGATAATTGCCAATAAATTGGCTATTTCAGGGTAACAAAGACCCCAAGAAACATAATGATATTGCCATGATAGGCTAAGCTATGATAAGCTTTGATTATGATGACACATAAGGTCGCGCCTAGGTGGCAACCGAGTGTTATTCATAGGGTTGGATCGCGCGTAAGTGGCGATCCATGGTGATACATGGGGTCGGTCGCGCCTAGGTGGCGACCAAAGATGATACAAAGTTTACGGCCGCGCCTAGGTGGCGGCCGGTTTCTGATACAAGGGTTGATCGCGCCTGGGTGGCGATCAGATGTTGCATAGGTCGTGCCTAGGTGGCGACCAAAGTTGAAGTTCTAGCCCTGAGTGGTTGTGATGATACTTAGCTATAAAGCTGGAAAAGATGATGCTTGGCTCTGATTAGCCTTTTCTTATGTATAGTACGGTCGCAGGTGCGCGACGTTCCAAGGGCGAGGTGCCTCGAGACGATCCTCGAAATCATGGCGTTCGCTGCTTTCTTCCCTTACATCCAGCAGGTAGTACGACCCATTGTTTAGCTTCTTGCTGATGATGTAGGGTCCTTCCCATGGAGAGGACAGCTTATGCATTCCCTTGTGATCTTGTTTAAGTCGCAGTACTAGGTCGCCTTCTTGAAAGGTGCGGCTTTTGATGCGTCTGGCATGATAGCGTTGCAAGTCTTGTTGATATACCGCTGACATTGATGCTGCCAAGTCTCTAACCTCTTCTAATGTGTCCACCGAGTCTTGTCGAGCTATCTCATTATCTGTCTCGATGTAAGCCGCAACTCTTGGTGAATCATGTATGATATCGCTGGGCATGACTGCTTCTGCTCCATAGACCATGAAATATGGTGTAAATCCTGTGGATCTGTTAGGGGTTATTCTTAAGCTCCATAGTACTGCTGGCAGTTCTTCCACCCAACATCCTGGAGATACTTCGACCTTTTCAATAAGGCGCGGATTAATTCCATGGAGAATTTCCTGGTTAGCTCGCTCAGCTTGTCCATTGCTCTGCGGGTGTGCTACTGACGTGAGGTCCAATCTTATTCCATTGTCTGCGCAAAATATCTGTGTAGCCCCTTCAGAGGTGTTGCTCCCATTGTTTGTAATGATACTATGGGGGTACCCAAAGCGGAATATGACCTTCTTCAAGAACTTGACTGTTGTTTCCGCCTCGCAATCTCCCACAGGTTCTGCTTCTATCCACTTTGTGAATTTGTCCACCATGACCAGGAGGTGAGTTTTTCCGTTTGAAGACCGTCTGAAGGGCCCTACCATGTCAAAACCCCATACGGCAAAAGGCCATGTGATGGGTATTGTGCGAAGCGCTTGAGCTGGCATATGATCTTGCCTAGCATACCTTTAACATCCATCACACACTCTAACAATTTGCTCTGCGTCTGCTAATGCTGTTAACCAGAAGAATCCATGTCGGAACGCCTTTGCCACCAAAGATCTTGACGAAGCATGATGGCCACAATCGCCTGAATGAATTTCGTGCAAGATTTTTCGTCCCTCTTCTGGTGAGACACATCTTTGGAATGCTCCTGATAAGCTGCGCTTGTATAATTCATTGTTGATGATTGTATAAGCCTTTGATCGTCGTATGATTTTGCGCGCCTCAATTTCATCGTCCGGCAGCACTCCGCGACTTAAATATGCCATGTATGGTTCTGTCCATCCTGGCTGTTCATGCAGGACTGCGACTAAAGTTGAGTCATCCTCTGGCTCTGCAATGTCAATTTCTGATGGAGGTTTGACTGATGGATTGTGCAGCTCATCTAGGAAAACATTGGGTGGGACTGACTGTCTATTGGATCCAAGCCGAGACAGGGCATCCGCAGCTTCGTTTTGTCTCCGATCAATGTGTTCAACTTGGTACCCAAGGAAATGTCCAGCAATTCTATCCACCTCTCTTCTATATGCAGCCATGTTCACATCCTTGCTATCCCACGTTCCAGAGACCTGCTGTGCCACCAAGTCTGAATCGCCAAAACAACGTATGCGACTGATGTTCATCTCCTTTGCTATACGTAGACCATGAAGCAGTGCCTCGTACTCTGCTATGTTATTTGTGCAGTTGAAGTGTATCTGTAGCACATACCGCAGCTTGTCTCCCTTGGGAGATGTTAGAACAACTCCAGCCCCCGAGCCTTGCAACTGTCTTGGCCCATCAAAATGCATGGTCCAGTATTTGGTTTCTGCCATGCTAGGAGCGACTTGGATTTCTGTCCAATCGTTAATAAAATCTGCAAGGGCCTGCGACTTAATAAAATCGCCATGAACACTCCAAACACCAACTTCTGCCACTGTGGGTAACGCTGTTTGGAAGCTGTGAGGACTTCACTCACGTACTATACTGGTCTCTGGACGGGTATTCCTTTCATGTTTCTTGTCTCTCCACAACCATGACAGCACTCACAGCACGTGAGTTTGCGGCTATATATAGTAGCATTGGCTCTTTATCCTTTGGAGCCGCCAAAACAGGAGCATTTGTCAATTGATGTTTCAAGGCTGTCAGAGCTTCATCAGCCTCTGCGTCCCAAATGAAAGTGTCTGATTTTTTCAACAGTCTGTACAAAGGTAGTGCTTTCTCTCCCAATCTTGATATAAAGCGACTCAAAGCTGCTACGCACCCGGTAAGTCGATGCACATCTTTTATTTTTTTCTGGCTTTTGGAGATCCATCACGGCCTTTATCTTGTCCGGGTTGGCCTCAATCCCTCTCTGATACTATGAATCCCAATAGCTTTCCTGCTGGTACCCCAAAGACACACTTTGTGGGGTTGAGCTTCATGTTATATTTTCTGAGATTTGTGAATGTCTCTGTCAGGTCACTAATGAGATCCTGGCCAACTTGCGACTTAACCACAATATCATCCACATAGGCACGAACGTTGCGACCTATTTGCTCGTGTAGACAATTCTGAATGCATCTTTGATAAGTCACGCCTGCGTTCTTCAACTCGAAGGGCATGCTGACATAACAAAAAGCTCCAAAGGGTGTTATGAAGGACGTATTTTCTGGGTCCTCCTTCTTCATTTTGATTTGATGGTAGCCTGAGTAGGCATCCAAGAAGCATAACAGCTCGCATCCGGCAGTTGAATCAATCACTTGGTCGATCCGTGGTAAGGCAAATGGGTCCTTTGGACAGGCTTTGTTGAGATTGGTGTAATCAACGCACATTCGCCATGTACCGTTCTTTTTCATAACCAATACTGGGTTTGCCACCCACTCCGGATGGTATACTTCTGTGATGAAACCTGCAGCCAGCAAGCGAGCTATTTCCTCTCCTATTGCCTTTCTCCTGTCATCATGAAAACGCCGTAGTGGCTGCTTCACTGGTTTAGCCGCAGGGTTCACTTTGAGGCTATGTTCTGCTAATTCTCTTGGTACCCCTGGCATATCTGACGGCTTCCATGCGAAGATGTCTTTATTTTCCTGGAGAAAAGCGACGAGGGCCTTCTCCTGCTCTCCTTCCATGTGTGCTCCAATGCTAGTTTGCTTGGATGAGTCGCCAGGAACAAGATTTATCTGCTTAGTGTCCTGGGCCGCTTTGAATTTCATTGGTGGCTCGGCAGATGGCGTGGTAACCACACTCATATCGTTTGGGTCCACCTGCGACTTATAACCTTTTAGTTCTTCCGCGGCACAGGCGGATTCTGCGAAAGCCGCATCTCCTTTCTCACATTCTATTGCTTTTTCTCTATCTCCGTACACTGTGATGACCCCTTTTGGTCCTGGTATCTTCAACTGTAGGTACACGTAGCATGGCCTGGCCATAAACTTAGCAAAGGCCGTTCTTCCAAACAAGGCGTGATATGGGCTCTGGAATTTTACCACTTCGAAGCTTAGGAATTCACTTCTAAAGTTCTCTTCTGTTCCAAAAGTTACCCCTAGGGTTATTTTCCCCACTGGTCGTGCGGATCTTCCTGGGACAATGCCGTGAAACACTGTTGACGTGGGCTGCAGGCTGGAATCCTTGAGTCCTAGACGCTGGAACGTATCGTAATATAAGATATTAATGCTGCTTCCTCCATCCATAAGCACTTTGGTCAGCTTGTATCCTGCAACGTACGGTGCCACAACCAGTGCCAACTTGCCAGGTTCCCGTACTTGTGGCGGGTGATCGTCGCGACTCCAGGTTACTGCGTATTCTGACCACCTTAACCAATTGGGTGTTGCTGGTATCACGGCGTTCACCTGCTGACTTCTGCGGCTCAATTTCTCTTCTCTTTTGGAGGTATCGATAACTATTGTGTGATACTGCCCCGTCTGCCTGGGGTTACTCGCACCGTGCTGCCCAATGTTTGTGTTATGAGCCGCACTAGGGTTTCCTTCATGGGAATTCCCCCCGTTGTGTTGGCTCTCTTCTTTCCACTTTTTGTAATAATGGCATTGCGCCTTGGTATGGTCCGCTGGCCGTCCATCACCTGTCACATGAAGGTCGCATGGCCGGTTGAAAACTTCTTGCATATTGATAGGACGGGAGCCGTATCCTCGGCCCCTTCCACGCTGGCCTCTGAATCCTCCACGCGTATTGGCGACGAGCCCTGAGTGACCATCTTCGCTTTTGCGTTTGTTTTGACTCGTGTTGTTGTGGCTTGTTTGCTGCTGCTGGGGCTTGTTGGAGTTTTTCTTTCCTTTTGCAGCAACCTCCTCTTCTTCTCCGTCTGACGCGTCTCTGGTTTTATCTGAGCTGGCATATTTGTTAGCCGCAGCCATCACCTCGCTGAGGCTCTTGACTTTATCCTTCATGCGACCCAGCTTATGAATCAGCGGCTCAAACTTGCAGTTTTTCTCCATCACCAGGACGGCTGAGCTTGGTGGTATATTATCTGAGGAGTGTATTATTTCTGCCACCCTTTTCATCCAATGGCGACTTGACTCGCCTTCCTTCTGGACACAACGCTCTAAATCTTCTATATTGCAGAGTCGCTTGCAAGTTCCTTGGAAGTTTTAATGAAGGCATCCTTCAGTTCCTCCCAAGTATTTATAGAGTTGGGAGGCAAATTTTGCAGCCATATGTGCGCTGCTCCTTCTAGCATCATGTTTAGGTAGCGTGCGCAGATCTCTTCAGATGCGTTTAGGATGCTCATGCCCATCTCGTAATTGTTGAGCCAAGTGGTTGGATCCATGCTGGCGTTATAGTTTGCCACCTTGCGTGGCCCTTTGAAATCTTCAGGAAAAGGTTCCGATCTGATCTTCTCAGTGAAACACGCCGGTCCCTTGAGTCGCGAGGACAGGGCTGTGGTCGCGCCTGCGGGGTTATCTGCGGGCCGCTTTTGCATCAATGTGCATTCGCCTGCGCTTCTGCGACTTGCTCCTGCCGCCTCTGTGCGACTCCTGACACGTCCTCTGGTGGCCTGCTCTGGACGCTTCTTTCTGCTGTAATCCTGTGATTGGCTGGTACGAGGGGCGGCTGTGCTTCGGCTTCCGCCCTATTGGCTTGTTGCAGGACTGCCGTACTTAACATCTGAATCGCGCGCCGCGCCTCAGCATTGACCGGGTCATCGCCTGTTGGTACCATCTGAGTCAAGATATTAGCCGCAGCATACATATTATCGACAGGGTTCTGGTAATGGCCCTGTGGGGTGTGAAATCTCCTTGGTTGTTGCTGGGTCACTTGATTTGTTGGTACCCTTCCTTCCGCAGTCGTCTGGATTCCCGTCGCTGCGGCTGGAGTGAGCGGGATTTCCACTGTTGGTTGAGTCGCGCGCAGCTGTGTTTGCGGGTCAACCTGTTGTTGAGTCGCAGCCAGCGCGGCTACTCTCTGCCGTTCCTGTTGGATTCCTTGGTTTATCTGATCGAGCCTGCGGCGCTCTTCTTCCATCCTTCGAACCTCATACAGGAGCTCGGCCCTGGCGGCCTCAATTTCTGTTGCACGGAGGGCGGCGTTCGTGGCTGACACAGGTACAAGAAGTGGGTTGCTTGGGGGTGCCGATGCCTCGGTTTCTCCAGCAGTTCCTGATGCACCTGCTCCTCCGGCCATGTAAACTACGACTTGTGCTATCTCTTGATCTGGTGATGATGTGATTTCTGGGGGTAACCCCAGCAACTTTCTTCAAAGGCAGGCATGATGGACCCAAACTCTTGCGAGTCCATGCTTTCCACGGATTCTTCCCTGTCGTCGGCGACTTCTTCTATTGATCGCCTTCTTGGACCGATCTAACGGACATGCCACCAATGAAGCCGACGAAGACGTTGATGGATCCGAACGGGATGACGTGGCCGGTTTCCAAATAATCTTCTTCCGGCCCCCAGCTTGAATCGTCGATGAGGGGCGTGCCATTGACCGTGATGATACGGCCAACAACAAGATCTTCAGCTCCCTTCATGGATCCTGCGCGGAACGTGACGCTCTTAACCGCAGACCCCACGGTGGGCGCCAACTATCGTGGGTTTGTCACATCAGGTGTCATAGATGACTTCGTAGGTGTGGGATTATGCAAGTCAAGCATCTCCGAGCTTGGGATCGCAGGAACAAAGATCAACACAGATTTACCCAGGTTCGCCCACAAGGAATATGTCCACAGAGGCCTACTCGGAGACTACTTGGTCTTCACGTCCTCCGGGATATGTCTTCTAGAACTTTCCCCTTATGGCGGTTCAATATTGGGCTTGATCCCAAGTGGGCCTTTGTCCGTGCGAGTAAAGTAAGTCGCACTGCGCCGCGGGTTAATCCAGAAAGTATTCCCCCGACACTTTTTGCTGGCACTTTACACTCTAGAAACAATTTGTGCAAACTTTGCACCATAGATTGAATCTGCATCGTGGTTTCCAGCCCCAGGGCCGGAGACTCCGGTCTCCACGGACCGGAGACTCTGGTGTGGCCGGAGACTCTGGCTTCTGTGACCGGAGACTCCGGTGTAGATCAAACTTTTGTGCCCAGTTTTCTCAAATTGTTTCTTCATTGGCTTCCATGGACATGTATGCTTATCTCCATGCTCCTCTATCTACTCTTTATTCACAGATAACAAGAGGTACCACTTGAGCTCCTCATCCAACACCGGGAAGAAACCGAACAAGAAGACGGGGAGAGAATACTTGGACTATGATGAAGGAACCGGTCTGTATGTGCAGCGTAGTGTTGTGAAGCAGAATAAGGCAGATGAGGCTAGGAGAGCTAGGGAGGAGGCTGCACTTATGGGGGGAAGAAAGGGCCAAGAAGGCCAAGTATGACAACTTGAACACCGTGACTGGCTTGAACAAAGAGGAGTTTAGAACCATGAGGAAGCAGAAATTATATGACATGCCCAACAACACCACCGATGGTCACTTTTGGAGAAAGGAGTAAGAGCTTATCATGAAGGAAGTATATGTCAACTTGGAGGCACTCGTGTGTCCACAAAAGCCTTTGAAGCTTGATGTGTTGGGCAAGAAGCAATATTTTGTTGAGCCCATATGGGTTGCTAGGAAGCTAGGCCTTGAGAAGCTCATGTCCGCTCAACAAAACTATGATATCGAGAAGGTCCAACAATTCTTTGCCACCCTTGTGCTCGGACCGGAGAAGAACACTAAAATGACTTGGATGACGGGGTCCTCTCAAATGTGAAGCAACCTTTGAAGAATTTGGGCGGATTTTGGGGTATGAGTTCAAAGGGGCTACCACTCCCGTTGGTCGAAGGATGCATGTTGAAGGGATGGATTATGATAATAAAATCCTTGCCCCTCTTTGGGGCAAAAAGGGAGCCATTGCCACCGCCCAAGGGCTCAAGCCTATCTACAATATTTTGATTCGCATGTTTCGTTGGAGCATTGCACCTCAAGCGGGTAATGTGGATGCTATCCGTGGAGGACTTGTGAACCTCATGTACCATGCCCACAAGACCTACCTTGCGGAGAAAATTGTCAAGGTTTTGAGATTGATGTGATGGACTATATCAAATGTGAGATCAACACCACTATTCTCGAGAAGAAGAATCCGATGTCTGCACCCTATGTCATGAAACTTATCCTCAAGAAGGTTCCCCAACTCGATCCATCTCGTTTCACTCCACACAAGTATGGGACCCTTCAAGTACTCGCCATTCATGTCACACCTCGTGCCCCTTATAGTGAAGTGGAAGAGCCGGAAGAGGCTCCAAGGGCAAGGAGGAAGAATGCCACTCCCCCCTCACGGGGTGGTGGAGGAAAAGAGAGAGTCAACAACGAAGTGAAGCACCTCTCGTGGTGGCAAAAGACGATGATGTGTATGGGGATTGCCACCCACAAGGAAAATCATGAGGCTTATGTTGATAGGAAGCACATCCTTTCCAACCAACACAAGATTTTCAAAGAATTGCGCAAGAGCAACAACGGTGGTATGACCCCTCCTCGCCAAGAAGGTACCCCCGCATCACCGGAGTCCGATACTACTCTCCCTCTTGTGGAATGGAATGTGGATCATTTCCCTTGGGGTGACTATGAAGATGTTTCCTCCATGCTCTCTTCTTCTCGCAACACCGGCAAGGCTCCTATGCGCTATGAAGACAAAGATGAAGATGAGGATGATAATGAAGTGTATGATGAGGAGGAGAACCAAGAAGCAAGTGGTGATGAGGATGATGATGAGGAGGAGGAGTCGCCTACGGAGTGATTTCTTTGGGTTCGCGTAGCATCGCTCTTTTCCCTTTTTGGTGTTTCGATGCCAAAGGGGGAGAAGTAGTTCTATTAGGCTTTCACCATGAGATTTGCAAGGGTTCGGGCACAAGCATGCTCTTTTTATCATTTCTTTAGAGCTTGTGTCCTTTTATCTCAGGTTGTCGAGCTATTTGCTTTGCTTTGGTATTTGTGTGAGACTATGTTTTATCATTGGAGTGAGACATGTGGATTTCTTATTATCTATGGTTGAGATATGTTTTATTGTGCAATGGTTTATCTCTAGTCTATCTCTACATTATTATGCACAAGGTATGGCTTCAATTACATATCTCAATCTATTTATCTTGTCATGTCTTTCACTTATGCAAAATTTATCTTGTTTCCATATTTTATTGGAGTCGCTCTAAATCTATGTGTTGTGCATTTGTATTAAAATGCAAGTCTCTTATATGCACACATTTAGGGGGAGCCACTCATCTTATTGTTGGAAACATGTAAATTGTTGCTAGTGCTATTTTGCAAATCCTAGTGTTGTCATCTAACACCAAAAATGGGGAGATGGAAAGAACATCTCTTGGTGTTTTGTGTGTTAGGCAACAACACTAGGATTACACTAATTTGTTGTCAAGTGGTGCAGGAATTAAAAGAATTATTTACATGGCATCGAAACAGTTGTGTGAAAAAAAGCTTGCAGGAGAAGTTTCTGAACCGGAGTTTCCGGTGCCCTGAGGCCGGAGTATCCGATGTGACCACCCCGGAGTCTCCGCCCTCAGGGTGACCGGAGTATCCGCCCTGCATTTTCTGGAGCTCAGCGTCCCCGAGGACGGGACTCCTGGAGTGCGTCCGGAAGTGGGCCGGAGGTGGCCCGGGGTCTCCGCACGAGGCCGGAGTCTACGCCCCCTGGTAGTCCAGGGTCTCCGCCTAGACCGGAGTCTCCGGGGTTAGTTGTCTGCAACGGCTACATTTTTGGGAGGGGTATCCACCTACCTCCAGCCAGCCAGCTCGCCCAGAATTGAAGTCCACCATTATTGCAAGCTCAAGATTCACTAGATCTCCCAATCCCTCCACCCAAACTTATTGATCTTTGGAGGATTGAAGGAGAAGGCCCCGATCTACATCTTCACCAAGCCGTTTTTCATTTCCCCCTCATTCACTTGAGGGACCATTTGCTAGGGTTTCCCTTTGGAAAACCTAGCTCCTTGTTGTACTCACTTGTTCTTGTGACAGATTGTAGCTGTTCGGGAGCCCCCAATTTAGTTGTGGGTGTGTGCCCCGAATCGTTGTTGTAAAGGCTCCGATTTCCGCCTCGAAGGAAACCGATAGTGGAAGGTGAACCAATCTTTTGTGGTGCGGTTCATCGGAGAATAGGGTGAGCCTGTTGTGGCATTGAGCAAGCCAGTGGTGGCGAGCTCACACCCCTCCAACGAGATGTACTCCCCTAAAAAGGAGGAACTCGGTGAAAGTGCATGTGTTGCCCCATGCGTGGTTTTGGTAATTAATGACAATCCTTATGGACTAATATTTGCATTGAGATATATTTGTAGATAGATCTTATCCATAGGAAAATATTAGATTTCATCTGTTGGATTCTAGAAGATTATATGATGACCAATGTTCTATCCAAGAGTTTATATTAAGAATGGTCATCTAGAGTTGAGCTTATTGCAAGCATGACTTGGAAAGAAGATTGGGTGAATATTCATGTTTATCTCCAAGCCATCATATACATCAAGAGAAGAAGATAAAGTTCAAGTGGATACATGAAGACGGAGCTTAGCAAGGCTCTCCCATCATGGAGTATGGAGGAGTATTTGGAGAAGTCTTCATCAAGCATGTGCTAGCAAGCACAATCAAGAAAGGTGTTCCAACTTGAGAGAGTCAAGATCGTCATCATCTAACTCAAGTGGAATGCGTAAGGCAAAGGTATGATCTTGATAGGGTTTCTATTTTACCGGTCTCATGGTGTTAGTGGGAGACCGGGTTATATGATAGACGCCGTACTATCAAGAGGGGCTCTCAAGTGAGTAAATTGATCGCATCTTTGTGGAGAGCTCAAACCTTTGCATACTTGGCATATCATCTCTCTTGTTTCTTATTTGGCTTTTATCCATGTGAGAATTTAGAGCTTGTGTTCATCTCCATACCAAGCTCTAGTTCATCAAAAACGGATTTCATTTGAATATCTTGTGGTGTTTTTTAATGTTGGAGGTTTTACCGGTTCGTCTCTTGTAGAGAGGTCAAACTCTCCTCTTGTATTATCCTCCTCACATGATGGACCATGATGTGTATATGCATGATCTTGTAGTGCTTGTGATTATCTTCGGAGCAAGCCCAAGATCATAGAAAATGAAGTCCGGATGAAAAACTTGTTGCATTTTCTTGTTGGAAATATTATCGGTTTATCCTTGAGGAAAGCTCTTGTCGCTATCTTTCTAACAAAATTGGTTTCATCCCATTTGGGGTTTTCTCGCAAAATTTATGGGCGTTTCATTTTCGGGTTCTGGGTGGCCAGCCCCCAGGCCAGCCTGGCCGGCTCCCAGGCCGGCTGGCTCGGATGGGTGGCCGGCCTGGGCCGGCTCCCTGGCCGGCTTCTCTGGCGAGTGGCCAGCTAGGCCGGCTTCTCTGGCGAGTGGCCAGCCTCCAGGCCGGCCTCACTTTTTGAGGGCACCTATTTAAGGGGCTTTCTTCCCCAACGGTTCACTATCCTCTTGAGCTCGTTTTCCCCCTCTCTCTCCTCTATTGTTGACTTTTGGAAAAGTTTGCCTTCCTCTCAATCCCTCCCATGATTCTTGCATATCTTTGAGGAAAGTGGGAGGAGATCTAGATCAACATTTTCCACCAATCCATTCCTCCTCTAAGTGAGAGGAACTAAGTTGATCTTGATCTTGGAGTTCTTGGTGTTTCTCCTCCATTGTTCTTCCTCTCTTATTCCCCCATAAGTATTTGTTTCTTTGTTGAAATTTGAGAGTGAAGGACTTCAGCACTTGTGTTCTTGCCATTGCATTATGTTGCATCGGTGTGCTCTTGATGTCTACGCACGCTTCTATTCTTGTAGACAGTGTTGGTCCTCCAAGTGCAGAGGTTTGTAGAACAGCAGCAAGTTTCCCTTAAGTGAATAACCCAAGGTTTATCGAACTCAGGGAAGTAGAGGTCAAAGATATCCCTCTCAAGCAACCCTGCAATTAAGATACAAAAAGTCTCTTGTGTCCCCAACACACCTAATACACTTGTCAGATGTATAGGTGCACTAGTTCGGCGAAGAGATAGTGGAATACAAGTAATATGGATGATTATAAGTGGTAATTGTAATCTGAAATAAAAATTGCAGCAAGCAAACATGTAGCAGAATTGGTTGTAAACGGTGTTTCAATGCTTAGAAACAAGGCCTAGGGATCATACTTTCACTAGTGGACACTCTCAACAATAATAATATAATTGAATACATAGATATTTCCTCTTCACTATGCTACTCTGAGTTATTCTCTCGTTGGATAACGAACACCAATCCACTGCGTAGGGCTATAAAAGCACACCTTAAAGTCGCATTCCATATCTAGGGAACCCCACACTGTCAACTTGAGCGCCCTAAATAGTACTAGACAACACCGCAATTTCATAGAGACATCCAACGCAAATAATAACTCATGATAAGTATTCCTGTTATCTTTAGCCTAAGAGCCACACACGGGGCGCACACTGTCAACTTCGCACCGTGGGACAAAGGTGACTCCGGAGATTACATTAATAAAACCACTTGAGTAGCATATAAGATAATGAAGAGTAACATCTATCGATTCAACTAGATTACAAAGCTCATGATCACATAAAGATCACACCATGGGAGAGAGAGATAAACCACATAGCTACCGGTAGAGCCCTCAGCCCCGAGGGAGAACTACTCCCTCCTCATCATGGGAGGCAGCAACGGCGATAAAGATGGCGGTGGCATCGATGGAGATGGCTCCGGGGCAATTCCCCGTCCCGGCAAGGTGCCGAAACAGAAACTTCTGTCCCCCGAATTAGGGTTTTTGGTGGCGGCGGAGCTACAGAACTCTTCTGGAGAAATCGTTGATTCTTTTGTGAGTTTTAGGTCAGGGGCAATATATAGTCCAAAGGGCGTCACGAGACGGTGCACGAGGTGATGAAACCACCCCTGGGGGCGGCCAAGGCCCAACCGTGCCCAGGGGCGTGTGGGGTTGTGGGCCTCCCCTGGACTTGTCTTCTGTCTCCCGGAGTCTTCTGGCGAAATTGAATTTCTGTAATTTTTTCAGATTTTTCTGAGCACTTCCATTTTGGACCTTTTCTGCAATGCACAGAGATAATAAACAGAAACTGGCACCGTGGCATCTTGTTAATAGGTTAGTCCAATAAATGTCATAATATGATATAAAGTGCATATAAAACATGTGGCAATTGATATAAAACATGCATGGAACATCAAAAATTATAGATACGTTTGAGACGTATCAGCATCCCCAAGCTTAGTTCCTGCTCGTCCTCGAGTAGGTAAACGATAAAAACAAAATAATTTTTGAGGTGACATGCTACCATCATAATCTTGATCACATAATATTGTAAGGCACATGTAAATGAACGAAGTGATCCAAGTTAATGGTCTATAGTTTGCTACCAAATAGATAATGAGTAAACAATGAATCACACAAGCTAAACGTTTTCATGAATAGTACTTTGGAGACAAGCATCAAACAGTTTTGCATAAGAGTTAACTCATAAAGCAATAGTTTCTAATAAAAGGTATTTAATGAACACAAAAGAAGAATTAAGTTTCAGCATTTGCTTCAACTTTCAACATATTTATCTCATGGATATTGTCAACACAAAGTAGTATAACAAGTCCAATACGTAGCATAAACAAATGTTGTAACAAAGTTGACACTAGTGTTTGCTTGTGGAAGACAGAAAGAAAGAAAAACTGACTCAACATAAAAGTAAAAGAAAGGCCCTTCGCAGAGGGAAGCAGGGATTAAATCATGTGATAGAACTTTTAGGTTTTTGAAATCATATAGAGATTGCATAAAATATTCGACACTCCTCCCAACCTTGCTAACACAAGCCATGGCAACCGAATCCTCGGGTGCCTTCCATCAATCACATACCATGGAGGAGTATCTATTTTTGAGAGGTGTTTGTTAATTGTCAACGAATGGTAGTGGGTGAGAACAGTATTCTACCTGTCAAACGGACTTTTAAGAGCGGCTCCCATGAAGGACGTTATTTCTACCAGTAAGGCAGATCATCCCTCTTTCTCTTTGGTTTACACACATGCAGGTATTTCACTGTTTGTCATTGCTTACTGATGAATCAGGGCAAAAGTGTGAAGAGAATTAATAGTTAAAGTTGTAATTAATTGGGACTGGGCACCCCGTTGCCAGCTCTTTTTGCAAAATTAGAGGATAAGCGGATGTATATGCCGCTAGTCCAGGTGTAAAAGTCCATTTGACAAATAGAATAAAGAATAACCACACTAATTCCTCATGAGCTAGTAAACATTGACACAAAAAGGGAATAATAACATTTTGAATAATTTAAAGGTAGCACATGAAAAATTTACTTGGAGTGGCAAGGAAATACCACATATAGGTAGTTATGGTGGACACAAATGGCATGGATTTTGGCTCAAGGATTTGGATGCACGAGAAGCATTCCCTCTCAGTACAGAGTTTAGGCTAGCAAGGTTTATGTAAGCAAACAAGAATATCAACCCGTACACCAAGTTTTATATGACAAACATATTGCAAACGTTATAAGACTTCATACCGTCTTCCTTGTTAACCAAACCCTATTATTAGAAAATATCTAGACCTTAGAGATACCACCGATGCAAACCAAATTTTCAACAAGCTTTACGGTAGTTCTTCACTAATAGGCTTAACTCATGTGATGCATAAATTTAATCATGATCTACTTGTTAACTCAAAACAATTGACAAGCATCAAGTTATCCAAGTTAGTGATCTACAAGATTATGCAAGTTTTTCCTTATACCAATTACCACATGCAACATTTTCTGAACCAACCAAACACCAATCAATTCATTTCAACAACTCTCCAAACAATATAAGTGAAGCAAGAGAGTACTTTCTACAAAAGAAAGCTAATAGCTCTGACAAGAGATACATGAAAACAAGAGCTAAAAGCTGAACAGCGCTAGATATGAATACTCAACAAATATAAGTGAAGAATAGGAGTATTCTCATGAAAAAGCGGAGCGTGTCTCTCTCCCAATCAAGAATGCTAGGGTCCAGTCAAGCTTTATTGAAAATAAAAGTACAATACTGAAAATAAAAGCACACAGACGCTCCAAGAAAAGCACATATGATGTGAAAGAATTAAAATATAGTTTCACTAGAGATGACCTGATAATTTTGCCGATGAAGAAGGGGATGCCTTGGGCATCCCCAAGCTTAGACACTTGAGTCTTCTTGAAATATACTGGGGAGATCCATGGGAGCCTCCCTAAGCTTAAGCTCTTCACTCTTCTTGATCCTATTATATCATCCTTCTCTCTTGACCCTTGAAAACTTCCGTCACACCAAACTCAAAGCAAATCTCATTAGAGGGTTAGTGCATAATCAAAAGCTCACATGTTCTATGAAGACGCAATATAACTAGTTACTTTAAACATTAGCTACTGCCACTGATGTTATGTGAAGCTCTTCCACCCAAAAAAGAACTTCAGTCAACACTAGTAAAAGAGAGAATACAAAATAAAAAGGCATAATCTGTATAAAACAGAATAGTCCGCAAAGACGAATTTTTTCGAGGCACTTACAACGCTCAGATCGAAAAACTTTGAACTAATGAAAGATTCAGACATTCATAAAGATTACGCACAAATTTTTCAGATTTAATTAACAATCTGGTGATTTTAGAATTTCGTACAGTGAACAGCAAAAATCTATTTCTGCGCAGCAATCAAAATTAAGCATCGTCTTAACATTAGAGGCTACTCTTGGCACAACAATGCGAGAAAATAAAGATACAAAGGAGTTGCTACAGAAGTAAACATCCTCCTTGACTCAAAAAAAAATTGCAGAAATAAAAACAATGGGTTGTCTCCCACAAGCGCTTTTCTTTAAAGCCTTTAAGCTAGGCATGATAATTTTGATGATGCTCTCATATGTATAAGAGGTGAATATGAAAGAGCATCAAGAAGCAAATATCAAACACATTTAAATGTAACCCACTTCCTATGCAAAGAAATCTTGTAAGAAAATAAATCAATAAAGCACAAAGTGACGAGCATAGGAAGGCAAAACAAGTGCAATATCAAAACTTTCAACATAAAGAGAGGAGACTTAATATTATTGTGATGTATGAATCCATGTCTCCCTCTCTCATAATAACTTCCAGTAGCATCATTGATAAAATCCACAATATTACCATCACATGAAACATTCTTATCATGACCCATATGCATAAAGGTATCAATATTTTCCACATAAGCAAAATCCTTCTTATTAATAACAATGGGAGTAGGATCATCATAAAGAACTCGAACATGATAGACAAGTTGTATATTAGAGGGATGGTTTTGAGAAATCCCTCCATATTTATGACAAGTTTCATGAGGATGATTGTAATTATAACCTATGTCATAGTTATCTTTATAATAATTATCAAAGACTGGAGGCATAGTATCATCATAAACAATAGGATAGTTATCTTCCAAAGTGCGTTCATTTGTAAACATATCATCATCATTTTTACTAGAAGGATAGGTCTCAACTATGTAATCATCAGTAGCAAAAGGATTTTCAAAAACATCACCAGGAGGAGAGGTTTCAAAAATATAATTATTACTAGCAAAAGGATTTTCAAACACCTCATCCCCAAGGTTAATGCTTCCTATATCATCATTGGAAGGAACATGGATAGTATTAATAGTATAGCAATTATTAACATTATCATTTTCAGAATTGGTACCCAAAAGATTTTCAATATCAAAAGTACTATGCTTTTCCCAATCATGATCACTACTATAAGTAACAGGCATAGGATCATCATCGAATTCAGACTCATCGGCAACAACTATAATAGGAGCAACATGCTTAGGGGATGATACCGTTTCCTCTCTCCTTTTACTCCTCTTCTTCTTCTTCTTCTTCTTCTTCTTTCCCTCTTTAGGAGGGAGAGACTTGAAAGGAGGCTTCACCACATACTCGGGTTTATTGTTAGAAACAATAGAAGAAGCTTGGGAGGATTCCTCTCTTTCATTAATAAGAACAAAACACATATTAGTCCTGTCATATTTTGGTAAAGTCCCATCTTTTATAATATTTTGTATGTAAGTATTTGCGTGGCAATTATCAACACAATAAAGATGACATCCATGCAGGACGCTTTTCATATCAAAAGCACTCATATCTACCAAATAAGTTTTTCTTGATAACTCTTCACACCCCAAAAATAATGTAAGTTCATCATGCTGATTAGGAGTGGTCTTGTCATCATAATACAAACTCGCAGTACTCATTGGATTCGAAATACTATTATCATAGCCTGAGAATTGAAAATTGAAATGTCCCTCTTTATAGCAAAGTTCACAAATAAAAGGATAGAGGGCACAAACTTTTTTACCAAGATCATCTAGAGCCCTGCGCCACGTTCTAGTTTTTTCATTCCTATGATGGATACAATATTCTTCTTCGATTTGATTCTTTTCACAAGGTCTAAGTGCTCCACAAAAATTAACATGCTTATAAGAAAAAGTATTTTCAGAAGTTTGAGCATTTTTTTGCAATCATTAGTAACAATTTCATTTTCCATACAAGTGTCTTTGAAAGGTTCATGATACAAGTCCCAATTTTCTTTAGGAATATTAATATGAGAAGCAAAGGTTCTACAACAATCAACAATAATTTGAGAGTCAAGACCATATTTAGCACTAAGCTCATGGAAACTAGCAGTTTCAGCGAAAGACTTAATGCAATCATACTCATAGTTTATACCTGATTCTTTACCTTTGTCGTTCTCCCAATCTTTAGTATTGCCTTGAATTGTTTCAAGAAGATCCCATTTAGCTTCAACCTTCTTACTTGTGAAAGAACCCTCTGAACAGGCATCTAGATAATCCTTGTAATGACCTAAAAGCCTTGCATAAAAATTAGTAACAATTATTTCCTCAGGAAGCCCATGGTTAGGACATTTGAGTATTAATGTTTTCAGTCTTTCCCAAGCTTGAGCAATGCTTTCTCCATCACGAGGACAAAAATTATAAATGTAATTCCTATCTAAATGCATTTCATAAGGAGGATAAAATTTAGAGTCAAAGAGAAATTCAAGCTCCTTCCACTCCGAATGATGAGGATCATTGACATGGGTATGCCTATTGGGTACCCTATCGTGAGGGTACCTGGTGCACGTATCGACTAGGCCCAACTATCAGAGCCTACATGAAGCCCATGAAGGGAGGCCCAACAAGATGGAGTATCCTCCAAGCTGATGAAGCCATAGTCGGTTTAGAGTTTCTTTACTTGTAAATCGAGTCGGTTACGAACACCCGAGACCCAGCCTACTATTTAAGGACTGGGAGGGCCATCGAACCAGGCCACGTACTTTCAGAGCCACCAAAACCCTAGCGAGATCGACATCTCGCCGGGATCCTTGTAACCATCATATTCACAAAGCAATAATAGACAGGCAGGACGTAGGGGTGTTACCTCCACACGAGGGCCCTGAACCTGGGTAAAATCTTTGCCCTGCTTGTCAGCCGACGATACTTCCAGCTCTACCACGTTCTCTCCCCCATATTCATAACCTAGGGACCTTAACCATGGGTCTTGATGAGTCTACCCCCTCGTCAAGTGGCGCCGTCTGTGGGAAAGAATAGCGCTGGACTCGAAGTTTCGCCGATCCCAACAGCAAACGGCAAATCGCCGATCACACCAGCAAATGGCAACTCGCCGATCTCATCTGCAAACGGCAACTCGCCGGCCATGTCAGCAAACAGCAACTCGCCGATCCAGGCGACACACGGCGACTCGCCGATCCACTCGAAAAGCGGCAGCCTGCCCGCTTCACCTGCAAAAAGCGCATCTGCTCTTCCAATGAATTTCAATCCGCACTCGCCGGAGCTTCAGAAGGCGTTTTCCGGCCTTGAATCAGGTTTGATTTTAACTGTTGGAGCATTCAATTTTTTCGTAAACAATCTTGGCACGCAGGACTCGACAGATCCGCAACAACTGGCGCTAGGCGCACTCGAGGCTACGTCGACTGCGCTCGCCCCGTCGTCGATTCCTGAAGCCTGCTCGCCCGCAACAACCACGTCGACCGGCGAGATCGACAGGTTCATGATGATGGAACTCCAAGGCGAGGAGGCAGAATCAGCATACCGCACAAGCAACGTCGACTTCAACCTACCACTCGACGAGAGTTTCGACTGCAGGATCTCCCTCGATGACTTCTACGAGCCCGCGATTCATAACGACAGCAACGTCGACTCGGAGATCTTCACCAACACCAACCTCGACTCAGAAATCCATAATGGTTTCGCCAACACCGAGATGAGCATAGGCGATGAGCACATCGACAACGAGATTCGCCTCGAAGATCTACCCGATGAACATACTGGCTCTGATATGAGCCTCGACGGCGACGTCGAGTCCATGATTGGAATCGACAGCACATACACCTGTCCACGGGTCACGCCCCATCAGGTCTACGTGGCCTTCTCCGCAGAATCATCCACAGACGCAGCCGCTCGCAGGCCTGCACAATTCCCATGCACGATAACCATGCCGGATGGGGTCACAACCTTGACAATCACGGAGGAGATGGCAGCAAGGCCGCAC
Organism: Poa pratensis; assembly: GCA_947311845.1. Lineage (NCBI taxonomy): Eukaryota > Viridiplantae > Streptophyta > Magnoliopsida > Poales > Poaceae > Poa > Poa pratensis. Next base: position 14,183,210 of record CAMZMU010000064.1, read on the forward strand.
GCACCCGCATCGGCGTTGAAGACCATACCGCTGGCCTGGCCTTTCGCCCAATGGGGGCTCGATATGGTTGGACCACTCAAAAAGTCATCGCATGGCGGGCATACTCACCTACTGGTGGCAGTCGACAAGTTCACAAAGTGGATCGAGGCGGTCCCCATCACAAACTCGACTGCTACTACGGCAGTCAACTTCATAAAGAGCATCATATACCGATTCGGTGTCCCAAGCAGTATCATCACCGATAATGGCACAAACTTCACGGCTGAGGAATTCAAAACTTTTTGCAAAGAGCAAGACATTACGCTCAACTACGCATCCGTGGCACATCCACAATCCAATGGCCAAGTCGAAAAGGCCAACGGACTTGTGACGAGTGGGATCAAGAAGCGCCTCCTGGTGCCACTCAAAAGAGCTGTGGGTGCTTGGGTCGAAGAACTACCATCTGTGCTATGGAGCCTACGCACAACTCCCAACACTTCTACGCAGTTCACCCCATTCTTCATGGTCTATGGCAGAGGCAATTCTGCCATCAGATGTAAGGTTCAATGCGCCACGAGTTGAAGCATACAATGAAGAAGACGCGGAAGAAGCACTCGAAGACGCAGTCGACTTGCTCGATGAGGCACGCGACAAGGCCTTGGCCCGCACAGCTGTTTACCAGCAGGACCTCCGCAACTACCACAGCCGTCGACTGCGCACCAGGTCCTTCGTCGTTGGCGACCTGGTTCTTCGACTGAAGCAAAATAAGGTGCACAAGCTCGCTTCCCCATGGGAAGGTCCCTTCATTATCACGGAGGTCCTTGGTGGAGGCGCATATCGACTGAAGAACGTGAAGACAGGAGAACTTTCTCATAATCCCTGGAACGTTGCGCACCTGCGCCGTTTCTACGCATAAAGTGCTCACAGTCATACAATGTAATAGGCTATATGTCGGATGGCTGCAGGTTTCAGACGCGCTCTTTTCCTTACCAGGGTACCTAAGGGGACTGGAAGGTTTTTAATGAGGCGGCCTGCAGCCTAACATTCAAAAGAGGAATAAAATCAATGTTCCTTCGACTTCTTTGTGGTTACTACCCGCATAATTCATACCTTAACCGCACCCGAAACCCTCGGGGGCTGTGTTATCGATCAAATGAGCTCTCGCTCTTGCAGAAACACAATGCCTTAGCCGCACCCGAATGCTCGGGGGCTGCGTAACAAGGATCCAACGAAGACAACAAAAACTATGCAGTCGCACTCGAATACTCGGGGGCTGCACAGTTGTTGCTTCACAATCAACACATACCTCATAAACCCCACTCAAATGGCTCGGGGGCTGGGCAAAAAATCAAGATATACAATCAAATATTCATCTACAAAGAGTCGAAATTGCACTCGCAATCTACTCTACTCCTCGGGCTCGTCCTTTATGGGCAGCTCCGGGCCACAAAGCTGGGCGTGAGTGCGCTCAATCAGCGTCTCCGCAGCACTAATGGTGTCGTCCAGATCTCCCTGGTCCAGGGTCACTCCGGTTGCGGGTGGCCGCAACACCAAAGTTGGTCTTCGACTACGCACATACGCCATTGCAGCGTTGGCTCCAATCACAAGTCTCTGAGACAGCAACTCTCGAATGGGATTTGTTTGACGGAAGATGTTCAACAAAGCACGGATCCCTTGTGGTTGTGGCCCCGCAGGAAAAAGAGTCTCGTTCAGGCGAATAAACGCCGCCCGGCATAACTCCAGCAGTTCTGCACTTCGCCAGGCGCGATCCTTCAAGGTGGCGAGTATGCGGGCATGGTACCTATGAAGCCAAAAGTGTTGACGCCCAGTCGTGGGGTGGTCAACTGCACTCTCCAAACGCTCTTCAACGCGAGCCTTTTCCGCTTGGAAATTGTCAACAAAGCCTGCAAAATATACAAGTTAGAATAGCCACACGAATGTAAACAAGGCAAAGATCATACTCACATTCGAGTTGCCTGTTCACAAGCTCCATTTCGCCAAGCACATAATCCTCGCGTTGGGTGGACAGCGCGGGTCTCGCCCTCAATCGATTCAGCTCAGCCTGGGCGTCCTTCAGATCTTGCTCCATTCTCACAAATTTGGCCTTCATAAACTCCATCACCTTGGCATCATTTACCACCTGACCCTGGGATCGGGTGGTGATTGGAGCCTGCGAGGAACTAGTCGCAGTAGCAGGTTCTCGTGACTGTTCAAAGAGCATAATCACAAACACAAAGTTTGTGTCAGAAGCAAAAACTCAGGTCATAAGCATACAACTCCTCGAGTGAAAGACATTAGCAAAAGACTATTTGCATAAACAAGGTAGCACAAACAAAGCGCAGACTCGCGCAGTTCAGAAGGTATCATTACAAGGCATAAAAAACAAAAGGGTACAGCTACCCTAAACCTAAGAATTCGATTTCCTAAGCAGACGAGTGGCAGTCTCGACTGCCCGGCGCTCCATGGTGGTCATAAAAACCTCGGCCAGTCGCGCGGCGGCTCCGCTCACCCCCTTCAGAGAAATGGGCTTCCCATCTGGCTTCCGAGGGAACGCAGACAGTGCTGCCTCGTAGTCGCAATCTATCCCATGTCCCATAAGAAGCTTGATGGTGGACTCGGATCCGCGTACCGTGTTGGCGCGAGCGAAATCCGCCATGGTGGACGTCCCGGGGCCAAACACGTCGGCGAAGTCGTCCGCCGTCGACGGCACTACGCCAGTCGGGAACACCACCTTGTATACAGCGCCAAGTGTACTCGCCGATTTGGCGAGTGCGTCCTTCGCCTGGGTGCATACGGCGCCTAGGCCGCCCACAACCTGGTCCAGCGGAAGATCACCACTCGACGCATCTGCAGAGGCCGGTGCGCCAACAGCTTCTACACAAGTCACAAAAGGGCAAAAGTCATTTCATGGCACTCTACAGCTGCGTCGTAATATCAAAAGGAGAAAGAGAATACTCACCTCCCATGGCCTGCGCAAGTACCACGAGCTGGTCAGCATACCCTCGCTCGCGTGTGGCGGCTGAGTTCATGGCGGCGTCTAGCTCCTTCTTTGACTCAGCGCGCTGTGCGGCGAGTGCTTCCTCCAGCTCCTTCTTCTCGCCTGGTCCAGCAAAATCACGTACATTCAATACTCGACAAAGTCAGGCATGGCAAAAAGAACCTCAGCAAACAACAGCAAAAAGGAGAACTCACGGCTGAGCCGCTCTAGCTCGGCGCATGGTATCCCTCTCCTGCTCCACCTGGACATAAGCCTTGGCAGAATCTGCCAAGGTGTGGTAGAAGGGCTGCAAGCACACGAATTCAGCAAAATTTCTAACTCCCACAGTCCCAAACTAAACGGGTCAGGCAAAAAGGTACTTACATGGTTCATCCACGGTTCAGGAGCCGCGACTGATGTCCCGACTTCTGGAGGTGCCACCTTGGCCGCATCAGCAACAGCATCGGTGGCCATCGGCTTGGCAACCTCTGGCGCATCCGGAGAGACATCCAGATGCTCCGTAGTCGGTACTCTCTCGGCTGGAGGAGATGCAGGCGGATCATTCTCAGCGCTGCGAGTGGCACAAAAAAGGAGAGACAAGATTAGCACAAATATGCAGCAGCAGAGAATTCTTAAAAACAAAAGCAAAAGGTGCATACCTGTGCTCCTCATCTTCCTCATCTTCAGAGTCGCCAAAAATTGGGCCTCCAAAGGCTGGGGTACCGCTCGACTGAAGAAGGGAGTGGAGCTTGTCGAGCACACACGCAAAGGAGCGGCTTGGAAAACAGGTAGTGAGCCTGATTCCTCGTCATCCTCCAAGCACTGCCCCCTCGCGGGTGAACTCACAGCAGAAGGCGCTTTCTTGGCCAGTCGACGCCGCTTCGGTGGTGCGTTGTCGATTTCCTGGTCAGAAGTGGCCTTTTCTTCAGTTTGGACCTCTTCTGCTGCTTCCTCCTGGTCCTCCTCCACATGCGAAGTGGTGGCTGAAGGGATGGGCGACTGATCCCCTTTCGGGTCCACCACCTGCACCTGAGTTTCTTCAGTCTCACCATTTTCCGGCAGAGGGGGAAGAGAGGTGGCAGTCAAGTGGCCCTGCATCGCATACATTACAAATTGCAAAGTCAGAGGCAAGAATCGAACAAACGCACAGCATACGAGTTGCAAACTCTTAAACTACAGACATACCTCAAGCAAAGGGTTTTCCGCCCCGTATGGCGTGACGGGACAATCGATGTTGCAAGGGTCGGCTGTCGTCAGGCTGGTGATGTGCCGCACGTGCGTCACAAGCTCGTTCCTTGACAGCTCCTCTGGGCTCATCCGAGTGGAGTCACTCGCGCCCTCATACGCCCACATGGGGTGCGCCCGGGCGCGGAGTGGCCACACTCGCCTCTTTACAAAGGTGGCGATCAAGTGAAGGCCCGTAACCTTGTCCAGCATTCCGTCGATTCGAGTCAGCAAAGGGCGTGCTTCCTCCATTTCTTCGGCTGAGAGCTGGTGATCCCACGCCTTGGTCCTGACGTAAGCCGCAGTCGAGAAGGTGGCGACTCCGTCTTGCTCGACACTCGCATAAAACCACCCTTTCCTCCAGCCTTGCGCGGAGTCGACGGTCTTCAGGCGGAAATAGCGGGTGTCGCTGCGCACCTGGATGCCGCAGCCGCCCACGGGTAGGTGCGACCACCTCCTCTGTTGGGTCGCACCATGAATATTGTCTTCCATAGCGCCCAGCTGGGTGCGACGCCAAGGAAGCACTCGCACAGCGTGATAAAACACGCAATATGCATAATACCGTTCGGGGTGAGATCGTGGATCTGCACCCCGTAGGCAAAAAGGAGGCCACGAACAAAGTCGTGGAGGGGAAGCGAGAAGCCCCTAGGCAAAAACTCCGTAAAACAGACACGCTCGTTGGCGCGTGGTTCAGGGAGTACCTCCTTGGGCGACGGTGCGCGGACGGTGAGCTGCTCCGTGGGTGGGAGACACCCCTGCTCGCGGAGCTTGATCAAATGGGCGTCCCTGACGGTGGACTTCGCCCAATCCCCGCTGTTCTTCTTCAGGGCAGCGGCGGACGCAGATGTACCCGCCACGGTCTTCTTGCCCTTGGCCGCTTCAGTCGCGGCAGCGGCGGCAGCACCACGCTTGGAGCCTCCACCTTTCGCCATTGCAGCGGTGGATGAGTGTGGGGCAGAGAGCTTGAGCGCAACAAGAATGGAGATGGGCGCGAGGAAGAAGATGAGACAAGGGGCGGCGCAAGGAGCAAATGGCAAGTAAAAAACTCTGCCAAGCGCCGTCTCCCCTATTTACCACAGATCGAGAAACGATCGCAACCGTCAAAACAAATGCATACGCTCCGCGCGAAATCAAGCCATACACGTGGCGCGGCGGAGAGCAACCGTCGCCGGCCACTCCGCCCACTACGCACGAGAATCCAGGAAACCATCATCACGCCCCGTGAAAATCGCGTCCGAACGGTCAAATCAAGTCCACGCGGCGTCATCCCTGGTCAGCTCTGCAGAAACGGGCCCACACAGCAGGGTCACGTCTTATCAAGCCTTACCAAGCACGCCACCGCTTGTCAGATATGGCAGTCGCAACATGCGTCATTGCTGACGTTGTTTCCTCTTTCACAACTGGCATAAAAATCACTCGATGATATCTTCGGGTAGTCTCTCACAAGAATTTCGATTGGTTCTCAAGCAAAGTCATAAACGCCAGTCGAAAGATTTTCGACTGAAGCATCATACTCCCATCGGGAGCGTATCAAAAAATTTCTTTGACTAAAATGTGCAGGATAAAAGATTTTGAGATTATCCTCCATTGCAAGCAATAAAGCACAATCTCGGGGGCTACTCCCATCGGGAGCGCTGTCGCGCACCCGATAGAATAATGGCAAAAGTATCAGTCGACATATTATTCGACTCAGTTCATAAGCAAAATCGCACTCAAAATATTCCCGAGTTGATCCGACGATCCTTGGATGCTGCATGCATAGTGCAAAGGTAAGACCCACCGATCAGTCGAGCTGGGCTAAGGACCGCTCCAGCAGCGTTATCCTTAAATTTTCCGTGTCAGCAGACATGATGAATTATCCCCGACGGACGCGTTGGGTTGATTCAAAATTATACTGCAGTTCGATTCAATAAGACCTCAACGGCCGTTTCGAGTCTGTCCAGTTTGTTCCAGATTCGAGTCCGGGACTCGAGTTTGATTGAAAGCTAGTATGGTTTTGCCCGAATGGTAGTTAACTGGCCCCGATCTCGTGTGTGCTGGGCCTGCTAAGCTAATATCCTTGACTATCATAAGCAAAAAATCATAGTCGATGAAACACTCGGCATAGCCAACATGTGCTATTTCATACAGGAATTCCAAATTATATGATACAAACGAGCATAATGTGTGAGTCCATGCCCGACTCTTCGAATCAGACAAGTACTCGGGGGCTACTGACATGGGTATGCCTATTGGGTACCCTACGTGAGGGTACCTGGTGCACGTATCGACTAGGCCCAACTATCAGAGCCTACATGAAGCCCATGAAGGGAGGCCCAACAAGATGGAGATCCTCCAAGCTGATGAAGCCATAGTCGGTTTAGAGTTTCTTTACTTGTAAATCGAGTCGGTTACGAACACCCGAGACCCAGCCTACTATTTAAGGACTGGGAGGGCCATCGAACCAGGCCACGTACTTTCAGAGCCACCAAAACCCTAGCAATCGACATCTCGCCGGGACCTTGTAACCATCATATTCACAAAGCAATAACAGACAGGCAGGACGTAGGGGTGTTACCTCCACACGAGGGCCCTGAACCTGGGTAAAATCTTTGCCCTGCTTGTCAGCCGACGATACTTCCAGCTCTACCATGTTCTCTCCCCCATATTCATAACCTAGGGACCTTAACCATGGGTCTTGATGAGTCTACCCCTCGTCAATCATCCAGTAGATCATACCACTCCCTAGCTTTGTCCTTAAGTGACAATGGAAATAATTTCTTCATGGCATTTTCCCTTGATAAACCTGCAACCTTAAACAACTCACAAAGTTCTGTAAGTTTCAACAAGTGATCACGTGGATGGACTGTTCCATCCCCTGCACAACGTTCATCATAACCTTTTCAACAATTTCCATGGGTATTTCAAATGGAATACTTTCAGTAGATGGATTTAGAATATCACAAGCATCATTAGAATTATCACGTATGGGAGACAAAGTATTATCAAAGCAAATTTTCTCCTCCAAAGCTGGGGAACTAAAAAGATCATTTTCAAAACTAGCTTCCCCAAGCTTAGACTTTTCCATAGCATTAGCAATAATGGTGTTCAAAGAATTCATGCTAATAACATTGCTATCACTATTATTCAAACAAACTTCCATAGGTTTTTTAATTTTCTCTTCAAAATCATCATGTCCTAATTCAATATAAAGTTCATAAAGATCTCTAATTTTGTTGTTGTTTTCCATTAAGCCTAACTAGTAAAATAAAAACAAGAAACAAAAAGATATAATTGCAGAATCTAAAGGAAATACCTTCGAGCACTCACACGTCAGCAACAGTGCTAGAAAATAGCTAAGTAGCTGGAGGATGTGAGTACCTTTTACCTTACCTCCCCGGCAACGGTACAAGAAAATAGCTTGATGTCTACGCACGCTTCTATTCTTGTAGACAGTGTTGGGCCTCCAAGTGCAGAGGTTTGTAGAACAGTAGCAAGTTTCCCTTAAGTGAATAGCCCAAGATTTATCGAACTCAGGGAAGTAGAGGTCAAAGATATCCCTCTCAAGCAACCCTGCAATTAAGATACAAGAAGTCTCTTGTGTCCCCAACACACCTAATACACTTGTCATAAGTATAGGTGCGCTAGTTCGGCGAAGAGATAGTGAAATATAAGTAATATGGATGATTATAAGTGGTAATTGCAATCTGAAATAAAAATGGCAGCAAGCAAACATGTAGCAGAATTGGTTGTAAACGGTGTTTCAATGCTTAGAAACAAGGCCTAGGGATCATACTTTCACTAGTGGACACTCTAAACAATAATAATATAATTGAATACATAGATATTTCCTCTTCACTATGCTACTCTGAGTTATTCTCTCGTTGGATAACGAACACCAATCCACTGCGTAGGGCTATAAAAGCACACCTTAAAGTCGCATTCCATATCTAGGGAACCCCACACTGTCAACTTGAGCGCCCTAAATAGTACTAGACAAACACCGCAATTTCATAGAGACATCCAACGCAAATAATAACTCATGATAAGTATTCCTGTTATCTTTAGCCTAAGAGCCACACACGGGGCGCACACTGTCAACTTCGCACCTTGGGACAAAGGTGACTCCGAAGATTACATTAATAAAACCACTTGAGTAGCATATAAGATAATGAAGAGTAACATCTATGGATTCAACTAGATTACAAAGCTCATGATCACATAAAGATCACACCATGGGAGAGAGAGATAAACCACATAGCTACCGGTAGAACCCTCAGCCCCGAGGGAGAACTACTCCCTCCTCATCATGGGAGGCAGCGACGGCGATAAAGATGGCGGTGGCGTCGATGGAGATGGCTCCGGGGGCAATTCCCCGTCCCGGCAAGGTGCCGAAACAGAGACTTCTGTCCCCCGAATTAGGGTTTTTGGTGGCGGCGGAGCTACGGAACTCTTCTGGAGAAATTGTCGATTCTTTTGTGAGTTTTAGGTCAGGGGCAATATCTAGTCCAAAGGGCGTCGCGAGACGGTGCACGAGGTGACGACACCACCCCTGGGGGCGGCCAAGGCCCAACCGCGCCCAGGGGGCATGTGGGGGTTGTGGGCCTCCCCTGGACTTGTCCTTCTGGCTACCGGAGTCTTCTGGCGAAATAGAATTTCTGTAATTTTTTCAGATTTTTCTGAGCACTTCCATTTTTGGACCTTTTCTGCAATGCACAGACATAATAAATAGAAACTGGCACTGTGGCATCTTGTTAATAGGTTAGTCCAATAAATGTCATAATATGATATAAAGTGCATATAAAACATGTGGCAATTGATATAAAACATGCATGGAACATCAAAAATTATAGATACGTTTGAGACGTATCAGCTCTCTCCACGAGGATTCGTGGAAGTGAAAATTAGTGAACTTGTTACTCTTGGGTCATTGGACCCTAGACGCCTTTGTGGTGGTTGAGACCTTTGTGTTCACTTGTAGCCGTTCGGGAGCCCCCAATCCATTTGTGGGTTGTGCCTCGGATTGTTGTTGTAAAGGCTCCGGATTCCGCCTTGAAGGATTCCGATAGTGGAAGGTGAACCAATCCTTTGTGGTGCGGTTCATCGGAGAATAGGGTGAGCCTTTGTGGCGTTGAGATTGACCTTTGTGGTGCCTCACACCTCTCCAACGAGACGTACTCCCCTAAAAAAGGAGGAACTCGGGAATACATCATCGTCTCTGTGTGCCTCGGTTATTTCTATGCCCGAGCTTTTTACTTATGCACTTTACATTGTGATAGCCTTCGTGCTTGAAGTATTCTTTTGCTATCACGTTGTTGCTTGTCTTGCTTAGCATAAGTTGTTGGTGCATGATGGCTACGTGTTGGTGAACCCCAAGAGGAAGGTTATGATGTAGACAGCAGAAGTTTTCCCTTGAATAATCTACCCAAGGTTATCAATCCAGTAGGACTTGATGATCTATCGGAAGGTTGTTGATGTTGACTCCCCCTGGCGCTAGGGAGCTTGCACCAACGTGGAATCTGCACAGACACAAACCAGAACTTTGCCCAACACGAAACAGAGAGGTTGTCAATCTCTCCGGTCTTGCAGAAACAAAGAGTTAAACGTATGGTGTGGAAAACAGCAGGAAAAACAGCAAGTAACAGGAAACAGATGATTGCAGCAGGTTGTGTAAACAGTATGAGGAAATTGGACCAGGGTCCACAGTTCACTAGTGGTGTCTCTCTCAGAACAGATAACTAGCATGTTGGGTAAACAAATTACAGCTGGGCAATTGACAAATAGAGAGGGCATAACAATGCAATACATGCCAAGATGTCTACTATGAAATCTAGTTGGGCATTACAACAAAGTACATAGACCGTTATTCCAACCGCATCTATGCCTAAATAATCCACCTTCAAGGCAGCATCCGCATCCATTCAGTATTAAGTTGCTAACAACAGATTATTGCATGAAGTAAAGTGTGTAATGTAATCAATACAAGTGCCCTTGGACACTGCACCAATGTTTTATCCCTAGTAGCAACAGCACATCTACCATCTTAGACCTTTCTGTCACTGATCCAGATATCTAGAGACTGAACCCACTATCGAGCATAAATACCCCCTCTTGGAGTCACAAGCATCTACTTGGCCAAAGCATCTACTAGCAACGGAGAGCATGCAAGATCAAGAGCACATAGATAAACAACTTGAATAAACATGGTATCAATATTCATCGGATCCCAGCAAACACAACATCTAGCATTACAATAAGATGATCTTGATCATGTTAGGCAGCTCACAAGATCTAAACATGGAGGCACAAGGTAGAGAGACAACCATCTAGCTACTGCTATGGACCCGTAGTCCAGGGGTGGACTACTCACGCATCACTCCGGAGGCAGGCATGGTGATGTAGAGCCCTCCGGTGATGATCTCCCCTCCGGCAGGGTGCCGGGAAGAGCTTCAGAACTCCTCCGATCTGAGATTGACGATGACGGCCGCGACGGAACTTTTCGTGGAATATGATCGACCGTAATAGGGTTTTCGCGTCGCGGAGAATATATAGGCGAAGAGGCGGCGTCGGTGGCCGAGGGGGGCCACCACGCCATAGGGGGGCGCGGGCCCACCCTGGGCCGCGCCCTAGTGTGGCGTGGCCCCCTGGTGGGTCTGCTCCGACTCCCCTTTGGACTCCGTGATCTCCTCGTGATATTATTGACGATGTCTTTTGTTTCGTCCAATTCCGAGAATATTTCCTTAATAGATTTTCTGAAACCAAAAACAGCAGAAAACAGGGAACTGGCACTGTGGCATCTTGTTAATAGGTTAGTCCCAGAAAATGCATAAAAATGATATAAAGTGTAACCAAAACATGTAGCAATTGATATAATAACAGCATGGAACATCAAAAATTATAGATACGTTTGAGACGTATCAAGCATCCCCAAGCTTAGTTCCTGCTCGTCCTCGAGTAGGTAAACGATAAAAACAGATAATTTTTGAAGTGACATGCTACCAACACAATCTTTGATCAAATAACAATGTAATGCACATGATCTGAATGAAGTGATCCAAGCCAATGGTCTATAGTTTGCAAGCAAGTAAATAAAGAGTAAACATAAGTGATCACACAAGTGCAAACTTTCATGAATAACACTATAAAACATTTAGAGATATAATAGTCTAACATAATAGTTAGTTCACAGCAGCAATAATTCTCAACATGAAAGTGTTTGTATCAACACAAAGGAAGATAATAGCTTCAGCTTTTGCTTCAACTTTCAACATGTATATCATATAGATAATGTCAATGCAAAGAATATGATCAACCAAACACAAAGTTATGTAAAAACTGTTATACTGGAGTTGACAATGATGTTTGCTTAAGTAGACAGAAAGAAGTGGGAAAACTGACTCAACATAAAAGTAAAAGAATGGCCCTTCGCAGAGGGAAGCAGGGATTAACATCATGTGCTAGAGCTGTAGTTCCCGAAGGCATATAGAGAGCATAAAATATTGTTTTGTAAGGTAATGGTGTATACAGGTGTCAACAAATCAAATAGCAGGTACTTGTCATCTTCCATGGCTAACTAACTTTTAGAGCGGTTCCGAGAGTTTTTAGGACTGCACTTGTAACAAGCACTTATTGGTGACACTCCTCCCAACCATTTACTTTCCACAAACCATGGCTAACCGAATCCTCGGGTGCCCACCAACATTCACCATGGAGGAGTGTCTATTTATTTATTTATTTATAGGGTGGACTAACCAGCTCTTTAATGCAAAATAAAAGGTGGAGAAGCAGATGAAGCTGCCAATCCTTGTAAATTAATTAGCATGGAAGATGACAAATCTCACTACTACGTCCTTATGAGCTTTTCAAGTAGTGACACAAAAAGGAAATTGTTTTGAGTAGTTAGTAGATAGCACATGAAGAAATTTACTTGGAATGGTGAAAACACCACATAATAGGTAGGTATGGTGGACACAGGTGGCATGGATTTGGCTCAAGGTTTTGGATGTACAAGAAGCATTCCCTCTTAGTACAGAGTTTAGGCTAGCAAGGTTATTATAAGCAAACATCATTATCAACTGGAATAGCAAGAGTGTACATAAAACACAAGGTTTGACGAACCATAGACTCCCACTGTCTTCCTTGTTAACACATAGCCTTCATCCAAAAATTATCTAGACTACTATGGACTTCCAATTATGCAACAGATTATTATAGCAGAAAATCCTTATAGTAGTTCTTCATTAATAGCCATTACTTACATGATGCACAAGCTTAAACATTAATTACTTGACAGCTCAAAACAATTGGCAAGCATCAAATTACTCAAGACAACGATCTAAAAAGATTCATGTAAGCATTTTATACCACTACCACATGCATAGCATTTTTCTGGTCCAACCAAACACCAATCAACTTATTTGACAACTCTCCAAACAGATATAAGTGAAGCAAGAGAGTACTTTCTTCAAAAGAAACTGAAAGCTCTAACAAGAGATACATGAAAAACTGAGAGCTAACAGCAATAACAGCAACTAGACAGGAATACTCAACAAGTATAAGTGAAGCACAAGAGTATTCTAATGAAAAAGTGGAGCGTGTCTCTCTCCCAAACATGAATACTAGGATCCAACAAGTATAGCACAGCAAACAAAACAAAACAAACTGAAAACAAAAACACACTGACGCTCCAAGGAAGAGTACACTAGTATGAAGCAATAAAAATATAGCACCATTAGAGATGACCTGATAATTTGTAGATGAAGAAGGGGATGCCTTGGGCATCCCCAAGCTTAGATGCTTGAGTCTTCTTGAAATATGCTGGGGAGGTAAGCCTCCCCAAGCTTAAGCTCTTCACTCTTCTTGATCATGTAATATCATTCTCCTCTATCAACACTTGAAAACTTCCTTCACACCAAAACTTAACAGCTTTTCTCATTAGCAGGTTAGTGCACTAAAAGATAATACTTCAAAGTTCTAGCAAAGACAAACTCACAAGCCAACTATTTTAAACATTAGCCACTGTTACTAGGCTCAAGTGGGCACTTTTACACGAAAAGAAACCACTTAAAAACTTGTAAAAGAGAGAATGCAAAATAAAAGACAGAATCTGTCAAACCAGAACAGTCTGTAATGACGAATTTTTTCGAGGCACTTACGATGCTCAGATGAAAAACTTTTGAAATAATGAAAGTTGCGTAACATCATCAGGAACATGCACAAAAAGTTTCAGCATTTTTCGATTTTTTTCTGATTTTCTACTGAATTAAACGGTGACGAACAGCAATCTGTCCCAATGCAGTCCCGAAAATAAAAACCAACTTTGCATTAGTAACTCTCCTTGGCACAACAAAACAGCAAATAAAAGATACAAAGGAGTTGCTACAGAGGTAAACAAGCATCCTTGACTCAAGAAAACAAAAATAACAGCAAATAAAAACATGGGTTATCTCCCAGAAGTGCTTTTCTTTAATGCCTTTGAGCTAGGCTAGAAGATTTAAATGATGCTCTCATAAGAATAAGAGTTGAAAAGCAAAGGAGAGCATCAGAGGCAAATTCGAAACACATTTAAGTCTAACCCATTTCCTATGCATAGGAATCTTGTACATAAATAAATTCATAAAGAACAAAGTGATAATCATAGGAAGATAAAACAAAAATAACTTCAGAACTTTCAATATGAGAGGTGTTTTAGTACCATGAAAATTTCTACAACCATATTTTCCTCTCTCATAATAATTTTCAGTAGCATCATGAACAAACTCACAATATAACTATCACATAAGGCATGCTTTTCATGATCTACAAACACATAATTTTTATCAAGCTCCAAAATAGTGGGATCAAAATTGATTAAAGTCATGACCTCTCCAAACCCACTTTTAACAACATTATAGTAAGATGATTGATCACTCTCAAAAGGTATGGGACTCCTTCTAGCTAAAGTCAGCACCTCTCCACTCCCATTTTCAATAATAGTAGAATTAATATCATGAAGCAACATAGGACCATCATCTAGAGCTTTATCATAAACATTTTCTAAGCAAGACTCCTCATTAACATGAATTTTGATAATAGGCATAAATAGAGGATTATCATAAGACTTATCAAAATAGCATGAATTATCATAAATAACAGTAGCATAATTATTTCCACAAGTTTCATTCATAGGGGCATCATGGCCATAAGCACAACAAGCTTCGGTTTCATCAAAAAGGGGGTTTTCAAGTGAATCCATAGGAACATAGCATTCATCCTCCTTTGATAAGTATGGATGGCAATCATATAATGTAAGAGTTAAAGAGTTACTATCATTAGAAGGTAGATCCTCCTTTTGTTCTTCACTCTCCTCCTCTTTTTCATCCAATGAGATTTCAGTTTCATCAATTTCTTCTTCCATAGATTCTTCATTTATTTCCTTACCTTGATTTATACTTCCGTATCCTTCTTCCTGCAAAATGTGGGTACCCTCTTGTGCATCAAGGAGTCTCTCTTTATAATCAATGATATAAACATTATCACTGAAATTTTCTAGGCAGTGATTACGGATAAAAGAACTTGTTTCTTTAAGAATTTTAGAAGCAATACAGGTTTCATAGTTTTCAGCCATGAAGGAATCTATCTCAGAAGCTGCCACAAATGTAACAAATTGTTCTACTTGTTCAGCTCCCAGAAAAGCATAGTTATTCCAATAATAATTTGTAAGTAAAGGTTCTTTACTAAAACGACATTGGAATTTAAAATGTTTATTATGTTGTTCAGAGCAACAATTTATATCATGATAGGAAAGCAAAGCTTTAGCAACTTCATTTAACTTTTTCAACATGCCACTCAAGATTTTACCCTCTCTTGATTTTCTATACTTTATATATAATTCTCTAGCTTCCATCAACATAGAGGTTCTAGTAAATTCTTCCATAGCAAAAGTTTTTATAGGATTTCCAGTTTTATAATTTTTATGGGTTTTCAAGTAAACAAGCAAAACATAACTAGATAAAGGTAAACTAAGCAAGACAAAAACAAAGTAAAGAGATTGGAACTAAGAGACTCCCCTTTCCAATAGCCTCCAAGTCCCCGGCAATGGCGCCAGAAAACAGCTTGATGGCTACGTGTTGGTGAACCCCAAGAGGAAGGTTATGATGTAGACAGCAGAAGTTTTCCCTTGAATAATCTACCCAAGGTTATCAATCCAGTAGGACTTGATGATCTATCGGAAGGTTGTTGATGTTGAATCCCCTGGCGCTAGGGAGCTTGCACCAACGTGGAATCTGCACAGACACAAACCAGAACTTTGCCCAACACGAAACATAGAGGTTGTCAATCTCTCCGGTCTTGCAGAAACAAAGAGTTAAACGTATGGTGTGGAAAACTACAGGAAAAACAGCAAGTAACAGGAAACAGATGATTGCAGCAGGTTGTGTAAACAATATGAGGAAATTGGACCAGGGTCCACAGTTCACTAGTGGTGTCTCTCTCAGAACAGATAACTAGTATGTTGGGTAAACAAATTACAGCTGGGCAATTGACAAATAGAGAGGGCATAACAATGCAATACATGCCAAGATGTCTACTATGAAATCTAGTTGGGCATTACAACAAAGTACATAGACCGTTATTCCAACCGCATCTATGCCTAAATAATCCACCTTCAAGGCAGCATCCGCATCCCATTCAGTATTAAGTTGCTAACAACAGATTATTGCATGAAGTAAAGTGTGTAATGTAATCAATACAAGTGCCCTTAGACACTGCACCAATGTTTTATTCCTAGTAGCAACAGCACATCTACCATTTTAGACCTTTCTGTCACTGATCTAGATATCTAGAGACTGAACCCACTATCGAGCATAAATACCCCTCTTGGAGTCACAAGCATCTACTTGGCCAAAGCATCTACTAGCAACGGAGAGCATGCAAGATCAAGAGCACATAGATAAACAACTTGAATAAACATGGTATCAATATTCATCGGATCCCATCAAACACAACATCTAGCATTACAATAAGATGATCTTGATCATGTTAGGCAGCTCACAAGATCTAAACATGGAAGCACAAGGTAGAGAGACAACCATCTAGCTACTGCTATGGACCCGTAGTCCAGGGGTGGACTACTCACGCATCACTCCGGAGGCAGGCATGGTGATGTAGAGCCCTCCGGTGATGATCTCCCTCCGGCAGGGTGCCGGGAAGAGCTTCAGAACTCCTCCGATCTGAGATTGACGATGACGGCCGCGACGGAACTTTTCGTGGAATATGATCGACCGTCATAGGGTTTTCGCGTCGCGGAGAATATATAGGCGAAGAGGCGGCGTCGGTGGCCTAGGGGGGCCACCACGCCATAGGGGGGCGCGAGCCCACCCTGGGCCACACCCTAGTGTGGCGTGGCCCCCTGGTGGGTCTGCTCCGACTCCCCTTTGGACTCCGTGATCTCCTCGTGATATTATTGACGATGTCTTTTGTTTCGTCCAATTCCGAGAATATTTCCTTAATAGATTTTCTGAAACCAAAAACAGCAGAAAACAGGGAACTGGCACTGTGGCATCTTGTTAATAGGTTAGTCCCAGAAAATGGATAAAAATGATATGAAGTGTAACCAAAACATGTAGCAATTGATATAATAACAGCATGGAACATCAAAAATTATATATACGTTTGAGACGTATCAGTGCATATAGGTGAGCCTAGTATATTTAGGTTGTTGTCTTGTTAATTTAAACATCTAGTTTTATTCCGCAATTATCAAGACTAAACTGAAAAAGTTTTAATCGCCTATTCACCCCCCCCTCTAGGCGACATCCTTGTCCTTTCACTCGGGAATACATCCGTGTCTCCGCGTGCTTTCACTTTGGTTATCTCTATCCTTGTTTACCGTTTTTACCGTGTGTATCTTGTTTAGTTGATAGCTTGTCATATAGGTAAATTCACCGTAGCTGCATATCTATCGAATTTACCTTTTGTGTCAAGCCTAATTTGAAAAAGTATTAAAATTTAAAGTAGCACCTATTCACCCCCCCTCTAGGTGTCATATGATGCTTTCACAGAGAGGGGTTGCACGAAGGCGTGCCCTATCCTTTCCTTTACGTGGCGCACGCACCAACTGCCACTCGGAAAGTTCATCTTCCTCCCGATGCCCTCTCTGCCACCACCGCCGTCCGTCGCCGGTCGATTCCGGCAAAATCCGGCGGAACTCCGCGCCGCCGCTCACCGGGACGGAGTCCCCTCGACGTCCCCTGCCATTTCCCCCCATCATCGGTCATCCCCGCTGCTCCAACGAACTCCGCTGGCGGCGGCCATGACAAATCGAGGACAGTGGCTGCGAAGACGACGGCGCCATTGAGACGCTCGCAGGCCTCACAGATCCGCGCGAGGAAGCGCTACCCGCAGGTGAATCGATGCATCGCCGAAGCAGGCAAGCACGCAGGTGAATCGATCGATCGATCCACCCGAAGGAAACAAGCAGGTAGGTGAATTGATCGATCGTCCACCGCGCGCGCAGCTAGCTAGCTTCACCGGCTGGCCATTCGAGCTCGGCCAAGCGGCGTGCCTCCTCCAGCCCGTCTCGGTCGCCCCGTCTTGGTCGATCTGGCTGCGCCGTTGACTTCCGGTCTCCGGTGAGAGAGCTACAGCTGTAGACGGTCAGATGTGTTTTGATCTCTCACAGCCATTGGATCTAGTTTAGGGCATTAATTTTAGGGCAATTGTTGGAGCACACGTGCCCTATTATAGAGCAGCTGGTAAAGCAGGAAAAAAAACTGTAACCTAAAATGCTAAAACAGGTGTCCTATACCTAAAAACAGCCCAGCTGTTAGAGATGCTCTAACACACCCTTAAATTCCACGGTGCGCTTTTTCTTCCATTCATTCCACCGGTGTTGATGCCTGGCCAATGTCTATCACGCACTAATTGCACGGCTTAATGGGCCGTGCCAAAAATTTCTCCGATGTGGCAGCTCACAATGGGGAGTAACTTTGACTAGTAACATATATGTTACTACACTAAGTTACTACCTCCATAGTTGGGAGTAACATGTGCGTAATGTCATATTTATTAAGTACACTAATCTTGCATTGAAATGTGTGACGTTACGGTAACATAGCTAGTTACCACAACCATCTCTTTCCTCATTAATTACCTGTCACGTCAGATTTTTTGAAAGGATCCGACGCATAAATTAAGGAAGCTCAGCACACATTACAAACAGGTCCAAAAGAGAACATAAATTACAAAAGGACCCAGTAAAATGCAAAGAGCACTCCAAGCCACCGAAAGGAAACACAATCGGATCCACCGCCGCGCTCCCGAGCTCCTAGACGGCGCCAGAGCCGCCGTACCACCCGCCGCAGGGGAGAGAGCACCTCCACACCTTGTAGACGACCGCAGAGCCGTCCGCCGCCGCGCGACGGAAACCAAAAGCGTTGAAACACGCACGGCCACAGCGCCAACTCCCTTGCTCCACCCAGCGTCTCGCCGACACGGTGCCGCCCAGGCCAACCAACAGCACCTCCCAGCAACCTCCAGACGGCCACTCCCCACGCCATCATGGCCGGCCGGAGCAAACCCGTCGAAGAGGACCACCACAACCTACGTGACATTGATATTACTACTCATGTTACTCCCACTGTGACCAGTCTGAAGGAAGCTGACTTGAGGCAGTAATAATGTTACTCTTTGCTTCTTTGTGTGTAAAGCTAGACAGTGATTTGTCTGCTGTTGTGAAAGCGCCTAGAGTTTCCCCGCAGACGCAGTGACCGCGATTTGGAATTAGTTTGTGGATTATGGCTCCTAGTAGGCCGGAATGTGTCCTCTAGAATAATCCAAGTGGACAGAAGAATATAGCTGTAGTTCAGTTTTAGACTCCAACTCTGGAGGCGATAAAAAAAGCAATGCGTATAAAAGGCACAATGTACCGCGTGCCAAGTGTTGTCGGCAAAATTTCAAGCAATGGAATACAATCAACTTGCACTAGTGCTCTCTCTAGAAAAATGCCCTACGTGCTTGAAAGAAGAAGTGAAACAAAAGGTCACATGTTTTCAGCCTCGTTTTGCTTCGATTCAAACTACTGCGTTAAGGGAAGGGAGCTCCTGCGTGACACCCGAAGATTAAGCTACGGTCTTGAAGCTCGCGTGAATGCTCGGGCTCCTACTGAGCCAGCCCAGGTAAATTTCGTTTTTCTCACAGTTTTTTTTTCACCGTTCTCTTTTTTTCCTGTTTAGTTTTAGTTTTTTCTTTCTCTTTTATTGTTCATACTTTTATTTTTGTTATTTTTTTGCTTATACATAAAGTTGTTATGAATTTTTTATAAGGTTTTAAAAATTTCACAAGGTTTGTAAAAATGACAGCAACATCGCAAGACGATCGAGCAGCAGCACTAATTCCACAATTTCTAACATATAGCACGCCCTTAAATTCCACGGTGCGCTTTTCCTTCCATTCATTCCACCGGTGTTGATGCCTGGCCAATGTCTATCACGCACTAATTGCACGGCTTAACTGCGTATGGTGGGCCGTGGCAAAATTTTCTCCGTTGCCATGTCCACTTGAGGCAGTAACACTCGTTACCATTTGCTTTGCTTCTTCGTGGGTAAAGCTAGACAGTGATTGGTGTGCTCTTGTGAACGTGCAGAGAGATTTCCCGTTGCGACCGCGATTTGGAATTAGTTTATGGATTAGTGATCCTAGTTGCCTGGAATATGTCCGCTAGAATAATCCAAGTGGATGGAAGAACATAGCGGTAGATATCACGGAATGACGCTCGAGATGAACCCATGATCGAAAATCCAGAGAACATTGCACGACGAGTGATCGCGCTGACGGAGGAATGGGCACGACACCCAGAAGGAGGAGCACTGCCCCCCCCCCCCCCCCCCCCCCCCCATGGGTGGCAGAAGGTCAATGCTGATGGAGCGTTTCATCAATCTTCAGGTCGCGGAGGTGGGGGTGCTGTTCTTCGGGACAACCACGGCGACTTTCTAGCCGGATCTTGCCATTTTTTCCCTCACGCTACTGATCCGGAGGGGGCTGAACTTTTGGCCTATTGTGCTGCTATGGAGCTTGCAAGAACTCATGGTGCTCGGAAGATCATCCTGGAGACGGACTGCTTGGGAGCTGTTAGTAAATTGTCGAGCAAGGAGATGGATAGGTCTGTTCATGGACCCCTGGTCGAGGAGATCAAGAATCTGTTAAAAGATTTCAAAGATGTCTCGGTCAAGCATGTGCGACGGCTCTACAATGGAGTTGCGCATCGCCTAGCGAAGGAAGGCTGCGAGAAGACAAGGAGTAACACCTGGTTGGGATCCCCCCGGGTTGGCTGATGAATGAGTTAAATCTTGATGTAAAAGCCTAATAGAGGCAGCCGCTTAGATCTAAAAAAAAAAAACTTAAGTTTTAGACTTCAACTCCGCAGGCAAAAAAACACAAATGGGTACGGAAAAGCATAATGTACGGCGCGCCGAGTGCTGTCGGAGAAATGTCAAGCGATGGAATACAATCAACTTGCAGTCTTGCACTAGTGCCCTCTCTTGAAATATGCTCTAGGCGCTTGAAAGAAGTGAAAGAAAGGGCCATATGCTTTGAGAATGGCGTTTTATAGGACCAGCCCTGTTTTCCCTTTTTTTTCGAAAAAATCAAAAATGACACTTGAAAATATCAAAAAAAAATCTAAAAATAATCATAAATGTAGATAATGATGACTTCTCAGTGTGAAAAAAAAAATCAATGCGAACTATTTTGTATTTTCAGTTGTGTAAAAATGAAAAAAAAAAGATGAACACTACAGATTTTGAAAAATTAAATTTGTCAAGATTTGACATTTTCGTGTAGGCTGGAATACAAAATATTCCACGTTGAAAATTTGCAGATCATTAGAGTACGTCATTTTATACCTCTCTGATTTTTCTCAGAATTTCTGAAAGTATAAATGTAATTCCAAAAAAAATAAAACATTGGGCCACAAAGCGTTTCATCGGTCCATGAGGGTGTGTGGGCTGAGAAACTACAGTGATGTTCCCACGATGCTCTTTTGTTTCGCTTCAATTGCTTGGTATCTAAAGAGGTAAATGGGGGTACCCCAAGGAGGCCTCACAGAGTTTAGCGCACGTCGGCCGTCGGATCGAGCAGTTACAGCGCCATCTCGACCGTCCGTTCCATGTCTTACTTTTTTTACTGCCCCAATCGGTCGCTGACGGTGGGTCCAGACACTATCGGTCCCGCTTCGCAAGAGGTAAATGAGGGTACCCCAAGGAGGCCTCACAGAGTTTAGCGCACGTCGGCCGTCGGATCGAGCAGTTACAGCGCCATCTCGACCGTCCGTTCCATGTCTTACTTTTTTTACTGCCCCAATCGGTCGCTGACGGTGGGTCCAGACACTATCGGTCCCGCTTCGCAGAGGAACACCGCGTGGATTTCTGGGTGCCACTTCGGACCGTGCGGTGCCCGCGTCGACCCAATCCGCAGCCCGCGGTGGAAAACCCTAGCCGTCGCACCCAATCCGCTCGCGCGCTCGCTCCTATCCAACCCCCTCGCATTCGCTTCTCCCCCAATCCCCCGCCGCCACTGTCCTTCTCCTCCCCCACCATGGCACCGCCGTCGTCGCCCTCGCCCATCGGCGGCGCAGGGCCCTCTATCGGCGCCTCGGCTCCCGGGGCGTAAGGACGAACGACGAGGCCCAGCCGTTCTCGCCGCGCTGAGCACTGGGACGGAGATGGAGTGGTCGGCTAGAAGAGAGGATGAGGGAGGAAGAAGAGAAGACCTCCGGCGGTGCGCTCTGTACCTACTGCCTCCCCGAACAACCATGGCATGACGGTGAGAGCCTTTGATTCTACGCTGGCCAATTTGTTCATCTCTCTGCATTCCCCTTTTTTCATTTTCGATTTGTCTCGCAGGTAGATCTTGCAGTCAATGAAGGCCGTGCCTTTGAGGAGCGTTGTGTGGCTCAGATTCGTCATGGAGGGCGACGGCCAGAAGCGCAACTACCTGGCCTCCTCCACTTCTTTCATCCCCTCGCAGCAGCAGCCATCGTTTTGACTCCGGTGAGCTTTTTTCGCTTGAGTTCTTTCTTCTACTTTCTTTCCACTTTAGATTCTGATTTCCGACATTGGTTTGCAGATGGGACCTCAAGGAGCGAGGGTGCGGCCTTATAAAGCTGGTTGGAGGTATTAGTTACAGATTTCCTTTCTGAACATGTATTTTGGTAGGCCTCTTCGGAGCAAACGCATCCCCAGTTTGCTTGAAGTAGATAAAACAATGGAGGTGGTGGACCTGCAAGTTCTTCACTGATTGTTAAATAAATATCTACCACCTGAGTAGTTGTTATATGAGTGCGTTTCAGTTTCAGGTACACCATCGGTCTTATAGTGTCTGAAGCTAGCTACACCAATGAATTGTGGAGGTCTCTTCAAAGTGTGGTAATAAGCATCACATACCAATATCGGTTTGTTCCATAAGAATTTGACCAGATGTTTTGTAAATAAAATTCCATACTGGCTTGCAGGTCGACTTACAGGCCGCCACAGAACTGGACAAGGCTGCTAGCTGGTTCGTCTCCTCTTGGTGACATAGATTGGATGTATTCTGATATTGAATCAGAGCAATGCAAAATTCTGTATCCGTTGCAGTGAATGGCTCAAGAATTCTTGTGATGAATGATTTACTGCTCCATTTATTCACCTCTATACCAAAAACCATCTCGCATCAACCAGATTTATGTTCGTTGCATCAATTTTACATTGAGGTAAACCCTTTGGATCTCATTGTCATTTGTCAGTGCTGTTGGTGTGTCATAATTTACACGTCAGTTGCAGCTTTAAATTTGTTTGAAGAATATGCATGCAGACTTCATGGTTGGCGGTGATATTATTGTTTTCCCTTTTGGAACAATGAATAGATGGTGCTATCTCACTAGGATTTTTTCACTTGGATTTCCTCTATTTTGTTGTTCATTATCTTTCCTGTATTTATAGGTATATTGCACTTAAATACCACTAGGTATGATGTGAAGCATTTGCTTTATTTGGTTTAAATATTATAGGTGCTTACTATATCTGAATCTTGCAGGTTCATAAATAGCATCTGATGGATCTGCTCGCAGCTGTGGAAATAAAACTCATCTATCGCATCTGTAGAACATGATTTAGGTCAGTTTAGATGAAGTCTATTCCCAGAGCTTCCTACTCGAATCAGTTTAGCATTGGAAGTAGAAGATTGGGTATGGCACAATCAGATCCATCCGCCAGAATTACTGTTTGTTTCAACCCGTTGCTCTCCCGTCCCCAAGTTTCCGTTGGTGTTGTGTTCCACCTCTCCCTCCTCCTTTGTGTTCAATAGACGCAACAGCACGACCGTCTTGCAGCCTTGCAGGTACCCACACAAATCCTCATATTTCTTTGTGCATATTCTATTCTACTATGCTTACAAGTTGTTCGAATAAACTCCTGCATGGGGAGATTAATCCATGTCATAGCGGTCTGTTGTTTACTCAATAGTTTCTTTTTTACCCCCTGATTTAGCCTTGCAATAGATTCAGAAACATGGGTTCTCCATGTGTGATACACATACGTTTGGATTAGCTCTCATATTTTCTGCATCTCCATTTACTGGTTAAATAATATGGATTCAGCTTTTGTGATAGCACACGTTTGAATTAAATACTAACTGAACTGAAGTATGTTTATCATGGGATTCTGCCATTAGACCAAATATGTGCAGGCTTTAAATATTATTACCATATTCTGTTTTATACCAAAGAATCAACATTCATTAGTTTCCTCGACTAACTTAGTCAGTGGAATTTCTGATTTATTTTATTTGTTTTGCCACCTGCAGGTTTTTGTCTTCCTAATCCTGCTTATATTGTGCCAATATAAAGCTCATTTGCATTTGAACAGAGTATAAGATTCGACCTTTTTGTGGATGTCAGGTTTGCATTGATGTGCTCTATCCGGATAATTATCATCCTCTGCTTATGGAGCCTATATGCAGTCTGCCTAACTTTAATGTAAGCGTTTTGTTGCTTTCTCATATCCTATAGTACATAATTTATGTATCAATCTACACTCATGGTGTAAGCAAGTATTTTTATTTGGGGAAATTGTTGCTTTTGGCTAGCATCTAATTCGGTGTGCTTTGATTTGTTATTTTTGCTAGCCTCTAATGCATGCCTAACTTTTGCCCTCCTTCATTTTTTTTTCATTGTCTTCGGATCCACCAGTGAGGTACATCATGACAGTGCCGTGTTTGACCGTGGCGCACCACCAAAATTGTTTGTCCAAGCTTCAGGTGAAAATAGTCACGGTATGTCTCATGTATGTGAAATGGATTGTTACTTGATTTGATTTTGGTTAGCATTTGCGTGCATTCTGTTTATTGGCCTATTATTTATTGTTCTTAGTGGATTATGGTTTAGGCAATATCATCCAATTGATTTCTCATGAATGATTTGCATGAACTAATTCAGAAAGCCACAACTCCTCTGAACTAATTCAGAAAGTCACTATATCAAAACCATATTTCCCCAGAAACAAAATAGGTGACTGTTTTTATTTTGATTTCTGGTTAGCTCTCCTTTACTGTAATTTTAGATCATAATTGGATGATTTCATAACCCAATCTTAGTATGGTCATATTTTTCACAGAATAGTTGATCTCTCCATTATATTTGTAACGGGATCCTTCTATTTGACAAAATGTATGCATCCTTAATTTTTTTTATTGTTGCAGATGTATGTTCCGCATGGCATCCATAAAATATTCTCATATTTTATTATTTTATGTTTATGCAGAGAGAAAAAAATATAAGCTGGAGGTTTGCTCAATTGTGTCGTGGTGGTTCCATCATGCTCCTCGTCCCTAGGCTCATCATATTGAGAGATGGTGAAACGGAATTTATGCACTCGATGCTCAATATTTCACAACTGATCCGTTTTTTATGTGCTCTACTGATGTAACATTTCCTTCCTATTTATTATCTGTTAGGATTCCTGTTCTTTGAGAACCGGCAGTAAGAAATGACCAAGGCACTATTCGAGTGGACCAAGAAAAGAAGGTTCGGGGAGTAAGAAACGACCAGGTTTCTGCACTATTCGAGTGGACCAATGCAAAAGGGAAAGGTATATGATCTGTATTAATTATCGAAACCATCTTATTGCTGTTATTTCACTAGGATTATTGCTTCCCTTTTTTGGTAGCATAGTTGGGTGTTTCTGATTTGAAGTTTTGTTGTACATTTTGGAATAGGCTGTGTCTCTATTTATTTTATGCATGGCCCTAGGAATAGACTCTCCCTTTAGATTGGAGATTAGGGGTTCGTACTGCCTAAATCCACATGGGCATTTCGTATTTTAATGCCATCCTTCTACTTACCTGTGGAATGAAATCACGGATGCACTAAAAATTCAGTTTTGAAATTTCGATTCACGTTACGGTTGCATATTCTTCCAGAGTTGCAGATTTTCTCAATATTTTAGAATCTGCTCATATATAGTTAACATACATGGTACTTTTTTTGTTTTACATGTGAAGTTCCGTTTTAAATATTCTCGACCAATATATATGGCTTGCATTCCTCAGATTTTCCATTTATGAGACATGATTGTTGTCAGGTTTCTCGACTTTTGGTCCTGTGTTTCTTTGCCAGGTTTCTGCTACTGGTATACATTTTACTATACAGGGTAAATTAAATCATTTCATTTTACTCCATGTTGCCAGTGTTGCCATCGAGCCATAAAAGTTAGCTTGCAATGGAATATTTTGGTGTTGGTGATGAATTTCAGTTAATTTACATGTTATATTGTTGTGCATTTGATTTTACCAGTTCAAGTGTATTCTAAAGGAGCTAAACCTGATATGAGAGTTCAAAGTTAGTTGTTTAAAATCGCGACCAAGTCTGTTGATTTTTCCAGAAACAACATTATTTGCCATTCAGCTTTTATGGCAGCATGATATCTAAGATATTTAACCGCTATTTAGGCCTTTGATCTCTAATCAAATAATAGCTTATCTCATCAGAAATTTTAGGATGAACTAGGGAGGCTGAAGTTTTTGTGTGCCGTACTTAAAAAACAATAGTGTGAAAGAAATGGAGTTTTCTCATAATGTGTCTGTTTTTAGGTACAAATTTACTATATATTATGTAATGTGGCACCCATGTCTTTGCTGGTGTCGTGGTAAGTTAAGTAATTTGGTTACAGTACGTTGTCGTCCTTCTTTCCTTCATCATGTCGAGCATTTTTTATTGTACCATTATTTAAAGTATATCTAAACGTATTCTTCATGGCTTGCCAAGCCTACTGTCGTGATCTGATAGTCATTGGATCCCAATAGCTGAAAATTTGTTCACTGCCACATATATACTTACTTTCCTTTGGCTACAAATTCCTTGGTTTCTCTACCAATTTATCCATCAATACGCTTCCAGTAGCTAGCTAATGGGCCTTAAATAGTTCTACACGGCATGGGATTGACATGCTTACCTTTTCTGGATGTACGCATGGTTGGGGCAATGAGGAGCTTATGAGCTCATAAGAATTATGTATCTACATTTCCTATTTTTCTTGATTGTGTTCGAAAGTGCAAAAAATATGATATGCCTGTATGATATTTCTGATCTTCATTTCTACCATCTCATGCTTAAGCAGCACATTTATTTCATGTTTCCTTTTCTGGAATCAAATGAGCTAAAAACTATTTTCTGTGTGCAGCTTTCCTAGGTATTGTACTATAAATAGATAAATATTGATGTAGATCAAAGAACATAGGATGGCAGTTGATACTTGACACAACAAATTGCACTGGTCGGTTCACACTATTAACTACTAGGTGTCTACCCTTCAAAGCCTTTGGCCGATTCCGTGAACTAGGATTATGAGCTACATATAAGAGTTGCAATAGAAAAATCTGAATGCTGAAAACTTAGTCCATTATGCAATTTAATTGTGTCTTAATTCATGTCAATCTTAGTCTAGGTTATATGTATTTGAGCCAGCAATCATGTTAGTTTTACCTACATATTCATTGAGTTTCTATCCCTCTCACTCTTGATTCTCTTCTTCCTGTACTAGCTGCTTGGTGTATTCGCACGCGGAGGAAGGAGGCAGCGCAGCGAGGGTCTGAGCTCTGGATGCTATTGCACTAACGCCGCCTTGGCGCCTACACGAGGTGCCAGGTCGTACGGATCGCAGGTATATCAGTCGTCCTTACTACCCACCCCTTCCTCGAGAATTTCTTCCTAACTCCGCCGCTGATCTGCAGCAGCTTTCTTGCTCCTCTGTTCCGAGGTTGCATGTGTGTGTACAAGCTGTTTGTGTAAATGCCCAAGGGCCAAAACGGCTCCAGGAAGAATGCTCATGGCTCAACTTGGATTTTTCGTAAGTTGTGTGTTTTCTCATATGCATTTCTCTTGATGCCTTTATGTGTTTTAACATGGATTCTTTGTTCCTATTAATTTACATGTTATACTGCTATTGGAAACTTAAAGCAATGAAGGTTTTTTTTGGGTATTGTCTTGCTTTTGTTAATATGTCATGCATGTGCTTCCTTGGCATTGAAGGAACAGATAAAATCTTATTATTAATATAGTCTATATTTTACTGGCCAAAATTACACACTTCACACTTACCCAGTTTATTTTTTGCAATAATTGGTGACCAATCCTTATTTTCCCTACATTGGCTTCACTTCACACTTACCCAGTTTATTTTCTACAATAATTGGCGACTAATCTGGATTTTCCCTACATTGGCTTGGTCGACTACAT
Organism: Poa pratensis; assembly: GCA_947311845.1. Classification (NCBI taxonomy): domain Eukaryota; kingdom Viridiplantae; phylum Streptophyta; class Magnoliopsida; order Poales; family Poaceae; genus Poa; species Poa pratensis. Next base: position 14,211,115 of record CAMZMU010000064.1, read on the forward strand.
GGTCAGGTCATCTGACCTGTCCCTACCAATCCTTACAGAAGATCAGATCCACATGCTTCGTGATGTTGTACAATAATCATCTCAGTTACATTGTAAATTACCTCCATTTTTCATTCAATTGCAGCGTTGGTACACATTCTGAAATGCCTTATTCAACCCTTTGCTTTGCAGGAATCTGAACTTTTGGTCCTACATGTTACCTGCAGGTATCCCTGTTCAGCCTTTGGTGAAGCCTTCACTCTTGGAGGCATATCCAAGGTCTTTTTGTTATCTGCATGCTATGCTGGCAGTTCTCTTACGATTTTTACGATTTGTAGATAGTCCATGTTTTCTGAAGTGAAAGATGTTTAGCTCATGGTGTGGTAGCCCGCCGGATTATACTTCTATTGTACGAAGAATATGTTAGGCCTGATGACATAATCTGATCCTCTGCAGTCATATTTCCAGTTTGTATGTGTAATACATTTTGTTTGTCTCCTTGGCAGATGAGTAGTCCATTTTATCTGATATTGTGTGCATCTTTACAATTTATTTCTCCATTATTCCAAGCTTAGTTCCCTGGGAGATGCAATGCTGAGTCCTGGAATATACAAGTCAACCTCCTTTGTTATTCATTTCTTTTTATATATTTTTCCCTTGAAGAAACTCTCTGCTTTTGGTTTTGTAGAATTTTCTCTTTCAATGTACATTCCTACTGTGATTAGGAACTGATACCTATGTTAAAGGTGGCACGCTAATTGTTGACTGTTGTCATATTATTGATAGTTACGTTACTGTTTAGTAAAATGATTACTACTGTGATATATTTTCATGCTCCACTATTTATGTGTTACTCATCTTTGATAGTCTGGAAATGTTGTAATGGAAGACCTATCTATCCAAGAGAATTATACTTTGCTCTAAAATTATGGAGCAACTTATATGTATAGAAATTTCTGACTCGCTTGGTATATTAATCATGCTCACCATAACGTTTAACCAAAAAATTATCACTGTCAAAGGCAGGTGGCGCGCGGCAAAGCCGCGCCGGGGGATCTAGTCTCCCGATGAATCGTCGGTTAACGCAAGTGGCTAGAAGTGTCTTTGGCTCCCGAGTTATAGTGCTCCTCCATTTAGAAAAATTCATAAAGTATACTATATAATTTTTAGAAAGTTTTTTTTAGAAGTCACCGGGGGGACAAACTCCCCACCTAAATTTTATTTCAGCAACAAATAACCAGGTCACGCACGGCATGAAGAGAGGAACATACACCATAGTTCGGCGTGTTCCTTTTTATCCGGTCTTTTGCACCGGTTCACCCATAGAATCAAGTCCGATACAATATTACCAATAGTTACAGAGGCATTTTGGTCAATGGCCCTAAACACTTTGGCATTTCGAGCTTCCCAAATTTTCCAGCAGATGGCGAGGGCGATGGAAGGCCAGAAGTCCCGTGGGAGCCCGTCTTGGAGCGGTGAGCTCCATAGTTCCGAGAACTGGCCGAAGGAGGGGCGATGCCAAGACTGGTCCAGACGGCGCGAGCTGTGTAGCAGGTGAAGAAGAGGTGTTCCCCATCTTCAATGGGTAGGTAGCAACTTGGGCAGACAGGATTGTCCGGTATCATTTTCTTGTGCAGGTTGGCGCGAGTATTTAGCCAATCGAAGTGGAGCAGCCATCCGAAGATCTTGATTTTTTGCGGGGTGAAGGACTCCCATATGTTGGCGAGCTGATAGTCCTGCAACTGGGAGAAGAGAGCGGCGTATGCACCTCTAGAAGTGAACCTAGAACCATCCATCAGACCCATGTCGTCGATGTTGGCGTTCAACGAGACGTCCTGCAACAGAAGAGACAACGACCGTAGCACAAAGCTCGCGGTCGAGGTTAGACTATTTCTCAGGTTAGTTTCGATCCCATCCTGTAACACCGAGGTAACTAGGTCAAATTGTTTTAAGTGATGGGAGAAAATTTCAGGGAAAGCAGTGGCGAGGGGCTCGGGAAGGAGCCATCTGTCGAGCCAAAAGTAAGTGGAGCGGCCATCACCGACGTTGCATTGGGAAATTTGGCGAAGTATGTGTATGTGTTTTTTGACAATGGAGGCTAAAAAGGTGGAGTGGGTAGTTTGATGCATGGGGTAGGGCGAGTGACGGAGTATCCAAGTTTTCCACGTCAAATCAGCAGAATGCAAGAATTTGTAAGCAAATTTCAAGAGTAGGCACTCTTTTGAAGCTCAAGGTTTTTAACACCTAAACCACCTGCACTCTTGGGTGTGCATACTTTGTCCCAAGCAACAAGACATTGGGCACCCGTGCAGGTATCCTCTTTTCTTTTTATACTTAGCTAGATCTTGTTTGGCTAGGGGGAAGCAAGACATAATGTACGTGGGTAGATTGTCGAGAACCGAGGTCATAAGGCTAGTCTTCCTCCTTTGTTAAGGAGGTTCGCTTGCCAACCAGCTAGATATTTTTTAGCATTGGAGAAAAGGGGAATAAGTTCAGATGAGGTGATCTTGTGCATAGAGAGGGGAAGTCCGAGGTAGGTCTGAGGGAAGGACGAGACAGTGGTTCCAAGCGTTTGGGTAATGTCAGTAGCAGCCTGATGGTCAAGGTGGATAAGGATGAAGGTAGATTTGGCATAATTGATGTTAAGTCCAGTTGCACAGGCAAAGTCCCGAAGGAGAAGTTTTAGGTTGTGGGCAGCCGAGGGGGGTGCCCTTTGCCATGATTAGGGTATCTTCTGCGTACTGAAGGACAACCGGAGGAAGGTTGGGGTAGAGGGGGTGGTCGAGCAGGTCGGCGCTATAAGCGTGAATGATCATTTGGGGTAGCAGGTCAGGAATTGGGTTGAACAGATAGGGGAAGAGAGGGTCACCTTGCCGCAAACCGTTTTTGCAGTTGATCCAGGCGCTAGGAACACCATTGAGTAGGATCGCGGTTTTACCTGTGCGAAGGATGTCCAGCAACCAGTCACACCATTTTGGCGGGAATCCTCGATGGCGAAGGATAGTGATGAGAGCGTCCCAATTAATAGAGTCAAAGGCTTTCCTAAAGTCGAGTTTGATGACGATGGTGGGTGCCTATCGTTTGTGACAACAGTTTATCAGGTCGGCGGCATAAAAAAAGTTTTCATAAATCGACCTACCCGACAGGAACCCAGTCTGGTCTTGGTTTACAAGGAGGGAGATGAGAGGTTCTAGTCTATTTGTGAGAACCTTGGCAATGGCTTTGATTGAGCAATTTTGCAGGGACATAGGTCTAAAGGCGTCAGGGTGCGGGCGCCATCTTTTTTGGTAGCAGGATGATGTGAGGACGATTAATGGCAGCTGTGTCTGTTCATTGTGCATGGAAATCTCTAAAGAGGTCGAATTCAAGTTTCTTAACCGTGGTCCAGTATTTTCTATAGAAGGAAGGGCAAAAGTCCATGGCTGGCGAGAATGTTCATACCGTGGAAGGCGTCGACAATTTCTTGTTCGGGCGTCGAGGTTATGAAGTTGGGTCAGAGGTGAGGGATAGATTTCTTGAAGAGAGAAGTTCCAGGAGATTGTTGAGGCAGATCCAAGCAGCGAGCTGAAGTAGTCAGTGAGAGCAACTGATTTCTGATCGTGGTTGGAGAGTTCAACGTTGTTGACTTCAAGGATAGATATTCTGCTATGCCGGAGGCGACTGGAAGCGGAGGCATGGAATTACCGGGTGTTTTCGTCTGCTTTGATGGCGGCACGGATCTTACCACATTGTTTCCAACAAGCTACCTTTTCGCGCATATTTCGTTGGAGAACAGCAGTTACCACTTCCCAAGGGTAAATTCTTGTGGCGAGAGACATCTAATTTCTTCTAGAGTGTCGACTACAGAGATGATAGTTTTGAAGTTGTTTTCATGGACATTTACTTAGATGTTGAGGGCAGTACATATATGGGTTACACGAATAGGCCTCTGACATATCAGGTAGCTTGGAAATAAATCATACAAGGTAGATAGGGTGGTCGATTTTGATGCAAAAGCGGAATGGCATAGTCACCGATCCCATCGGCGAGAGGGTTATCCATAGTTTTGTCCAAGGCTGGGAAAGGAGTAGGGGGCATATGCCCCCCTCGACTCGCACTAAGCTGTAACAATATTGTGCGTCTCTTCAACCTCTCGACATACTAGTTACGAGTCTGCCTATGATGGTCACGGCGACGACCTACTTCACGGACTAGTATCATATTAATTTAATATATTGCTTTTTATCAGAAAATATCTCACGAGGTATGGACGAGCAGTAACAATGTCCTATGTAAGTTGCATGACTACGAGGAACGGCAATTCAGGCATGTACTCCCTCCGTACTCAAATAAGTGGATGTTTAGCATTTAAAATTTGTCTAAAAAGAGCGTGCTTCCATTTTCTCAATCACTTTAAAGTAGAGAAAAATGTATCTCTCTCGTCACACGGGAATCAAGCCCAATAACATTCAACACATGGTTTTCTCATTTTTTTTTACATACACTTAGCTCATCGGTGGGGAGAAAATTAAAGAGGAGAGAGATGGTGGCTTGCACCACACTCCATAATTTGTCTTAAAATTTCTATATGTCCACTTATTTGAGAACAAAGTGAGTATAGGCCACTACTGTAAAAGGTATTAGTGAATATCTATAACAACATATTGCATACAAATTAACTTTTAAAAAAAGGATCGACATGTGTTTTCAGTGGCATCGCTGTTGAGCATATTTCATTCGAACTATTGGCTGAAAATTTAAATGAATAATAGAGCCCAACTCTGACATGAAATGAGATGCAACAGCTATGATGAAAGTTACTCCTAATGTGATATGGATAAAGGTGTGAAAGTAGCCACATGATATTATCAAGTACTCGCTCCATCTAAAAACATAAGGCCCACTAGATTTTCGACGCTCAACAACTTATAATTTTGACTATGATTTGTAAATCTAATATGTCAAGAAAATCAGTGTATAATATATAAATAACTGAATTTTGCAAGACAAATGGAATAGTATCATTTTTACATTTCCAATCCAGATAAGTTGGTAATGTTATGGTGAGTCATTCATCGAAAACTGTGCAAAATGAAGGGCGACTTAGATTTTAGGACGGAGGGTACAAATCTTTGTAGCTACTTTCAGTGGGTGGTTTTTTCGTGGTTGTCCATTCCCAGCGAAAACTATGACGGTGCTTGGTTGTGGTTTTGGGGAAACTTGGAGGCTTATCATTCTGGTCGTTCTTTGATTACAGTTTTTTTATGCTTACACAGGTTCAGTTAATTTAGCAGGTTGCAAAAGGAGTATCTAATACTCCCTCCTTTTGTGAACGGAGGGAGTACGAAGTATAAAGCAGATTTAACTGAAAAAAACATATACACAGCTACCACCACACTACCACAGTCAACTACTATTACACTGACGGTCGGTCCCACCACAGCCAAGCCCATCCGCTCCGAAGACCCATTTACCGGGGTCCAAATCCAAATAACAGAAGACCAACTAATGTCCACTCAGACGTGACACGATCCATGTCCAGTCCACGTTTAACGTCACAATATCCAAATCCATCCAATCCAACTAGCATAAATACTGGATAATCCAAGATCCAATTGGACCTATGACTGTGCGGCCGCGTGCAACGATCAGCGATCACGCCCTGAAGCTAAACGTAACGTGGTGCATCCCTCAAAAATCAAAATAAAACGTAACATGGTGCATTAACTCATGCTAGCTGCATGACAGCACAGCGGCGACCGTCCAAGCAACGCGCGACTACGCGAGGGACGGTGTACGTGCATGCGTCCAGTGGACATTGGGCTATCCAGTTTTTAGGTCCAATGGGTGCCTAGCATCGTTGGATATTATGTCCAATTAATGTCCATGTCCAATAATATCCAATCCAATAGGATCCAACGAAATTTAGGTCCAAAGCCCGTGGACTACAGAGATCCAGTTCCAGATTTACCCATCACCCAACCACTCCCTTCCGGTCGGCGTCACGATTCACGCCGGCCACCGCGCTACACTACCACGCCAGCCCGATGAGAGCCGCAGCCACATCCACAGCCTTCTCCCTCCTCTCGCCCTCCCGCCTCCGTACCTCCACTCCCACCACCACCAGCCTCCCCTTCCGCTGCCGTCCCCGCCTCGCCGCGATGGCCACCGCCTCCTCCTCCTTCCACCCGGAGGCCGCGCGCTCGCCCCCCTCCGTCGAGCCCCCGACCCCGCCGCTCCCCAAGGTCACGCCCCTCACCTCCCGGTTCGAACTAATTCCTGTGGTTTGTGGGCTGGTCGGAGTTTGATCTGAAAGGTGTTTTCTTGGTCTGTGGACGCAGTTCAAGGTGGCGCTGTGCCAGCTCTCGGTGACGGCCGACAAGGCTCGCAACATCGCCCGCGCCCGCGCCGCCATCGAGTCCGCCGCGGCCGACGGCGCCAAGCTCGTGCTCCTCCCGGTGAGTGACTACGAACGAAGCTCTGGTTTCACCTGCTCTTTTGGTACCAACTTCCTTTCGGCTTTGGAAGGGAGACTGGTGACTGTATAACAGTGACTAAAATCTATGGGTAGAAGCTTATTACCGTAGACTCGTTACTTTGACTGACTGGTGATTCGTGATCATATAAGATTGAAGCGTTAGAATGATTGTTATGGGCCGAGAGAGAGAGAGAGGATCATACCACTAGATTATATCGTGCACGTGTTTACATCTGATATGTCAGTAACTAGCTGTGATGTTGAGATGTGCTGTAAGAGTTTGATTGTACTAGGGTGCAGGTTCACTATGTTGTGTATTAGTACTCTGACAGTTACCAGCACTGTGGTATTGATTATTGAGGGAGGCGCTTAGCATCTATTTGGCCATGAGCCAATTCGTAAATTTGGGAGGCCCTTAGCATCTATTTGGCCATGAGCGTATTGCCTTTCGATTAGGTAGAAAAAAGAGTGTTTATGTACATAGGCAAGCCTAGTCTCGCAAATGAGACATAGACCAAAGAGCACAAGACAAAAAACATCAAACTAGGTGTCTCCAGGATCTTGTGTGTGCGCATAAGCCCTCTGCGCCATCTCCTCTCTCACCAACGCCGCGACGGCGTCCGCCTGGATCGCCACATTCTGGAAAACACGCCTGTTTCTCTCCTTCCATACTCCCCAAATGGAGTAGATGATCGCCCCGCTTGCCTCCCTTCTCTTGACCTTTGGGAGGCCGGTTATTGTCGCGGCCCACCATGCATTGAGGGTGCGACCATTTGGCGGCGGGGGGCTCCAATCTGCCCGTGCCAAGTGAAGATGCGCTCGTGAACCGATGTCGAGAAGCTGCAGTCGAGTGTGAGGTGCTGCACCGTCTCTGGGTGGATCCTGCATAGCTTGCAGATTGGGTCGTTAGGCCACCCACGAGTTGCCAAGTTGTCGGCTGTAAGAATCTTGCCATGGAGCGCCATCCATGCGAAGAACTGGCACTTAGCCTCCGCGTGCCCTCGCCAAAATTTGGCCGAGCGAAAGGGGGCCGTAGAACCCGCGAACTGACAGCGGTAAGCCGTGGCCGCCGTGTATACCCCTGACTCCGTCCAACGCCATCTGATCGAGTCTGGCACAGGGAGTAGGTGAACGCCCTGCATGAGTGCCCACAGCCTAGTGTACTGCTCCAGCTGCCCGGCTGTGGAGATCCTAGCAAGTGAACGAATCCAGTTGTTATTCCTCAAAAAAAAAAAATTGGACATGACCAATTCGTAAATTTACGGTATAGTGTTATTATGTTCTGTGTGCAACTGTCAAAGTTAATAAAACATTAATAGGTTTTGCACCACCCACTTCCGTGTAGCTTGTCCGATACCTTCCCGTCCATGTCCAAGTGAATTAGAATAACTGTCACTAGCTGCAGAAATATAGTTCATTACTTCAGTTTCTTATTTCCTTCTCGAACAGGTTTTCAGGTTCGAACCATAGTATGAATTTTCCTCATTTTGTGCTACATGATTTAACATGCATCCACTAGCTCATGTGTAATTTTTGATTTGATAATTTAGTCCACCTTCTCATATCAGATCATGCGACAAGGTATACCTTTCACCTGTTGCAGTTTCCTGGTTTTATTCTTGTAGGAGATATGGAATGGTCCATATTCAAATGACAGCTTTCCAGAGTACGCTGAGGACATTGAAGCTGGTGGCGATGCAGCTCCTTCATATTCCATGATGTCAGAGGTTGCTCGAAGCTTGCAAATTACTCTTGTTGGTGGATCCATATCAGAACGTTCTGGTAGCAGCTTGTACAATACATGCTGCGTCTTTGGCTCAGATGGCAAACTTAAGGGTAAACACAGAAAGGTACATTCAGAAAGTTATTTCTGTTAAGCACTTGTTTATATAGTAGCTGAAGTCTGAAGAGTGAAGACATATAAATTGAGTATGTTATAGTGACAGAAAACTGTGCCAACTGGACAAACTGTGTTTCGAAAGACACAAGAGTTTTTCTTTCAGACGTCGTAGACTGTTTACTACTGTCGACAACTCAATCTCACTAATGCCATTTCCATGTGTTACTGTGATGCTCTGTCGATGATTGTAAAATATGTTCTCACAAGAACAAAGTTTCGATCACGCCACTGATTTGCGCAACCTGATTAGTTAACCTGCCTTCCTTATGGCCTTTTCTGTCGCATTTTGTTTCTTGCACTCTGAGCAGTATTATTTGTAAGACTTCACTGTTAGTGTTCTATATGTCACAGCAATGGAAGTTTTCATGAATGCAGGTCCATCTTTTTGACATTGATATTCCAGGAAAGATTACATTCCAGGAATCAAAAACTCTTACTGCTGGGCAGGATCTTACTATTGTTGACACAGGTTTGTCTTATTACTCTGGTGTAATAATACGTACTTGGATTAAGATAGTTCTCAAACCACATATGATCATCCATGTATCCCTAAATGCTTCTCTTGATCATGTGAATTAAGTTTTACAAAAAAGAACATGTTTCACGTTTGATGTTGCTACTGTTAAAGCCGTACCTTTCCATATGGACTGCCCATGTTACTTGGCTTTAATAATCTCTTTTCGATGTGTTATTTAAGCTCTATGTCCTGATTGTTTCTTTGATTGTTCGTTTAGTTCTACTCACTAGTTTTCGTTTACAATTTCTTGTAGATAGTTAAATTCAGTCATCATTGTTCAGTTTTATTGATACATCACAACTATTAATTTTTTATCGATATAAAATCTAATATAGTATTTTTTTTTCAGATGTAGGCCGAATTGGTATAGGAATTTGTTATGACATCCGTTTTCAGGAATTGGCAATGTTGTATGCTGCAAGAGGTATAAATTTCTCACACCGTATCTTTACTGAGCATACATGATTTATCAGTTAGTAGTGTTTTAAGTGTTATCATCTCAAAATACTTCTATTGGATCTCTTCAATGCTATGGCATTTGCCACTGCATTTGGTTCTTGGCAGCAGCTATCTTATTATGTATGTGTATGATGGATCACATTCTTTGGTGTCAGAAACTTATAGTAAAATATAGTTTGATTTGGTTGGTTTGCTTGTGTTATGGGCCTGGTTGGTTATGGGTCTGCTGGCTGGAGCATCTTTCTCCATTCTGTTTGCCAAGCTTCTGGAGCCTGGTTGAAAATGGAGGTAGAGTGGATAATTTTTTTTAATTTTTTTTTTGCTTAACCAATAACAGATAAAGTCCCGTGCTTATATAGATCGATGGTTTAACTACCATGAAACCTGGCTCAAAATAGGAATCTGAAAATTTGCAACAAGCATGATTGACTATCAAATTATGAGATTTGTGTACTTTGGTATAATTTTTTTGAGTTTATGACATATGGTTGCAGCTCAATAAGATAATCTTTAGACTAAAACGAGTTGGGACTTGCTACTACTAACTGTGTACCCTTTTCACACACTGCCGACCCTGCAGTACTCGTGTTGGTTGCCGCTGTTACCGAGTCCATAACAGCTTGTCACTTCTAGATATTTAGTTACTATTGACATAACGCATGCAACTTCACTGTTGTTTTATGACCATGTTAAAATCATGCAAAACATAATGATGCTCATTTTTTGATTACAGGTGCTCATTTGCTATGCTATCCTGGTGCTTTCAACATGACTACTGGGCCATTGCACTGGGAGTTGCTTCAGCGGGCAAGGTATGTATTTTCTTCTGATGAATCATTTGCACCTAGAGATGAATTGCAGGGGAGACATAATGAGCTTAATGTATTGCATTTTTGTTGATGATAACATACTTTAAAATGCAGCTCATATGTAGTAAAAAGCTCAGCTTTTATTTTAATTTTTCTCTACACAAGTAGTATCTGAACTAACTTTCCTATTTATTTTGCATTACATTACCTCTTTCTTTCGCTTCTGTTCTGAATATATCTTTATGCTGACAGGGCTACTGACAACCAGGTATGCGGAATGCTGCTGTGCTGCTATCTGTTTTTCTGTACAGGAAGTCACCAGTGTCGCTTCCAGTTTTTCGCTTTCAGTTAGTAATGATTATTATTCTACCAGCTTTTTGTTGCAACCTGTGCTCCAGCACGAGATACCAGTTCAAGTTATGTTGCTTGGGGACATTCTACTCTTGTTGGGCCGGTGAGTTGATTGTAGTTTTAAGATGCCAGTACTTCTGTAGTTTACCAGGAGCATGCAGATATTTTGTGCTTCAGAGTCCAGGCTTCAAATTTGAACTCAACATTAACACGAGATAGTGCTATAGTGATTTTGCCTTGAGCCATGCTTATTTCATACACTCAGCAATTTGTGGTGATCTCACGTGTAACTATTGGCATACTGTTATTTCTAGTTTGGCGAGGTTATTGCGACAACTGAGCATGATGAAGCAACTATAATAGCTGAGGTTGATTATTCGCTGATTGAGCAGAGAAGGTAAACAGAATGGAACATCAATCTCGTGCTTTTCCTCAGCGCTGTTTATGTTCAGCTTGCTCTAATAGCTCGACCAAAATTTTGTTCAGGCAATTTCTCCCTCTGCGGCATCAACGACGTGGAGATCTTTACCAGTTGGTAGATGTCCAGGGATCGGGTTCTCAGTAGATTGTCGGCATTGCTCGCTAGGCATGGTCGGTGAAGCAAGAATCAGCGTTTATCGTGAAGACGAACCCATGTACTTGGGTTTGTGAGATGTATGCTGCGCTCATCCTTGTATGATGTGGTTCGCACTCCAGACGCATTCTGTGTGAAAATGGAATGAGACAAATAAGAAGAGGTGCAACTTTTACAAGTGCCCTTGGGAAATAATCGATACTGCTTCTTCCTTGGCAGGAATGAAATCGAAATTTCTACTCAACCTCTATTTGATGGCGTTTCTCTACCTGTTTGGTTACTTCTGTTATGGTTTGAAAATCTGATTAGTTCTTCTGACCTGTTTCTTTCTTAGCTGTCCTGGAGAAAATGTAGCCCATTTTCTGGGCTTATGTTTGGTCCTTACGTACGTCGGTAAATGATTAAGATGCCAGGGCAACCTGTGTGAACAGTGGTTGCGTGGCAGGCCGACCTGTGCGAACTGTGAGAACCATAAATAATCAGGCAGGAAGGAGGAGGTGCCCTGGCCACGCTGCAGCCTGCATGGTCGGCGACAGAGGCATGGAGAGCTCATGAGTCGGAGAGGCAGGCAGCCAGGGGTTTTGTGTCCGGAGATGTGAGCCCATTTGATTAAAGTGATCTCGAGGTTTCAAATTCACTTCCCTTCAATGCATCGCTCTGCTGCCGCGCCACAACAACACGTCGGACGGAGAACAGGGGGAGGAGAAAATAACCAGCCACATGCGTGCTGACGCCTGACAGCCTCCACAAAACCCTTAGGGTGTGTTTGCTAGCCAGGGTCAGCCCAGAAAATCCCACCTCACCCAACTTTGGCTTGTTTGGTAGGTTGAATTAGATAATTGGACCATGATGACTTCCACCAGTGTGCAAAAAAAAAAAACAATGCAAAATAGTTTTTGTATTTGGGCTGTGTAACATGACATTTTTTTAGATCTAAGGTGGTGAACAATGTAGATTTCGAAAAAAAAAATCAGATTTGTTATTTTCGTGTAGGCCGGAACACAAAATATTTCACGTTGAAAATTTGCAGCACATTAGATTACGTCATTGTTTACCTCTGTGATTTTTCTCAGAATTTTTTGAAACTATAAAATGTTAATTCGAAAAAAATAAAAAACCCGGGAAATATGAAGCCCAGTCTACAAAGTGTTTTCACCTTGTTTGTGGCTTATGAGCGTGTGTGTGCCGAGAAAGTACCCTGATGTGCCCACAATGCTCATTTGTTTCGGTTCAATTGCTTGGTATCTCCCGAGGAATCGCCCGAGTTAACGCAAGTGGCTAGAAAGTGCCTCTCGATTTCTAGTCCTCCCTCCATTTAGAAACATTCGAAAATTATATTTAGGATTTTCATAAAGTTATGAAAAAATCCAGGTGTAGCCAATGATGTGCCCCACAAACGTGTAAAATATCAATTTCAAATACATTGTATTATGGCCGCTAATAGACGGAATTTTCTTTCAAATACATTGTATTATGGCCGCTAGTTTGATTTCCTAACTAATTCATCTTTTGCATTTTTTTTCTTGTGCATGCAGATAAGAATGGCTGTGATACCTGCAACCTTGAAGTTTGTGTCCATCTACGTGTATCAGTGGCGAAGCTACACCGGAATATCTAAGGGGAGAAATCCAAAATAGCAACAACAGGACGGTGGGAACTAATTTTGTTTCAATCGAAACCCTACATTAAAAAAAGTTATCCATAGTTTTTTCCAAGGCAAGGAAAGGAGTAGGGGGCATATGCCCCCTCCCCCTCGACTTATAACATCTGACAATGGTAATGTGGGCCTTTTCAGGCGTGAAGTACCCACTGTATGGCTACGAATGTGTTGCACAACATGAGTGACACGGCGTTGGCCGCCATGCGTGCTCTACCGCTCGACATACCGGTTACCAGCCTGCCTATGATGGTCAATGCGCTATTGTGTTTGGTGGTCGTGAGGCTTCTGTGTAGGGCCATTGCCTTCGTGGCGCTTGTGCTGGTCATGGCCACGCCGGTGAGCTCGGAGGACGGCCGCCATGGAGCTCAACCTTCTCCGCCGGTGCCGCTTGATCTACATCGATTGGCGCCTCTTGGAGAAGCAGCACCGCACCAGCATGTCGACGGGTCCCGAGCCCGCGGCAACACTACACCTCGTATCCTACCTCGGACCAGAACTGCAGCGCAAGCATCAGGCCGTCTCCGATCCGATCTGCACTTCCTTCCTCTCCTCCACTCTGGCCGATTTGCACCTCCTCCTCACCTCCACTTCGGTACAGGTATCTCTTATATCCCTGTCTTGTGTTGTCATGTGCTAGTGACAACCGTGGTACATAAAATGCAAGTGAATTCTTGTATGAAATACAAGTTTATTATTGACTTATGGTGCCTTGTGCTTTCTTGTGTTGCCTTGTGCTGTCATGTGTCATTTTTGTTGTTATGTGCAATAGGTGATTTAATTGCATAAAACTGGATCAATGTTGAATATTTGTTGTGTCTAAATATTACCCTCATGCTACCAAACCAGATCTGTTTTTATTTGTTTAGATGGCTAATTTGGCAAGAAAATGTCGGCAACTAATTGCGAAAGCAGCTGGCCTCACAGCCGTATTGGGTGCCTACATGGTGTTTGTCTCAAGGAGAGCTTGGAAAACTCCAATGTTAACAATAGGTGTAACATTGACATGGATATAGCTAGGAAAGCAAATATGAGATACATATATAGCGACATAAATTGTCTAAATCAATTAAAAATGAAAAGAGCTCCCTTCTTTCGTTTGTGTACTTTGTTTAGAGAGAGAGAAAATTATTAATGTATAGCATTCATACTTCTATCGAGGAACAAGTAGCCATGTTTGTCCTAATAGTTGGACACAATAGAAGGTTTAGGGCTATACAACCTATTTTTCGGAGATCTATCAAAGTAATCGGTAGGTATTTTAAGACGGTATTGTATGTTGTTGGAGAGTTGCGAGATGAGATGATCCACCCTCCTCCACTCAAACCCACACTAAAATTTTGGGAAACAATAGCTTCAATCCGTACTTCAAGGTAATACTTTATTTTTATTTCAAAACAGCTCCCAATATTGAAATGCTTATAAAACTTATGGATAACAAAAATAATTGTGTTTATGAATTAGGATTGTATTGGAGCAATTATTGGGCACATGTGCTTGCTAGAGTCCCAAGAAATATTTCAACCGCCTTTAGGGGTAGACAGAAAAGATGGCACTACCCAAAACGTCATGGCTGCGGTAGACTTTGATTTAAAGTTTACATATGTTCTTGCTGGTTGGGAGAGGTCAGCCTATGATGCCCTTATACTTGTGGATCATGTGGAGAGGAATAATGGGTTGTCATTTCCTCAGGTAATAACTAAAGCCTATTAGCTAAATGTCTCAATAGTTTTTTGCTATAGCTAATAGTTGCAATTTTATAGGAAAATTATATCTTGTTGATGTTGGGTATGCTGTGAGACCGGGTTTCCTTCCACCATACCGTAGAAGAAGGTACCACTTGAAAGAGTAAGGTGGAGGGAATCATCCTGAAAACTATAAAGTGTTGTTCAACTTAAGACACTTTTCGTTAAGGATAACGGTTGAAAGGGCTTTTGCTGGGTACAAGAATCGTTGGAAGTTCGTTTACAATAAGTCATTCCATCCTTACAAGACGCAAGTAAATGTAGTAAATAATTATGTGCTGAAATGATGATGTCTTTGCTGAAAGATGCATTTTTTTGTATACATATTTAGTCTCAACTTTGTCAAACATTGTATTAGTTCTCAAATTGAAATACAATTAACTGTGTATCAGTTGTGCTAGTATTCGCACCACCTCGGAGAGGAGGTAACCACATCTAACTGAGATACAGTCTACCGAACTAAGTCTCAGCTCATCGTAGCTAAACAGACACATGCTACCAAACAACATCTCAGCTCAGCATAGCTTATCACATACATGCTACCAAACACATGACAGAATCTCATCTCAGCATGGATAGGGTCAACTTATATGAGGTGAGATGGGCTTGCCAGGATGAGACAGGTTACCCCAACACACCCTAAGTGTTCCGGTGGGCAACCAACCGGAAGACGAGCTCCCCAGATGCATCAGCAGTTCGACATCATCGCGCTGGCCCTGTTTACGGTTTTCTTAGTTGTGGCATCTGTATGGTGCAACAAAACAAGCTTGCGTAGAAAATTCAGTCTCCTAGCATGCGAATGGACATTGGTATGCATGTTCTTATGCTCATGTTTAAAAGTAGCCTGTAGTTCTTCAAACACCTCAACAATGCCAAAACCGAACGAGCGTTAACAACAATAGCCTAAAGAACTAGCACCATCACTCAAGGCTATCCACCCTTGAGTGGCTCCCAAAATCGCTCGCCGTGGCATCTTCACCGCGCATGGTTCTTTAATAGCAGAATGTCTCCTGTACTGCACCCGCCGGATACCAACTCACTGACGTATACATATCTTCACCCAGGTACTGTACGTACGTACATTTTCTTCGTATGTACACAGACAGCCGTGCTAGCTGATCTGACGACCTCCAAGTTGTCAGAGATTTCTCGGTTAGTGGCCGGCCCTGCATGGTGCAGGTGCATGCATGCGGCAGCTAGTACGGAGCCATTGAACGCGTGTGCTGCATGCAAGCCCCGTGATTCCTCTTCTGCTAAAAAAAGGCGCGCATCGTCCAAGTTTGAACGTGGCCAGCCGTACGTACTGATTTGGGTTGGGGAAATCAGTCGTAATCACTGCAGCAGCAGTCAGTGTGGACGTGCAGCATTCACGATTCCCGCATGTAGCACCTGGCAAAGAGTAAACTCGATCGCTGTTTCGCACATACTGTACTAGGGACGATACGTGTGTGCCTGTCTACTGACAACAGTAGCGAACGTGGGAAGGCGATCACGCGTGGCAGGCAGGGTGGCAGAGGCCATCATCCCAAGACAGACAAAAGACGAAGCCTCCATGCCATTCATCAAAGCGGAAAAAAGGGAAAGGAAAAACATCCTCAGCCATCCAACCAAGAAGAAAAGCTACTCCTACAAATATACTGTACCCGCGAGGCTTTTGAGGCCGGATCGTACAGTACTACTACATGGATCGGCACAGCACACGAGAGACAAACGAACGAACAGCACAAGAGAGCACAGTAATAGGCCCCACCTGTCATCCGGAGCGCCGCTTTTCCCTTTCTGGGTTCCTGTGTCGCGGTCGCGCAGCTTCCAACAATAAAGCCGGCCCGGAGAGGAGGCAGACCTGACCACGCCGGAGTACCAGTGAACGCGATGATGGAGGAGGC
Source organism: Poa pratensis (assembly GCA_947311845.1). Classification (NCBI taxonomy): domain Eukaryota; kingdom Viridiplantae; phylum Streptophyta; class Magnoliopsida; order Poales; family Poaceae; genus Poa; species Poa pratensis. Next base: position 14,227,449 of record CAMZMU010000064.1, read on the forward strand.
AGGGCAGGATCGAATCCGATCCGATCGGCCAGCTTTGTTGGCGCGCGCGAGCCCCCAAATTAGAGGCGCTTTCGCTCGTGTGTGTGTGCTCTTTTGATCGATCAAAGCAGAAAGCGGCGGCGATCGGGCAGCTTCAGGCTCACGACGCCCCCGCCGGCCAAGGTTGTATACACACGAACGGAGGCGCCGCGTTTTGTATACTCCGGTGGCGTGCAATTGGCTGAATGAGCCTCGGGATCGGCGCGCGGCATGCAAATTCCCCCGTCTTTTGATCGACTGCGGGGGACCTGGCAAGCGATCTTCGTGATCTATATACCTTTTGACCTTCTGGTTCAAGAGAATTTGGCGCGCTCACGGTCTGTGGTTTTACCTACACAGCACGACTGGAACTCTTAACTCCGTTAGCACGAGTGTCCATGCATCTCCAGTTACATCGCTCTCTTGATACTACTGTGTAACGTGTTACGGCCGGACGCTACGGATGCAAATGATGATTAATAAACACTGCTCCGTTTCACATGTTGGGGCTTTCCTTTTCTTCTAGAGACATTTGCTCGGCGTGCGCCCTTCTTTGAGAAGAAACGGAGAACAATCTGCGGCGGCTTGTGCAAATGTCATGACGCTAGGGTTGCAAGCGGCGGGTCGGGCGCCGCTTCAACCCGCAAAACCTCTCAGCTAGCACAAAATCTATCGATCACTTATGAAAAAAAAACACTACATTTGTACTGTCACGTTGTCCGCCAGCCCGCCCCGCTTGCAACCCCATAGTGCCATTAGCTCGCACAAGCTTGTGGGCCCCGGAATGCATGTGAGCACGCACGTCCTGTTTGTTATTTTTCTTGTGCTCCGAATCCTAATCCCGTTTTACCATATATAGAGTCCTACCGGAATAAGGCATGTCTACAACTCCGTTTCGTGTCCGCCAAGACAGAGAGTTGTTTGCCCCCCATATATAGCTAGAGGTAGTCATAGAATAGATCGTGAGATTGAGAGAGATCCACCAGATCCATAGCACGAGAAGGGTTTGTCCTCTCGTGTATTGTAATACTCCTCCGATTATAGTGATACGCATTCGTGCGTTCCGTGGTTTTTTTTCCCGTAAGGGTTTTCCACGTAAAAATCTGTGTTCTTGTTCTTTGTTTGATCTACTTTTGCTGCGCAGTTTTATAACAAGTGGTATCAGAGCTTGAGGTTTCAACTTTCCGCTGCGCTCCCAGGGCAGCATCGCGCAGTTCATCTTCTTCGGATCAACAGCCGCAGTCTTGCGGCATCATGCAACTTTATTGAGATATTTCGTGAGATCCAATCTACGAGATCTAAGAGTTCACGATTTTTCGTTTGGGCGCCCATTACGCCGCCTCTCGTAAGATTTGTTTTTCGCTGCCGTTCCAATCCGCCGAGATCGCCAGAGCCGTTCTCTATTTTCTTGTCTGTGTGCAAGCCTCTTTCAGATCGGTTCGGATTCGCCGTCTATTCTAGTCGGTTTCCAATTCCTTGTGTGGAGTACCAATCGAGGACACACAGTCGATTAGATGGATTTTATCCGTGCTTCACCGCACGTAAGGCAGCATACCAGTTTGATGGACAAAACAAATAAATTCAAGGATCAAGTCCCGAGGCAAGCATTGAAGACGTTTGTGCTGCACCATTGAAGACGGTTGTGCTGCACCATTGCAGCCCTCACGTGAAGACTAGTCAATTCCAAATAGATTTGATATCTCCAATTGCTACGTGTACTACAAGTGCACCAGGAAAATATCCGTGTTACTACGTCCACCCGAGACAATACCAGGTGCTATTTCCTCAGTTGTTTGTTCGCAAATTTAATTCTGCAAAGAATATGTTTGGCTTGTACTACTTGTGTACGGATTTATCTACTTATGTTTATGAAGTATGATCTACCGTTGTTGGGCCGTGACACAAGATTTATCCTATGGCAAGTCAAGATGCGGACATTGTTGGCGCAAGCCGTTTACGAGGATATACTGGTTAGTTTTATGTTCAAGGTGGAGTTTTTGGGATTATAGCCTGTCGGGAGATTTATTGCTGCAGTTATATGATGAGCACAGTTATCAGAAAAAAAAATTATGGAGGAGGTAATTATTTAAGCCTGTTGGTAGCCAGCATATACTTTTTCTCTCCAAAGTTTTGCTGTTATGCATGTGAAGGTTTTATTCAGTTCGTGATGAGGATCAGTTATGATGCAAGGAGATTTGTTTCTGCTAGATACTACAACATTAGTACTGTTATGGTCTATTGAGTTGTCATTGCTCTTTTAAGAGGGGTCTATTGCAGAGTTGATACTCCGTTGCATGTTCAGGAGGTTCTTCATCTTCTTCATCCGACAGTTGTTCTATAGGGACAAAATTTTGACCATGTCATGGATTTTTCATTACCGTCGGCAGTTTTTTTGGTGTACGTGATGCCATCGTACCATATGCTCTTGCATGAGTATTATTTGTCGAGGTTTGTGCTTTTCAGATTTTGGTAGCACGTTCAGATTCCATGGGATGAGTTCTTCACAATGCTATGTGCATCTAGATGTTGCACTATTGAGCTATGCGCTCGTTCAGGCACCACAGGAGATATGATGACTTATGTCATTTGATGATTGGGCAGTTTTTTCCAGTTTTGGAGGTCAGTGACACAGACTCAGACTTTTATTGGGTTTTATGGGAGACCCAAGTTTCGCCCGTCTGCTTTGTTACAGCTGTGTTGTTTTCCGTACGACCTACCGTTGATTTGCTCAATATGATTTCGAGAGAAGTTTATTCGTCCTATGGACGTTTGAAGACACAAGGTTTACTTGTGCTGACTTTAATTGAGGAGTTGATACTATCTATGACTGTTATAGAGGATTCGTCTCAAGGTGGAGTGTTATTTTTTCTTGTGCTCCGAATCCTAATCCCGTTTTACCATAGATGGAGTCCTACCGGAATAAGCCGTCTACAACTCCGTTTCGTGTCCGCCAAGACAGAGAGTTGTTTGCCCCCCCATATATAGCTAGAGGTAGTCATAGAATAGATCGTGAGATTGAGAGAGATCCACCAGATACATAGGACGAGAAGGGTTTGTCCTCTCGTGTATTGTAATACTCCTCCGATTATAGTGATACGACTTCGTGCGTTCCATGGTTTTTTCCCGCAAGGGGTTTCTACGTAAAAATCTGTGTTCTTGTTCTTTGTTTGATCTAATTTCGCTGCGCTATTTTATAACACTGTTGATCAGTAGATGTGACGAGTTTTGCCTCCCCATGATTTCAAAATTTACAAGCAAAATCGCTCGTACTTAGACGTCTCGCGCGGGGAAATAATTTGACTATCTGATCACTCTTCACTCGTTCCATGCATGTGTTTTGTCCACAAAAGTCAGGTTCCTTTTGAGACACCGATGATGCTATCCAGGTCAAACGGCTTTAAGAAACTACAGTAATTTGGATTCATTATCCTTTTCGAGGCCTCAAGCGTGCATCCGAGTTAGTTGCAGAATGTTTTGATAAATAAATTAAACAAATGTCTTAGGCCTTCTAGGCTTGTAGCTCTATGCATTCCTTGTTTAGATGCTACCTACCTCACGACCACCACACTGACAGTTACAAAACTCGAAAGAACAAGCTACAATTTCGTTGAAAAACAAAAAGATATACGGAGTAGCTACTATTGGTACTACAGTACGTCGTTTTGTAGAATTGTAGCAAAGGAAAGCGAAAATAATATGCTAGCCTTGTTCTTTTGAGCAAACATGCATCCTTTCACCAACATTAAATAACAAGATGTTCTTAATTTGAGATATTGGACTAGTGTATCATAGGACTAGCTAATTAATCATGCATCATTAGTGGCTGGAGAAGCTAATGACAAGGGTCAACTCCTAATGCGGAAGTAAAGCCTCTATCTTTATTTCGTTGCTCCTATACCTGGCCATGGGCCGGGCTTAACAAAGCCCACGGTCAAAATCCCAGGCTCAGGCCTATCCTTCGGGCCTATATTTTAGGCCCAGACCCGCCCATTGGCTGCAAAATCCCATCGGGTCTCGGACTTCGGACCGGGTTTCTTCCTTAAAATGCCAATATGTAAAGCCCAGGCTTAGGGCCAACTGACCTTCGGGCTCAAATCTAAGGCCCGCCCGTGGGCAAGCCCAGGCCCACCCAGATCCTGTATTTTCGGGCCGGGCCGGAAATGGCCACATATAGTTGCTCCCGCCATCAACCTCGATAGTATCTCTTCCTAAACACCTATGTTCTCGTCCAAGTGCCCAGACTTTTTGTTTCTCTAATTATATTTCCTTTGCCTTCCACTCACATTATTAGAGTCTAGATCAGGCCTAAGCTTCTTTCGAGATATAGTCTACTGATAAAGTACGATGATAGCTAGCCTTTGTGTAGGGGCTCGAGTTGCTTTCGTCAATAGCCCTCAAATATCTTTGTCCCTCTATACTTATAGCCTGACAAGCCTGCATATAGCTAAGGCAGTCTGGCCATTCCGAGAGACTAGATATTGAGGCTACATGCCGTACGTGCATTTCAGGAGATTAATACTAGTAGAATGTGTGCGGACGCAGCGCACACTTATCTTTTTCTGGATCCTTACCAACCTGTAATGATGCTGTGGTCCATAGGCAAATTTAGCCCACACAATATTGGTTTAGGTGAGTCCTAATCAACTTAATTCGCCGTAGCTAGCAACCCATAAGTGGCGTCCAAACGTAATTTCTAATATAGTACATCATTATAGGTTTGGATTTGTATCGATCGATCAGTGACTTGGTGACTTTGTACACACAGGCGAAATTAAGGCGCGTCAGTTCCCTGCATCGATGAGAACTTGTCTGTGGCAAGATGGTTAGAAGGGTGGTTATACCCTCAACCCACCAGAGTTCAAACCCCAGATTTGACACTGATGTTTCTCATTTAGGCGGAATATTCTTCAGTGGGAGGCGTCGACAGCGAGGCGCCTGTGGTGACTTCGTCAATCTCAACCCGACCGTCGGCTCAGTCTTTCGGATGTGTTCATAAAGGTAGGGTGTGTGTGCGTGCATTCATAGGGAAACAACAAGTAGGATTTTTTTCTCTTTTATTACTGCATCTTATATTATGTCAGTTCAGATATGTTTATCGGATTCCATCATGTGGTTGAGAATTATTCCAACCAATCTCTACCACGGTTTCGCATTGAGAAAGAGTCTAATCTTCAGCCATACCATGGACCAAGTAGCCGACATGAGAATTAACTACGATCTTCATCTTCGTGAAAAATTTGAACGGCCGGGTTCTCTCTAGGTTATGGAACAGTTCATCCTCTGCATCATCGAAAGGTACACATAAGACACAACCAATACAATTCGAACGGTGGGTCATATATATATTAACGATCCTGCATGTAGGTTGGCTGTTGCTGCGCAGTGGTCCTTCAGTCGCGTCCTAATCTTATTGATTAGCAATGTACATTTTGCGAGTATCCAAGGAGACATGGCCCAACATAATTTTGGTTTTGTGGTCCAAAAGTATTTCAATCTTTTCACATATGCATCTGAAATGATTTTGTCCGAGATCCATCTGCCTACTGGCTACGGTTTTGTCATCCTTTCCGGCTGCACGCAAAGTACTAGTACTACTAGAGTACTACTCACTCTGTTCCAAATTAATTGACTTAGTTTTGTCTAAATACAGATGTACCTATACTTGTATAATGTCTAGATACATTCGTTACTAGACAAATGCATGTCAATTAATTTGGAACGGAGCGAGTAGTAGCCATATTATTTGGAGAAAACAACATGTGCTCTGAGCTTAATTACAAATTTACAAGCACACTGTGCATGCATAGTCACTGTCCGAATTTACTCGTCCGTCTCGAGGAAAGAAAAAGGGCAAGGATGGATCCTGCAAACCCGTAAAAACGCTATAATATGGCTAGTATTTTGGTTTTCTCTTTATTTTCTTTTGGCTGTGTGCATCCTTAACGTCTCGACTAGATCTTGATGTTATGTTGTTGCAGAGGCTAGCTGGGTGTAATTCATATCTTCTTGGTATTAATATATTCCCTTTATCTAAAAAAAATTGTATGTTATGGTTTGAGCTTAATACTGTAGTGCGATTAAAAACGCTATAGTGCGTCTAGTATTTTTTTTTTATGTCTTACTGTCAAGTCCAGTACGCCATGCTCCAAAAGTATGGGAATCAAGCTGATGGAACGAGCAACAAAACTAAATTAATACCACACTCGTTGAGATCGATCGACCTCGCAGTTCAGAACGTCGCAAGAGGCTTTAAACCCCACTTTTTGACTGAAGGCACTCGAGCTGTGGAAAAAAGGTGAAGAAATTTGGCCAGAGAAGAATTATAAATAATCACAGAGCCTACGCACGCATTTGCCTTTTCCGCTGTTGAGATTAGTTCATATCAACGGAAGGATAGAAAGTAAGATTTGGCGCATAATTTTATCGGATGATATATTGCTAGCTGTGACACCACGCTTGGGCCGGGGTCGGTCGGAGAGCGATCAAGGATTCAGCTTGATCAGCTGGCGAGGGGCCCGGACGGAGGTAGGCATAAAGATTTGATCGCATCACACCAATCTACTCAAACACCAACAGCAGAACAGCTATAGTTAACAGTATCTTTCTTTACTCATGTACGCAAATGTTGCTCTGGAGTTTTTTCTGTTTGCTGTTGTTCTGCAGCTTTCGTTTATGGTGCATTTGTGGAGATCGATTCTACAGTAGTACTCCCTCCGTTCCAATTTAATTAACTTGCTATTTATACCAAATGTGGATGTATCTAGACATGTTACATATATAAATACATCCACATGTGGTGGATAGCAAGTCAATTAAATTGGAACGGAGGGAGTACATATCGAACAGTGGCCAGTTAATGTATTGCTCTTTATTTCGAACTCAGCTAGGTTTGATCTCGCGCTTTTGTGGTAGGCATCACACATGCAGATCAAGGGTACGGGGTACATGATATCCCTGTACGTCAGTACGTGCATGTCGCTCGTACAGACATAAAGAAGAGTGCACGATCGAACCAGTACAAATGTAAGGACGGCGCAATCAATGGAGGCACGCTTTGGAAAACATAGGAGTCTAAGGAGTGTCATCTCAAACAATAATACGGAGTACTTTTTTTTTACAAAGTCACTATCCTATTTTTCAGAAAACAAGAAAATAATACTCCATCAACAAGAAAATAGTATTAAATAGCATGACTAACTGTGAAAATAATACGGAGTATTTCGGGTTAATTAATCATGTTGCATGCCGTGTCACCATTTTTATACCTACATTCAACGTTGTACGAGACAAAAATCTACTCCCTCTGTCCCAAAATACAAGGCGTGCTACTTTTATACAAAGTCACTATCCTAACTGTGTAAAAAAATCGTATTTCGGGTTAATTAATCATGTTGCATGCGGTGTCTCCCTTTTTATGCCTACATTCAACGTTGTACGTAGACAAAAATCTAATCGGTAAGAGATACATTCAAATTGTATTTATGACATTCACTTTTTATTTAAAATTGGAGGGAGTGAGAGGAAAATCACCGGTGTTAGGTGAGCAAGAGACTACAGGGTATTAATTTCAGCTTGCGTCCGTTTTTGTCCGTCCAGAACAGCCCGTGAGCCATTCTCTCTCCCAACCCGATTTCTCTCTTCGACCACCGCTGTCAGCCATGATGAGGTTTTGAATCAACAATAAATTTGTATGTCAGTATGAGGCTAAAATATTGGTGGGTGAACGCACGATGATCTGAAGATGTGTGTAGATTTAAGCCCCAGAAAAGTTCGCTGATAACAACCTTATTCATGTGGTGTATGAGTTTGCGTTGGGTGAACAATAGTGAGCAGTGAGCTATAAGTTGTGTGTGTTTGTTCTCTATGGAAAGTATCGAACCCGAACCTTAGTTCGGTTCTCCCTCTATTTATACCAGAGAGGGGATGGGCACCCTGTTGGCCTCATACTCATGCTTGACGACGTTCCCTTATTGTCGGGAACATGACAAGTGGCAAAATCTCTCTCATGATTAGTTATGGACATTGTGTGATTGTTGTTGCATTATGTTGACATTGTAGATCATCGTGGATAATAGCGTGAGTTTTTTTTCAAGGAATCAATGGATACATAGTCCTATGATTCGTCCGACGACGATAGCAATCTTTTGACGGACACGGGCCATCTGTCACGTTCTTCTCTAAAATGACTATATCAAACTTGTCAGGCCAACGTTTCCCACGGATAAGTTTTAACAATGCTGATAAAGTAAAATGGTCGAAATTCAAAAGAAAAAAAGTCAAGACAGGACATGTTCGCCTTCTCGCGGGGGGGGGGGGGGGGGGGGGGGGGGGGGGGGGGATAATCCGTACATAAGTAGCCGGCGCTCCAAACGGAAAGAAACGGATACAAAATGGGGGCGATGCTTGGGTTGCCCTAGCATATCGATCATTCCCTAAATAAATAAATAAAGATTACTGTACTGCGTGATCTCCCTGTGGCCGAAATAATTGACCGTAATTGAGTAGCATCATAAGCTAGCTGCTGTAGCTGAACATTCACGCGCGTCTGATTTACTTGCTTCCGTAGCAAGTCACGGACGGTCATAATTAGCAACGTGGAGACCGTACGGAGAGCCAGGATCGAGGCCCTGTGTTCCCTGGATCTGCTGCTTCGCTTCCCGAAATTAGCAGCTTGACGCGCAGGAGATGACGGCCGGGCATATGACTCATCGCCATGGATGATGCTACTACGGAGTACTACTGTAACTGTGCTGGAGGTGACGTTTGTGCGCGCGCGCTGGAGATGAAGAAAAGAAAGAAATAATGTGGTGGAGTAGTCCGCTGGGATATGATTCCGGCAATGATTAGTAGGAATTCGCATGTTAGCGGGCAGCAGACAAAGCGTGTGCATCCCCGTCAAATCCATGGTCCCTCACCGTCGCCGTCTTTGCCCACCACACCATCCAGCCGTCCGTCCGTCCATCGCTCGCCTTTCAATCCCATCTTGATTTCTTTCACTCTTTTTCTTTCACGCCGTGTCGTATCCACATCATCCAAGGCTAATCAAATACGGTATTCACTTCGTACCGCATTAACAGTGCATGGTTTTGCATTTGGTAGTGCGGTTGAGATGGAAACGATCAAACCGAGCTGTTTCAGTACCTGAGCAACTTGCATCCAATTGTTTTTCTCAAAAAATTGCTTCCGACCAAGTGCTTTCTGAGACTTCACGATGAATAAAGGTTGCATTGTTTACGGATTGACAGCTCCAAAGTTGCAGATATCTTAGAGCGAAGTAGTGTTCAGCAAGCCCAGATTACTTCTGAACTAGTGCAAAAAAGATAAATAACATTACGAACAACATTACTGTTTGAGAGGGAAGTAGGAGTAGTTTGCTGAGATATATCACCAGATGTCTTGAGAGGGAAGTAGTTTGCTGAGATATATGACCAGAGGGCAAACGAGAAATAACATTAGGAACAACATTACTGATTTACTGCTGCTAGAAATTACATCTAAGAGCACCCCGCCTAAAAAAGAGAGAGAGAAATCTCCAAGAGAAACACCAACCGTTAAAGAGAGAGCACAGCACAGAAAACGCTTACTCCCAATCCCACCATCTCCCTAACTAAATCTGTTGCATTTTACAGTAACCACACACCATCCATTTTCAAGTCACCGCGCGAGCGTGCGATCCCGGCAAAATCACACGACTCTGGCGCTCCGGCCGTGCCCGTGCCCGTGCCCGTGCCCGTGGCCAATGCCGCGGTTCAGCACGACCCGGGTCGTCTCGTACACCGGCAGCTCGTCCCTGTACGCGGCGCCCGGCGGCGCGACGGCGGCCAAGTTCTCGAGCTCGAACAGGTCGGAGCTGGCGTCGCTGCTCTCTTCGTCTTCGTCGTCGTCCTCGTCGCTCTCCATCTCCATCCGCCGGAGCAGCATCTGCTCCACCGCCTGCACCGGCACCCTCCGGCCCGGGACAGTGGACGGCGCCTCGCCGTCGCTGTCCATGAACCGCACGGTTCGGTTCGCCTGCCCGCGCGTCGACGGGGTCTTGCTCAGGCAGGAGCGCGAGTACGAGGATGCCGAGGAGCACGCGTACTCCGCCGCCGTCCGGGCCGAAGGCGGCGTGTGCGGCGCGCGCGGCTTGCCGGCGAAGATGGTGTTGAGGAAGCCCGCGAGGCGCGCGCCGGGGGAGGCCGGCTTGCCGCGGAGGTCCCTGAGCTTGGCGCGGATCGAGCCCCCGCGGGCTTCTTGGTCTTCTTCTCCGGCGCTGGCGCCTTCGCCGTCGGTGCTCCTGCTCCGGACACGGTGGTGCGGATGGGGCGCAGGCGGCTGCGGTGGTTGGAGGACTCGGCCTCGGAGGAGGAGAACCCGCCGTAGCTGGAGCCCTCGGACGAGCTGGACGTCGTGGCGTGCGGCGCCGGCGCGCGCGCCCGGTAGCTCCCCGCCAGCGACGGCCTGTAGTAGTAGCTGTAGTGCAGGGTCTCCTGCTGCTGCTTCTTCTTCTTGGTCATGGTCGCATCTTGGCCGGCGTGGCTCGGCTCGTCCTCCATGGACTTGTAGATCGCGTCGAGCAGCGTGGACGAGAAGGACGGCTGGTCGGCGTGCCGCCTCGCCCGCGCCGCTGCCGTCCCCTTGTCCCCCCACTTGTCCATTTCACCAGAACAGATTTTCACTCGGCACAGGCACGAACACCCGACAGACGGACGCAGCAAGACCAGCACCAAGCTCAAAAGCAGCAGCTCCCAGCCCAGCAATGCTCTAGCCAGTAGCGGTGGGAGAACTGAGGCAGAAGAGCTTGGTGTACAGTACAGTGAGATGGTTCCTCTCCACAAAAATGAGCTCGTGAGGTGGTGTTGGAAAGGAGGAGAAAGGTGGGAGCAAAGAAGGGCGAGAGGGTGAGGGATCGGTGGGAAGATATAGCCGGCCCGCCGAGGATGAAGAAGGGGACGTGGCAACGGGCAGAGGAGGCTAGCTTCGGTTTGGGCGTGCGGGTGATCGATGGGGACGGGCCCACACTCCTCTCACAGTCTGTCTCTCCATTTATCGTGACCACCGGGTAGCGTTACCCGTGATTTTTACTGTAGCCAACCACGCAGCATGATTCGTCATTTAAGATGGTTACCATAGTCAGTACGGAGTACTCCAGTACAGGGTAGGAGTAAATTTCCTTTTTTCCACGTCCTAGGTTTTATTTACACTCATGATCGATTGAGCCGCGTCGCGCCATAGGCTGCGTAACATGCTCCATTTAAGTAGCACTGGTGCGATTGTGCCAGCATAAAATGTTTGTAGGTACACTTAAAAAAATCAATTTTTTTAACATTTAAAAAATGTATTTTCAAACAGTGCGAGTAGATGCTGCTACTACTCGAAATGGCTTTCGGGCTATGAAGTTCCTTTTTCAGGTATGTCCCCGGTTTTAACAGAGATCCCTCTCCGCATGCTTTTTTTCTTCTAAACTATCAAGCAAAAAATATCCGAGTTTTATATGTCTTAAGATTAACCATAGTGGGAGTATCATAGCTAGTACTCCCTCTGTTTTTAAATACATGGGCACTAGCAAAAATACAATTTGCTTCTATTAATTACAGTGTTTTTATGATGCCGTGGCATAACGAATTTCAAGATAAAATGAGTCTACAAACCAAAAAATTATGATAACACACATATGTTACTACCCATAATGTAAATACTAACATAGGCTAGTATCATATGCATGATACTAGTGTATGATACTCTCCACTGTGGCTAGTCTAAAAAGAAGAAGAAATTACTTTCCATTTATTGTGGTGATAACTGTTGGTTTATATTCTAAATGGGAAATGACATCGCTAATTCTGGTGATTCTGAATAAGTAATTTATGCAGTTTTTTTTCCGTGGCATGTTAATGTTAGGCTTCTAAACAACCGGAGAACATTTTTATATGGTTATGCATATATTGTTCTAATTGTTTTGGACTATATCTTGTATTCTTGTTAAAATCATTTATTTTTATTTTTATTTGGTATTTTTTTTTTCTGAAACACAATATGAGTTATAGCATGGTATAGCGTGTATAGCATATGGATGAAGTTGCCGCTATTTCTCTTAAATAGCAACGCAATATTTTACCTCTAAATTTGAACTTACTACTACTACTACTAGTATCAAGGGCCCTTTTCAGGTAGCACGTCCCAGGTTTTAACAGCGGAGGTCCCTCTCTCTCCCGCATCGGCTGGACAGCCTGACGGCTTAATTTCATGGGATCTCTCACCAGTTATTATTAGTACAATCTGTGTGGAGTACGTGAAAAGTGGCTTAATTTGGTCCGGGGCCGCTGCAAATTGTGCAGTACCAAGGCGATAGGCGACAGACATGGCGCAAATTAGCATGCGCGTACACCCTCCCGCCCTCCCGGCACCTAGCTTCGCGTGCGTTTATGCCGCAAAAAACACCCTTAACCAAGCACGTACGCACATAAATAAACAAACGGAGGTCGGTCCCGTGCTCGTGCAGGTACGGCGTTTCGCTGTGAGAAGCGCGCTTTGCGTAATCTAATGCTCACCACGCTGCACTGCACCGTATTCCGTACTGACTAAAAGCGGTCGGCGAGCATGAGATTCCCGTCCTTGATTAGTATGCCTAGGGTAATCCGGGGTCTAATTAGCGGATTATCTAGGCCTCACAGTACACAGAGGCAGTACTACGTGTTCTTTTGCTTGTTTATTACTGTATTATTACCTGGGACCAGACGTAACTCCTATATATCCAGGGTGGCGGAGTGGAAAGGGCTCCATTTATAATTTTTGATGGTGGCCGGGGTTCCATGTTTTTGTTCTCGTCTTGTTTTCGCTTGTCCTTGGGTTGTTTTCGTCCATAGATATATATACTGTGTGCTGATCGCTCCTTAATTTCTCGGTCGTGTTGTTTGGAATCGGATGGATGCGCAGTGTGCAAATTGATGAGCGTGGATGGGTGACAGGAACCGGCCGAAACATGTTCACGAGGGGCTGAGCGTGATAGCGGATCAGTACTAGTACTAGTATAAGACCTCGACGTATTTAATAGGGGGAATGGCTACGTCTAGGAAGATTTCGTAGTCTTAAATTTTCAAAACACTAGCAAGATTTTCCACGGAGACTGTGGAAATCATCCAAAATTTGCATCTCGCGACCCCCACCGGCCTGCATCTTCTTCCTCAACTATCATAACCGATGGACGATGAATTGGTGAGACACGACAGGGACACGAAATGGACTACACGGGGCGCCTGCCACCGCCGGGGAGCAAGAGCCTCGGTCGCGCACGCCCATGCGACGGATGCATCACCTCTTTCGGGCGGGCAGGCAGGCAGGGCTGGGTGCTGTGAGCAGCGGCTGCCGTTGGTTGCCATGACAGATCCGGAGGACTGATAGTGATCCTGCCTGTTCATCCCCTGCCTGATCCCGATCTCTTCCATGGACCCGAAACGCATTAGCTTGGCTTTCACCTTTGGTGATCCATCGGCATGACTGACTGACAGCGGCTCTGTCTGTCTCGCCTTGCTTGCCACACGTACGCCGCCAGCTCTTTCTTTCTTTTCTTCAGTGTTGGTGCGGAGATTGGTGTGATTGGACGTGCCGATCGTGCGTGCAGGCGTGACAGTAGAGCGCGCACTCCGCGCGCTTGTATCTGCTCCCGTACGTACATAGATAGGGTCTCGGAGTTTGGCGAGTACTGCTGCTACTCGATGGCCTGTCGGTTCTGTATTGGTGAAGGCCTCCCTCGGGTACGTTGGGTTTGGAGACAGCGACGGTCGGCCCTGTGATGCGCCTGGCTACAGGTCCTTCTCGACTCTTGCAGACACATAAACAAAACAAACTTATCAAATCTAGTGATCAACTGCTGCAGTTTTGCAACTCGACAACCAGGCCTCGCCGATCCGATGAAACCGGAGCTTCCAACGAAGAGCGCATATTCCTCGGTCCCTCTCCAAGTATCAACGTCTGTCTACCAGCAACAGTAGAGCATCCTTGTGTAGGCCAATGTTCGCCATCTCGTCCCAAAGAAGAAGAAAAAGGCGGCGGCAAGCAGACATGGTGTGCTGGGACGTCACGTCCTTCTGCCGCGCACGCTGGCCCAAGGAATGGATCGTGGGAGAGGCCGGCAGCCTTCGCTTTTCTTTGCCCCGCTCGCGCGGTCGGCCGGGGAGCATACAGCGCATCCATCAGCGCAGTGCAGATCCGCCTGCGCGCACAAGGCGGCACAGCCGAGCAGCGCCGGCCGGCCGCTTTCTCTGAGCTTCTGCTGCCTGGCAACTTCCGTTGCACGGGTGCCTGCAGATTGTGTCGCCTCGTTTGCTTGCTTTCTAATCTCCTGGTTTTGTTTAGGAAAAAGTCTATTTTAAACCATGAACTCGTAGAGGTCGGGCGAATCAAACCCTAAAGTCGAAATCCCGGTCGTTCGGACCCTGAACTTTGCAATCCCGGTCTAAATTGAACCTTGGATAGGATTGTGAGAGAAATAAAATAAAATAATTAAATTCCCACTGTCGCTGACAACACTAGCCTACATGTCATATCCATCTTCTTCGCTATCCTGTGCTCCACCACCGTCCGCCATGAACCTTCCTCCGACCCCCCTGCAGTGGCGCCGCCCTGCATTCCATGCGCACGCGCCACATGCACGCACCCACAGCTAGCTAGCTAGCCACACACACGCCTCAAATCCTATCCTAGCTAGCTAGCCCGCAGGTGCAGCGAACGGGCGGCGCACGCACATCTCCAATCCCAGCTAGCTAGCACGAGCAGGGAACGCGGCGCGGCGACGTACGAGCCTCGCCCAGGGAACGCGGCGCGGCGAACAGGGAGCGGTGAGCGCGGGGCCGTGGCGCGTAGGCGCGACCGGTGAACACGTCGCGGACGAGGCAGAGGACGCGACGTATGGCCAGTGATCACCGCGCGGACGAGGCACGGGGGCGCGGCACGCGGCCGGCGATGCGGCGCAGCGCTCGGGGGCGTGGCGTCTGCGGAGTGCGACGGCGAGCTTGGGACTGGTGACCGCGGAGGCCCAGCGGAGAGCGACCTGCGGCGCAGCGGAGCGAGCTCTGCTCCGGCAGAGAGGCTCGACCCAACGGAGGAAGTTCGGCTCCGGCGGCGCGGCAACCTGCGGCGCGACCCAAGCGGAGCGAGCTGTGCTCTGTCGGCGCGGCGACCTGCGGCGCGACCCTGCGGAGCGCGACGGCGACGTGGTACTGGCCGCCGCCGGCGAGCGTGTGGTGTGTGTGGATCGGGAGGGGATGGGGTAGTGAGATTGGGGAAGGAGATTCTTACAAGTGGGGTCCACATGCCAGTGAGAGAGTCTGAAATCCCGGTCGGGATCGTCGCGTTCCCGGTATACCAAACATGTCCAGGGTTCAATTTAGACCGGGATTGCAAAGTTCAGGGTCCAAACGACCGGGATTTCGACTTCAGGGTTTGATCCGTCCGACCTCTACGAGTTCAAGGTTTAAAATAGACTTTTTCCATTTGTTTAGCTCATCCTCAGTATGATTGCAGGTGGGATGGGATTGGGATGTCCGCCTCCCACCTGGGCTTAAACCCCACTTATCCCATGGTCCCACTTTCCGTTTATCCCACTAACTGGACCATTAGTGGGATTTCACGGGACGTCCCACCTCTTCCACCTAATCCCCCTAAAATTGCAGAGGAAGCAACCGTCGCCGTCGGTAGGGTGGAGGCCGGGGTGAGGGGGATGTTGGCGGGGACGTCGAGGAGGGTGGCGTGGCCGTCCACCGCCAGGTCCTTGCCGCCCTTGAGCGTGAAGCGCGAGGACGGCTTGAGCCGTGCACGGCGCGTTGGCAGCGGCGAGGCGCGCCAGGGCGCCGGGCGCGTCGCTGGCCATCGACGACGAGCGCAGGAAGGCGAGAGGCGGCGGAGCGATCTATAAACGCCGCTGGCGTCGAGCGGCACGGCGTGCCGGAGCATGACCTGGCGGAGCTCGTCCTTGAGGCGCGCCATGGCGAGCTGCACATCGACGTCCGTGCGGCCTGAGGCGGCGGCGGGTCCGCCCGCGGCGGCGAGGTGGTTGACTGCGGCGAGGTAGTGCGCGGCGTCGTCCTCGGGGGCCTGGAAGACGAGCGCCTCCGGGTGCTGTCCCAGAGTTGGATGAGCTACTCGGCGGCGTCCTCCGTGGCTGAGGGGAAGGGCGAGGGGAAGAGGTCGGAGGTGATGATGAAGAGGCGGTGGTCGAAGCCCGAGAGGATGCGGATCATGTCGGCGGCGGCGTTCTTGGAGGAGGCGAGGGATTTGACGATGTGCTGCGCCGCGGCGACGCCGGCGAGCACCTTGTCGTTGCTGACGACGGCCACGGGCGCGGCCTCCTTCGCCGCTGGATAGATCATCCCAGGAGACGTCGACGCCGTGCGCGTCCCGCCCGCCGCTCACTCCTCTCGGAGGTGCACGCCGTGCGCGTCGGCTAGTGCGCGCCTGCTAGATCTTGGCGTCCTCCGCGTCCGGCCACAGCGAAGTTCTTTTTTTCTTCTTTTCTGAAACAAACCAGCGGCAGAACAGGAAGTAACTGTGGTGGGGATCTGATGGGACACGTGGGCAGCCGGTGGATTAATTGGATTGGTCCACTTCGTCCCGTACGGGATAACTGGGATTTAGCTATCGGGATAGGTGGGATTTTTTCGGTGGGATGGGACACGTGATTACTGGCACACCCATCCCACTTGAAACCATAATCCTGAGGCTGTCTAGTCTCGCGTGATCCAGCAGCAGCATCCGTGCACTTGCGGCGTACGTGCTGATTACGGGCGTGCGTGCGTCGCTGGCGGCCGGGGAGGTTTGTAACTAGCTAGTGGAAGAATGGAAGCAAACACAAGGGGTTAGCTAGCTGAGCTTAGCTTGGGAATATTTTAAATCATAGGCTCTTCGAATTTGTTTAGGGCTTTCGAGTTTCGAGGCCTGGATAGGGTGGTCCATGGGAGGTCGGTTCGTCGTTCTTCTGCTCTGGTCGGGCGTGTTTGTCTGCTGGTTAAATACTTCACTTCAATCCAAAGTGTGTCGAACCAATTCCATGGTTGGAATTTGGGGTAACATGGATGCATGTTACGCGAGACTTCATTGCCGGGCTAACGAATATTTTAGTTTTGAAGAATATTTCAGTTTAGGAAAAAAAAACAAGTCTAGACTGAAGTTTCCTTTTAAGCAATTTTTTTTTGCAGTTTTAAAGGATACTTCGGTTTTTAAAACCACAATATGCAATGAATTCAAACACGTCAAAGTATTCAATAATTCGGTATTTTTGAAAACCGAAGTATTCTCACAATACTTCTTAAAAAAACGAAGCTCCCAAACGGGCCCTGCAACACTATGTACCATGGTATTAGCAAAAACTGTAGGCGCCGTTTGGCAGCAAAGTATTTCTAAAACCAAAGTATCAGAGTATTTCCATGTCTAGACAACCAATCTTTTTTTAGGTACTTTAGAATTAGTGTCGTGTTGTAGAAATTGAAGTATATACAACCTCAGTTTTTGCTAAAAACAAACGCCTCAAAGTATTTATAACAATAGTATTTTTAGAAACCACGGTTTTCTTGGAATTCTTTTAAATAAAATAATTTGCTCGGAAAACGCACGTGTAGAATACTTAGGTTTTACAAAACTTTACTGCCAAACAGAATGTGCCATTTCCTCCTACCACAAAGGCACAAACCACATAACCTCTTCGATGACAATGCAGCTTGAGTTCCACCTTTAGCCAACGTCCTCTTTCCTCCTTCCTTCCACCCAAGGTCAATGCCCTGATCGAACTTGCCACGACTTCTGCGTTCGCGCCATTTCCTACGCAGAAACAACTGAAACCGATGGATCCATCCATCCTCTTCCACATAACCTCTTCGATCTCCTTTTGCCCCTTTTGGATTCGCCTCCTTTTAATTTGCTTCCTCTTTTTTTTTTCTGCGCGTGGCGTCTGCGTCCTGACGATGTTCGGCATGCAGCTGCCTGGACAGATATAAGCGAGCAAAACCTTCCTCCAAACCCGAGCTTCTTATTATCAGATTTATATGAACACCATCGAACTCCAAGAACCTGAAACTTAGAGCTTGCTAGGAGTAACTTTCGAGGAACAAATACCATGCATGCAGTAGTACGAGCACTGCATTGGAAGCCTTGTTGGTGTGTTGGGCGGGCCAGCGTTTGATTCGTCCTTGCTCCTGCGTGCCGCGAATATCATGTGGCCAAAGGTTCGGACATCGTACGGGATCCAAGAAACAAAAAGGAACCGATCGAGGAAGCAGATCCAAGAAATCCCATAGCAGGGCATCATCATCCATTCGCATCAAAATACGCGCTGATGGTTGGTGTTCTTCTCCATTTTCACACACCAGGGCAGGGTGGAAAGCCCAACAGAAATGCGGGAGCACCTATATAGGCATATAGCGTGTTACGCGAGCGGAAACATTTCCGCCGCGTACCCCCGCTCGCGTAAGTAGCTAATGGGCTCGGCCCAATTCCCGCGTTCCGCTTCGCTCTGTTTCCTGCTTCACTGTTTTGAACGCTTCGCATAGTTTCACGCGTACCGCTTCGCGTTGACTGTTTCTTTGGTAAGCGCGGCTATTCTTTTGAACGATTTTTTTTTAGATATGTTTTCAATGATTTCAAGAGTGCTTTCTTCGTGCTCAACTTCATCTTATTAGCACGTTCGATTTAGTTTGGGAAAACATATACGAGTGAAGGTTTATTAATGATATTTATCATATTTGAACGGAAACTATTTATGTCCGAATTATCTTTTCCGTTTTGACAGTAATAATATGGGTTCACGTTTTTTGAAAAATAAGAAGAAAAAATTCGTTCTAAAAATTAAAATATTCACATATGTAAAATAATAATAAAGGATATTTATCATATTTAGATGAATTTTAAATATGAAAACTTAAGTTATTCGAACGACTTTTAAAATATGAACATTTAGATTATTTGAACGATTTTCACTACGACAATTTTTAATTTAATTTTTCAAAATACGAACATTTATAGTGTTTGAACAATTTTCAAATATGAACATTTATGTTACTCAAACAGTTTTTCTCAAATAAGAAAATGGCGATGAACAAAAACTATTTTTGAACGATTTTAAAAAATGAACATAAAATGGCGGGGAACGAAAACTATTTTGGAATGATTTTAAAAGTGAATAGAAAAGGCCGGTGACGAAAACTATTTTTTGAACGATTTTAAAAATGAAAAGAAAATGGCGGTGAACGAAAACTATTTTTGAACGGTTTTAAAAAGTGAACAGAAAAGGCCGGTGAACAAAAACTATTTTGAACGATTTTAAAAAGTGAAAAGAAAATGACGGTGAACGAAAACTATTTTTGAACTGTTTTAAAAAGTGAACAGAAAAGGCCGGTGAACGAAAACTATTTTTGAACGTTTTTAAAAAGAGATAAGAAAATGGCGGTGAACGAAAACTATTTTTAAACGAGTTTAAAAAATGAACAAAAAATGGTGGTGAACAAAAACTATTTTGGAACGGTTTTAAAAGTGCAGAAAATGGCGGTGAACGGAAACTATTTTTGAACGATTTTAAAAAGTGAACTGAAAATGGCGGTGAACGAAAACTATGTTTGAATGGTTTTAAAAAGTGAACAGAAAATGGCGGTGAACGAAAACTATTTTTGAACGATTTTAAAAATTGAACAGAAAATGGCGGTGAACGAAAACTATTTTGGAACGATTTTAAAAGTGAATAGAAAGGCCGGTGAACGAAAACTATTTTTGAACGGTTTTAAAAAGTGAACAGAAAATGGCGGTGAACGAAAACTATTTTTGAACGATATCAAAAAGTGAAAAGAAAATGGCGGTGAACGAAAACTATTTTTGAACGATTTTAAAAGTGAATAGAAAAGGTCGGTGAACAAAAACTATTTTTGAACGGTTTTAAAAAGTGAACAGAAAATGACGGTGAACGAAAAACTATTTTTGAATGGTATCAAAAAGTGAACAGAAAATGGCGGTGAACGAAAACTATTTTTAAACGATTTTAAAAAATGAACAGAAAATGGTGGTGAACAAAACTATTTTGGAACAGTTTTAAAAGTGCAGAAAATGGCGGTTAACGGAAACTATTTTTGAACGGTTTTAAAAAGTGAACAGAAAATGGCGGTGAACGTTAACTATTTTTTAACGATTTTAAGAAATGAACAAAAAATGGCGGTGAACGAAAACTATTTTTTAACGATTTTGATAAATGAACAGAAAATGGCGGTGAACGAAAACGATTTTGGAATGATTTTAAAAGTGAACCGAATAGGCCGGTGAACTAAAACTATTTTTGAACGATTTTTAAACAACAACAACAAAGCCTTTTTTCCCAAACAAGTTGGGGTAGGCTAGAGTTGAAACCCATAAGATCTCGAAACCAGATCATAATTCTGGCACATGGATAGCTAACTTCCACGCAGCCCTATCCATGGCTAGTTCTTTAGTGATATTTCAATCCTTCAGATCTCTCTTAACAGACTCTTCCCATGTCAAGTTTGGCCGACCACGACCCCTCTTAACATTCTCATCCCGCTTTATCCGACCGGTATGCAATGGCGCTTCCGGAGGCCTACGTTCTATATGACCAATCATCTTAGACAGTGTTAGATAACCTTCTCTTCAATTGGTGCTACCCCAACTCTCTCACGTATATCATCATTCCTAACCCGGTCCTTTCTTGTGTGGCCACATATCCATCTCAACATGCGCATCTCCGCTACACCCAACTGTTGGATATGTCGTCTCTTGGTCGGCCAACATTCTGCGGTATACAACATCGCAGGTCGAATCGCCGTCCTATAGAACTTACCTTTTAGCTTTTGTGCCACTTTCCTATCACAGAGGACGCCAGAAGCTTGGCGCCACTTCATCCAACCAGCTGTGATTCGATGACTCACATCTTTATCGATATCACCATCCTTCTGGAGCATAGACCCCAAATATCGGAAGGTGTCTTTCTCAGGTACCACCTGTCCCTCAAGCCTAATCTCTTCCTCCTCGTGCCTAGTAGTACTGAAACTGCACCTCATGTACTCAGTTTTGGTTCTACTAAGCCTAAAACCTTTCGATTCTAGAGTCCGCCTCCACATCTCTAACTTTCTATTAACCCCCGCCCGACTATCGTCAATTAGCACCACATCATCCGCAAAGAGCATACACCATGGGATATCTCCTTGTATATCCCATGTGACTTCATCCATCACCAAAGTAAAGAGATAAGGGCTCAAAGCTAACCCCTGCTGCAGTCCTATTTTAATTGGAAAGTCATTGGTGTCGCCATCACTTGTTCGAACACTTGTCACAACATTATCATACATATCCTTAATGAGGATAATGTACTTTGTTGGGACTTTGTGTTTCTCCAAGGCCCACCACATGACATTCCGTGGTATCTTATCATACGGCTTCTCCAAGTCAATGAACACCATATGAAGATCCTTCTTCTTCTCCATGTATCTTTCCATAAGTTGTCGCACCAAGAAGATGGCTTCCATGGTAGACCTCCCAGGCATGAAACCAAATTAATTTTTGGTCACGCTTGTCAATCTTCTTAAACGGTGCTCAATGACTCTCTCCCATAGCTTCATTGTATGGCTCATCAACTGGATTCCACGGTAATTAGTGCAACTTTGAACATCCCCTTGTTCTTGAAGATTGGCACTAATGTACTCCGCCTCCATTCTTCGGGCATCTTGTTTGACCGAAAAATGAGGTTGAAAAGTTTAGTTAGGCATACTATCGCTATGTCTCCAAGGCCTCTCCACACCTCGATGGGGATACCATCAGGGCCCATTGCCTTGCCTCCTTTCATCCTCTTCAAAGTCTCCTTAACCTCAGCCTCCTGGATACGCCGCACAAAGTATCGACTGGTATCATTGGAGGAATCGTCTAGCTCAATGGTAGAGCTCTCATTCTCTCCATTGAACAGGTCGTCGAAGTACTCTCGCCATCTACACTTGATCTCTTCTTCCTTCACGAGGAGTTGATCCTCTCCATCCTTTATGCATTTGACTTGGTTGACATCCCTCGTCTTCCTTTCTCTCGTCTTCGCCATCTTATAGATGTCTCTTTCGCCTTCCTTCGTATTTAGACGCTGGTAGAGGTCCTCATACGCCCGACCCCTTGCCTCGCTCACCGCTCGCTTTGCGGCCTTCTTTGCCCCCTTGTATATCTCCATGTTGGTTGCGCTCCTGTCCAGGTATAGGCATCTGAAACAGTCCTTCTTCTCCTTAATAGCCTTCTGGACCTCAACGTTCCACCACCAGGTATCCTTAGCATCCCTTCTACTTCACCTGGTCACCCCAAACTCCTCTGAAGCAATCTTCCGAATGCAAGTCGCCATCCTCATCCACATACTGTTTGCATCGCCTCCTTCCTCCCAAGGGCCCTCCTTAAAAACCCTCTCCTTAAAAGGTTGAGCTGCCTCTCCCTTTGACTTCCACCACTTTGTTCTAGCAACTTTTGGGTGCTTATCCCGCTGGACACGAATCCGAAAACGGAAGTCAGCCACCACCAGCTTATGTTGATGGACAACACTCTCTCCAGGTATCGCCTTACAATCAAGGCAAGCACGTCTATCTTCTCTTCGAGAGAGCACAAAATCAATCTGGCTAGAGTGTTGGCCACTACTGAAAGTCACTAGGTGGGATTATCTCTTTCTAAAGAGGGTGTTAGCTACGACCATGTCGTAGGCTAGGGCGAAGCTTAAGACTTTTGAATGATTTTTAAAAACGAAAATAAAATGGCCGTCAACGAAAACTATTTTTTAAAGATTTTAAAAGTGAACTGAAATGGCCGGTGAACAAAAACTATTTTTGAACGATTTTAAAAGTGAACGAAAATTATTTCTGAACGATTTTAAAAAATAAACAGAAAAAGGGCTTGTGAACGGATACTAAGTTTGAACATTTTTTTAAAAAGGGCTTGTGAAAATGGCGGTGAACGAAAACTATTTTGGAACAATTTTAAAAGTGAATAGAAAAGGGCGGTGAACGGAAACTATTTTTGAACGGTTTTAAAAAGTAAACAGAAAATGGCGGTGAACGGAAACTATTTTTGAACGATTTTAAAAGTGAATAAAAAAGGCCGGTGAACGAAAACTATTTTTGAACGTTTTTAAAAAGTGAACAGAAAATGGCGGTGAACAAAAACTATTTTTAAATGATTTTAAAAAGTGGATAGAAAAGGCCGGTGAACGAAACTATTTTTGAACGGGTTTAAAAAGTGAACAGAAAATGGCATGGAACTAAAACTATTTTAAACGATTTTATAAAATGAACAGAAAATGGCGGTGAACGAAAACTATTTTGGTACGATTTTAAAAGTGAATAGAAAAGGCCGATGAACGAAAACTATTTTTGAACGATTTTAAAAAATGAAAGGAAAATGGCGGTGAACGAAAACTATTTTTGAACGGTTTTAAAAAGTGAACAGAAAATGGAGGTGAACTAAAACTATTTTTTAACGATTTTAAGAAATGAACAGAAAATGGCGGTGAACGAAAACGATTTTGGAATGATTTTAAAAGTGAACCGAAAAGGCCGGTGAACGAAAACTATTTTTGAACGATTTTTAAAAAGAAAATAAAATGGCCGTCAACGAAAACTATTTTTGAACGATTTTAAAAGTGAACTGAAATGGCCGGTGAACAAAAACTATTTTTGAACGATTTTAAAAGTGAACGAAAATTATTTCTGAACGATTTTAAAAAATAAACAGAAAAAGGGCTTGTGAACGGATACTAAGTTTGAAGAATTTTTTTAAAAAGGGCTTGTGAACAGATACTAAGTTTGAACGATTTTAATAAGTGAACAACAAAAGGATACTAGATTTGAAAGATTTTTCGAAAAGTGAACAGAAACATGTCCGTGAACGGATACTAATTTTGAACAATTTTTGAAAAGTGAACAGAAACATGTCTGTAAACGGAACTTATTTTTGTGAACGATTATTAAGATGTGAAAAACAAGAAAATGAGTCAGTGAACAAAAACAATTTTTAATGATTTGAAAAAGAGAATAGCAAAAGGCTTGTGATGGATACTAATTTTGAACGATTTTTAAAAAGTGAACATAAAAAGGCTTGTGAAAGGATACCAGTATTGAACGATTTTTAAAAAATGAATAGAAAAGTGTTTGTGGACGGATACTACTTTTTGGATACTACTTTTGAACGATTTTTGAAGAGTGAACAGAAACATGTTTGTGAACGGATACTAAGTTTGAACGATTTTTTTAAAAAGGGCTTGTGAATAGATACTAAATTTGATCGATTTGAATAAGTGAACAAAAAAAGGATACTAAATTTGAAAGATTCAGAGGGAGCGTGTTATTATCAAAACCGTTGAGATCATTTCACATTTGGTTGTCTATTACATGGTTTAACCATGGTAATGTTTAGATTTTATTAGTACATGTATCCAACCTTGAATTTTTTTCCTTCGAGACATATATGACAGAGATACGGCCCCTTCTTTAGTTTGTCGATCGAGTAGATCTCCTTTTTTCTCCTAGTTGTAGAAAAGTTATTTGATACTTCATATTCTTTGACTTGTGCTGTTCATGAACAGAAGAAGCAAATTATTGCAGGCGTCACTTTGTTGAATCGTGCTCTCACTTATTTGAAAAAAATAGTGCTAGTACATGCAAAGTTGATGGGATCATCATATACTTTCGTTCCAAGGTTTTAATGGGCAGGTATCAAGTAATGGCCAAATTAAATCTTAATAACTATGCGTATGTTGAAACATATTGATGGGACTTTAGCAGCCTGGTGAAAAAACATGCTGAAGATGTAAACCATAAACTGTCCCAGCAATTGAAGTTATACGACACAAGTTCCCGCTCTAGAGTGTGAAAGCAACTTCCAGCATATTTCATTAATCCCAGATAGCACGAGAACAGACAAAAAACCTCAAATAAGGGCAGTATCCAGAAACCAGCGAAAAAGTTTCCTTTGCAATCATCTTCTTGCTAGTGACAAAAGACACCATTTGGCTTAGTTAGCTAACCCCTAGTGCTTCTTCATCGTCTGGAAGGGTTCAACCTCTACCTCATTCAAAGTAGAGTAGAACATTTGAAAAGCCCTCATCATCCTGTATTGGGGGATTACTTCCTGCACCAGATACATATAAAATTACATTAACCAGCACATCCCCTCTGGATGGGGTTAAATTGTTTTACCACCTTCATATACCACAGAGATGAGAACCTATGCTGGACAGTGGGGATTGATCTCTGAACTTCCATCACAACATCTCCTACACATATAAAAGAAAGGAGACAACCATGAGAACATAGAAGTAGTCATCCACCATGAGAACATCTCTTGCATTTCTTTAATGTAAAATGCAGAACATGATTGGACAACTACACATAGGCGTGGTAAGTTTTAGTCAAGAAATGCATAGAAGCCGCCAACTATAACAGAGAACACGCTTCCCTATCATGCGGAAAACAAAAAAATGTTCCTACAACATCTCCCATTGAGGGCGAAAAGCGAAACATAATACACAAAGCATCTTTTTTTACATGGTCGATAACTGGTGTCTCATAATTAATATTCATTAAATTAACGAGCATGGCCAAATGATATACGAGAAAAAAAATAGATTGAAGCATTGAAAAACCTCGGACATTGCTGCACAAAAGCAATACCTAAGTTTAAAGACACATACTTCTAATTAGATCAGTCAAACTCGAGAAACATGGACAACAAAAATCTAGTACTATATAAAACGATAACGCCTATAGATCGGCCAAGACAAAAACAAAATATCTGCACACAAAAATAAAATATGCTCGCAATGCATTGAAGAGTAGCTTCCACATAAATTTTCAGCTCCGCAACCACTCATAAGAGGCGACGAATAAAATAGGAACAACAAATGGTGCACGCAGACCTATCCAGAACCCTAACGCACACTGAGGATCCGCATGGATAGTAGAACCCTGCCCCTCTCTACGACTCTACACCCAATATAGACGATAGGAAAAAGACTGAAGGTGGTGATGGAGTGAATGATTGGTACACATAACTGCCGCCGCCATGGCCAGCGACAAACTAAGAAAAAGGTCTGTCGTTCAAACAAATCATAAATGTCCAGAACCAACTACAGATTCCAAAGAAATGCAATGTAGATGGTCCTCATTGCCATCTCTCAACAAATTACAGAATTCCAAAATTACCCAGAACCAACTAGACAGCCCAAAGGAAAATCTTTCAAAAATGCCATGACTGACCAATTACATAGAACACTAAAACCAGTTATGCTTCAACAAAAAATGTGTAGGACAACTGAAGACAAAACAGTTATGGGGACCTGTTAGTGTCCCAAAGCTTCCACTATGCACCACACATGCCTCAAAATGGAGTAATTCCTCAAATGCAATGTATGACCAAAAAATACACACCACACTAAAATTGACACAGGACCAACTACATACCAAACAAAAAATGTGTATAACAGCTAAAAAAGACAGATCAGTTGTGGGACAAGTTATACTTCGATGGCTACAAAAAGTTAACTGAAGGATATAAAAGAAACATATGTAGTTACTCTAGTACCAACTAAAGCTACGCTTAGAAACATGGTGGCTACCACTGAAACCCTATAAAATAAGCTCGGGGAACACTAGTTCACGGCATATTAGATGATAATTAGAACTACAAAAAGCTAGATCACGGCACAAACGAACACAATACGGGAAAACCCTAGCAGCAACATGAAGCGATTTGAACATCGAAAAACACAAAACGGGATCCCCGGGATGGACACGGGTAGGGGAGAGAACCACGAACCTTGGGCCGCCATCAGTGGCGGCGAAGAAGAAGGACCGCAACATGAAGGTACCGGATCTAGCTCGTCGAATCGGGAGGGAGAAGAAGCAGTGCGCCGAAACAGATCGCCGCCCCCGCTGTCGAAGAAGAAGGACGCCAACGTGAAGGTACATGATCTAGCTCATCGAATCGGGGAGGGAGTAGAAGCAGTGCGTCGCCTCGAGCTGAAACAGAGCGCCGCCCCCGGCTGACGGAAACTAATGAGGAAGAGCGTCGCGGTCGGAAAGAAGGAGGAAGAAAGGAGCTGTCGAACCCAGAAGAAGGAACTGGGCCAGGCCCATAAGTCGTCGGGGTACGCGAACGTTTGTACCGTTCGCGGTACGCGATGTATAGGATTTTCCCAGAAATACCAGGCCCATGCCGCCATGTGACAAGGCCCAGAATCTAATCTTTCCAGCCCATTTAGGCCCATGTACCGACTCATCAACTCCCTCAAATATGCCGATGTGAGGAGAAAAATTAGGCGAGGCAGAGAAGCGAGACAGCACCTCCCGTCTCTCCCCCACGCCCCACACCCGACCGAACCCTAGGCCCTTCCCCAGGGAATCGCCGGCCGCCGGGAGGTCGCTCCGTCGCCAGCATCCCGCACAAGGGCGCGTAGACCGAGCCGGATCGGCCCCGCCGTCGCGGATCCAGTACGGGTTTCCCTACACTGAGATCCCGCCCATTCCTTCGCCATTTCTCGATTCAATCCGATTCGTTTGCTTTTGCCCGCGTGAGATTTGGTCTTTGTAGACTGAAATCATGATCGGGATCGAAGAGTTTTGGACGGGATTTAGCAGGTTGCCTGTAGGGATCAAACCTTGTTGGCACGAGCGGAGTGGTCGCTCTGGTCGCTAGCGTTGCTTTGCTGAACGAATCAAACCGTGGAGTTGTGTTTGGGATGCATGAATGTGTTATGTTCGTCTGTGTTTGATTCTGCATAAAAGAAACAAAAGCAGGGTGTTAGGGTATCTTATTATGATGGTATTTAGGACCAACTTAGTACTGTCCTAATGACTTTATGAACATAGTTTTTCAAATCTGAAATGAATGTGCCACGATTCTGGCCGTTTCAACATGCTCTCAGCTGTGCCACAATTTATGAACATATTTTATCTGTCTTAAATTATTATTGATCCATTGCTTGTTTTTTTGGGTTTAGGATACAGATGCTTGGTAATGGTGTATGTTGTTGGCTGCCATATAACTAATCGAGTATTGTCAATCATTTGTCCAGATGGCTCTGAATGAGCGCCTCAGCAAATTTAAGCAACAGCAGGAGAGGTGCCAGACAACCCTATCCAGCATTGCTGCAACCCAGGCTTCGACTGCAAAGTTGAATATTTCTTCAAGGACTAAACCAGTGAATGCTCCGTTAGCTCCAGCAAAACCGACACCGGCTATTAAATTCTCAAATGATACAGAAAGGCTTCAACACATCAACTCAATTAGGAAGTCTCCTGTTGGAGCACAGATCAAATTAGTAATTGAACTTCTGTACAAGGTAATTTGCCAGAAGTTCATCTTGATGAGATTTCCTTGGCTTTCATGGTTTTTCGTTTTGCTGCTTTAGCCTTGTAATACAGTTTTGTGTAATTGATTGTGCAAAGCAAGCTGTTAATTATTTGACAAGGGTTCATTCTTTGGTTACATTTGACTGTTTATGTATGATGTCCTTCATTTTGAGAAAAGTTACAGTGCTAATTATTTCGTTGGATAATGATGAAACAATCTGATCAGTGATGTACAATGATGGTACTGTTCCCTTTTGTGTCAAATACAAGATAATATGCTAAGAACAGAAGATGTCGTTTTCCTACCTTGTCCTGGAATTCATGTATAATGTGCTCTCTCAGAAATAATTCTGTTTTCTGAACTTGCAGACAAGACAAGCTTATACAGCAGAGCAAATAAACGAGGCAACATATGTTGCAATTAATAGTAACAAGGCCGTCTTTGACAGCCTGAGGAATAATCTCAAAGTACAATTTGATGGGAAGCGTTTCGCGTACAAGGTATATATACATTGAGTATCATTTTGTCAACCATGTCATTAATTCCTTGATCAATAAGCTATAGCACATTCATGTAGAGACACCAGCTCGTTAACCCCTGACCAAACTGCATTCTCTCTAACTAAACACTCAAGGAGCACAACCACACTTGATCATGCCTCGTACAAAGTCTCTAATTTGTCAGCCCAATCTTGTAACAGCTTATGCTGAAGCAAATATTGTACGGAGTATTATTCATCTTGTGGGCAGGACGAGATTCTTTTTACTAATGAAGTTTGTACTTAATCTGCTCTAGAGTTTGGTGGTCCTAAGTCGTTCACCTCACTCATTTTTGGTCGCATATTCACCTGGTGTTTGTACTTATGCAGTCCAAGCATGATTTGAATGGAAAAGATCAATTGCTTTATCTGATTAGAAAGTATCCCGAGGGTCTTCCTGTTGTGGAGGTCAAGGATGCTTATCCAACTGTATTGGAAGACTTGCAGGTGACTATGTTATTCTTGTTTTAAGATTTTGAGAAACCTGGTGAGTTGCTAAATTATTTTGTGTGCATCAAGTTTGATGGCAGAAATAACTGAATTTCTGTAATTATTTAGAAAACAAATAGTCTTGAGTTCCAAGGTTTGAGGTTTTTAATGTTAGGACATCGAGGGTGTGGTTGGAAACCTTGCTTTCATGTACATATGATGTAGAAGTACGGTTACTTGGGATACCACTATGTATGTTCTTAATTTTTTTCTTACCCGATAATGCTTAATTCTACATTTTTATCTGGATACAACTAATGATGGGTCAAGCTTTTATTAGATGGATGGCAGCTTGGAATTTAGTGTTTGTCTTCCATGAAAATACTGTGGAACTCTACACAATCTTAGTGTCTATTAGAGTTTTACAACTGCTGGTTAATTAGCTGCTCATAAATAATGGAAGTTGGTGAAATGCATAATTTCATATTTGGTCACGTTGAATTAGTAGAGAATATACGATGTAGAGGTTTTTCATGACTAATGATTTATTTTATTGGAGAACAGTTTTTCCTAGTGATGAAACACAACAAATAGAAAATCTATGGAATCATTGGCGGTTCGTTGTAGTGGAGGTTCTTTTATGTATCAAATAGATCAGCGAAGCACGGCAGGCCAGTTCCAAATACATTGGAACTAGGCAGATATTTTACTGCTCAATGATCAGTATTTGTTGTTCCTTTGTGAATTCCTGACGCCCAGTATTATTTGAGGATATAATTCTTTGTTGCGTAATCATCAGATGTAAAGGTGTTAGGAAATCATAATTCAGCCCTGAAGTCTGATGTATAGCTGAAGTCTCATTTTCTGGTTACAGGCTCTCAAAGCCTCAGGTGATATCTGGTGGCTATCAAGCATGGACTCCCAGGAAGACATTGCGTACCCGAATGACCCTAAATCAAAGATCAAACTCGATGCTGATTTGAAGCAGCTGTACCGGGAAATTGAGCTGCCACGGGACATGATAGACATTGAGAAGGAGCTCCTGAAGAACGGCCACAAGCCAGCAACCGACACGACCAAGCGGCGTGCAGCGGCGCAGATCAATGGCCAGCCTAAAAAGCCAAAGGCCAAGAAGAAGCAGAAAGAGATCACTAAAAGGACCAAGCTCACGAACGCACATATGCCTGAGCTGTTTGACATTCCCGGGAAAAAATAATTGTGCATTGGACTTTCAGAGCATTTTCATCATGGCCAAGGTCACAATAATGATCTTCACGTATACACCATTCTTGTTTTTGTGTGTTAAACGAGCATTGGCTTAGACGAGTTGCTGTATCTCAAGACCTGAAACGGACCCAATGCTATATATGTTTCAGTTATAGTACTCGTTTGTTGCTCATGTAAAAAACTGAACGGAGATGAATAACAACATTTACTTACTATCCTGATCTTTTTTGTTCTGTGCTTTCAGTTGCTACTTCTTGAGCGGAACACCTACCAAATGGTGGATAATGTGCTGTTGGACAGGTCGCAAAAATTCTCATGCTCTTTCCAAAGAGGGTACTTGGTTAGTAGGATTTGAATTCATGCAGGCAAGACCCGTTCGATGATTTTCATTCACGCAAGCTGGACATTTGTAGAGACCTTAATTATGGTATAATTACTTTGGCCCCAAAAGATGCAAACCAAATTAAAAGTTTAGGCCTATTTTCCTGCTCAATATGTGTTTTCAAATTGTAACCTAGGTTCCGATGAGTAGACTTGACCTTGTTGTCGGCCTTGTGTTTTCAAATTACATCTGAATTTGTTAAAGGCGGGCATATAATGGTTCCCCTGTTGCTGCATCACAAAATATATACTGGCGAGATCGTTTGGAGTCGTTATTACCGAAACACAGATCGTTTGGAGTAACGCTAGCCTGGCATATAATTCAAATGTAAAATAGCCTATGATCGGTTCGAAAGAGGCGGATGATTACCGAAATTACTTCAAAAATAGTCTGATGCCAAACTAGGCCTAATTCAGATGTAAAATAGCCTATGATCGGTTCGAAAGAGGCGGAGCTAGAGCAGAGATAGTACAGGACTATCCTGAGGCAGGGGGAGAATCTTGTCATGGAGATCGATCATGTAGCTTTTTGTTGTTGAAGGAACGATCTTACATCTTTTTTCATTTGAAGGGAGGGACACGATTGAAATTGAAAGGTGATGCATATCCCCGGTCAAAGAATTCCTGAAGAAAAGAAGAAAAAAAACACGTAGCTTTGCCTTTTGACATCCTTAGGGCATGTACAATGCGGTGACATCAGTTTTCCCTTAGAGATGCCACGTAGGATTTTTGCTTAGTTGGAGGAAAGAGAATGAAGAGAGAGGGTTGCCTTCTCTTAGCTAAACGATGATCTCTTAAATATTAAGAGAAGGCTATTTTGTGCATTGTACCACATGCTCTCCCTTATTAACATAATTTCTTTCTAAATTTAATTAATCCCCATTAATTGCTAGAGATAACAATAAGAGATAACGCATTGTATGTCTACTATTTATTGTCTTCTCTAAGTGACGTGGAGGGCTAAGAAAAGACCAGCCTTCTCTACCATTATACATGCCCTTACAAACAAAGGCCGTCGTCCGTAGTCGATGCTGCGGTGCAGCAGGCCCAACCGGACAAAAGAAGCACGCAACACCAGCGCCTGAGATATTTTGCTTGTGTTTTTGTGAGTTGGACGAGGTGCTGCTGCTGCACGCGGCCAATTTTGGCACGCAAACGCAAACGCTGCGGTCTGGAGACCAAGAAAAGGCAAGGATAGAAATAGGAAACGATCACAAAATTTATATTGTATAATTGATGTACATAAATCGAGAACGAGGCATTAGCCCAATGGTTCGGAGTTGCACCGACCAACCAGTGTTCGAATCCTGTGTGGGTCGAAATTCTGGGATTCTCGCCAAGGAGCAGAGGCTAGTCGGCCGGGCAAAATTTGATCCTTCGTTGCTTTAAAATGAACCTTTTTTTCGACGGGAGGAGTAATTCCGGCTTGATCCGGTGGTGAGTCACGAAGGGCAACGCATGCAGTGGACTCCCTCTCCGGCTGCGCTTCAGTGAAACCGTAGCGGCTAGGCATCCTAGCGACCATCTGCAAGAATGTTTCTTTCTGTACCGGGCGAGGAGAAGGCCCGGACAAATTCTTGGAGCAGTACGCCCGCCGCTCCAGCACCTTTCCTCACCGCCGTCGTCATCAAGGTCACCCCCGTCGGAGTATCTTTTTGATGTGATGAATTTCAATTCTGCATCGCAGTAATTGAGCTTTACCTGTATTTTTCTCAGGTTCACTCGGTGGGGAATTTTGCAAGATGATGTTTTCGTCATGAAAATTGAAATGGCACCTTTGGAGTCTTGTGCTGGCTTTGGTGGTTTAGATGCTCAAATTTAAGAGACCAAAGAAGCAGTTGAACTTCCCTAGCTATATGAGGACATTGGATTCAGGCCTCGGATGGGAGTCATACTGTATGTATGGGGAACAAGGAAAGCTCGGAAGGGAGTCATTCTGTTTTCTGAACGTGCAGACAAGACAAGCCTGTACAGCAGAGCAAATAAACGAGGCAACATATGTTGCTATTAATAGTAACAAGGCCGTCTGTGACAGCCTGAGGAACAATCTCAAAGTACAGTTTCATGGGAAGCGTTTGGCGTACAACTGTACAAGGTATATACATTGAGTATCATTTTGTTAACCATGTCAGTAATACCTTGATCAATAAACTATAGCACATTCATGGAAAAGACACCAGTTCGCTAACCCCTGACCAAACTGCATTCTCTCTCACTGAACACTCAAGGATTGATCATGCCTAGCACAAAGTCTCGAGTATTATATGATTCATCTTGTGGGCACGACGAGATTCCTTTTTACTAATGAAGTTTGCACTTAATTTGCTCTATAGTTTGGTGGTCCTCAGTCGTTCACCTCACTTATTTTTGGTTCCATATTGACCCGGTGTTGTACTTATGCAGTCCAAGCATGATTTGAATGGAAAAGATAAAAATATTTATCTGATTAGAAAGTATCCCGAGGGTCTTCCTGTTGTGGAGGTCAAGGATGCTTATCCAACTGTATTGGACGACTTGCAGGTGACTATGTTTATTCTTGTTTTAAGATTTTGAGAAACCTGGTGAGTTGCTCATTTGTTTTGCGTGTTGTGCATCAAGTTTGATGACATAAATACTGAATTTGTGTAAAGGTTTGAGATTTTTAATGTTGGGACATGGAGGTTTTTTATTGAAACCCTGCTTTCATATACGTATGATGTAGAAGCACGGTTACTTGGGCATTCAGTATTTATGTTTTTAAAAAATTTCTTACCCGATAATGCTCAATCCTACATTTTTACTGGATACAATTAGTGGTGGCTCAAGCTTTTATGAACAGATGTGGATGGCAGGTTGGACTTTAGTGCTTGTCTCCCATAAAAATACGGTGGATTATAATTGCTGATTAGTTAGCTGCTCATAAACAATGGAAGTTGGTGAAGTGCATAATTTCATATTTGGTTAGTTTGAATCAGTTGAGAATATTCGATGTGGAGGTATCTCATGGCTGGTGCTTTATTTTATTGGAGAATAATTTTTCCTGGTAATGAAACACAGCAAATAGAAATTATTGGCGGTTTGTTGTAGTGGAGGTCCTTTTATTTATCAAATAGAGCAACGAAGCATGGCACATATGCCTGAGCTGTTCAACATTCCTGGGAAAAAAGAATGGTGCATAGGACATCTGGAGCATTTCATCATGGCCGAGGTCACAATAATGATCTTACATATACACCATTCTTGTTTTGTGTATTACACTAGCATTGGCTTAAACGAGTTGTTGTATCTTATAATGTTAATTATACTCGTTTATTGCTCCTGTAAAACTGAACCGAGATGAATAACAACATCTACATACTATCCTGATATCTTTTTATTTCGTGCTTTTAGTTGCAACTTCAGGTGTGGAACACGAACACCTGCTTTAAATCCAAAATCTTCATAGGAAAAATACCAAATTGTTTCTCACGCTCTTACCGAAGAGAGTAATTGCAAGCCCTGTTGGATGATTTTCGTGCACGCAAGCTAGACATCTCTAAACCTGAATTATGGTACAATTACTTCTGTGCAATTTCTAAGGTAGAAGAAATATAGAAAATGAGGCCTATTTGCATGCTCAATGTGAGTTTTAAAATTATAACCTAGGTTTTGATGAGTAGACTTAATTTTTTGGTTGGCCGTCCAAACATAATTTGTTAGAGTCAATATTATAACCTAGAAAAGAATGGATTTCTTTTGAGTCGGTATTTTTTTAGTTGAAAAGAATAGGTTTCTTTCGGTCTAGACTCCTACGGAAAGAGATAAGGATAATAAAAATATCACTTGGTTAAATGAGATGTGGTTTGTTTGTCTAAATATCGAGGTGGTTTGGGTGTGATTAATATGGATCCGATGGATAAAGTTGCTAGCTAAATGTTTATGGAAAGTGAGAACTGAATATTCATTGCAAAAAAAAAATCATTTTACGGTGTATTTGCTGGGATTAAACATGAACTTAGAAATTCACAATTTTGGTCAAGATTAATTCACAATTCCCTTCTCAAAGGGTGGGGAGCTTTTAGGGTTTAGAAGAACTTTGTGGGGGGATACTCTCAAATTGTGGAACAATATTATCGATATTTTTTTCAGAACAAAAATTAATGATAAAGATGATTCAATTGAATAGACTTTGAGTAAAAAAAGGGACGTTTTCAGTTGGTTCACCCACTCCCCTCATAAGTTTCCGTGGAAAGTTAAAATTCCTTTAAAGATTAAGGTTTTCATTCTGTTGATGCTGAGAAATAGTTTATTAGCCAAGGATAATTTTTTGAGAAGGGAGTGGAAAGGTGATAAACAATGTCAGTTATATGGGAATGATGAGAGCATCGGTCATTAATTCAGGCATTGTTCAGTTTGATTTGGAGTGTTATGCAATGTGTTTTGAATGTTGAAAATACACATGGGACTTCTGATGAATTTTTGGGTGCGGTTGCCAAAATTTAGAACCAGGGAAAATAAATTGATCACTTGGTGTAGCTGTGATATGTTGGACAATTTGGATTCTTTGAAAAGATGTCGTGATGTGGATGGCGTCCTGGAGTTGGATAGGTGTGCAATTGAAGGGGGATGAAGCTGGTGAAGGAACTGGTTGATGCTTGTTCTTTTGTCTGAATGTAAACAGTAGGAAATGCCTGCTCCCATGGGCAGTTTGCAAAACTGAGGTCCTCAGTTCGTGCACTGGCCCTTACGGCTTTCTTACGGAAACCCTCTTTAACAGAAGTAGGAATTGAGTTGTAGGATATGTACATGGAGGACGGCAAACTGCACTTGAAACACAGAATGCTAATGTGCACGCTTTAGGATTTTTCTGAGCCATGACTGCACTTATATGCGTGGGCAGCTGATGTACCTGTGAATGTGCACATCTTGGCGCACCTACACAGGCGTCAGTCCTAATGATCTAATCACACGCTTAGTTTAGTTCCAGCACTATGCCACCTACATATCCTGAATAAAGTCCGGTTTTGTTCCGTTTCATGGTGTTATCAGTTGATAAAACCACCTATCTTATATTCAGCTACAATATGTGCTGCGTCACAAAATATGTGGAGTCTAACGAAACGCGAATTCAGATGTAAAATGGCCTATCTATGATCGGTTTGAAAGAGGCGTAGCTAGAGTAAAGATCTTAGTATATCCTGAAGCGCTGATCCGATGAGAGGGCAGGGAGAGAGTCATGGAGATCGATCTCATATACTGTATCTTTTTTATTTGAAGGGAGGGACACGATTGAGATTGAAAGGCGATGCTTCAGCGCAGCAAGCAAAGGCTTGGGACTTTTTTTGGTCTGCGCGAATCCCCTCGATTGGATATCCCCGGTCAATTCATGATTTCCTGAAGGAAAAAAACACGTCGCTCTGCGTTTTGGCATCTCTCACGAGCAAAGCCAAAGGCCGATGGTGCAGCGCAGGCAGGGCCAACCGGACAAAGGAGCGCCTGAGATATTTTGCTTGTGTTTTTGTGAGTTGGATGAGGTGCTGCACGCTGCCACTTTTGGCAAAAGCGGAGTAGAGCCACCGGATTCCCGCGTACGTACGTCCTCTGGCAGCCGGCTACTGACCAGGATGCAGAGACCGAGAGGTCAGGGTCTCTCTGCGTTGCGGGAGAGAAAATGATACAAAACTACCATATTTGGGGGTGAGTTCTAGTATAGCCACCACAATTCAGATTTTTGACACATAAATACCACTTCAGGGGCTGATGTGGGACGCAAAGCACTGATTTTTGCCTGTTAACGTTTTAATCATGTTTCTGCCAGGTGGAACCCACTTGTCGGATATACGTGGCAAAAGAAAAAATAGAAAAGAAAAGAAAATAGATGAAGTCAACACCATCTTTTATTTTTCCCTTTTTCTTCATTTTCTTTTCTTTTTTCCTCTCCCCATGCCCGACTCCGACAACGCCGTGCTGCTCATGCGCGGGCGCGGGCGAGCCCTGGCCACAGCGCGAGCGGGTGCGAACGATGCGGACCTAGGCGGGCGGCGGCGAGCCGGGCAAAGCTGGGCGGATAAGCGGCACGATGGGCGGGCGGCGAGCCGTGCGTGGGAGGAGAGGGACCGGAGCCGCCCGAGACGCCGAGCAGGCCGCCGCTCTCGCGTATGGCCCTGGCCGGCGCTCGCCCCGTGCGCGGCGGTCGGCCTGCGCACGCGCCGCACCCGTGCAGGCCGCCGCGCCCGCGCCCTCGAAAGGCGTGGCCGCCGCTCGCTTCGCGCCTGCGTATGGCCGTGTCCAGCGCTCGCCTCGCGCCCGCGCCACGCCGTGGCCGTGGCCGGCGTTCGTCTGCGCCCGCGGCCGCTCCGTGGCCGGCGCTCGCCGGAGAAGGCGTTCTTGCGCAGCTGCAGGTGCCCATCGCCCACGGGCACCTCGCCAGAGAACCAGTTCCCGCCGAGGTCGATAAACGACGAGCTCCGGCGGTCCTGCCCCGCATCGCTCCAGTCGGCCTCTGCCGGGTTCATGTCGTTGACCTCTGGCTCGCCTCCCTGGTACTGATGCAGTACACGCCCTTGCGCAGAGCAGCAGCAGCCGGCAGCAGGTCAGAGGACCATGACGGCGTCCGGCGAGTGAAGCTGCTGGACGAGCACCGCGACCAAGCAGGGGCGCGGGCGACCTCCTCCAGCTTTGGCCATGGCGCGGGCGAGTTCGGGCAAGTGCGGGCGCGGGCGGCGTCCTCGAGCGCGGCAATGGCGCGGATGGAGGCGGGCGTCGGCGAGGAGGCAGGCGCGGATTCGGCGAGGAGGCTGTGCACGGCGGCGGCGTTGACTTCATCTATTTTCTTTTCTTTTCTATTTTTTCTTTTGCCACGACGAGTGGGTCCCACCTGGCAGAAACATGGTTAAAACGTTAACAGGCAAAAATCAGTGCTCTGCGTCCCACACCAGCCCCTGAAGTGGTATTTATGTGTCAAAAATCTGAATTGTGGTGACTATGCTAGAACTCACCCCCAAATGTGGTGGTTTTGTGTCATTTTCTCGCGTTGCGGCCAGGTTCAGGTTAGGACATAATCTGCTGTCTGCATTTGGTCTTGGAATCATCGACCTCGAAAATTATTCTATTGCTCTCAAACTGCATTGGGCATGAACAGCTTGCAAGGACACTCCTAGGGTTTGGGTTGGTTTGGAGACCCGTCCATGGACGTGCAGATGGGTAATTTTTTAGACGGTGGTTATTGTTTCTATCGTCGATGTGGCGAGATTACGTCCTTTTGGAGTGAAATGCATCCGCCGTCCCTGAACTTGTCGTCCATGTCTAACTCAGTCCCTATACTCATAGAATGCACCAATTCAGTCCCTAAACTCATTCGACATGTCCACGTACGGTCCTATCTACGTTTGTCCCGATATTTCGCTGACCTGGCGATGTATCAGGTCCCGCACCATTGGTCACCACCCACGAAATCCCTAAATCGAGCTACCAGTACCAAATAGCCAGGACCCAGGAGGTGGTCAGCCGGCGGCGGGAGAGCAGCAGCCAGCAGGGGCGGAGGTACTACGGCGGAGCAAGGCGGATTTCTTCCGGAGCCCTTGCTCCAGAGCTGGCGCGCGTACGGCGGCGCGTCGCGGCCACCGTGCCACGGCTGCGCCACCCGCTCTTCTGAGACCATCGAGGCCGGGTTGCTGGTCGCCGAGAGCGAGTACCTGATGCGCCGCGCTGCTTCTCCCGGGTAGACCTCGCGCGCCTTCCTCAGCTTCGGCTCCGCGCGTCTTTGTGACCAGGGCGTGCTTCTATGCTGGCCTGGCCATCCCGCTCGCCTACGCAACCACAGGCTCTCCTCCTGCTACAAAGAGCACCGCTGTTTGTCTCTAAAACATGTACTCCATGTGATCGCTTTGTAATTCAGTGATCCATGTGTTCAGATTTTAGTGAAATGAGTTATCAATTCCCTCCAGTGTCCCGTCTCCGGTTTCCTCTAACCTTACCTTGGCCTCCCTCTCTCCCCAACTAAACTTCCCCTCTCGGCCTACGCATCCCTCCTAACTTCTTTTGATCGTCGTCTTGCCGGTTGGAGTGCCATCACCTACGCCTCGCCCGCGTCCACGCGCGTACGATGCGCGCACGCGCGTGCTCCGTCTCGCGGTGGCGCCGCGTCGCCATGGTCGACGCCGCCGCGGAAGACTCCGGCCAGATCTCCGCACTGTGACGCCAACGTGACGTCACAGTGGGACCAACATGTCAGAATTTTTTTTTGATTTTTTTTAGAGTTGGTAAATAGTAGGAAATCAAAAACTTTAAATGTGTCCAACATGAAAAATATTTGGACATTTTAGATTGCGAAAATTTAGAAGATACTCTGGACGACCACTTCCGAGGAATTTTAGAATTGAAATATAAGAGCAGGACGTCACAGTGGGCCCACCCTATCAGATTTTCCCAATTTTTCCAAAAAAGGTAGAAAAATAGCCCAAACGGGAAAAATAAAAAATAGTCCAAACAAAAAAATGTCCACATTTCTTTGAAATAATTGTAAATAATTGTAAGTATGATTTCGAAATAGTTCTAAATAATATTTTGAAATAACTCTAAATAATGCAAGCCAACAATTTTAAACATGTTCATACAAAAAAAATGACAAATATGTCAACGGGTTCACATAAAAATAAATATGCACGCCCAAAATTTAAATTTCAAATTTCCATGTGGTTTCCAAATTTACGTATTTCGCAGACGTCAAAATGAATTCAAACGTGTCAAAGTATTCAAAAACTGGATGACTTCCGAATTTGAACAATTTTCGAAATGCGGACAATGCGAACAATTTCCGAATTTCAGCAATTTTACGACCGATTGAGAAAATTCAAAATATGAGCCCACCGGCGCGGCAGAAGCCGCGCTTAGTCCCCTAGTATGGTATATGCTCCTCCGCTTCCTCCGGTTATCCGCCGATCAGTTTTTCCCAGCGACGCCGTAGGCGGGCATCAGTGTCTCTGTGAGAAGGTGGAAACAAAGGCACTCTCGTAAGAAATTACCGCGGACCTTCGATAGTTGGGCGCTCTCGCGACTCCCCCGTCCCCAACCCTAGCCGTCGCCGCCCTTGCGCTCGCGGCGGCCGGCCGACGCCGCCCCGCCCCTTCCCTCCTCTCCCCCACCTCCTCCCGCGGCCGCGTCGCCCCCGCGGCGGCCGGTCGCGGCCTCGCCGCGCGCTCGCCCGGGCTCCTCCTCCCGTGCATCTTCCTTCGCCGTCGTCGGCGCGCGGCTCGGCTGGGCTGCCGGGCGCAGCTCGGTGGGGCCGGCGGCGGCGGATCTTCTTCTCCCGCGTCGTTCGAGGCCGCGCGGGGCGGTGCTCCTCCGGCGACGGTGCGCCCCAGGATGACGGCGGCCCGACCATGGCTGGATGGTGCTCGCAGCAGTTTTGAGCTTGGCCGGAGCCCTGCTAGCCCAGATCTGGGCCCTTTGGGCCCGATCTGGGTCAAGGTGGGCCGGGTTTGACTTTCTGCCTCCGGTTGGACTACGAGCAGTTCGTGAGGTAGCGGCAACGACATCACCCTTGCTGCAGCACGGCGACGGGAGCTTCGCGGGCCTGTTTGGGTCCGGCCAGATCTATGGGGCCGATCTGGAAGATAGCGGCAGCATGACCTAGTGCAGCAGCGTGACGGCGGGGACTCTACGGGCCCTTCTAGGGCTCGGCCGGGCTTGCCCGGCCTGGTGTGTCCTTGCTATCGCGTCCGGTCAGCACCCGCAATCGCGGTGGAGGAAGTCCTCCAGGTGGCCATGCTGCTGCCGCCTTCCGGCCCCAATG
Organism: Poa pratensis; assembly: GCA_947311845.1. Classification (NCBI taxonomy): domain Eukaryota; kingdom Viridiplantae; phylum Streptophyta; class Magnoliopsida; order Poales; family Poaceae; genus Poa; species Poa pratensis. Next base: position 14,268,125 of record CAMZMU010000064.1, read on the forward strand.
GCTTGGTGTGATCTTGTCGCTGTGTCCGGTCGGCTACCGTCTGTGGCGGTGGAGGTTGTTCCCTCCCGCGTGGTTGTTGTGCTGCCGCCTGCGGCGGTCTCTTCTCAGTCCGGTCTCGCAGCGGTTGCCATGGAGAGACGACGATGGTGGTTTCAAGACCGAGCTGGCGTATGTTGGTGGGTGGCATGTTTGGTGGAGCGCTCTGGATTGTCCGAAGATGTGGTTTTTTTGGGGTCAGGAGAAATCCCTGTCACCTTGGCACCGACGTGGTGACGCTTGCGAGTGTCGCCGTTCCTTCCTGGAGGGCGTCGGAGGTACCTCTTCACCAACCTTCGGAGCGTACCGGGGGAAACCCTAGGACTAGTCCGGGCAGCAGCGTCGTCGTCGCTTTTCTTCTTGAAGGTGTTGCTTGGTACGCGGTGTTTCAGAGCGCTAGGTTTGTGGTGGAATTCTCCGGAGAGTACGCAGCGGTTGCGAGGCTATCGTTTTCGTTGATCCGCTAATGTCGACTTTGTTTTCTCTTCTTTTCTTTTCTTTTGGGCTTGGTTGTGCTGTTGGCCCCAGCATTGGACTCACATGTATCGGGTGGTTGCTATTATTATAGCGGGGCGAAATCCTATTTCTTCAGTGTCTGCAGGGTGCGGTCGCAAAAAACGTTCTGGGATGCGAACTAGCACGTGGGTGGGACCTGATACGTGGCCACGTCAGCGAAATAGCGGGACAAAGAAAGATAGGACCGTATGTGGACAAGCAGAATGAGTTTAGGGACTGAATTGGTGCGTTCTGTGAGTATAGGGACTGAGTTAGACATGGACGACAAGTTTAGGGACGGCGGATGCATTTCACTCGTCCTTTTGCATTCTCCTGCTTGCGAGTCACAAGCCTAACGACTTGGCGCCTCCATCTTTCAAACGCACAAGAATCTAACTGTTTGCATCCTGCTCTCCAATGGCGAGTGGTCAAAGCATATCAATATGGAAGATGGCCTCTAGATCCAACACATACAAGCATTTTTTGATCTTTGGCACTGCACTAGGAAGTTAGTGCATTCACCCGACATATTTGGAATTCTATTTCATATTGGTTAGGGATGTTCTTCATCCTTCCCTCTTCGTATGATGATTCTACCTTGGTCAAAAAATTGGTGGTCCTGGCTATCTTCCATGCCCGTTCTTCGCAGGAAGCGATGTTCTTTTATTTTCTTCTCACCTATTGGGCGGTCTATAATGAGTTGGACACGAGGATCTTCGGCATCGGAGCCCCCATTCCGCATATTGTCGCCTCCAAGACTAAAGTTGATGCTCGAAATTGGGTCATGGCGGGGGCGAAATATTTGAGCTCTTTCATGGCAAGAGGGTAATTTTTTGTCTTGGCATCATTGCCCTTTGTCTTAAAACTTTTGTAAACTCTCTTTATTAATGAGATGTGGCAATCTTTTATCTTTGTTTCAAAAAAAGGAAAAACCTCCAACATATTTGAGCTAGAGCAAGCGAAAAACAGAGGACCTAGAAGGAAGTGGAGTACATTGGAGCAAGCACGCTAAGAAGATACTTTTAGAACATGGGTATTCCTAATCTCGGATGAACCATAAAAATCGAATAAATAGTTAAAAAATGATAAGAAACACCATATATATGTGTGCAAAGTTTGAAATTTAAAATCAAATGTATGCAACTTGGGTACAAAAGACAAATTAGTGGATGAACATTACAAGTTCCGGGATTTACTATTCAAGTTAACATTATTTTTTGTGGAGGCCACAACAATTGAAATTTTTGTTGATTTTTTTGCAAAATATGTATGTGCACTACTGATTTCAATATTTTTTTGGCTAGAAATACGACATTTTGCCGATTTTGGAAGTGTTCGGACGAATCCGTGGCCATGTGAGTATTTTACAAGCACGCACGCAGGTGAGAAAGAGAAGGCAGCAAACATAGGGAATAGGCATCGATCCACAGCAGCTGACTAGCTGGTCATGGTAAGATTTACTCCACTTGCAACAATAAAATTTCCTACATCGTGACACGCATGTCTAGCAGTCTCACATTGCGGCAAAATTGTCGGCACCTCCCGGAGAGATGCCAACCATGCAGCGACATGCACACCCTCGCGCGCGCGTATGGGTTGATCAGAAACCCCTCACTCACCACAGGCCGCCGTCGCAAACTTTGGCAGTACACCATGCATGCATCTGGCCCTACTACCTACCTACGTCTACGTGCCCCGTGTTGCGTGCTGCGCTAGTCAATCAGCCGTTCATTCGTTCCACAGCGCGAACACCGGGAGCGGGTGCCCGCCCGGAACGCCGGCGACCGGCCTCGCCGCGGCCGGCATCCAGCTGCCGCCGTGGCTGCTCTCGCCGGCCTCGTACTTCATGGCCTGCGCGTACTGGAGCCCGTGCAGCAGGTGCGCGCCGCGGTGGCCGTCGGAAGCGTCGGAGCTGTTGTCGCACGCTACGTCGGAGCGCTGCAAGGCGGTGGCGTGGCCGAGCACGGGCGCGTCCGGGCCGCGCGTCGGGGATGAACGCCTGCAGGCCAGGTCCCCGCCGATGAGGTGCGAGCTGGCGCAGATGCGCTTCACGTCGTACTTGCTGATGTCGAAGTTGGTCACGGCGCTCAGCCCGCGGAACTTGATCGCCGCGATGTCGTACGCCTCCGCCGCCTCCTCCTGTGTGCCTACGATTTTGAAGAGAGCAATAATAACTCAGCATCTAGAACTCGAGCCATGCACAACTAAACAACATGGGAGAAACAGTAGCAGCAAAAGATCCAAGAACGTTGCTCTAACCACAATGACAAAAGGAACAAGATTACATGCCGTTATATTAGTAGTGATAGTGGTAGTTTAGGACTTGGAACTTGGAACCGTGTGTGTCCAAGGGTATGGAAACAAAAACTTACTGAAGGTGCCAAGGTACAGGTCCTTGTTCCCTGCCACCCTGCCAATCCTGGCCTGCCATCTGCCGTGCTGGTGGTGCCTGCATGCATGGGGAAAGCAAGCTCAACAAGAAAGATCACACAGGCTGGCTGGCAAGTCGATGCGTGTGTTTGTGCGTGTCTGTGAGATCGACCACAGAGAGAGAGAGCTCAGAGCAGTCTTGTTTTTGGGGTGGTGAAAAAGGCGGCAGACGGGGTTAAAAATGGGGGAGCAGCAGGGCACCTGGTCACTCCTCTGTACATGGATGCTCCCTCGAGAATCCACTGCTGTTCCTGCAAACAACAAATTTTAACTCGGAAGTTGTAAGCAGTGTTGGCAAGAGCGCCAGATGTTTTGACAGTTTTGGATGGATATGTATGTGAAAGAGTGCAGACAGATTCATTATGCAGGAGAAAATTTGTTTCTACTACTCCACTACTGATGTTCTCCATGGTTTTCTCCCACACAGTATACGCGTTGCATGTTTATGAGGGAACTTCACAATGGTAATTGTTTGTTGGCACTGTACCACTCATGGTAGTAATTACAACGAAAAATGCAGGAAAGCGATTAAGAGTTGCAGACTACGAACTGCACCTTCTTAAGTGCGCAATGAACTCCTGCCTCGTCATGTGCTTCATCTCTTCCAGCTCCCTCTCATACGTGCTTAACTACATGTCACAAAGACCAGTGGGATCAGGGAACATTGAACACATCTGCTAGCTATAGGAGTAGTACTAAAAACCTTTAATCCGCATGCAGCAGGTTAAAGAGCGCAAGAATGAACCGCGGTACCAGTCCCAATGGCGGAGCCACGTTTTGGCTATGTAGTCAAATGACTACACAACAATTTGATAAATTCTTCACATATAGGGTAAAAATAATGCGAAAAAAAATACAAGATGTATATAAATATATGCATTTGACATCACAACTTTAAATTGACATCACCATTTTATACTTCTGGCTCCGCCACTGTTCCAGGCCCCTACATCATTTGGGCTTAACAGGAAAGTTTGAATGCAATGTCGTCTCTGAAACTGAAACGTACCGGGAAATTTATGTGAGTCGTTGGACCCCAGTACTTGAGCGCTGCCAAGTCATAAGCCTTCGCAGCCTTCTCCTCCTTGTCGTACCCACCTTCAAACAATTAACCATGATCAGCATGTAAGGACATGCACAACTGCACTAGACCAACAGAGTAAGCATGGTGCAGCAATGGCTTACCTAAGTAAACTGCTCGTTGCATTCGGTAGATTCAGGAACAAGAAGTTGATCGATGTCAGTAGCAAGTCCATGTAGTTATCAAAATGTTGTGTGCATATCTATCATAGCTCATGTATGTACCTTGTCTCCCTTTCCTGGTCTGGCCTTCCTTCCTGCAAGTGTTGTCCCACAAGTGAGCCTCGTACCTCCCCGTCCACCTGTGCCTGAAATGCAGCGCATCGAACGATCAACATGAATGAATCTCCATGAAAACAGGCGCACGTCCAAATCAGGATGCAAAACTCGAACACACAAAGATCAAGATCGCCAACCTGGTGACGCCACGGAACTGCGACGTCCTCTGTCCGAACGTCTGCGCGAGCTTGCGAGGAACGGGAACCGACGGCGCCGGCAGGGGCGGCTCGATCGGCGCGGGCACGGCCACGGAGGGCGGCACCGCCGACGAGCGCTCCGGCATGTACATGGACTGCCGGAGCCAGGACTTGATGCCGGAGATGGACATGGAGCCGTCGAAGCCCGCGGCGGCGTTGTACATTGGCGCCGCCTGCATCGGCCCCGTGCCTGGGTTCGGCGTGCCCAGCGAGTAGTGGCCGTGGCCGTGTTGTGGAGGCATGAAGTGGTGGTGATCTTGCGGTGCGAGGAATCGGTGGTGGTCCGGAAGGCCGGTGCACGGCGGTGCGTTGTTGATGTCCAGCCCAATGACGGCGCCGGAGCCGCCGCCGCCACGGTAGTACGGGTCTGAACGGAAGGCGTGCACGTCTTGGTGGTAGTTGAGCTGGTCGGCGCGGTGGCCGTCGTCGTAGATGCCGCTGCTCCTGTCGTTGCTGTAGCCACCGCTGAGGAAGTCCTCCAGCTTGGGGCCTTTGGCTTCTGCATGATGCCTCCAGTCTGTGAAAAAGTTCAGACAAACAGAAATTGCACCCCCTTGTGAGCAAGAAACAAACCGATCGAAGACGTTGTGATTAAAGGCTATATTCGATGAACTAGGAAGCAGGTCTACGTTGAGTAACTTGGTTCAGATTAGCACTCAAGAACTTGGCAGGACATGTTATCAGCAATAAAACAGAAGAGCAATCATTCAAGAAAATCAGACAGAGACTTTCTGAACTTGTTGTTGCATGCATGCATATCAATCAGGCATCATGCATGAGCTGGTTACCTTGACCATCGTACTGTACAGAGCCGCCAGAGTGCAGCGGCACACCCACGACAGGCGAAGAAACCGCCGCCGGCGCCGCAGCGGCAGGAGGCGAGCAGGATCCAGCATCACCGCCACCAGCACCACCGCATCCTCCTCCCTCGCCGCCGCCGTCGCCGTAGCCCCTCGCCGCCGAAGAAGAAGAAGACAAGGAGAAGCCAAGCCAGCCGCTGTTCATGTCCATCTCCAGCTCCCCACCAACGCAGACAGAAAGCTTATGGGAAGAAATGGAAACCAAAGAGACACCAAAAGAGCTCGATCTTGATCTTTTTCCGGCCGGAGTGAGTCCCTGTGACTTGCAAGCAACGAAGGGAGGAAGGAAGCTATCTAGATTACGCCGAGCCCCTCCTTTTTGACGTTTATATACTGCTACTACGGGCGTAGTGTTGTTGTGGCGTAGCGTAGGTGGCGGAACGATCGGTGGATCGATCGATATGAATGAGTGAATGGATGCGGACATGCGGTAGGCAAGTGTTGGTGTGCAACTCTGGCTGGCTTGGCTTGCGCATTGCATGTAGAGTACGTATGCGAGTGTGGTCCGGAGTTTTCTTTTCGGTGTATTGGGGTTTGTGCCATGATAGATACGTCTTGCAGCAGCTGGGGCCTGGGTGCGGCGCTGCTCCTGCACGCTAGCCTTGGCTAGTCTGAATGGAGTACCTCTCTTTCTCTGGAAATATTTGGGCTTGGGCTTCCTGGATATTTGAGTGTTGGTATTTGTTCTCTCACTCGGTCACTCACGTGCCAGACTCAGGAGTCAGGGTCACATCCACTAAAATAAAGGAGTCGGGATCACATGCGTGCGTGCGTGAATTACATATTGGTACCATAATTGAGGCTAGGTTAACGAGTTGTGTGTATTATGCTCCCGAGCACAGGTGAATCTGGTCTTTATAAAAAAAATAAAAAACAATATTTACAAGTTTCGGAAAAAAATATGAAAAAATCCTGGAGGTACCCAACGATGTATCCCACAAGCGTGCAAAAATTCAACTTCAAATACATTGTATTCTACACTACACAAAAATGATAAAATCTGATAAATTTAGAGATTTGAAAATATGCATATTCATATCCACATTTTTGTCATTTTGGTGTAGCCCATAATATAATGTATTTGAAGTTGATTTTGTGCACGTTTGCAAAATACACCATTGGCTACATCCGGGATTTTCTTTTAATGTTTTCTGAAACTTGTAATATGTTTTTTTTGTAAAGACCAGGATCACTGGATCTCGGGAGCACGAGATCGCCTCTCAAAAAATTGCTAATACGAAAGATTAGACCTGACAGGCTGGACCCACATGAAAGATGGTGGGCCCGCCTAACCGGGTTGAATTTGGTCAACCCTGCTCACTACCGACCCGTGAGCACATGCATCGGTGGAGCTGCACACACTTGGGTTCCGTAGAGCGTGGATCGGAAGCACGGCCTCGCCCCGCACTTATTGGCTATGATGGGGAACTAATAAGGTCACCCGAGGAGCTCCAGTGACGTCCCCGAGAGGCGGCGCGAGGCTACATGAAGCGCGGAAAATAGCGCAAACTGACCACCAGTTCACCCTAAGGACGTTGAGAGGGTCGGAGTCGGACGGATAGTGGCGGAGGTGGTGATTCGGACGGGTGGCGCTTGATTGGAGAGGAGGAAAATGGATTCGCGGCGTCGATTCAGGTCGCACGAGCAAGAATTACTCAACGAGGAGAAAAATGACGCATCGGAGTCACCATTGTGCTCCTCCACGTCGCCCGGGCTTCTTCGAGCTTCGTCTTCACGTCTCTTAACTCCGCCTCGTTGTCTTGATAGTACCTACGAAAAGAATGGAGCCAGTTCTCCTCAAATCACCGTGCACTTTCCGACTCTGGCTCCGGCCGCCGCCATGTCGATCTTCTCAATGACGTCGCCTCGACCTTTCTCGTAGGTTCCTAGAGCTCCCATGTGATTCCAGGAAGCTGGAGGCGCAACCCCGAAAAGCCTCACGTCCTAGAGCCATGTTGCTCCACGTTGCGGTGCTCGTGACACTGTTGCCGGCATCTTTGTCGTCGCCTTCGAGGTTGGGTTGACCAAATTCAACCGTGACGGGTGGGTATAGCCTGTCAGGTTTGAGATTACATGTAGATTGACCAAATTTTTGAGCATTTGTAACGGCTCGCTCTCAAACTGAGACGCGTCAGCATTTTTTCAAGAACTATATAACTACTTTCTACAAATCTTTATTTGGGAAACCGGCCACAAATCACGTCTCATTAATTGAGACTGAAACACAGGATATCCCACAGATCTCCACACAGGAGAATGATATACTCACAGCCGACTTCATAGAGAAGGAGGTATATGAGGCGATTATGCAGATGGAGAAGAACAAAGCGCCGGACCATACGGGTTCCCAGCTAAATTCTATCAAAAATGTTGGGACACTGTTAAACATGACTTAATGAACCTGTTTAAGGCCTTTCAAAAAGGGGAACTACCATTGTTTCAGCTAAACTATGGTAACATTATTCTTTTGCCAAAAAAAGAAAATGTTGTTCAGATTCAACAATATCGTCCAATCTGCCTCCTTAACGTTAGCTTCAATTTTTTTACCAAAGTGGGAACGAATAGGATCTCTGAGGTGGCAAACAAAGTAATTAGACCAACACAAACTGCTTTTATGCAAGGGAGACACATTCTTGAGGGAGTGTTGATTCTCCACGAGACCATTCATGAGCTCCATAGAAAGAAGATGGATGGGGTTCTTTTAAAAATAGATTTTGAAAAAGCGTATGACAAAGTTCATTGGCCCTTTTTGCAACAAGTGTTGCGCATGAAAGGGTTTGATCCGAAGTGGTGTACATGAATTGAGAATTTTGTAACACAAGGCAGCGTTGGCATTAAAGTAAACGATTATTTAGGTCATTATTTTCGTACATACAAGGGTTTACGACAGGGGATCCTTTATCTCCAATTTTGTTTAATATCGTCGCTGATATGCTTGCCATAATGATAGCACGAGCTAAAGAAGATGGACAAGTTGATGGTCTGATACCTAACCTAATAGAAGGGGGTATCGATCCTTCAATATGCTGATGATACCATTATTTTTATGGATCATAATTTAGAAAAGGCTCTTAATATGAAGATTATTCTTTGTATTTTTGAACAACTCTCAGGCTTAAAAATTAACTTCCACAAGAGTGAAATTTTCTGTTTCGGGAAAGCCAAGGATTTTGAGGACCAATATAGGTTGTTGTTCGGGTGTGAGTCAGGGTCTTATCCTTTCAGATATTTGGGTATCCCAATTCACTTTAGAAAACTGACAAATGGAGAATGGAAGTCCATAGAGGACAGGTTTGAAAAGAAATTAGCTAGTTGGGTAGGCAAGTTACTGCCATATGGTGATCGTCTAATTCTTATCAACTCGGTGTTATCGAGTCTCCCCATGTTCATGTTATCATTCTTTGACGTACCCATAGGAGTGCGGAAAAGATTAGACTTCTTTCGGTCCAGATTTTTTGGCAAAGCAATGGTCGCAAAAGAAAATATAGGCTCACTAAATGGAATATCATTTGTAGACCAAAAGAACAAGGGGGGCTAGGTATTGAGGTGCTTGAGATTAAAAATAGATGTTTATTAAGCAAATGGCTGTTTAAACTTCTAAATGATGAGCGTGGGGTTTGGAAAGAGCTCATACAGAACAAGTACCTACACTCCAAATCTTTATCTCAGGTAAGGGGTAAACCAACGGATTCTCATTTTTGGAGGGGAGTCATGAAGATAAAAGATGAGTTTTTTAAACGTGGCTCGTTTGTTGTGGGGAATGGCGAAAATACACATTTTTGGGAGGATACGTGGCTTGGGGATAAGCCCCTTTCTAGTCAATACCCTTCACTTTACAATGTTGTCCATCGAAAAGGAGTTTTGGTGGCTGATGTTTTGTCTCAAGCACCTCCACCTAATTTAAGTTTTAGGAGAGATTTAACAGGAAATAAATGGGAAAGATGGCTTCACTTGGTACACCGGCTTATGCACATTAACCTCACTAATCAAAAGGATACTTTCAAGTGGGGTTTGACTAAATCCGGATTATTTACGGTTAAATCTTTGTATATTGATTTCATGAGTGGTCATACACGCTTTCTCCGTAAGTACATTTGGAAGATGAAAGTACCGCTTAAAATAAGAATTTTTATGTGGTTCTTATATCGTAAGGAAATTCTCACAAAAGACAATCTTGCTAAGCGTCGGTGGAATGGGTGTAAAAAGTGTTGTTTTTGTGATCAAGAAGAAACAATACAACATTTATTTATTGATTGTCCTCTAGCAAAAATGGTTTGGCGTATTTTTCATATGACTTTCAATATTCAACCCCCTAGTAACATCACATCTTTGTTTGGCAATTGGTTGAGGGACGTTTCTAAATTAGAGAAGGTGCAAATCCGAGTTGGAGTTTGTGCCTTGCTCTGGGCCATTTGGAACATACGCAATGATTATATTTTTAACAGAGAAAAAACAACTTCTTTCATGCAGGTTATTCCGAGGGCTACTCATTGGATCCGTACGTGGTCCTACCTACAATCGACGAACAAGCGAGGCGCAATGGATTTTGGGTGCAGCCGCCTGGAATCGGTCGCGTCGGATCTATGCCCAGTTCAGCTGGAGTTCTGAGCTTAGGATAACATGTTGATGCAGAGCCATTTCATGTGTTCCCTGTTTTTTAGATGGCTGATTCATGTCGCAACTTTGTGCGACCCGTGATGTATCTCTTGTGTAATAACGACTGATTTTTAATAAATTCAATAAAAGCTGCATGCATCAATCGATGCAGAGGCTGGGACTGCCCCTTTTCTATTAAAAAAAACTAACCTACATCTAATTGTGATACCATGCTTGGTAGGGACAAACAATACTCCCTTCGATCGAAAATGGTTGGCATAGGTTTGTGAAAATATAAATATATCTAACCACTAAAATAGTCTAGGTAAATCCGTATTTAGAGAAATTTGTGTCAACTATTTCTAATCGGAGGGAGTTAATTTTTTACGTGTAGTATCAACGACACACATGCATGTGAATGGATCAGTGCGGCGCCGCCGCCACCCGCCGCCTTCCCTCCCCTCCCCTATGTGCCGGCGCCGACCGCCGCGCCCTCTCCTCCCCCTCCCCGGCCCCGACCCCTCTCTCCTCTTCCTCCCTCGCGCTCCTGCCGCCCCCCCCCGTGGCGGCGGAGCGCGTCCAATTCCACCCTAGCTCGGCCCCCTCTTGTTCGCCTCCCTGCCGCCGCCACGGCAGCGGCCGCCGGGCGAGGCCCGCGCGGCTTCGACGGCGGTGGCATGTCTTTCCCCGCGCCGGAGTTGGGTGGAGGCGGGGTCTCTCTCCCTAGCGGCGGTGCTCTTCGTCCTGCTTCGGTCCGGCGAGCTCCTGGTGTCCTTCGTGACGGTGGTGCGGCCGTTGGCGGCGGGGAGCCGTGGTAGCCTGCGTGCGGCCGTCAACGTCCTTCCCGGCTCAGATCTTGGCCCAGGCGGGGCCCATCTGGGCTTGGACGGCCCCCCCAGGCGTGGTGGCGGCACTCCCGATGGACGAAGGAGTAGGAACCTGGTCGAGAGTGGCGGCGTCGGCGGCACCCTTGCTGCAGTGCGGCGGCGGGGCTTTTCGGGCCCATTTGGGCTCGGCCAGGCCGGTGAGGGCCGGTTTGCCCTGCTGCTGCATCCGGTCGGCTACTCCCTTCTGACGGTGGAGGTAGTTCCCTCCCGCGTGCCAATGTGCCGCCGTCTCTCGCCGGGATCCTTCTACTCGGTTTTCTGACCTCGCGACATTGGGCGCGGTGAGGCGACGATGATGATGCAAGGCCGTGGTGGCGTGTGCTGGTGGGCGGCAAGATTGGTGGAGCTATACGCAGCGTCTGGGATGTGGTTTGGAGGTCGGGAGAAATCCCTGTCGTCTCGACACCGACGTGGTGACGCCTGCGGGTGTCACCTTCCTTCCTGAAGGGCGTCGGGATACCTCTTTCCCACCCCTCAGCGTACCGGGGGAAACCCTATGACATACCGGGGAAACCTTTGGAACTGTCCAGGCAGTAGTGTCATCGCCGTTCCCTTCTTGGAAGTAGTGCTTGGTACGAGGCGCTTCGGAAGGCTGGGAGCGTGGTGGATATCCTCCGGAGGGCGCAGCGGCTGCGAGTCATCTCGTTTTTTCGTCGAACCGCCGATGTCGGTTTCGTTTTCTCTTATTCTTCTTTTTTATTTCTTTTGGGCATGAGTATGTTGTTTGCCCCAGCAGTGAACATGAGGTTGTATCGGTTGGTTGCTATATTTATATAGCGGGGCAAAGCCTGTCTCGTGGAATGGATAAGTGCCCCGCCCAATTTGAAACCGATATTTTGACTGAGTTGACACCGTTTTCAAACCATGTAACGACAAAGCAAAGCATGACGCGACGATCTTCACGCGAACCGAGCCAGAAAGCGCGCGTTTCGATGCGCAGCGCTCACGTGAAGGCGGAACTCGTGTACGGACGGACGAACGGGTGGCTGGCGTGCCGTGGTTTGTCCAGCCAAGGCTGCCGAAAGCGGCAGCGGCAGGCGACGAGCCTCGAAGCGCACAAACACATACTACTACATCGGCCTGTCGCGGTGATCGAGGAGGGAGGGGTGTCCGTGAACGAGAAAGATCTCGACGCAGAAGATTCGATTGGATGGATGGATGGCCCCGGCCGGCGCCATGGTTTACCACATTTGGGACCCGGATCCCCTCGTACTTTGCCGCCTTTTTTTGGTGCCGGACCAGGTGAGAGATGCGAGAGGTTTTTGTTTTTGGCCTTGTCTCTCGCTTGAGAAATCGAGAACTATGGCTTTCTTGAATTTCTAGGGATTATGAAGTTGTCCAGGAGCTGGAATATCAACCAACGTCGTTTTAGTTTTTCATGGCCAGTGCTGAACCGAACAAAACCTACACTAGTACTAGCAGCATATTGTGGGCCTGTGGCGGAGGCGAGGCGGTGGTGATCTCCCCGGCCGGGAAATACGACGCTGCTGACGAGAGTGGCACGGGAGCCGATGCGCGCTGCTGCCGCCCGTAAAAGAATTTGTTCTTTCCCACTGCAGTGACGCGCGCACCTGGGGCTAGCTTTCGCAGCTCCCAACCACCACGTACGCGACCGACGAGCAACAAAACAAAGGAAACAAATTAAAGGCGCGCGCGCTCAAAGCCACGGGATCGGGGGAAAAGCTCCAAGCCTCCAAGCGATCAGTTGGCAAGGAGCTGAGACGCGTGCTGTAGATAAGGCTGGGTGCAGGAGCTACCTACGTAGAGCCCGGACAAGGCGAGGAGCAGCGGTTTATCTCCCTCGGGAGATGTGCCATCTCACTCTGCCACCCATCCTCTCTCTCGTCTCATTTTGTTTTGTCTCGTTGCTCGCACCTCAGCGCAGCGCAGTTGCTCTGCGTCTGCGTCTGCGGATTTCAAAGTGAGTAGGCCGCAGCAGCTAGGAGTAGCTCTTTATCTAAAAAGCTAGGAGTAGCTGACGTTGCGTCACCCTCTCTCGCACACTCTTTCTTCGTTTGTTTTCACACCCTCTCTCTGCCTGCCTGCGGCATTGATTGTTGTGATTGACGATGGATGGATATCTGTGCAACTTGGGTTGCGGTTCCCGAGGAAGTGAGCCGAGCATGCCTTCCACCGTGGACTTGCTGCTCTTGCTCCCGCGAGCAACTTCAATGCGATCGACGCATTCACGATCAAATAGCTCACGCAATTGTTCTTATAAAGCCAACACAAAATTCCCTCTCCAAATTCGCCGTTCCTTGGCTCGATGCACCATAACTTATAATTTTCAAAACCATGGTGGCGTGTCCTCTGTTTCCCTCTCCATTCTCCCTCCTTTGCAAAAAATATAGGTCTCTCCGTCCAAAATTAGCAAAAAGGGTAATGTATTTGTACTCAAAACTGTATTGAATTTCATGTTTACTACCCGCACTGATTTGTTCTCTGTTAGGTTAGTTTATGATCTTATTTCTCCGCCGCATCCCCTCTTGTTGCAAATGTGATCATCGCGGGGACACCAAAATCTCCCTCCGACTAGACAACTTTTTTTTAGCGAAGGCCATCATAGACATCTTTATTTATTTAAAGCACAAATACATCATCCACCAAACTAGTAATCAACCAGCCCGGGTGCTTATGTAATTAATCCAACTCAGAGTTTTTATTATTAAAACTATAACTACCTAGCTCATGTGCCGCAACATTAGCAGCACAATAACAATGTTTAAAGTGACATTCCTAATTGACGCTGCCAAATCAACAAATTCCGAAAAATTGCCGCCGCCATACCACCATTGGTCCTTTAACTGCACATCTACGCTCTAGTCGGCATCATGAAGCTACCATGATATCGGTAATCGTGATGATGTTGGTATTGTAGGCAAGGACCATTTTCTTCAAGTGTATTGGCGAGGGCAAGGCCGTTTTAACTATGTTTTGAACTTATAGTGAGAGAAATTAACTATAATTATACTAAAATTTTATACTTTTATATTTTTAACACATTGTGGCTTTAACAAATATAAGTTGTATATTGCTTAGTTAGCATTTTTTTACCACATAATAGTGTTTCCCAATATTTATTCTTTCGTTTAACACTATATAGTTGCCATTTATTTCATTGATAATATATCTCAGTTTCACAGAGAGTTTTTTATTTATGAGACAGTGTCCACAACATGATACAGAACAACCATAACAAGATACATAATGCCTCATTGAATCTTTGTTTTAAAAAAATGCATTATATAGTGTATATATATTGTTATGTGCATGTTCTTATCTATTTTTAATATTATTGAAATATTGGTTTGAGATTACAAAGCAGGGCCTAACAAATATCTAAATAGACATGTCTATTGTATGGTTTGGTACGCAGATATATAGAAACTTCTGGAGTATAAATTAAATAGTTAGCATGATCTTTTTGTTCGGTGGGCAAATATGTCGTATAAATTATAGTGGGTTCAAAATAAATTAACAATATGTTGATGATCTCTACATGTTATTCAAATCGAAACTATTATAGTAATCACCAACAAATTTAATTATTTTTATGCGTTGTATTACTTTGCACACAAAAATTCAAATATTTTATACGATCACCGTAGCACGCCTTTGTATCACAAGGAAATATACAGTTGCTCGTGTTTATTCCTAAAACAATAAGTTAGCATGAAATTAAAACATACCGAAAGAAACATTTGGTACAATAATCGTAAATTATCCATGAGGAAGAGTAGCGCCAAATTAAGCGTGGCACTGTCGATCTAAGTGATTTGTTCTTACTTGGTACATTGTATTGCTCCATCGTGTGCTATTGTTAATGTAAGTCGATCAACTTTGTATTGTTTATAAATAGTCAATAGGGCAAGTTGTCCACTGAGAAAGGCCTGAGCTCCGGGAGGGGTCGGTATTTTAGAAATTTCTTCATGGATTTTTTTCGATAAATAGCTGTTTAAAACTAAGAAAGATCAATAAATTGGATCTTGAGTTTCGGACCACCGATGAATTTCATGTTCTGGAAAAACATGTCTCTTGATCTCAGATCTGAAATTGTTAACATTGTGAAGCCAATCTTCCGTTATCCATTCCCGTGTCATAGTTTTGTCATGTACATCCGAATCTTGAGAAGTTCCTGGTCTTGTATGACACTTTCTTCTGAAATATGTAGCTTGTTAGCATTGCCCAAGGTAGAAGATTAACTCGCGCACACACCGGATACATAGAATTTTGGCACCGCACACACTTGTGGCAGGTCGTGGATTTAGCATTTTACACTAGTGTGGGGTGACTAGGCCTACTTATTTTCACATTGAACAAATATAACACATCAATGTACATTTATAAAATTTAGCAAATAATTTCATAAGATCTGACAGGCGAAGTAACTCCGAACGAAATTTATTTAGGAATATTACATACCTGTATTATATTCAAGAATGTAACAATACCTTTCTTTCTTGTGAGAATGATCCTCAGGTTTCAACAATTCTTCAATAAAATGAAAAAACTATGTGGAAGACGTATCTGATTCATAGAAGGAGAGACTGATAGCCGATACAATGCCTTTTGGCTTACATCGCCAATCCCAAAACTAACCGCCACACACTATAAACACAACACCAAGAGGGATTCGCCCAAAATGAACTACAAAGCTGCGTTCGACCAATGTTGGACAATTCCAAAGACCAACATATTCAACTGAACTTACCTCGCCGACACACCATCCGCCCTTGACTGTGACTTGTCCTGACAAATCTGTTGCCTTCCTGCCATATGCCTAGACACCCTACGGACCGCCACTGGTAGTTGGGGCTAGAAGAAGGAGGAGATCGTCGCTCGGTCGCTGGCTTTTTTTAATCTTTCACATCTGTGCGTGGGAGGTTCGATCGGAAAGCAGTCACGCAGGCAGATGAATCGATAGTTGTTTTTTGACTTGAGGAATCGATAAGTGTTTTCTGAATGAGATTTATTTAGGAATATTACGTACTTGCAATATCTTCAAGAATGTAACAATTTTTTTTCTTGTGGATAATGCCTCATGTTTCAACAATTCTACAATAAGAAATTCAAAAACTATTTGGAAGATATTTTGATTCATAGGAGACTAACGGCTGATAGAATGGCTTTTGGCTTACAACACTAATCCGCCACACACACTATAAACACAAGACAAAGAGAACTTTGTCCAAAAAAAAAAACTACAAAGCCGCGTCTCGACCAATGTTGGATAACTGCAAACACCAACATCTTCAACTAAACTCATCTCGTCGATGCACCATCCGCTCTTGACTGGCACTTGTCCAGACAAGTCTGTTGCCTCCCTGCCAGATGCCTAGACACCTTTCGGACCGCCGCTGCTAGCTGGGGATGGAAGAAGGAGGAGATTGTCTCTCGGTCGCTGGCTTTTTTTAGTCTTGCACATATATGGGTGGGAAGGTTTGATCAGAAAGCAGTCACGCAGGCAGAGGAATCGATAAGTGTTTTTTTGGCTTGAGGAATCTATTAGTTGCAGCAACTTATCTTCACGAATGTAACAAGACTAAATGTTCCCAAATTCTTAGTGGCTAGCTTGTCACGGTGGGCTGGCCCAAATTTCCTTTTTTTCCTGGAATAAATGTGGTTCGGGGTCAAATTCTTAGAGTGGGGCCGCTCCACCATTCCACCCTACCGGCTCGGCGCCCCAGCATTACATACATGAGATCATTGTCTCACCCCTCCCCTCTCAACCCTCCCTCACCTTGCCCAAATCACGCTCACCTCCGCCTACTGCCTCTTTTGACGTTACTATGCTCCCCCTCCTCGACGGCCCACGCCTTGACTTATTCATCAAGGCAATAATCGTACTATGATCCCGTCCCCAGATTGCCATCAGGAATAGAATGAAGCCATTACCCTGATCCTTATTCTCGTCTATTCATTAATCGTACTCGATCAACAATCTTGGTAAGTCCATGCTCGACCGATCAATTCACAGATCAATAAATTCATCAATCGAGTTACATAGTTAAGTGAAAACATACTATAGTACTAGGATTTCTTTAAGAAAATTAGGTCCCCATTTTTACATTTTGCTTTGGGCCCCAAATTTCTTGAGACTGCCCTGATTATTGTGTGATGGGAGGCTAGTGATACGTCTCCAACGTATCCATAATTTCTGCTGTTCCATGCTTATATTATACCATTTGCTACATGTTTTATATACACTTCGTATCACTTTTATGCATTTTCTGGGACTAACCTATTAACAAGATGCCACAGTGCCAGTTCCCTGTTTTCTGCTGTTTTTGGTTTCAGAAAGTTACTTCTGGAAATATTCTCGGAATTGCACGAAACAAAAGGCCAGTCCCTATTTTTCCAGCACGTACACGGAGTCCGAAGGAGAGACGAAGGAGCCACGAGGTGGCCAAACCACCTGGCGGCGCGGCCCACCAGCCGCGCCTGCCTGTGGTTTGGGCCCCTCGGGGGTCCGCCGACATCGCCCCTTCGCCTATTTATTCCCCGAGACGTGAAAACCCTAAAACACCGAGCCTTTCATCCAGAACATATTCGCTGCCGCCGCCGTCGTCAACCCTAACTCGGGGGGTTCTGAAGCTCTTCCCGGCACCCTGCCGGAGAGGGGAATCATCACCGGAGGGCTCTACATCGCCATGCCCGCCTCCGGAGTGATGCGTGAGTAGTTCATCCTTGGACTATGGGTCCATAGCAGTAGCTAGATGGTTGTCTTCTCCACTTGTGCCATCATGTTTAGATCTTGTGAGCTGCCTATCATGATCAAGATCATCTTATTGTAATGCTACATGTTGTGTTTGCTGGGATCTGACTTATATTGATACCTATGTGGAGCTGAATATTATATTATCATGTCTATGTCATTTGTGATCTTGCATGCTCTCCGTTACTTGTTGAAGCCTTGGCCAAGTGAATACTTGTAACTCCAAGAGGGGGTATTTATGCATGATAGTTGGGTTCAACCTCTATTTAACCTGGGATAGTGACAGCAAGTTCTAAGGTTGTAGATGTGTTGTTGCCACTAGGGGTAAAACAGCAATGCTTTATTCAAGGATGAATGTATTGTTTACATTACGCACATTACTTAATGCAATTGTCTGTTGCTTGCAACTTAATACTGGAAGGGGTACGGATGTTAACCGGAAAGTGGACTATTTAGGCATAGATGCATGCTGGATAGCGGTCTATGTACTTTGTCGTAATGCCCAAATGAATCTCATAGTAGACACCACAGCTCACACATGCATGTTATATGCACTTATCAATTGTCAATTGCCCAGCTGTAATTTGTTTACCCAGCATGTTAGTTATCTTATTGGAGAGACACCACTAGTGAACTGTGGACCCCGGTCCATTCTTTTACATCTGAAATACAATCTACTGCAATCATTGTTCTCTACTGTTTTATGCAAACAAACATCATTTCCATTCGATACGTTTAACCCTTTGTTTTCAGCAAGCCGGTGAGATTGACAACCTCACTGTTAAGTTGGGGCAAAGTAATTTGATTGTGTTGTGCAGGTTCCACGTTGGCACCGGAATCCCTGGTGTTGCGCCGCACTACACTCCTTCACCAACACCTTCGAAGCAAACCTCGTTTTCCTACTGGTTCGATTAAACCTTGGTTTCATACTGAGGGAAAACTTACTGCTGCACTCATCATACCTTCCTCTTGGGGTTCCCAACTGACGTGTGACGTACAAGCATTGTTTCTGGCACTATTGCCGGGAGATATTCCCTCGTCAACTAGAGCCACCAACACGTTTTCTGGCGCCGTTGCCGGGGAAAACGAATTGCTTCTGCAAGGGGAGTCTCTCACACCCAATCTCTTTACTTTGTTATTTGTCTTGCTTAGTTTATTTTTATTTAGTCTTGTTTGCTCTCTTTATCAAAAACACAAAAAAATTAGTTACTTGTTTAATTCAGTTTGATTTTGTTTTTCAAAATGAGTACTCCTGAGAACACTAAGTTGTGTGACTTCACTAGCACAAACAACAATGATTTCATATGCACTCCTATTGCTCCACCTGCTTCTACAGCAGAATTTTATGAAATTAAACCTGCTCTATTAAATCTTGTTATGAAAGAGCAATTTTCTGGTGTTAGTACTGATGATGCTGCTGCCCATCTTAATAACTTTGTTGAACTTTGTGAAATGCAAAAGTATAAGGATATGGATGGGGATATTATAAAACTGAAACTTTTTCCTTTCTCCTTGAGAGGAAGAGCTAAAGAATGGTTGCTTTCTTTGCCTAGAAATAGTATTAATTCTTGGACAAAATGCAAAGATGCTTTCATAGGGAAATATTATCCTCCTGCTAAGATTATATCCTTGAGAAGTAGCATTATGAATTTTAAACAACTTGATAATGAACATGTTGCTCAAGCTTGGGAAAGAATGAAATCTTTGGTGAAGAATTGTCCCACTCATGGACTGACTACTTGGATGATCATCCAAACCTTTTATGCAGGATTAAATTTTTCCTCAAGGAACTTATTGGATTCAGCCTCTGGAGGAACCTTTATGTCCATCACTTTAGGTGCAGCAACAAAGCTACTTGATGATATGATGATCAACTATTCCGAATGGCACACCGAAAGAGCTCCTCAAGGTAAGAAGGTAAATTCTGTTGAAGAAACCTCCTCTTTGAGTGATAAGATTGATGCTATTATGTCTATGCTTGTGAATGGTAGATCTCATGTTGATCCTAATAATGTTCCTTTAGCTTCATTGGTTGCTCAAGAAGAGCATGTTGATGTAAACTTCATTAAAAACAACAACTTCAACAACAATGCTTATAGGAATAATTTTGGTAGCAACAATTATAAGCCTTATCCTTCAAATGGTTATGGCAATTCTTATGGTAATTCCTACAGCAACAATAGAAGTGTGTCCTCTGATCTTGAAGCTATGCTTAAAGAATTTATTAGCACACAAAAAGCTTTCAATAAAACTGTTGAGGAAAAGTTTGAAAAAATTGATGATCTTGTCTCTAAAGTTGATAGTCTTGCTCATGATGTTGAAATTCTAAAACTGAAAGTTATGCCTAATGAAGTTAAAGATATAAGTCATTTGCTACAGCAAATGCCATCCAAGTTCGAATTGATAATAATATTAGGATGTTGGCTGAATTGCATGCTAGGTGGGAAAAAGAGGAAGAACTTGAAAAAGAGAATAGTATAGTTAGAGTTTGTACTATCACCACCACTAGTAATGCTAATGTTTACATGCTAGTAACCTCCTACTATTGATGGTAATGTTATTGGTGTTGGTAATGTCTCTACTACTTCTGCAAAGCGTTTGAAATTGCCTAAAACTGCTGAAACTTTTTCTGATAAAAGTGCTGAAATTTTTCAAACTATTGGAGACAATGGTTCCACCACCATTGACAATAATGATTTTGATTTTGATGATTGTAACATCTCTGAAGTTATTATGTTCTTGCAAAAATTAGCTAGAAGTCCCAATGCTAGCACTATTAATTTGGCTTTTACAAAGCATATTACAAATGCTCTTTTGCAAGCTAGGGAGGAGAAGTTGAAACTTAAAGCTTCTATTCCTAGGAAATTAGAAGATGGTTGGGAACCCATCATTAAGGTAAAGGTGAATGATTTTATTGCAATGCCTTGTGTGATCTTGGTGCAAGTGTTTCGTTTTGCCCAAGAAGCTTTATGATATTCTTGATTTGCCACCTTTGGAACATTGTTATTTGGATGTTTTTCTCGCTGATAATGCTATGAAGAAACCTTTGGGGCGAGTTAATGATGTTTTTATTACAGTAAAAATAACCTTGTCCCCGTTGATTTTATTGTTATGGATATTGAATGCAATGCATCTTGTCCTATTGTTTTGGGAAGACCTTTTCTTCGAACTGTTGGTGCCATCATTGATATGAAAGAAGGTAATATAAGGTACCAATTTCCTCTCAAGAAAGGTATGGAACACTTCCCTAGGAAGAGAATGAAGTTACCTTTTGACTCTATTGTTAGAGCAAGTTATGATGTTGATGCTTCTTCTCTTGACAACACTTGATTTTCACTTTCTGCGCCTAGCTGAAAGGCGTTAAAGAAAAGCGCTTATGGGAGACAACCCATCGTTTTTATTTGCTGTTATTTTTGTTTTCTTTGAGTCAAGGAGTTTTGTTACTTCTGTAGCAACTCCTTTGTATCTTTATTTTATCGCAATGTTGTGCCAAGTAAAGTTCTATATTGAAAGTTGATGCAAGATTTGGATTTCTGCGCAGTGACAGATTTTTAGCTGTCACGGATTTGAGCTTATCTCCCTGTAGAAAATTCAAAAAATTCTGAGAAAATCACGCATATTCCTGAGATATGTACGCAACTTTCATTATTTTAGGCCAGATCCATCTGAGCAACTTAAGTGCCTCGAAAAAATTCGTCATTCCAGACTGTTCTGTTTTTGACAGATTCTGCCTTTTGTTTTGCATTCGCTCTTTTACTGTGTTTGTGTGGATTTCTTTGCTCCACAAAGCATTGGTGGCTGTAGCTAATGTCCAGAAGCTTTGGGATTGATTGTATCATTACAGAATATGAGAATTTTTGATTATGCACTAACCCTCTAATGAGAACTGTCTTGAGTTTGGTGTGAAGGAAGTTTTCAAGGATCAAGCGAGAAGGGTGATATTATGTGATCAAGAAGAGTGAAAAGCCTAAGCTTGGGGATGCCCCCGTGGTTCATCCCAACCATATTCAGAGAGACTCAAGCGTCTAAGCTTGGGGATGCCCAAGGCATCCCCTTCTTCATCAACAAACTTATCAGGTCATCTCTAGTGAAACTATATTTTAATTCTTTCACATCTTATGCGCTTTACTTGGAGCGTCTGTGTGTTTTTATTTTTTTTTGTTTGAATAAATTCGGATCCTAGCAATCCTTGTGTGGGAGAGAGACACGCTCCGCTTTTTCATGTGAATACTCATGTTCTTCACTTATATTTGTTGAGTATTCTTAACTAGCTACTGCAGTGCTTTTAGCTCCTGTTTTTCATGCATCTCTTCGAGCTGTTAGCACTTGTTTATAAATACTCTCTTGCTGCATTATATTATCATTTGGAGAGTTTATGTTTAAATAAATTATTGGTGTTTGTTTGGAAGAAAGAAAATGCTACATGTAGTAGTTGGTATTGGAAAAGACATATGCATTCTTGTAGATCATTGTCTTGTTTTGATTTGATGCTTTGCAATTGTTTTGAGCTCTCAAGTAGATCATGTTTAAGCTCTTGCATCATGTAGTTAAAGCCTAGTAGTGGAGAACTACCGTAGAGCTTGTTGAGACTTGGGATGCATATTTGTTCTCTCTAAGGTCTAGATATTTTCTGGTAAAATGTTTGAGCAACAAGGAAGACAGTGTAGAGTCTTATAATACTTGCAATATGTTTTTATGTGATTCTTGCTGTACCGGTTTATACTTGTGTTTGCTTCAAACAACCTTGCTAGCCTAAACTCTGTACTGAGAGGGAATGCTTCTCGTGCATCCAAAACTTGAGCCAAAACCCATGCCATTTGTGTCCACCATACCTACCTACTATGTGGTATTTCCTGCCATTCCAAGTAAATATTTCATGTGCTACCTTTAAACTATTCAAAACTTTATTACTCCTTATTTGTGTCAATGTTTTATAGCTCATGAGGAAGTATGTGGTGTTTTATCTTTCAATCTTGTCATTTACTTCTGACAGACTTTCACCTGGACTAGTGGCATATACATCCGCTTATCCAATAATTTGCAAAAAGAGCTGGCAACGGGGTGCCCAGCCCCAATTAATTACAACTTTCATTAATAATTCTCTTCACATGTTTTGCCCTGATTTATCAGTAAGCAACTTAATTTTGCAATAGACACTCCTCCATGGTATGTGAATGTTGGAAGGCACCCGAGGATTCGGTTAGCCATGGCTTGTGTAAGCAAAAGGTTGGGAGGAGTGTCATCTATAAAGAAACTAAAATACATGTGTAAACAAAAGAGAAGAGGGATGATCTACCTTGCTGGTAGAGATAACGTCCTTCATGGGAGCCGCTCTTTGAAAGTCTGGTTGACAAGGGGGTTAGAGTGCCCACTACCATTCGTTGACAACAACAAACACCTCTCAAATACTTATTTTGTGCTCTCTATATGCTTTCGAAAACTTAAAAAGCTCTAGCACATGATTTAATCCCTGCTTCCCTCTGCGAAGGGCCTATCTTTTACTTTATGTTGAGTCAGTTTACCTACTCCTTTCTATCTTAGAAGCAAACACTTGTGTCAACTTTGTGTGCATTGATTCTTACATATTTACTTATTGCACTTGTTATATTGCTTTATGTTGACAACTATCCATGAGATATACATGTTACAAGTTGAAAGCAATGCTGAAACTTAATCATCCTTTGTGTTGCTTCAATGCCTTTTACTTTGAATCTATTGCTTTATGAGTTACCTCTTATGCAAAACTTTTTGATGCTTGTCTTGAAAGTACTATTCATGAAAAGTTTTTGCTTATATGATTCATTGTTTACTCTTTATCTATTTGTTAGCAAACTATAGATCATTGCTTTGAGTCACTTCATTCATGACATGAGCCTTGCAATATATTGATCAAGATTGTGTGAAAGCATGTCTCCTCAGAAATTATTTGTTGTTATCGTTTTACCTACTCGAGGACGAGTAGAACTAAGCTTGGGGATGCTTGATACGTCTCCAACGTATCCATAATTTCTGCTGTTCCATGCTTATATTATACCATTTGCTACATGTTTTATATACACTTCGTATCACTTTTATGCATTTTCTGGGACTAACCTATTAACAAGATGCCACAGTGCCAGTTCCCTGTTTTCTGCTGTTTTTGGTTTCAGAAAGTTACTTCTGGAAATATTCTCGGAATTGCACGAAACAAAAGGCCAGTCCCTATTTTTCCAGCACGTACACGGAGTCCGAAGGAGAGACGAAGAGAGCCACGAGGTGGCCAAACCACCTGGCGGCGCGGCCCACCCGCCGCGCCTGTGGTTTGGGCCCCTCGGGGGTCCGCCGACATCGCCCCTTCGCCTATTTATTCCCCGAGACGCGAAAACCCTAAAACACCGAGCCTTTCATCCAGAACATATTCGCTGCCGCCGCCGTCGTCAACCCTAACTCGGGGGGTTCTGAAGCTCTTCCCGGCACCCTGCCGGAGAGGGGAATCATCACCGGAGGGCTCTACATCGCCATGCCCGCCTCCGGAGTGATGCGTGAGTAGTTCATCCTTGGACTATGGGTCCATAGCAGTAGCTAGATGGTTGTCTTCTCCACTTGTGCCATCATGTTTAGATCTTGTGAGCTGCCTATCATGATCAAGATCATCTTATTGTAATGCTACATGTTGTGTTTGCTGGGATCTGACTTATATTGATACCTATGTGGAGCTGAATATTATATTATCATGTCTATGTCATTTGTGATCTTGCATGCTCTCCGTTACTTGTTGAAGCCTTGGCCACGTGAATACTTGTAACTCCAAGAGGGGGTATTTATGCATGATAGTTGGGTTCAACCTCTATTTAACCTGGGATAGTGACAGCAAGTTCTAAGGTTGTAGATGTGTTGTTGCCACTAGGGGTAAAACAGCAATGCTTTATTCAAGGATGAATGTATTGTTTACATTACGCACATTACTTAATGCAATTGTCTGTTGCTTGCAACTTAATACTGGAAGGGGTACGGATGTTAACCGGAAAGTGGACTATTTAGGCATAGATGCATGCTGGATAGCGGTCTATGTACTTTGTCGTAATGCCCAAATGAATCTCATAGTAGACACCACAGCTCACACATGCATGTTATATGCACTTATCAATTGTCAATTGCCCAGCTGTAATTTGTTTACCCAGCATGTTAGTTATCTTATTGGAGAGACACCACTAGTGAACTGTGGACCCCGGTCCATTCTTTTACATCTGAAATACAATCTACTGCAATCATTGTTCTCTACTGTTTTATGCAAACAAACATCATTTCCATTCGATACGTTTAACCCTTTGTTTTCAGCAAGCCGGTGAGATTGACAACCTCACTGTTAAGTTGGGGCAAAGTAATTTGATTGTGTTGTGCAGGTTCCACGTTGGCACCGGAATCCCTGGTGTTGCGCCGCACTACACTCCTTCACCAACACCTTCGAAGCAAACCTCGTTTTCCTACTGGTTCGATTAAACCTTGGTTTCATACTGAGGGAAAACTTACTGCTGCACTCATCATACCTTCCTCTTGGGGTTCCCAACTGACGTGTGACGTACAAGCATTGTTTCTGGCACTATTGCCGGGGAGATATTCCCTCGTCAACCTAGAGCACCAGCCAGCCAGATCAAACTAATGATTCTGCGTCAAAAGCCTGATGAACACGATCTTTGCCGATTTCACAAGTAAGTTCGTCATTGTTTTGTTGCTGACATTGTTGTGTAAACCACCACTCTCCAGGAACATCAAGCTCATCTTCGCCACCTCTTGTCTCTGCTTTGTCAGCATTAGTGTAAGAGCCCAAAACTTGAGAACCTAAAAACCTTTGTAAAATTTTCGCTTTTGTGTTGCATTGCATCATGGCATCCAAATTCATTTGCTAAACAACACACAAAATTGGTTTGGCAACATTGGGAAACAAATGCTCAACTTGTTTAAACAAAACCTCAAGACAATGAAGGCACTCAAACTTGCCAAACAAAGTCTGTTGTCATCTTATATTTGTCATGGAAGTTCCAAGGGTTCAAAATGATATTTTGCACTTGCTCTAAGATTTCCAAAGCACTATCATTTCGGTTTTAGCAAAATGCCATATCCAACCCTTCTAAACAAATGTTGTCCAAAACATTTTATTTTGAGAAACCAAAATTTGTGGAGCTTCTATAGGCTAAGGGGAGCCTCCCCAAATTTTGTTATATTTTTCTAAAATGTTTAAGGGCCTCAATAAAATCAGGGAATGTTGCTGGTTTTAAAAAGAAAAGGAAAAATGACCTATCCATGATGGAACAAATTGTCCAGGGGGCTTTTTGCAAATTTGCCTTTTCTTCCCTGTAGCGACCGCGCGAGATGCTCGCGCCACACCAGCTCATCGCTGCCCCGTGCTCCTCCTGCCACGCCGTGAAGGAGAAGAAGAGCACCACGACCACGAGTCCACCCTGCTCCACCTACCCTACCCGCTCACCTGCCCTCCCGCTCCCCATCTTTTTCTCTCCACGGAGCCGCACCCGGGCTCGCCGTCGCCTCCACATCGCCGCCGTTCGGGAGCTCCCCGAGCCAAGCCAGGACCGCCAGAAGATTTGCCTCACCGCCTACTTCCTCCCCGTGCGAGGAATCGTCGCGGGGCCGCCGCATTGTCGCCGCCGTGCTCGTCTTCCCGCGCTCCGACCACGGTCGCCGCAGCCGAATTTGCCGCCTTTGCTGCATCTCCAACCTCGCCGTCTCCTCCAACAAGCCTGGGGTGTGCACGCCATTCCCCGGAACATCTCCATCCCCTCGCTAACTCGCTAATTCGTCGAATCGCCGTAGCAGTAGCAACTTCCTGTCGAACTGGAAAATCCGGTACCAGACCCAGAATTTTCCGGAATCTATACGGATTAGGAAAGTAGCTACTGGACTCAACCGTTTTCACCCGGTATACACCCGGAAATAATTCCGATTATTTTTCTTCCGGTGCCAAACCCAGAATCATCCGGACCTGAAACCGGATTGCACCCGGTACCAGAACCGGAAATTTCCGGATTTCATTCCGGATACTCCAATTTTAACCTGTTTCAGCTCAATCTTTGGAACTTGTTTACAAGAAGGTGTTAAACACCTAAACCCTGCATTTCCTCACATGATCATGTCATTCATATGCAAGTTAACAATGGGTTCATCTATTCCAATTAATAAGTAAGGATGAAACATGACCTAACTCCACGGGGTACTCGAGATGTGTCCTTAAGCATCCAAACTCCGTTTAAATTGAATAGTTTGAATCATCCTCATTCCGGGGATTTAAAATGTCATGTCATCATGTGTTTGCGCATTACATCTGTGAAGCATGCGTGGTGATTGATTTGCTCTTCCGTTGCTATGCTTCGATAGATCAAGCAGCCGGGGTTACACCGCAATACCCTGAAGATCCGTACTACCAGCACGTTGAGCCAGGCAAGCGTAATCCCCCCCTCTAAGCATATCTTATCCTATTTTCTGCAAGTATTTCTCCACTATAATATTGCATGCGGTTCCGAATGTCAATTTTTGTTGGATTAGAGTATCCTATAGTTGCATTAAGTTTCTGATGCCAATACATGTTTCCCTCCTATTATCCATAAGATTGTTTGTTGGCCTGAGATACTTAACTATGCTATGTTGTTGCTTAGCCATGCTTAGTTAAATGCTTAGCCGTCCGATGGATGGTTCATGTTGGAAACAGGTGATGAGATGAATGGATGATGGTGGAGAATGGTGGTGATGGGTAATAAAATGCTTAAAGGTGGGGATGAGAGGCCACTTGGGTATGGTGGTGTTTTGTCTCACTCTCGCCGCCTAGGTGCGAGTTCTTTACCTCTTGAACCAAGAATGAGCGCGCTTCCTCTCGGTGGGGTATATGGAGCCCTCGTCGACCGACTAACTTGAGCGGGACTAGCCAGGGTCCTCTAGTTTGAGCTTCCATTGCGTGTACGTGAAGATGGTGGCCAAGACTGAGATGAGGATGGTGGTGTTTAGGAAAATGAGTGGCCATGGGACAGGGTGCTGGGAGCACTGAACCTGTCCCGTCCTCACTGATGATCCTGGGTTGGTCTTTACCAAGGTAAAGGTTGTAACCGTTCCCACTCAGCCGGCTTTCCCCGGAAGAGAGCTATGTGTAGGCAATGAGCCAGGCGGTACCGAAGGTAAACACAGTGCACCCTTGCAGGGTTAAATCTTTTCGAAAAGCCATGTCCACGGTTACGGACAACTTGGGAAAGGACGATAAGATCATAGAATAACTTTAACGGAATGATTAAAAACTGGGTACTAAAGGTACCACTCAAGATTGTAAGGTGAGCTTCCTCGAGGGTGATTCGGGGAGGTGCCTTGTATCACAGGTACAGTGGTTGATGATGATGGGTGATGTTGAGAAAGGTGACCAAAGAAAAGAGTTACTTCTCACCTCTTTTGAAAACTACTCTGAATAGTCGATGCCTTTGGGTTAAGTTTTCATAAATAAAATCAGCTTTATGCAAAACAGCCATAAAACTTTGAAAGCCTCATCGAGCTAAAGCTCTATATGTAATCTTGCGAGCTCGTCGAACTCAACGTCGTTTGTTTTGTTTCAGAGGAGGTCTTCACCGACCTCGAAGGTGGGTTCTTTGTGGACGTCGACGAGTAGTCTGGGGTTCCCAGGTGGCAGCTTGGGACATCCGGAACAGCTGGCGCTGGATGTTTATGTGTAGGCCTCTTAGGCTATAATTTGGTTCTTGTTGTTTAGAACAACCTATTTCGCTTCCGCATGTTGTAATGTTGGGTCTGTGACCTCTGGCTGTCTTTTGCTATCTCTCTCTATTATAAAAGTTGAACTATAATGATTTGTGTCGTAGAGTCTGTGATGTGCCAGTGGTTCCACAAGTCTTGATCTCTCTATTATACATTGATAGTTGTGCCTGTGTTAAGGCATCAATTGGGGTGTTGTGTTGCCAATGATCCATTCTGAGCAACACCTGCCAAAGGTTTTGGCCGGGGATTGGTAAACCCGTAACCTCCGGTTGTATCGCTTAACCGGTGACACACAGCATCCCTGTATAGTAGTCGGGTCAGGGTGCCACAATTAGTTTTTCAACAAGACTTACAAATGTTCGTTGGGTAAGATTGAATTGAATACTCAAGCAATGCATGCGGATACCAACTTCCGCAGCTAAGCTTCATGGCTTCTTGGGCCTCACGGGTTACTACCGGAAATTCGTGCCGTGTTATGAGGTATCACCGCCAAGACTTTGACGCAACCTCTCACATAGAAGGGGTTCAATTTGACGGGACAAGCTTAGATAGCGTTTGAACAACTCAAGGTGGCCTGTCAGCAGCCCTGACGCTCCAAGCAGGCCACACCGAGAGAAGCGGCCCAACCCACGCTACGCGGGCCCGAGCTTGGTTGGCCCAAGCCAGCACAACGCCAGGAGTAGACCATGCTCTACTTGAAGCAGAAGCAACGTAGCTCACGCCATCCTGTTGGATCACGAATAAGGCGGCTCTCTCCTCTATCCCCGGCACTTCTCTCCCGATCCCCAATTCCTCTGCTTGTAATTCGAGAATAGAGTGCTGAATTCTTGTATCCGGACCTCGATCTGTAAGCTAAACCCCAAGAGTAGTAGAGAGACCTTATCAAGTTGGTATCAGAGCCATCCCTCCACCCTTCCCTTTCAATTTCCACCACCGAATCTGGCCCCTCCGCCTAAATCCATCATCCAGACCCGATCGGACAAGAGGAAGGAGGCGATGGACGAGGAGACGAAGACGTTCATGAGGTCCCTCATGAGCGAGGTGGCGGGTGACATCACCAAGTCCGTCGCGGCAATCGGTGAGAAGGTGGACAGCCTTGCGTCCTGGAAGCCGGAGTTAGAAGCTCGCGTCAACGAGCTCCAAACGGCGGTCGTCGAGCTCCAGAAGGCGGCGCTCGTGAAGCAGCCACACGTCGCCATCGACATACCGCAGGCACCGGGTAACACACCCCTGGCGCGGTGCAACCTTCAATTCTGGGTGCGGCGCAGTTGGGGGCGACCCCTGGGCAAGGCCACGGCGAGTCACCACTCAACCGGGGCACATCATCTGGGTTCTTCGGATCCACGTCGGTGGCCCCGGTATCAGGTCCGACTCATTCTCCTCTTGCTTCTGCCTTCACTTTTCCTCTGAAGCATCAGTTAGCCTCTCAGACGTCTGGTGCTCTTAGTCAGCAGATTCCGACCATGAGTTTCCCAATTTTCGATGGTCTGAACCCTAGGTTGTGGAGAATTTTGTGCGAGCAATACTTTCATATGTATTCAGTTGATAGGTCTTTTTGGTTACACATGGCTACACTCAATTTTAGCAGTGACATGGCGGTGTGGCTTCAATCTGTGCAAAAGAAGCTTGTAGGTTTAGATTGGGAAGGATTTTGTGAATTTCTTTGTTCCAAGTTTGGTAGAGATCAACACCAGCAATTGATTAGGCAGTTTAACCATGCTACACAAATTTCTACAGTAGCTGAATAAGCGGAGAGATTTAATTCTTTAATGAACCATTTACTGTCATACTCTGAGGCAATACACCCTTTGTATTTTCTCACGAGGTTTGTCGAGGGCTTGCGTGAGGATATTCGAGCAGTGGTCATCATTCAACAACCGGTGGACTTGGAGGCGGCATGCTCTCTTGCGCTGCTGCAGGAGGAAGTTTCTGAAGGACTCAAAAATGAGAAGTTTCGTGGTTTTGACAACTTTCAAGGCTGAGCAAATCCGAAGCCGGGAGTACCATTACCTCTTCCAGCTCCACCAGGCCATGGGGGATTTCGTGTTGCTGACAAAAGAAGAGGAACAGAGGCAGCCAGGGCTTGTTCTGATCCTGATAAGTTGTCGGCACTGAAGGCTTATCGCAGGGCCAAAGGCCTCTGTTTCACTTGCGGTGAACGTTTCGGGCGAGACCACAAATGCCCTAGATCAGTGTCTTTGCATGTAGTAGAGGAACTGCTACAAATGCTAGAATGTGAGGATTCTAAATTAGTTGATGAACAACAGAATGTGGCAGCGGCTACTGAATTGATAGCAGCATTATCTTGTCAAGCAGTCAATGGCACGGATTCTTCCAAGGCTTTGAAGCTATTAGGCTTGTGGGAGGGACATGAGGTTAAGTTGCTGATCGATTCTGGCAGTTCTTCGTCTTTCATCAACAAAAACTTGGTGTCCGACAGGCAAATCACTAGGCAGTTACCTCAGCGACTAAAGGTGAAGGTTGCAGATGGTGGGGAGTTAGCTTGTACTCATTTTGTGCCATCTTGTCAATGGGTGTCGCAAGGTTATCAATTCTCTGCAGACTTGAAGGTCATTCCTTTGGGCAGTTATGATATCATTCTCGGCATGGACTGGTTGGAATTCTATAGCCCTATGAAGGTTGATTGGGTCAAGAAATATCTGGAGTTTGAGTATGATAACACAGTCATTAAACTGCAAGGCATTATTTCGGGTACCCCACGTCCATCCAAAGGAATTTTCACTAATATTCCTCATGACAGCGTGTTATTGGACGAGGATCAGTGGGTTCAGGTCTGTCAAGTCAAGGTGGATAACAGTACATCACCTTCGGACATTACAAAGGCTCTGTTGGATTAGTACAAGGACATGTTTGCTGAACCGCAAGGAATGCCTCCAGAGCGTTCCCGTGACCACAAAATTCCTTTGATTCCCGGTGCACAACCATTTTTGATCAGGCCATATAGGCATGCTCCAGCTCTAAAAGATGAAATTGAGCGACAAGTGAAGGAGTTGTTGGAATCTGGGGTGATTCAGCATAGCAACAGTCCTTTCTCTTCTCCAGTCATTTTGGTCAAGAAGAGAGATCTGACTTGGAGGCTCTGTATCGATTATAGGCATCTCAACGCCTTGACATGCAAAACAAAATTTCCATTGCCAGTCATCGATGAGCTCTTAGATGAACTTTCAGGAGCAGCTTGGTTTTCAAAACTCGATTTACAGGCCTGTTATCACCAGATCAGGTTGGCAGAAGGGGAAGCCTATAAAACAGCATTTCAAACTCACCAAGGCCATTTCGAATATAAGGTCATGTCATTTGGGTTATCTGGAGCTCCGGCAACTTTTCAAAAGGCTATGAACACGACTCTTGCTCCTCTTCTGAGGAAGTGTGCACTTGTGTTCTTTGATGATATTTTGGTGTACAGTCCAACACTTGAACAACATTTTCTGGACCTGGAAGAAGTGTTGAAGCTGTTACAGAAGGACAAGTGGCAGGTTAAGGAATCCAAATGCTCATTTGCCCAACAGGAGCTTCTGTACCTGGAACATGTGATCAGCAAGAATGGTGTGACCACTGAGCCAGAAAAGATCAATTGTGTATTGGATTGGCCTACCCCAACAAACGTTAAGGAGCTTCGCAGTTTGTTAGGTTTAGTTGGATATTATAGGAAATTTGTGCAATTCTTCGGCATCATTTGCAGACCCTTGACACTTTTGTTAAAAAAGGATGCTCTGTTTATCTGGACTCAAGAGTGTGAAGAGGCTTTTGTCCGTATGAAGCATGCTTTGGTAACAGCTCCAGTTCTGGCCTTACCGGACTTCAACAAAATGTTTGTAATTGAAACTGATGCTTGCGACCGGGGTATTGGTGCCGTCCTACAACAGGAGAGTCACCACATTGCTTTCCTAAGCAAGGCTCTTGGACCAAGAACTAGTAGGCTGCCAACATACGAGAAGGAGTGCATGGCGATTTTGGTTGCCGTTGATCACTGGCGCCCCTACTTGCAGCTCAGTGAGTTTATCATTCGTACTGATCAGCGTAGTTTGGTTCACCTGGAGGAACAGCGTCTGACCACAGTTTGGCAACATAAGGCTTTTACCAAATTGTTGGGGCTTCAGTACAAGATTTGCTACAAGAAAGGGCCAGATAACAAAGCTGATGATGCTCTTTCAAGGAGGTCACACGAGATTGATGCTGAAGTGTGTGCTATATCTGCATGTCAACCTGCATGGTTAGAAGATGTGCTAGCCAGCTATACCAATGATCCACAGGCTCAGAAACTATTGACAGAATTGGTAGTGTAACCCCACAGTGGTTCCTTCTTGTTACATAAAGGAATCATCAGATGTAACAACAAGATCTGGTTGGCAACGACAGTGACTTACATCAGAAGATTATCGGCTCCCTTCACGACAACCCTGTAGGTGGTCACTCGGGTTTCCCAGTTACTTATGCTCGTATCAAGCAACATTTTGTTTAGCCACGCATGAGAACCACAATCAAGCAGTATGTGCAAAGCTGTTCAGTGTGTCAACAAGCTAAACCAGATCGAGCTTGCTATCCAGGGCTCCTGCAGCCATTACCTACCCCTGATGCTGCTTGGGATGTAGTCTCTCTGGATTTCATTGAGGGCCTCCCAAAATCTTCTCGCTTCGATTGTATCTTGGTTGTGGTAGACAAGTTGACGAGGTATGCTCATTTTATTCCTCTGTCCCATCCTTTTACGGCTCAATCCTACATTGACCATGTTTTTAATCTGCATGGCATGCCGCAAGCCTTGGTGTCAGATCGTGCCAAGGTTTTCACCAGCCAGTTTTGGCAGCAACTATTTAGGCTGTCAGGAACGCAGTTGAAGATGAGCACAGCTTATCATCCGCAGACGGATGGGCAAACTGAGCACGTTAACCAATGTCCGAGATTTATCTGCGTTGTTTTCCCCATGCATGTCCCAAGCAGTGGCCTAAATGGCTTTCTCTAGCGGAGTATTGGTATAATACAAGCACTCATTCCTCTCTGGGTAAATCACCATTCAAAGCATTATATGCTCGAGAACCAAGACATTTGGGTCTTTCTTCTCTGGATGTAGCTCCGATAGCTGATGTGCAAACTTGGATCGATGATCGACAAGTTATGCTGGACTTGCTGATGCAGCATTTGAACAGGGCTCAGCTGAGGATGAAAAAACATGCAGATAAGAAGCGATCTGACCGCAGTTTTGTGTGGGAGACATGGTGTATCTCAAATTACAACCGTATGTGCAGTCTTCTGTGGCAAGACGGACGAACCATAAGCTAGCTTTCAAGTTCTATGGTCCTTATGCAGTGGTTGCTCGAATCGGAGTAGTGGCCTATAAGCTGAAGCTACCAGAGGAATCCAAGATTCATCCTGTCTTCCATGTCTCCCAACTCAAACCGGCCAAGCAACACATCCGGCAGGTGTCAGCTTCGCTTCCAGAGGCTTCTGATGTTTTTCAAGTTCCTCTTACCGTGCAGGACTATCGCTGGAGTAAGCAGGCTAATGGCATGGTGAAGCAAGGTCTGGTGGTGTGGTCTCACTCCACTCCAGCGGAAGCGACCTGGGAGAACCTGGATGATCTCCATCGGCGTTTTCCTGATGCTGCAGCATGGTTTCCCGACAAGATTCTCGAACGTCGATCATTGTCATCAAGCAATGGTCATCCTCAACAACAAGTCCTTCTCTCCTGGAACTATGTCTCGTCTACTCACGCAACTTGGGAGGACGTCGACCAACTCCGTCGCAAATTTCCAGCGGCACCAGCTTGGGGACAAGCTGGAACTCAAGGAGGGGGATTGTCAGCAGCACTGACGCTCCAAGCAGGCCACACCGAGAGAAGCGGCCCAACCCACGCTATGCGGGCCCGAGCTGGGTTGGCCCAAGCCAGCACAACGCCAGGAGTAGACCGTGCTCTACTTGAAGCAGAAGCAACGTAGCTCACGCCATCCTGTTGGATCACGAACAAGGCGGCTCTCTCCTCTATCCCCGGCTCTTCTCTGCCGATCCCCAATTCCTCTGCTTGTAATTCAAGAATAGAGTGCTGAATTCTTGTATCCGGACCTCAATCTGTAAGCTAAACCCCAAGAGTAGTAGAGAGACCTTATCATGGCCACGATCAACACACGATGTGTTGGTTCTACCCGATTTCGACCATCCATTCTGCATCGAGGCGGATGCTTGCGACACTGGCGTGCGGCCGTGCCGGCAGTAATTGTTCAAAATGGACATCATGTTTCCTATTTCAGTAAGGCTCTTGGTGTTCGTAATCAGAACTATCCACATATGAGAATGAATAAGTGGCGTGAGAGAGGACCCTTCGTGATCATCACCGACTACAAGAGTCTCTTCAACCTGGGCGACCAAAAGTTGGACATAGAGTTGCAGGGCAAGTCTGCGTCCAAGCTATCTGGCCTCCAAATTCGTTTTCAGTATAAGTCAGGCGCTGACAATGACGCTGCAGATAGCATTTGCTCTATGTTAATGCATTGTCAGTCTGTCAGCCGAGCTGGACTCATGAAGTGAAAAATTCGTATGAGAATTATACTGATTCTCAACATTTTTGGTTACAAATGGCTACACTCAATTTTAGCAGTGACATGGCGGTGTGGCTTCAATCTGTGCAAAAGAAGCTTGTAGGTTTAGATTGGGAAGGATTTTGTGAATTTCTTTGTTCCAAGTTTGGTAGAGATCAATACCAGCAATTGATTAGGCAGTTTAACCATGCTACACAAATTTCTACAGTAGCTGAATATGTGGAGAGATTTAATTCTTTAATGAACCATTTACTGTCATACTCTGAGGCAATACACCCTTTGTATTTTCTCACGAGGTTTGTCGAGGGCTTGCGCGAGGATATTCGAGCAGTGGTCATCATTCAACAACCTGTGGACTTGGAGGCGGCATGCTCTCTTGCGCTGCTGCAGGAGGAGGTTTCTGAAGGACTAAAAAATGAGAAGTTTCGTCATTTTGACAACTTTCAAGGCTGAGAAAATCTGAAGCTGGGAGTACCATTACCCCTTCCAGCTCCACCAGGCCATGGGGGATTTCGTGTTGCTGACAACAGAAGAGGAACAGAGGCAGCCAGGGCTCGTTCTGATCCTGATAAGTTGTCGGCACTGAAGGCTTATCGCAGGGCCAAAGGCCTCTGTTTCACTTGTGGTGAACGTTTCGGGCGAGACCACAAATGCCCTAGATCAGTGTCTTTGCATGTAGTAGAGGAACTGCTACAGATGCTAGAATGTGAGGATTCTGAATTGGTCGATGAACAATAGAATGTGGCAGCGGCTACTGAATAGATAGCAGCATTATCTTATCAATCAGTCAATGGCACGGATTCGTCCAAGGCTTTGAAGCTATTAGGCTTGTGGGAAGGACAGGAGGTCAAGTTGTTGATCGATTCTGGCAGTTCTTCGTCTTTCATCAACAAAAACTTGGTGTTCGACAGACAAATCACTAGGCAGTTACCTCAGCGACTGAAGGTGAAGGTTGCAGATGGTGGGGAGTTAGCTTGTACTCATTTTGTGCCAGCTTGTCAATGGGTGTCGCAAGGTTATCAATTCTCTGCAGACTTGAAGGTCATTCCTTTGGGCAGTTATGATATCATTCTCGGCATGGACTGGTTGGAATTCGATAGCCCTATAAAGGTTGATTGGGTCAAGAAATATCTGGAGTTTGAGTATGATAACACAGTCATTAAACTGCAAGGCATTATTTCGGGTACCCCACGTCCATCCAAAGGAATTTTCACTAATATTCCTCATGACAGCGTGTTATTGTCTGAGGATCAGTGGGTTCAGGTCTGTCAAGTCAAGGTGGATAACAGTACATCACCTTCGGACATTACAAAGGCTCTGTTGGATCAGTACAAGGACGTGTTTGCTGAACCGCAAGGAATGCCTCCAGAGCGTTCCTGTGACCACAAAATTCCTTTGATTCCCGGTGCACGACCATTTTCGATCAGGCCATATAGGCATGCTCCAGCTCTAAAAGATGAAATTGAGCGACAAGTGAAGGAGTTGCTGGAATCTGGGGTGATTCAGCATAGCAACAGTTCTTTCTCTTCTCCAGTCCTTTTGGTCAATAAGAGAGATCTGACTTGGAGGCTCTGTATCGATTATAGGCATCTCAACACCTTGACGTGCAAAACAAAATTTCCATTGCCAGTCATCGATGAGCTCTTAGATGAACTTTCAGGAGCAGCTTGGTTTTCAAAACTCGATTTACGAGCTGGTTATCACCAGATCAGGTTGGCAGAAGGGGAAGCCTATAAAACAGCATTTCAAACTCACCAAGGCCATTTCGAATATAAGGTCATGTCATTTGGGTTATCTGGAGCTCCTGCAACTTTTCAAAAGGCTATGAACACGACTCTTGCTCCTCTTCTGAGGAAGTTTGCACTTGTGTTCTTTGATGATATTTTGGTGTACAGTCCAACACTTGAACAACATTTACTGGACCTGGAAGAAGTGTTGAAGCTGTTACAGAAGGACAAGTGGCAGGTTAAAGAATCCAAATGCTCATTTGCTCAACAGGAGCTTCTGTACCTGGGACATGTGATCAGCAAGAATGGTGTGGCCACTGAGCCGGAAAAGATCAGTTGTGTGCTGGATTGGCCTACCCCAATAAACGTTAAGGAGCTTCGCAGTTTCTTAGGTTTTGTTGGATATTATAGGAAATTTGTGCAATTCTTCGGCATCATTTGCAGACCCTTGACACTTTTGTTAAAAAAAGGGTTCTCTGATTATCTGGACTCAAGAGTGTGAAGAGGCTTTTGTCCGTATGAAGCATGATTTGGTAACAGCTCCAGTTCTGGCCTTACCGGACTTCAACAAAACGTTTGTAATTGAAACTGATGCTTGCGACCGGGGTATTGGTGTCGTCCTGCAACAGGAGGGTCACCCCATTTCTTTCCTAAGCAAGGCTCTTGGACCAAGAACTAGTGGGCTGTCAACATACGAGAAGGAGTGCATGGCGATTTTGGTTGCCGTTGATCACTGGCGCCCCTACTTGCAGCTCAGTGAGTTTATCATTCGTACTGATCACCGTAGTTTGGTTCACCTGGAGGAACAGCGTCTGACCACAGTTTGGCAACATAAGGCTTTTACCAAATTGTTGGGGCTTCAGTACAAGATTTGCTACAAGAAAGGGCCAGATAACAAAGCTGCTGATGCTCTTTCAAGGAGGTCACACGAGACTGATGCTGAAGTGTGTGCTATATCTATATGTCAACCTGCGTGGTTAGAAGATGTGCTAGCCAGCTATACCAATGATCCACAGGCTCAGAAACTATTGACAGAATTGGCAGTGCAACCCCACAGTGGTTCCTTCTCGTTACATAAAGGAATCATCAGATGTAACAACAAGATCTGGTTGGGCAACGACATCAGAAGATTATCAGCTCCCTTCACGACAGTCCTGTAGGTGGTCACTCGGGTTTCCCAGTTACTTATGCTCGTATCAAGCAACATTTTGTTTGGCCACGCATGAGAACCACAATCAAGCAGTATGTGCAAAGCTGTTCAGTGTGTCAACAAGCTAAACCAGATCGAGCTTGCTATCCAGGGCTCCTGCAGCCATTACCTACCCCTGATGCTGCTTGGGATGTAGTCTCTCTGGATTTCATCGAGGGCCTCCCAAAATCTTCTCGCTTCGATTGTATCTTGGTTGTGGTAGACAAGTTGACGAGGTATGCTCATTTTATTCCTTTGTCCCATCCTTTTACGGCTCAGTCCTACATTGACCATGTTTTCAATCTGCATGGCATGCCGCAAGCCTTTGTGTCAGATCGTGACAAGGTTTTCACCAGCCAGTTTTGGCAGCAACTATTTAGGCTGTCAGGAACGCAGTTGAAGATGAGCACAGCTTATCATCCGCAGACGGATGGGCAAACTGAGCGCGTTAACCAATGTCTCGAGACTTATCTGCGCTGTTTTTCCCATGCATGTCCCAAGCAGTGGTCTAAATGGCTTTCTCTAGCGGAGTATTGGTATAATACAAGCACTCATTCCTCTCTGGGTAAATCACCATTCAAAGCATTATATGCTCGAGAACCAAGACAGTTGGGTCTTTCTTCTCTGGATGTAGCTCCGATAGCTGATGTGCAAACTTGGATCGATGATCGACAAGTTATGCTGGACTTGCTGAAGCAGCATTTGAACAGGGCTCAGCTGAGGATGAAAAAGCATGCAGATAAGAAGCAATCTGACCGTAGTTTCTGTGTGGGAGACATGGTGTATCTCAAATTACAACCGTATGTGCAGTCTTCTGTGGCAGGACGGGCGAACCATAAGCTAGCTTTCAAGTTCTATGGTCCTTATGCAGTGGTTGCTCGAATCGGAGCAGTGGCCTATAAGCTGAAGCTACCAGAGGAATCCAAGATTCATCCTATCTTCCATGTCTCCCAACTCAAACCTGCCAAGCAACATATCTGGCAGGTGTCAGCTTCGCTTCCAGAGGCTTCTGATGTTTTTCAAGTTCCTCTTACCGTGCAGGACTATCGCTGGAGTAAGCAGGCTAATGGCATGGTGAAGCAAGGTCTGGTGGTGTGGTCTCACTCCACTCCAGCGGAAGCGACCTGGGAGAACCTGGATGATCTCCATCGGCGTTTTCCTGGAACTACGGCTCGTCTACTCACGCAACTTGGGAGGTCGTCGACCAACTCCGTCGCAGATTTCCAGCGGCACCAGCTTGGGGACAAGCTGGAACTCAAGGAGGGGGGATTGTCAGCAGCACTGACGCTCCAAGCAGGCCACACCGAGAGAAGCGGCCCAACCCACGCTATGTGGGCCCGAGCTGGGTTGGCCCAAGCCAGCACAACGCCAGGAGTAGACCGTGCTCTACTTGAAGCAGAAGCAACGTAGCTCACGCCATCCTGTTGGATCACGAACAAGGCGGCTCTCTCCTCTATCCCCGTCTCTTCTCTCCCGATCCCCAATTCCTCTGCTTGTAATTCGAGAATAGAGTGCTGAATTCTTGTATCCGGACCTCGATCTGTAAGCTAAACCCCAAGAGTAGTAGAGAGACCTTATCATGGCCATGATCAACACACGATGTGTTGGTTCTACCCGATTTCGACCATCCATTCTGCATCGAGGCGGATGCTTGCGACACTGGCGTGCGGCCGTGCCGGCAGTAATTGTTCAAAATGGACATCATGTTTCCTATTTCAGTAAGGCTCTTGGTGTTCGTAATCAGAACTATCCACATATGAGAAAGAATAATAGTCAAACAGCTAATAGTCAAAACCTTGACAAGGTCAACTCGGCCACCATGATTCTGATACCCAAAGTCAACGGTGCAAATCAACCGAAGGACTTCCGTCCAATAAGTCTGATCCACTGTTTTGGCAAAATCTTCTCCAAGATAATGGCCTCAAGATTGCAGCCGATGATGCATAATCTTGTGCTGCCGTGCCAAAATGCTTTCATCAAAGGGCGAAGTATACACGATAACTTTGTCTATGTTCAAAATCTTGCCAAGGCCCTAAAGCAGAAAAACATCCCCTCTTTATTGCTGAAGCTGGACATCTCCAAAGCATTTGACACAGTGTCCTGGCCATTTCTGATTCAACTTCTGTCGCACAGAGGGTTTCCTCAAAGCTGGCGCAACTGGTTGTCGGTTCTGCTGCTCACTAGCACAACAAAGATCCTTGTCAATGGCGAGCTCTCGAGGAAATTGCAGCATTGCCGAGGCTTAAGACAGGGCGACCCCCTCTCCCCTTTGTTGTACGTTCTTGTCATGGACTGTCTTGCACGAGTGATGTCTCAGGCACACAACGAAGGGATCCTCGCGCCTCTTGGAGGACAGCAGATCAGATTCAGAACATCCTTGTATGCGGACGATGTCATGATCTTCCTAAAACCCACTGCTCCTGATTTGCTTGCGGCTGCCAACATCATCACTTTATTTGGGGATGCCACGGGCCTGCGCCCCAATTTCAACAAGAGCAGCTTAATACCCATTAGGTGCAATGACATTGATCTGCAACCTCTTGCTCAAATTCTCAGCTGCCCCATCGGAAGCTTTCCGTGCAAGTATCTCGGGATGATGCTTTCCGACAGTAGACTCAAGAGGGCTGATTACCAGCACATTGTTGACAAGATCATTGCCAAGCTCTCAGGCTGGAAAATTGGCTGGATCACCCTAGATGGAAGAATTTTGCTGGTTTGAGTTGTCCTTTCCGCAATCCCAACTTTCCAAATGCTTGCTATGGTACACCCCAAATGGCTTGATAAAGTGGTAGATAAGATCCGGAGAGCCTTTCTGTGGTCAGGACAGTGCACTACAACTGGAGGGAAATGCCTCGTTCGGTGGAGCTCGATCTGTAGGCCGACTCAGTTTGGAGGCTTGGGCATTTTAAACCTTGAGCTCCACGGCCATGCCCTGAGATTACGCTGGTTATGGCAGCAGTTCGCTTTGCCGGACAAGCCTTGGCAAGGGCTGCCAATGGCCGCCAACAAGGTCACCACAAACATCTTCAGGGTCTCAACTGAAATCATCATCGGAAATGGCATGGCTACGTCCTTTTGGCATGATCATTGGCTCAATGGTGTGCCACTTAAAGATCAGTTCCAGGCTTTATTCAAGCATAGCCGTGGCTCAAGGCTGAAGGTGGGAGAGGCTTTGGAAAACAACCGTTGGATGAGATCAATCAAGCCGAACCCCAATGTCGCCGTGCTCACTGACTACCTTCATCTGGCCAACCTGCTGCAAGGGCAAGTGCTGAACCAACATGTTACTGATTCAATCAAATGGAGATGGACTGCTAATGGGGAGTACTCTGCTCGCTCTGCTTACCAATTTCTCTTCCAAACACTGAAACCCTCAACCTACCCGAAGCTCATATGGAGCACCAAGGTGCCTGCCAAGTATCAAATTTTCGCTTACCTTGCCATCCAAGGGCGCTGTCTCACAGCTGATATCCTAGCCAAGAAGAAGATTACCCATAACCCCATCTGTACGCTTTGTCGAATCCATCTGGAGACCGCGCTGCACATGCTCGGCGGCTGCTCCTTTGCTCGCTCGGTTTGGAACACTGTCCTGCCAAGGTTTGGGGTTCAGGCCGTGTGCCCTGCGGCTAATGAGACTAGCCTTGAGCTGTGGTGGACTAAATCAGTTGCAGCAATGACTCATGCAAACTCTACTAAAACTAGCTCCATCATCATCGCTACCTGGTGGAGAATTTGGAAAGAGAGGAACAACCGAGTGTTCAATGCTACTGCCTCAAGTCCGAGCATCATCACTCAACAGGTGCATGCCGATCTGAAAGAATGGAGGAGGGCCGGGCTGGCCGGAGCGCAGTGGATGACGCCTGACTAAACCCTTCCTTGCTCTCTCTAATTTTACCTAACATAGTCTTAGTCTCAGCTAACTTTACTCTCTGTCGCCTCTAACTATTTATTTTGTACTCTGCTCTCTACCTTAATTAATAGAAATGGAAAATTTCGTCAAAAAAAAAAAGAATAAGTGGAGTGAGAGAGGACCCTTCGTGATCATCACCGACTACAAGAGTCTCTTCAACCTGGGCGACCAACAGTTGGACATAGAGTTGTAGGGCAAGTCCGCGTCCAAGCTATCTGGCCTCCAAATTCGTTTTCAGTATAAGTCAGGCGCTGACAATGACGCTGCGGACAGCGTTTGCTCTATGTTAATGCATTGTCAGTCTGTCAGCCGAGCTGGACTCATGAAGTGAAAAATTCGTATGAGAATTATACTGATTCTCAACATTTGTTGGCTCATCTGGTAGTGTACAGTACCAACGAGGAAGGTTTTTCTCTGAATCAGGGCTTTATTCTCTTGAAGGGGCCTATGTGGATTGGAGCAAACCCAACACGTACTTCAGACAAAGTTGATCAGTGCTCCTCACCACAATGATGTTGGTGGCCACTCTAGCTCCAGCGTCACAAACTAGAGGGTCAGGAAGTTGTTCGCTTGGGGTGGCCTCAAATCAGTTGTTAGTGATTTCGTTCAGCAGTGTTAGATCTACCAACAAGCTAAGCACGAGCACACCAAACCTGCTAACAAGGTGCAACCTCTGTCTGTTCCAGATGAACCATGGCAAGACATTTAGACTGATAACGTGATCAACCTTCATGGCGTTTACCGCGACAGATTTTTCACATGTTTCGTGTGGCGTGAGGTTCTGCCAACTGTATCAGTGGAGATCGAGATCGCACATGGGAGTAGATGAATTAGAGGATAGGTGAGGAGAACAAACAGCAGGTAAGGTTTCAGAGATGAAAGGTTTTTTTTTAGAATATCAGAGATAAAAGGTGAGAGATGCAATTAGCACATCTATGCCTTGAAGTTTCAGGGCCTGTTTGGTTTATTCCCCCAGTTCACCCTACCAAAAAATTGGTTATGCCACATGTCCACACACTCGTTTGGTCCGTTGCCAATTTTTTGGCTACCTATGTACCCAAGCTCCGATGGTCCGATGGTTTCCGGGTGAAAGCTAAGCTCCGTCGGGGGCGACGGTGATGGACGCGTCACTACCTTGTTGGAGGCGTCGTCTTGGAGTCACCGACTCTCTCGGTGCGGCGGGTTCACGGCGGATGGGTAGGATGGCGATGTGGTCAGGGGAGGTGGATGCCGGGGTGGCGGCCCCGAACGGTGGCGGTACGCCGAGGCAGCGGCCTCGGGCTCCCACGCTATGACGGTTCTATGAGGCAGAGCCGTTGTTTGGCGTGGGTCTGAGTGGCGACCTGGATGAAGACTGCGCGGGCAGAGGGTTCGTCGACCTGATTGGATCCCCGAAAATGCGAAGGTCGATCTGGTTGCTACACCGGGGCGGCGGCCCCGGAACAGGGTGGTTTTGGTGGCAACCTGGATGAAAACTATGCGGGCAGAGGGTTCGTCGACCATGACTG
The DNA here is from genome assembly GCA_947311845.1 of Poa pratensis. Taxonomy (NCBI): domain Eukaryota; kingdom Viridiplantae; phylum Streptophyta; class Magnoliopsida; order Poales; family Poaceae; genus Poa; species Poa pratensis. The sequence goes on from CAMZMU010000064.1 coordinate 14,311,325, forward strand.
GATCGCTTTCGGACAATGCGAAGGTTGATCTGGTTGCTACGCCGGGGCGGCGGCCCCGGAGCGGGTGGTGTGTGTTGTGGCGTTTGGCCGACTTGTGTCGTGTGGGCGGCGGGTCGCTTCGTCGGTGTGATTTTTTTGTACAGTTTGTTTGGTTTTTGGACCCGGTTTCTCTTATAAACTGGGTCAATTCTATTCTATCTATTTGAGCGGTGGAACGACCACCTTATCCTAACAAAAAAATGTACCCACTTGTTGCTGCCTTCACAAATTCTAGCCAAAATTTTGGCCACCCCACGGGGGAGGCCCTATTCATCGACCTGTGCGACGCTAAGCCCGCGTCGCACAGGTCGCTCGACCTTCTTCCTCCCCTCGCTGGCGCCGCACCGTTCTTCCTCCCGTCGCCTCGCCGCACCGTTCTTCCTCCTCTCTTCTTCTTCTTCTTCTTCTTCTTCTTCTTCTTCTTCTTCTTCTTCTTCTTCTTCTTCTCGAGCAGCCCGCCGCCGCCGGCCAGGCCGCCTGCTCCCGCCCCCCGCGCTCGGCGCCGCTACCGCGCCGCCTCCGCGCCCCGCCCTCCTCCAACCGCGGCCCACCGCCGGTCCTCCGCCCCCCGGCCGGCCATCCCTCTAAGCCCCCCCGCACCCCGAACCCTAAACCTAACTCCGGTCGCCGGCGAGCTCGCCACCGCACCCCGCACCCGCACCCGTCGTCGGTGAGGATGCTCCGGCCACCGTCGCGTCGTCGTCGCTGAGTTGGGCCGTGGCCCACAGGGGTGTGCGACGGGTCGTTATCGTCGACCAGGTTGGCGTATAGGGATTGCCACCCCACGGCGGCAGAATCCTGCGCTAGCCAATATTGGTAGGGCTGCTGTAGCATGATCCAAACATACCCAGAGTGTTTGGTTTGGAGCCGGTGCCCGCCTTACCAAAATGTTGGCAAGCCTGTGAGATGTGGCTCCTATTTGGTTGGCATCCAAAATTTTGGCTAGCCCAGCCCAACCCGAGCGACGCAGTGCATTTTCTCGCCAAATCCTGGGCAATCCATGGGCGGAGGATTCCTTCGCCAAAAAATTGGTCACGCCAACATTTGGTAGGGCTGGGCAGGGCGTAAACCAAACGCACCCTTAACCCACAGCACACGCCTAACGGGCCAGACTGGGCTTTAGAACACTTTACTGCCAACACTCGACTCAGCTCCTGCTACTGCTTCCGAGAAAGTGTCGCAGTTTTGATCTAACCCAGTTAAAAAATATGACAATTATTTTGGATTGCACAGAGTACTTCATTTGTAATGCTGCAACTCTGAAACGCAGCTTTGGATTGGATGGAGTGCTTGGGAAAGTGTTCGATAAGGGCAGCCGATGTTGGACCTTTTGTGTTCATTACTTTCATCTGTCGGTTTTGCCAACTTTAAGTCACATGAAAATTAACTATATCTCAGTGGTCTGTTTAACTGTCAAATTTGTGTCGTGGTTCGTGCTGGCATGAGAGTTGCCCAAGATTTTCAACTACGTGCGACTGAGTAAAATGTGCACTTAAATATCAACCAACTACGTACCCCTGGATCTTTCGTCGTGATTTGTGCTGGTCTGAGAGCTGAACATAGTTTGCAACTGACTAAGATTTAGTTGATTGCTAGTTGACTCTTTTAAGTGTTGGATTTACATCGTGATTCATGCTATACCGAGAGTTGAACATGCGGTGCAATTTTGCAACCGACCGAATATAGTTAAATCTAAATCGAGTGAGCACTAGACAATGTCTTGATCTATTGGTCAGACATTGCCCATTTTCGCTGCTGCATAGATATATGGTCTTGTAAATTGACTGTCACGACTGGAGTTTTTAGGTTGACACAATGTCATATAACCTTCTTCTGAGATCCACATATGGATTTTCCATTGTAAATAACTGCTAGTAATTTGAAACTGAAGTTACAATGGATGCAGATTACTACTTTACAATTGTGTAGTGTCATGTCTATGTTTCAATGATGATGGTTTCAGACTAGGAGCCTATATAGTTTTCCAGATACAGGATTATGCTCAAAACATCCTTTTTGTAAGACAGTCACGTATAAAACAATGACGAGGTGTTCGGATGAATATAATACAGTTACACTTCTACTATTTTATCACTACTATTTACTATAGTGAAAAGTAGAAACTTAAGGAAGTACCGCGAAAGTTAAGTGTTCTGCTACTAACTTCTTAAATATCGCTCTGCAATATAATGATACTGACGCAACTTAACCGTGCAAGAGGTGTTAACCTCAACAAGATAGAGCATTAAAGAATGTCCTGCAGCTGTTTCAAACTGGGATCCAACTCTGCACCACTGCCCTCTTCATAGTAACCATCCGAAGGGGTCCTGTATGCATCAGCAATTGCCTTCCCTTTGTCCATAACTGCTGACGGCACGGTTTGCAGGAGACTGAAAAGGCAGAAACAAAGTGAAAACTGAGTGACAATTCCTTTTGATTTGAATTTGAACAGAAGTCTTTCAATTGATAGTGAAAATGATGCATACTTGTCTAATGCTACTAGGGCAACGGCGATTTTGCTCCTCATGGTTTCAACAGATGCTGATGTGTCTTTCCGTGTTGCCTTTAGTAGCAGCGAGTCGAGATCTTCCAACGCTCTAGGAAACAACATGCATGACACTGGATAAGCTCCTAGTTCATTATCCAAACAAGTAGACTTGTACAAAAAAGACCACTGTGTACCGTAAGCATTCATCCACAGCATCAGAGGCAACTTTGCCCTGGCCATTACTGGATGCATATTGTGCCACCTGCACTAACATCATTTCAGTACGATAATTTGAAATCAAGTAAGTGTATCGAGAAACAATGGTTATCCTATCATGCTATAGCCTGGAACAAAGAGAGGAACCAACATGGCTAGTGAAAACATGTGACAGTATGGACTAACATTCACCAGAAGAGCAACTTACTGCTCGAATATTGATACGCAGAGAGGACGCTGGACCTGAACGAAGTAATGATCTGCTCTCATCATACTTTGGCTTCTCAAATTGTAAGGATTTCTCTGTAACGAAGCATATAAAGGTTAAGATACATGGTATGCTACAGGTTGTTTGCACATAACACATTTTATAAAGGTTAAGATACATTCAATGCATAAATGAACTTGTTTATCCACAATGATCATGATTGCGTTTCTCTTAGCAGGCACTATGCTTGCGCGTTTCAATAGGTCATTTCTATTAATGGAAGGCTAGACTACCGAAACATTAAGGAAACTCAGTATTCTGGTTGAGATGCTGGTTATGTTTTGCAAACAGGTCTATACGGATCATTATCTGAACTTGTGCATTTCTGTATTATATTGAGTAGCATCTCATGTATACTTTTTTGCACATGGTTTGCCACAACCAGAGCAGACGGTAGGTCAATACAGCAATTCAGGTATCAATCAAGATCATAACACTTGTAAACCAGCCTCACGCCCTCACCTAGATCCCTGAACTGGTCTTGCGTCAAAAGTACAGCCGGGACGTACGCCTCCAGTGGCTCCAGCTTCTTCCTGGCAGTACCATTTCAAGATTCAGCACGGAGCAACAACGTCTTGGGGTCAGCAATGCAAACCAAATGCTGAAACGCAAATGTGGTAAATCTAGTGCGAGACACAGGTTAGCTAGCAGTACCTCTTGACGTAGTTGTCGAACGGACTGGCTTCTGCCCCTGCAACAACCGTGGCACCAGAAGAATTGGTCACTCGTACACACACAGAGAGCAGGCAGCTCGCCCAAAACGGACACGCGTAGATAGCATGCTAGCACAATTGACTTACGGCCGGCGGTAGTGGCGAGCCAAGCAGCGACGCCGGCAAGGGAGACGGCGCGGCGGCCGAGGCCCTCTGACGTCGGCGAGGTGGAGGCGGCCGTAACGCGGCAGCATCGGCGGCGGCGGAGGATTGGCGCAATGGAGGGGCCGAGCTGCGCTCCGGCGGATGTGGCCGGGAGGAGCGAGGCGGAGGGCATTCTGGGGGCTGGGAGAGATCGAACGGCTAGCGGCGGGGAGACTGCCGTTTAGGAGACTCGGGCGACGGGAGGGAGGATGCGGCTATGGTTTGTTCCGCGTGGCCGCCTAGCTAGGAAGCAGGAGCAAATCGTTTTCGGACTCGTGCCCGGTGCCTATGAACGCTACGTGGGCTACCCATTGCCACTATCCGCCGCCCATAAACATCAGCTTTGGCTGTAGTACAATCCTGGCTTTGGAGAAAGAAAGAAAATAACAATATAAATGCAGCACAATCACAAAAAACTCAATCCTCAAATCCATGTAGATTACCTCAACTGTTCGATCTAGCTCCATAAACACTTTACATTGTATAGGCACAACGTTTGGATGTGTGTGAGAAACGATTGATTTACTGAAGATCAAGGAGCAGAGTAGTAAATTAACTAGCTAACGGTACAGGAGCTACTCCTGCCATCCTAACACATCGATGATCTGAAATGAAAGATAAAAAAGACCGATTGACCGATACCCGCATGATAGCGAGCAGGTATCACTGGCTCTAGTAGGAGGCCTTGCACTTGAGCACGAAGCCGAGGAGCAGCAGCGTGGCCATGAGGCCGCAGGAGGAGCCCCCGACGCGGTGTATCCAGTAGGGGTCGAACCTGACCACCCTCCGGTCCACGAAGCACGTCACGTTGATGGCCACGATGAGCACCACCAGCAGCGCCGGCAGCCACAGCGCCGACGGCAGCACGCCCCACCCCTCCTCCTCGTCCTCCTCCTCCGCCTCCGGCTCGCGGTCGATGTACAGCGGCGACAGCACGGCCAGCACCGCTAGGACGACGCACACCAGCTTCTCCGTCGACGACGGCCTCCCCATGGCAGCCAACCGGTGTCGATCGCACGCGCTGAAAGTGCAGAGTAGCCTCTGAAACCGAAAGTCCTCAAAGGTTTATGCTATCTATCTTGGCACTCTCCGGAACCTCTTTCTTTTATTCTGTGTTTGGCATGCTGGGCCAATCTTCAGAGGCAAGCACAGAAGTACCTACCGAAAGAGATTCTTCTGATCGGCCAACCTTTTGACTAGCGATCGATTCCTATATCATGTAAAGGAACATATTCAGATTTGTGCATTATTATCCACTTACTGATTGTACGTTGGTGGCGAAGGGTGTTTGCAGTACTGGATCGTGATATGTAAAGCCGTAAAGGAGATTCTTTAATTTCATAGCTGGTGAGCACGGAATCAGATGCCTATCGAGACAAGTAGCGAGATGATCCGAATATATATGGTGCAACAATGGACGCGCCCAGATGGAACCGGACTTCTTCCTGAAGCTGCGTCCATGCAGCACAATGTGGCGTCGTGTCACTGGCTGTACATGTAAAAGTGCAACATTCATATGACGGTACGGCACGATAAGCTTCTTACACGTGTTCTCTTAGCATAAGCTATGAAGCTCGAGACTTGTATGGTGAATTCTCCGGAATCAAATTGATGTTCGAGCTGGGACGTCTTCTCTTATCTGTCAGTACTCACTCTGTTCCAAATTACCCTGCGTTTTGGATTAGCCAAAGTCAAACTTTCTAAATTTGACTAAGCATATAAGAAAAAATATCAACATTTATAATATGAAATGTATACAGTACGAAAATATATTTTGCGATGATTCTAATAATATTTATTTTGTATTACAGATATCGATATTATTTTCTACATGCTTAGTCAAAATTTACAAAGTTTAACTTTGATTGATCCCAAAACGCAGGGTAATTTGGGACAGAGAGAGTATTTGTATGTTGCCTGTTTGGAAAGTAACGTTAGAGTTAAGCCCCAAATGGTAAAGCATTGCATCTCGGACAACAAGGTGCTGGTTCTCTGATTCAACAGAGATCGCCTGACGCCCTAGGGCATGCATGTAACCTGCACAAACGGATCTGTGTAATCACATTAACACATACCACAATAATGAATTTCTTTCTTTCTTTGATGCTGCAGTAGACAAACAAGATATGTATGCGCACTTTTCTACATGTAAATTAAAATGAAACTTCCCCATTCAGATACCTAGGGTCCAACAGTGATTGCAAAGACAGTGAAGACAAGATAGAGAAAAATAAATCTAGTTGGAATGAAAATATTACTTCCATTAGATCTAGATTTATTTTGATTGAAGCTTCTTTCAGTAATTTACCCAGTTATATGTTATTATTCATTATTATTATGCCTAAAGGAGTTCTCAAAAGATGTGATTTCTTTATGCTCACATGTTTTGGCAAGATAAACAAAACGTTAAGAAATATCACCTAGTTTTCTCGCGAATTGTCTTGAGGTGCAAGTCACCTTAAGCCCACCCCGGTCCTTAGGTTGACAAACTATTGGCCATCTAACTAGCTGAAATGGTAGGACCTGGTTAGAGGAAAATACCTGAAGAAAATGTACTTTTGCTTTCAAATTTTTCATTTCTATTAACAAATTAATGTATACCTGTTGTAAACATGTAGTTGGTGACGGTAAGAAAACTATATTTTGGAAAAACAGGTCCATAGCTAAACCCTCCGTGAAAGTTTCCCACCACTTAACGTCTCTGTTAAATCATAATATTACAGTTAATGATGTGTTTACTCGTATGCTTGATTTAGTGAAATTTATACTTTTTCTTAGAAACATACTAAGAGAGGTGACTGAAATTGCTGGAGGTCTACAACCAGGTTCAACTATATGACTGATAAGTTCTCGGTCAAGTCAATGTATACCTTTTAATTGCAAAAAGATGGCCTTTCCTGTATAAGGTTCTTGAACACTCAAAATGCCTTTGAGGATCAAAGTGTTTTGTTGGCCGGTGATCAAAAATAGAATTAAAACCTAAGAAAATCTCAAAACTAGAGGATGGAAAAGTGAACTTTGTGAGTTTTGTGACGAACTGAAGATCATGAAACTATCGAGCACTTGTTCTTCTTGTGTCCTCTTGTGAAATAGAAGATCTATAATATATTCCACAAGAAAATTGACATTCTCATTTTAAGTCTAGCCAAAGTCATTATCCCCTTGTGCCATTTTAACCATTGCCAACCTCCCAAAAGAGCATTCTATGATTGGCATACCTAGAAAATTTTCCCAAGATTCATTTGCACCCTAGTTTGGTGAAAATATCATCCATTCAAACCTCTTGCTAGAATTCGTTCTTTTCCTATGGTGTATTAAACACTCTTTGATGCAAATTTATGTAGTTTTTTTTAAACCCTATAGGTAGATTATGCCATTTCTTGAGAGTAACATTGATTCACATGACAAAAACATTACAAGATCATAGTTACTAACGTGTCCACTTGAATCCCACGGGATTTCAAGAGTATACCACTTCTTGAGAATGTCTTTGATTCAAATTCATGCATTGTAATCCTTAATAATATTCCTATAAGATTCGGTACTGCAACTCAAAATGCCCACACGTAGGAAATTTTCCGTAAGCATTCCCTTAAAACTACTATGAAATCCTTTGAATCAAAGTGATTTCGCCGTTTCCCTATTTATGTGTTTTAGGAATCCCGCGAATAAAAGAGGCCCAAGTTTTCTACTGAATACATGGTCCCTCCGGCCCCGTTGTAATAGCTCTCGATTAGCAGAGATTTGGTAAGCTTGTGAAAATTTACCCTTGTATCGTGTGTGTAATGCAACTCTTTGTGGGTCGACCTAACTATACAATTAGTTCACTCTATGCTACTTAGGTCCGGCAAACAAGGTTTGCTACTGATTTTCCTGTTGTTTGGTCAAGAGAATACAGAGTTTGGTAGCGGTATTTCAGCATTTAGATCATCTCAATGTAACTTGATAAGAAAGCTCCATCTACACAATGGGATAGAGTCAAACAAAATTATCAAGTGGTATATAGCAGAGCAAGATTTTTATCAGAAATATAGATAGACTTGATGAATTCTCTCTCGTGATGCATATTAAAAGTGAGGAAACTTCCCAAGATAGAGCGCATACATGACACCCAAGTATCCTTTGTATAGAACTCAAGCATGAACCAATAATTTATTCAGCAGTATAATTTTTCCATCACCAATTAATGATAAATCGAAGTGATGTACTAGATGATACTTCATTCCGATGTTAGTATTACTACGGAGCCTTGCCCACACATGGACGATTTAATTTTTTGGAGGGGAGTACAAAGTGTACATTTACATGCAAAGTCGTACACACAACTAGGTGTAGCATTGCCGGGGCCCCAGCCCCCAGCTTTTGTCGCAACGCCATTTGCACCCATCTAGGCTACATCTTCCTTCGGAAGTCTTCACAATCCCCCGCCATCACCTTCAGGTCAGGGTGCAGGCGGATGGGCCGCCGGCCAGTCCGCTTTGGGCCGCCTCGTCCGTGCACGCTAATCAGCTGATTAGCGGCTTCCGTGTCCGCCTGCTGTTTCGGCCGCTATGGACAGCGGATACGAGCGGACAAATCAAGCCGCTAGCGATATTTGGTGTTAGGAGACGGATGTACTAGCTGCAGCTGGCTGAAACCAACACAAATTAACAGTAGATATGTAGCAGAATTCAGAAATCTGATGCTAAGTAGTAGGATTCAGATATCTGATGCTATGCGAACCAGAACGGAGAATACAACCGACTGAATACTGCTCTAGAAGGAAGACATCGATCAGGAGAACCTCAGAACAGAGAAACAACCAACTGAATTTCGCTTAAGGAAGAAATTGATCAGGAGCGGGAGAACAAGACCGTACATGTGGCTCCTTCTTGTCCTCCTTCCCCGAATTCTTCTCCTCTTTCTCCGGCGGCTTCTTCTCCTCTTCTTCCGGCAGCTTCTCCTCCGCTGCGTGGTCCACCGCTGCGTGTTCCGCCGCCGTCTCCACCACGCTTGACATCTCTCCGGAGTTGGGCGACGGGGAGGGCGTCGAGCCCTAGGTGGCGTTGGGTTCCGAGGAGGGAGCCGAGCCCTAAGTGGTGCTGGGGGCCGGGGATCTCGCTGCCATACGACGTATCGATGGGGATTGCGGGGGTCCGCCGACGGTCTGTGGCCGAGAGGCAGGAGATGGCGGCAGTGATCTTTGGTGCTGCCAGGAGATGGAGACGGACACGGAAGGTAGCGGAGGAGCGGACCTTTTCCGTCAGGGTCGTCAAATTTCTGCGGCCCATCCGCTAAGCCGTTTGGGCTTTTGGAGCGGCGCGGCTCAAGCAGACGAGCGGACATCCGCCGCCGCCTGCATCCTGACCTTCAGGGCCACATCCGTGGATCCCAAAGCAAAAAGAAAAGAAAATATAGAACTTACTCCGTAGAAGATTGCCATCTGAATGATTTGTTACATACTACGTACACTAGTGACAAACTGGCATGTAAATAATCCGTTTGAAGGAATGTACGTACCTGAGGATAGAACAGCGAAGGCAAGGAACAGGAGGAACATACAACGAGTCCTCCACCTTCTCATGAATTATAAGAAAACCTTGCAAAGTCACGGTTCTAATATGGCTCTCGAAGATAATCATATGTTGGTGAGATGCTAGGATGGCTTGCAAGGTCGGACTATATATAAGTTGTTTGCCTATCTTCTCATGAATTATTAGTAGTGTAATAAATGTGAATTAAAATAATTTGGACCAAATTAATGTTCTTGCGGCGGCGGCTTCTGCGGTCTTCTACAAGAGTGGAGGTGCTCCCTTTCTCGGGCGTAGCGGCGGCCTGGTGTCTTCCTCTCCGACGGCTTGTTCGGCGGTGGGTTTCGACAGCAGGTGTTGCAGCGGTTCAGCGGTCTGCGTCCCAGGATCTTCGGGCGCTGTTGTTGTGCTGGGCTTCTTCGGCTTTGTTCTTCTGCGTATGTTGGTTCTTGGTTTGTATTCTTTGTTGAATATACGCAGGGTGGATCCTTTCAAAAAAAAAAAATTATGAGCATTAACAATCAGTGATGCTTTCAAGCTTAGACATACGATTCAATAAATAGCGCCTTAATTTTTGTGTGGAATGAAGGATCATACATGTAAAGTACACTCGAAAACACGTAGAGTGCTCCTACGGTGCCCCCACACCATCAGAAATGGTCTCTAGAGGAGAATATGGTTTTCTTTTATGGCGCGTGCCATGCAGGGCCTTTTGGCTCGCGGCCTGATGGAAACGTCATCATCTGAAAGGATCTTCCTCATTGTAGGAATCTGTGTCATGTTACATGATGGTGTTTCGCTCGCATCACGAGGCCATCGACCGATCATCCTGCTTATTCTTTGGGGGCCCAATTAGTTTGAAGAAAAAATCTTGAGCCCGTTTTTTTTTTACTAAACTACTTGTATATTAGACGGTACACCGTACAAGGACACATACAAGCAGAATACAGGACGAATACATACGCAGTCACAGCTGCAACCAACTTACAGAAAGGACCTTGTAGAAAACTAAAAAAGCACAACGATCCTTGTGGTGCTTCTTCCTCCACACGACAGCGGAGCTCGAAATCCTTATGAAGAAGCCACCGACGGAGACAGCTACGTCGCTTCCAAGGTCGCACCACAGCACAAGCGAAGCTTCTCGCCACAGGCGTTGATGAGCCGCAGTACTGACTAGCTCGCCGGAGCCAGAGAAGACAACGAAGAAAGAGCATCGGCCGGGGACGCACCCCAAGCTTCCCTTGCGCCAGACCTGGGCCCAGCGGCGCCTCACCTCAACGGAGGTGGCCAGGTCCCTCTCCAGCAACTCCCACCTCCCAGCAGCTGCAACGACGCACCAGGTCAACCCGCCACATCCACCTCTCCCCTCGCCACCACGGCCGGCTAGAGAGAAGAACGCCGCAAGCCAACACTGCCGTATTCCTCCACCCCACATGCTCCTGTACAGGCAACCGGAAACTCCGGTGACGAACGCCAGTGCCCAGCTACCCACCCCTAGATCTTCCACAGCAAGATCAGAGCACATCTTACCCTGGCGAAGAGAAGAGCAGGGGACAAAAGATCAGTACGCCGGTCGCCTTCTTCGCTGCAGCAACCGGCCAGATCACAGAAGCCGCCAGATCCGTAGATCGGCGAGCACGCACCACCAGACGCCCACCAACGACGCCGCAGAGGACCTCGCCGGGATGGGGAAGAGGCGCCTGCACCATTATTCCTCCGCGACCCCGCCTCCACCACCTCGACGGCGCCGCCGGAAACAGGAACGCTACCTACTCTATTTACAAGGCCCGACAGAGATCCGGGGTTCCCCCACCCTCCTGCCGCTGGAACAGCCGGCGGAGGGAGAGGGAACCCGTGGCTCGCCGGCGAACGCGGTGGAGAAAACAAAGTTCGCCTCTCTCTACTGTTTACGAGAGAGGGGAACGGGACGGGGGCTTTTTTTTTAGCCCGTCTTTTGGTGAAGCGAAGAGTACCAGCCGAATACGTACTTCAAGAGGGAAACAAGGGGGCCTAAAAGCACCATGGAGCGCCAGGGCCGGTCCTCTTCCCCTTGTTCAGATAATCTATCTCTTTGTGCAACATATCGACATCATAAATTGTCGAGGCCATTAATTCATCTTATCTACGCTTTAATTAATTTGCATGCAACATCAATTTGGTACATTCTTAATCTATTGATCAAATACACAATCATTCCATGTCAATTAAATTTAGGGTGCATATTTTTGTTAGATACCTTGCTGTTTCATCCATGTTATAGCATTTCATTTACAAAATAAACTTCCTAAAGTTTTTCTGGGTGCAAAACGCGCTGAGTATCGTTCTAGTAGAATGAACATTGAACGACGATGGCCAAGGGATAAGTTTCTGTCCAGTTTCATCCCTCTCTCCAAATAGCAAGATCAATGTATTCATGTATCAATGTTCGGTATTTCGGCTGGGCCATGGAAATATCCATCTTCCCGAGTGAACTCCACATGATTCTAAGTTTGGTGGAGTGATGCGGTGCGGTGTGGTGCAGTGGGCGCTCCCGTGGCGGTGGCTATTGTAATGGTTGTGTGCTATTGCGGCGCTGCCAATGGACCACGATACTACAACATGACTACAAGGTGTTGTGGTGGTGGCAAAGCAAAACTCCATAGACGGTGTGTTGTGCCAAGGTCGGGTAGGATGATAGATGTGCAGTTTTCGGTCGCTGTCGGCGGCGATGGCGCTTGTGGGATCATTTACCCATGGACGCATCAATAAGGAGACCGACATCTCCCTCACCAATCACGGGTTGTCTCCGGGAATGAAAATCAAGATAGAGTGGTGACAAGGGTATACATCTCGGGTACCCTACCGTGAAGGTACCTAGTGCACGTGGCGACTAAGGCCCAATAGCGAAGAGCCTACTCGAAGCCCAAGACGAGAGGCCCAAGAAGATGGAGTACCCTCCAAGATTAGACATAGGCATAGTCGGTTTAGACTTTCCTTACATGTAAACTAGGTCGGTTACGAACTCCCGAGACCCAGCGTATTTAAAGGCTGGGAGGGGTGCCGATCTAGGACCAAGCCATACTCAAACCACCAAAGCTCTAGCGAGATCGACATCTCGCCGGAGCCACCTTGTAACCGCATAATCTCACACGATCAATAACAGACAAGCAGGAAGTAGGGTCTTTACCTCCACCCGAGGGGCCTGAACCTGGGTAAATCTTTGTCTCTGCTTGTCAGCCGACGAAACTACCAGTACTACCACGTTCTCTCCCCATAATCTCAACCCTATGTCCTTAACCATGGGATTTGATGAGTGTACCCCTCGTCAATTGGCGCCGTCTGTGGGAAAGAATAGTGTTGGACTCACGGTTTCTTCGGTTCCATCGGAAAACGGTGACTCGCCGATCGGATCTACAAACGGCAACTCGCCAGCTGCATCAACAAACCAGAACTCGCCGGCTCGGGCGGCACACGGCAACTCGCCGACTCACTCGACAAACGGCAGCACGCCAGCTTCACCTGCAAAAAGCGCATCAGATCCTCTGATGGATTTCGAGCCACACTCGCCAGAATTCCAGGAGGCCTTCTCCGATCTCGAGTCAAGTTTGGGTTTAACCGTTGGTTCATTCAATTTTTTCGTCAACAAGCTTGGTGTGCAGGACTTGACGGATCCACGCCAACTCGCGACTTCCGCACCCGAGGCTCCATCGGTTGCGGCTCCTTCGACTGCGGATCCATCAACTGCGTCCATACCATCGTCGATCCTCCAAGCTTGCTCGTCTGCAACAACCATGCCCACACGAGAGATGCACGAGCTCGTTGAAGAACTCCAGGGCGAGGAGGCCGAATCAGTATACCGCACAAAAGATCCCGAGCTCGATCTCCCACTCGAGGATAGTTTCGACTGCGGGATCTCCCTCAGCGACTTCGACGAACCCGAAACTCATATCGACAACCACGTCGACTCCGAGATCTGCACCAACAACAACAACCTCGACTTCGAGATTCATAACAACTTCGCTGACGCCGAGATGAGCATAGGCAATGAAGGCACCGACAGCGAGATCCGTCCAGACGGACCACTCGATGGGCATATCGACTCTGACATGAGCCTTGATGACGACGTCGAGTCCATGATGGGACTCGAAGACACATATACATACCCTCGGGTGATACCCCAGCAGGTCTACGTTGCCTTCGCCGCGGAATCATCTGACGCTGCGGCCAGTCGCAGACCTACAGAGTTCCCGTGCACGGTTACTATGCCGGACGGAGTCACAAATCTCACAATTACTGCTGAGATGGTAGCAAAAGCAGATAAAGTTATCAAGGAGTGCACAATGATGCCAGCAGACGTAACGCAGGAGGAGATGCTGACCTTCCAATACTTCAACTGACAGGAATCACTTCGACTGAAGCAGATAAGAGCGACACTCGAAGAACGCAAAAAGCAGGCTAGTTTGTCGAGTGCGCGCAGAAGACAGCTCTCCCTGAGCTCCACCGGCCGAACAGACACAAGACCCAGATCAAGGCTATCGCACCTCTCGCTGGATGAAAGGGCGGCACTCACCCGCAACTTAGGCAACTCTTTCATGACATACGACGAGGAGGGAGTGCCAGTACCCAAAACAGCTGCGGGTGCTCTCTTTACCGCTGCAGCATACCTAGAGGCAATCAAGCCTCCAGCCGATGACCCCAATGCAAAACTGCATCGCCAACAGATCAAATCACTCGCCTTAGCGGCGAAGGCCATACGCCTAATTCCAAAAACTCCAGGGGGGAGTCGAGACCGTGCCCTAGTCGACACGTGTCGTGACGAACATAATCAAAGTGGTCGCCGCCGTCACTCGAAGGAAAGAAGCGGCTCACGTAGGCGCAGGTCCAGGAGCAGATCACGCAGGTCTTACAGTAGCGACTGATACTCTGATCGAGAGCCTGAGCCACATGGAGCTCTGTGCTTCACTCGACGCGTCCGCGAGACACGGATCACTTCCGCACTGATTTCATAAAAAACTTCGAGCCTCTATGTGAGCGCCCAAAAACGTTCGAGGAGCTGCGAGCCTGCGTTCAACGGTCAGACGAAATGTTGAGGTCATACATCAGACGATGGACTGAGATACGCAACTCAGTCGGAGTAATTTCAGAAGATATGGCCATGGACGCTTTCATAATGGGCCTCGCCAGGCGGGACTTCAAAGAAGCACTTGGTCGCAAAAAGCCAACCTCTGTGGCTAACCTCTTGATGATCGCGACTGAGTGGGCAGACGGAGAAGACATGGCGCGCACCACACGCGGGTCCTCACCCCGTGACAATCATGAAAGCGGCAGTCGAAGCCGCAGAGACTCATACAGAGACGACCGAAGGCGCAAGCGTTCAAAACGTCACTACGACGATGACAGACCCGAATTCATGGCGGCTGGGTTCTCCACACCCCGCAACGACCACGACAGGAGACGGCAGTCGAAGATCGGCGGGACAGTCGAGATGATCGCGGGACAGTCGAGATGATCGCCGGGAGTCGAGACCGCGGCCAACGCAGTGATAGCTACAAGAGGAAAGACTGGCGCAAGTCATGACCCGGCACAATCCGAGCGATCATTCGAAGAAAAGATGGATGCTGATTGCAGATTCCACCTGTACAAGGGGGAAGACGGAAAACTGCGCTCCAATCACTCGATGAGAAACTGCAGGGAGTTCGACCAAATGGCGACTGATTACATAAATCTCAGAAAGGCAGCAGCCACACCCGCACCCGTAGCTGCGCCACAGCCAGCCAATGTACCCGTTCTGATGCCACCACCACCACAGCCTGCAGCAGGCGGAAATCTCGCGGGTGCCATACAGCCCGTACCTCGGGTGGACGAACCTCAGTACCCTCCGCCCCAAGGGCAGATGTACATGATACAGAAAGGTCGCCCTTCCAACAGGGAGCAAAAACTTCGCACTCGACAAGTAAACATGGCGGTCATGTCACCTCCTGCTGTAACTGAATTCTTGAAGGGTTCTGAAACCGCAATAAGCTTCAGCAGAGAGGACCACCCTCCATCGGTCGTTCGTCCAGGGCACTCTGCTCTGGTACTCGACGCACAAATTGGAGGCTACGCCATGTCCAAGGTCTTCATGGATGGTGGCAGCGGCATAAACATCATCTTCGCAGATACGCTCCGCAAAATGAACAGGTCAGTCGAAAACCTGCCAAGATCTTCAAATACCTTTCACGGTATCGTCCCAGGCAAAGCAATAAGCCCAGAAGGCACCATACAACTCGACGTAACGTTCGGGGACAAGAACCACTTCAGGACAGAGTCGATTGAGTTCGAAGTTGTCGACTGGAAGTCACAATACCATGCATACTTGGACGCCCGACGTTCGCTCGATTCATGGCGGTGCCACACTACGCATACCTCCAGCTGAAGATGCCTGGACCAAAAGGAGTAATCACAGTCAAGGGAACTTCCAAAAGTCTGACTCTTGCGACCGAGAGTTTAGCAAAATCTCTGAGATGTTCGGCATGGAAGCAACACTCGCCGATCTAGCGGTCTCCAACGATCGAACACTTATGCCGAGCACAAAAGGTGGCAGTCGACAGAGCATTCAATGCCACCAATGACACAAGATCGCATCAGGTGCACCCGACTGACCCGACCAAGACAGTCAATGTCTCGTCGAGTCTGCCTATCGCATAGGAAAGCGCGCTCGTCGAATTCCTCCGTGAGAACTGGGATATATTTGCGTGGTGTCCAGCCGACATGCCAGGTATTCCCAGGGAATTCGCCGAGCACTCTCTCCAATTATTTCCAGATGCTAAACCAGTCAAGCAAACAATGCGCCGCATATCCGGCCCAAAAAGAACCGCAGTCGAAGCCGAAGTCGACAGGCTACTCGCAGCAGGTTTCATCAGAGAATCAAGAAATCACAATGGGTGGCCAACCCCGTACTCGTAGAGAAGAAGCACACAGATATCCTTCGGATGTGCGTAGATTTCACAGCACTCAATAAATGCTGTCCAAAGGATCACTTTCCACTACCTCGAATCGACCAGATCGTCGACTCCACCGCCGGGTGCGCTCGCTTGTCCTTCCTGGATGCTTACTCGGGTTACCACCAGATAAGGATGAAGGAAGAGGATGAAGAGAAAACGGCGTTCATAACCCCACTCGGGGTCTACTGCTACACAACAATGCCTTTCGGGCTCAAGAACGCAGGCGCAACCTACCAGCGCATGATGCAAGACTGCCTCAAGAAGCAAATTGGGCGAAACGTCCAGGTCTATGTAGATGACATCGTCATCACAACAAGGAGGAAAACACACTACTCGATGACTTGCGAGAGACGTTCGCAAACCTCAAACGCTTCCACATCAAGCTCAACCCGAAGAAGTGCACGTTCGGCGTGCCAGCCGGGCAACTCCTCGGGTATCTAGTCTCGGCTCGAGGAATCGAGGCAGACCCGGAGAAAATACAGGCCATCTTGACGATGCAAAGGCCTTCAAAGCTCCATGACGTGCAAAAGTTGGCGGGTCGAGTAGCAGCACTCAGTCGATTCATCAGCAAGCTGGGCGAAAAAGCACTCCCGTTCTATCGACTGATGAAGAAAGCAGACAAATTCGAGTGGACGCAAGAAGCCGAAGCAGCCTTCACGGACCTCAAGCGAGTCCTCACAAGCCCTCCAATCCTCGTCGCACCAAGGGAACGCGAGCCACTGTACCTATATGTCTCCGCAACTAACAGGGTGGTGAGCACCGTACTGGTAGTCGAACGAAGGGAGGAGGGACACGCCCAAAGCATACAACGCCAGTCTATTACTTGAGTGAAGTGCTCTCCATATCAAAGCAGCGGTACCCGCACTATCAAAAGCTGGCCTACGCCGTGTTCATGTCCTCAAGGAAGCTGACGCATTACTTCTCCGAGCACCCGATCACTGTAATCAGCACCTCAGGGATCGGGGACATCCTCACAAACCCCAACGCAACTGGGCGAGTCGCAAAATGGCTCATCGAGCTAGCACCGCGAGATATCAAGTATGATTACCCGAAGGCCATCAAAGCACAAGTCTTACCTGACTTCCACACCGAGTGGATCGAAGCTCAGCTGCCAGGAGCGCCAGATGTGTCCAACTCATGGACTATGTACTTTGACGGCTCGAAGAAAAACGAAGGCGCAGGCGGGGTGTCATCCTCATATCACCAAAAGGCGACAAGCTTCGCTATATCCTGCAGATGGGATTCGAGTTCCCATCCAATAACGAAGCAGAGTACGAGGCCCTGATCCATGGCATGAGGATGGCCAAAGCCCTCGGGTGCACTCGACTGATGATCTACGGTGACTCGAATCTTGTGGTGCAGCAAACAATGAAGGCCTGCGATGCAATCGCAGATAACATGATCGCCTACCGTGACCTGTACAACTCATGGAGGGCAGCTTCGAAGGCTGCGAGTTGCGGCACATAGGGCGTGAGAGCAATGAAGAAGCAGATAAGTTAGCCAACATTGGCGCGACCAAAGCACCAGTTCCACCTGGTGTCTTCTTCGAGCGCATCGAGCACAGATCCATCAAGAAAAAGCGAGCATCTCCTACATCAGCCGCACCAGCCAAGAGCAAAGCACCTAGCACAGAGGACCCGCCAGTCGAGGTACTCCTCATCGAGCCAACTTGGACTCAACCTTTCCTCGCATACATACTCCGCGGCGAGGTACCTGAAGACATAACAGAGTCAAGACGCGTCACTCGACGATCTAAAGCATACACTGTCATCAACGGTGAACTGTACAAACGCAGCATATCAGGTATGTTCCAACGTTGCATAGCATTTGAAGATGGCCAAGCCATCCTTCGTGATATTCATGCAGGTACCTGCGGGCATCATGCCAGCAGTCGATCACTCGTAGCCAAAGCCTTTCGCGCAGGCTTCTACTGGCCCACAGCACTCAAAGACGCGGAGGACATAGTCAAAAGGTGCATCGGCTGTCAAAAATTCGCCACAAAGCCGCACGCACCCGCATCGGCGTTGAAGACAATACCATTGGCCTGGCCCTTCGCCCAGTGGGGGCTCGATATGGTTGGGCCACTCAAAAAATCCTCCCATGGAGGGCATACTCACCTTCTGGTGGCGGTCGACAAGTTCACCAAGTGGATTGAAGCAGTCCCTATCACAAGTTCGACTGCCACTACAGCAGTCAATTTCATAAAATCCATCATATACCGCTTTGGTGTGCCAAGTAGCATCATCACTGATAACGGTACAAACTTCACGGCTGAGAATTCCGATCCTTCTGCAAAGAGCAAGATATCACGCTCAATTATGCATCTGTGGCACACCCGCAATCCAATGGCCAAGTCGAAAAGGCCAATGGACTTGTGACGAGCGGAATCAAGAAACGCCTCCTGGTGCCACTCAAAAGGGCCGCGGGTGCTTGGGTCGAAGAACTCCCGTCTGTGCTATGGAGCCTACGCACAACACCCAATGCCTCAACACAATTTACCCCATTCTTCATGGTCTACGGCGCAGAGGCAATCCTGCCATCAGACGTAAGGTTCAATGCACCAAGAGTCGAAGCATACAACGAAGAAGATGCAGATGAAGCACTCGAAGATGCAGTCGACTTGCTCGAAGAAGCACGCAACACGGCGCTAGCACGCACAGCTGTCTACCAGCAAGACCTCCGCAACTATCACAGCCGTCGACTGCGTACCAGATCCTTCGAGGTTGGCGACTTGGTACTTCGACTGAAGCAAAAGAAGGTGCACAAACTTGCTTCTCCATGGGAAGGACCCTTCATCATCACCGAGGTCATTGGTGGTGGAGCATACAGACTGAAGCACGCGAAGACAGGCGAACTCTCGCACAATCCTTGGAACGTTGCGCAGCTGCGCCGTTTCTATGCTTAGATTGCTCAGTCGCACAATGTAATAGGCACATATGTCGGATGGCTGCAGGTTTCAGACGCGCTCTTTTCCTTACCAGGGTACCTAAGGGGACTGGAAGGTTTTTAATGAGGCGGCCTGCAGCTTAACATTCAAAAATGGAATATAGTCAATGATTCCTCATATTTCTCCCTGTTTACTACTCGCATAAACTATCGCACAACCTTAGCCTCACCCGAGTACTCGGGGGCTGCGCTACTCAAAACGTGAGCTTCGCTCCTTCTTCAAACATAATACCCCAGCCGCACTCGAATACTCGGGGGCTGGGTCATAAAAATCATACATAAACAAAAAGTTGCTCAATAACATGAGTTGAAGCTTCAAACATCGCAAAAATTCACAGCCTCACTCGAACACTCGGGGGCTGTAGAATTCATGTTCTATATAAAGTGTTTTTCATAAACCCCACTCGATACACTCGGGGGCTGCATACATACAAGTAAACAATATATACTAAGTACAAGTGGCAAAATTTACACTCGGGGGCTGTCCCCTATACAGAAAAACCCTAATCTTCCGGTTCGTCCTTGACTGGAAGAACAGGGCCCATAAGTTGAGCGTGATAGCACTCAACCAACACCCTCGCATATCGACTGTATCGTCAAGATGCGACTGCGACAAAGTCGATCCAGGAACGGGTGGACGTAGCTGCATATGGACGCTGGCTTCGGATATATGCCATCGTTGCGTTGGCTCCATCCACAAGCTTCTGGGTGATAAGTCTCGAATGGGACCGGCACTCCGGAAAAGCCCGAGCAACGCGTGGATTCCTTGAGGTTGCGGCCCTGTCGGAAAAGAATTTGGTTGATGCGACTGAAGGCCGACCTGCATAATTCAGCAGCATAGTGCTCCGCCACACTCGATCCTGCAGAGTCGCGAGTATGCGTGCTCGGTGCTTATCCAAGCGAAAGTGCTGACGGCCAGTCGTGGGTTCGTCAGTCGCATTGTTCAACTGCTCATCTACACGAGCCTGCTCCGCCTGGAAATCTGGAACAAAACCTGCAACAACACGTTGGGTGAACAAAAAGGACAGACTATGAACTCTTGAGATAAGAGCAGTCATGCTTACACTCGAGTTGTCTGTTCACGATCTCCATCTCGCCAAGCACATACTCCTCCGCTGAGTGGGTAAAGCAGGCCTGCCTCATCCTATCCAGCTCACTCCGGGCACTCCCCAACTCTTGCTCCAGTTTTGCGACTCGAGCCTTCATATAACGCATTACTGCGGCATCGTTTGCCACCTGAGCTCGAGATCGAGTAGGGGCGCGATGCCGCGATGAGCTAGATGAAGTGGGGCTGCCCGTGGCTGTTCCAAACATCATAAAAATCTCATCAGATATGAGAAGTTCATCACAAGCTCAGTCGAGTACTAGCATAAAGCCTTTCAGGCAAAAGCACAAAGGAATTAAGTTCATACAAAGTATAGCAAAAGCGCACGCATACTCGCGTGATCATAAGGTTTAATTACACAACATAAATATGGGTTCGACTACCCTATTTCTCAGACACTGACTCTGACCTAGCCCTATTCTCGCGAGTGGCAACCTCCGCCGCTCGGCGCTCCATAGTGGCTATGAACATGTTGGCCAGTCGAGCGGCTGGTTCACTAACAGATTTCAGAGACATAGGCTTCCCGCCAGGCCTTCGAGGAAAGTCAGACATGGCCGCTTCAAAGTCACCCTTTATTCCATGACCCAAAATGAGCTTGAGGGTAGACTCCGAGCCGCGTACCGTGAGAGCACGAGCAAAGCTCGCCATGGTTGAAGTCCCCGGTCCAAGCACGCCAGCAAAGCCATCAGCAGTCGACGGCACCTCGCCTAGTGGGAGCACCTCCTTGTACACAGCGCCGAGGGTGCTGGCAGACTTGGCAAGGGAGTCCTTCGCCTGGACAAAGGAAGCACCAAGGTCACCTATAACCTGGTCGAGTGATAACTCATCACTGACCATGTCAGTAGGTGTTGGCACACCAATCGCCTCTGTAACATGAACCAGAAAAAGTAAGATTACTACATACTACCCAACGGGTACACGGGAGGCATACAAAAAGATGGTTCCTTACCTCTCACGTTCTGTGCGAGGCCAGCCAGTCGCTCAGCATACTCCTTCTCGCGCGCAGCGGCAGAACGCTGGGCGGTATCCGCGGCTTTCTTCGACTCGGCAGCTTGAGTGGCAAGAGCTTCTTCTAGCTCCTTTACTCGGGTTTCAGCCGCTGCCTTGTCACCTGAGTTTGGAAAGCAAAGCGGTAAATCAGCATTCGACAAAACAAAGACAGTGCAAAAAGACCTTCGGGTACAGAATCAAATTTCACTTACGAGTGAGCTGCTCCAAGTTAACACGCAGCCTGTCCCTCTCCTGCTCCATCTGAACAAAAGCTTTCCCCGATTCTACCAGATTGAGGTAGTAAGGCTACAAGCAAATGCAATTAGCATAAATCAGCACATATATCAGACGCAATATATGCGGGTGGTCATAGGACACTTACGTGGTCCATCCAAGTCTCAGACTTGGAAGCAGAAGTCGACTTCAGCCGCCGGGGTATCTGCAACCTTGGTGGTCACAAGAGCAGCAGCTGCGACTGCTGGTTGCGCAACCTCCGGGGTCACAGGAGAAGCACCTGGGTGATCAGGAGTCGAAGCCTCGACGACAGGAGGAGTCGCTACTCGATCGTGCTCAGCACTATAAAGCATAAAGGGAAGAGAGACATGAGCCAAACTATCATACAGTAACTTTACATATGCAAAAGGCAGAAGGAACAAACCTCTGTTCTTCCTCTTCTTCGCTGTCATAATCGTCAAAGCTTGGACCTCCAAACTGCACGCGCCACTCGACTGGGGAGGAGGCATCGAGCTCACTGGGCACGCTGCCAATGGAGCGGTTTGGGCAGCGTGGGGTGAGCCCGAGTCGCCATCGTCCCTCAGATCCTTCTCCTTCGCGGGTGAGCTCATAGACGAGGACACGTCTTGAACACGGAGGCGCTTGCGAGTCCGAGCCTTGGCCATATCGGGCGCAGGCGAAGCTTCAGCGAGTGCCTCGTCCACCTCTTCCTCTTCAGCATTTTCCGTAGGAGAAGTGGTAGCCGATGGAAGGGGCGACTCATCGGCTCCCTTTGCTGGCACATCTTGCACCTCCTGCACCTCTGTCTCTTCAGTCGGGCCGTCCTCTGGAAGGGGAGGCAGAGTAGACGCAGTCGAGTGGCCCTGCATGTCATAAACAGGAGACAAAAGTCAGACAAACCAGCAAAATGGCAACGCAAAGAAGCAACAAAACTCGATAGATTCACTAACCTCTGGCAAAGGCTTTTCAGCCCCATAAGGAGTGACAGGGCAGTCGACGTTGCAGGGCTCGCTGGCTTTTGTGCTGGTGATGGACCGCACATGTGACACCAGCTCGCTCTTTGACAGCTCCTCCTTGTTCATTCGAGTGGAGTCGAGAGGACCTTCATACTGCCACATAGGGTGAGCTCGCGCGCGGAGCGGCCACACCCGCATCTTCACAAAGGTGGCAAGAAGATGCACACCAGTGACGCTGTTTAGCAGTCCTCCAATCGTCTCCAGCAGAGGCGCCGCTTCCGCCATTTCTTCAGTCGAAAGCTGATGGTCCCAGGCTTTCGTCCTAGCGGCTATACCAGCAGTCGAAAATGTTGGGACCCCTTCCTGGTCGACGCGCACATAAAACCACCTTTTCCTCCACCCTTGCGCCGAGTCGACTGGCTTCAGGGCAAAGTATCGGGTGTCGCTGCGCACTTGGATCCCAAGGCCTCCAACTGGATAGGTTCGGCCGCTCGGTTGTTGGCCGGACCATGAAGATAGACTTCCAAAGGGCCCAGCTGGGAGCAACTCCCAGGAAGCACTCGCACAATACCATAAAACAGGCAATGTGCATAATGCCGTTCGGGGTGAGATCATGGATCTGCACCCCGTAGGCAAACAGCAAGCCACTGACAAAGTCGTGGAGGAAAAGAGAGACCCCTAGGCAGAAACTCCGCAAAACAAACACGCTCGTTAGCGCGAGGCTCGGGGAGTACCTCCTTGGCGATGGCGCGCGGACGAACAACTGGTCCACGAGTGGCAGCAGTCCCTCCTCGCGAAACTTGTCCAAGTGCGCTTCCTTGATGGTGGATTTGTCCAAACGCCATCACTCTTCTTGAGGTCGACGGCGGACGCAGATGTGCCAGCAGCAGTCTTTTTCCCCTTCAGAGCGGCCGCGTCGGTCGCGGACGCGTTGGGGCAGAAGCTTTCCTCTTTGGCGCCATGGCGGTGGTGGCTAAGGAGAACACAGAGCTTGGGCGCAAGAACAATGGAGGCAAGAGGAAGACGATGAACAGGGGCGGCGCGCAGAGCAAATGGCAAAGTAAAAAACAATGCCAGCGCCGTTCCCCTATTTACCACAAATCAAAAGCAATCACGACCATTCATATCTTAATCGTGCGTTACGCACACAATCTCACCATACACGTGGCAAACGCGGAGGGCAACCGTCGCCGGCCACTCTGCCCACTACGCACGCAAAAAGAGGAGCCATAATCACCCCTCCGTACAAAGTGGGCCAGGGCGGTCAAATCAAGTCCAAAAGGCACCGTCGTTCGGTCAGCGCTGCACAATGGGCCCACCTATGTGTCACGTCCCATCCATCACAGCATAGCGCACGCCACCGCGTGTCAGGAAGCGCAGTCGCCAGAAACGTCATCCCTGACGTCATTGCAAGCATCTGTTCAGTAATACAATCGAGTCTGCCCAACGCATATTGGTCATTCGTCTGCTTTGTTTGGTTCGGGTGTGAAAAAACAATGTTAAAGCAAAATTGGTCACTCGACCGTTCCTTCGACTGAGGCATATTACTCCCATCGGGAGCATATTCAAAAATTCTTCTACTGGAGATGCTCAATATAAAATGATTTTGAGATTATCCTCCATTACAAGCAATACAGCATAATCTCGGGGGCTACTCCCATCGGGAGCACTGTCGTGCACCCGATAGAAATACGGCAAAAATTTCTTCGATTAACATATACAGGGTATAATGATTTTGAGATTATCCTCCATTGCAAGCAATAAAGTACAATCTCGGGGGCTATTCCCATCGGGAGCGCTGTCGCGCACCCGATAGAATAACGACAAAGTGTCAGTCGACAAAAGGATCGACTCAGTTCATATATAAAATCATACTCGAAACATTCCTGAATTGCGTCTGTCGCAAATACTTCGGATGCTGCACGCATAGTGCAAAGGCAAGACCCGCCGAACTTTCGAGTTGGGCTAATGACCGTTCCAGCAACGTCAATCCTTATAATTTTCGTGTCAGCAGACATGATGAAAAATCCTGACGGACGCGTTGGGTAAAATTCAAATCTATACTGCAGATCGACTCAGTAAGACCTCCGCGGTCTAGTCGAATCTGACCAGTTTGATCCAAATTCGAGTCCGGAGACTTGAGTTTGATTGAATGCTAGTAAGGTTTTACCCGAATGTGTAGTTAACCAGCCCCGATCCGTCGAGTGTGCTGGGTCTGCTAAGCTATTATCTCTTGATCATCATAAGCAAAAACCACAGTCGATGAGATACTTGACATAGCCAACATGTGCTATTCATACATGAATTCCAATTATAATATACATAATACAAAGCATATGACGTGCACTTACGAATGAGTCCATGCCCGATTCTTCGAGTCAGACAAGTACTCGGGGCTACTGACAAGGGTATACATCTCGGGTACCCTACCGTGAAGGTACCTGGTGCACATGGCGACTAAGGCCCAATAGCGAAGAGCCTACTCGAAGCCCAAGACGAGAGGCACAAGAAGATGGAGTACCCTCCAAGATTAGACATAGGCATAGTCGGTTTAGACTTTCCTTACATGTAAACTAGGTCGGTTACGAACTCCCGAGATCCAGCCTATTTAAAGGCTGGGAGGGGTGCCGATCTAGGACCAAGCCATACTCAAACCACCAAAACTCTAGCGAGATCGACATCTCGCCGGAGCCACCTTGTAACCGCATAATCTCACACAATCAATAACAGACAAGCATGAAGTAGGGTCTTTACCTCCACCCGAGGGGCCTGAACCTGGGTAAATCTTTGCCTCTGCTTGTCAGCCGACGAAACTACCAGTACTACCACGTTCTCTCCCCATAATCTCAACCCTAGGTCCTTAACCATGGAATTTGATGAGTGTACCACTCGTCAAGTGGTCTGTATCGATGATGGTGGTATCTTCGGTTTCGTCTCTTTGGATTGCTATGGTGCTTGCCACTGCTTAGGTTTGGGCTTCCGGCGCTCAATGTACGCCCTCAGCGGTGACTCCATGATGGTGTCTTTCTCGAAACCCGACCAAGCCACTGTCACTCACTCACCAAGTCCTTAGGCAAATAAGGGTGACGGTACAATGACAAAGAGAGTTTTGTTGGAGTTATCGGTCTTTGAAGGTGACCTTCGTTGGTCGAGATGCAACCTTAATACTCGATTTTGTGCAAGGCGTAACCTTTTGTGTCGTGTTTTTTTTTTGAATTTACCTTTTGTGTCGTGTTTGTAGCGAGTATGGTGTATAGTTTTCGAATTGGGGTGGTAAGCCAGAAGACATCGTTCTAGGCTTCTACTAGCTGCTTAGCTGGAAAATGGAAAAAGTTGGTTCCAAATTTCCGATAATCCCCTATAAAAAGTTCCTCATATGGCCAATCATGTAGTCGTAAACCGGAGCCAACAGACTCGCGTGCCCAGACGTGGGCGTGTCGTGCGCACGAACAACCTGTAGTCGGCGGCCATCCGCCACGCCACCGGAAAACCCAATCCACCAGACGCATCAGGCCCACAGAAAAGTGAAACGGATAGTACTTTTCTTCAGGGAGAGAAACAGGCTAGAAACAGCCGCGCCGGCGCCGCGCCGCGAACCCGGCACTTCCCTGTCGCGACCGGCCCCTCCACCTCGCCGCCGACGAATCCCTCCGCTCCCTGCTCCCGCGGACTAGGCGCTAGGGTCTCCCGTTCGGGATGGCGAGCGGAGCCGTCGCGCCGCCGCCGCCCCAGCCGCTGTCCGGCGCGCGGCGCGGCATCGGTGGCCGGGGAGTCCTCCACCAACGGCGTCTCGCCGCCACGCCGATGTGAGCACCCTTTATTCGGTTCTTATCGTGTTTCCGTCGGCTGGTTCGTTCCCCTGGACCCTGGTCGTGGGCTGGTAGTTGTTCTTTAGTTGTTCGAGTAATGAGGGATTTCATGTTCTTTATTCGCTGATTGCAGCAAAGGGACAGACAATCAGACATGCTTGCTTGGATAAGGAGGAATAAATAGATCAATAGGATTTGCTAGCTCTGTTGAGTACAGAACTACTGATCACACAGATTTATCGATCCCATATTGTAAAATGTAACGCCATGTACATTTTAGGCATTATGTGCACCATTTTCATGCAAAATCAGTTTCTTCTTTCAGGAAAGACGAACCTGTGGTTTCTACAAACGGTGGGAAAGAGGAAATGGCCACTGATAGCGTTAGTGTTGCAAGAAAAGCATCACTCCCTGGGCTTACGTCGAGCTTAACCAATAGGGTAACAGTGACCCCAATACCCTTGCATCTGGCGGAACCATCCGATCTCCTTTTCAATCGTCTCCGGCCATCGACCGAGGAGAGCGATTGCAAATACAAGAGATATTTTGGCCGCTATGTTGCTCGGGAGGCTATAATGGATGAGGAATACTGGGTATTATTCTTGTTAAAAAAAATACAAGCACTGGTTGCACATGTGTTTTATGATGAGTTGATGACAATGATTAATTGGCTACCTGTCTTTTATTTCACATACTAATAGTACTAATAGCTCAGAGCATTCCTTAGCTGCTAAAATATATTTTCAAATCATTTATCTTCACATTTTAGCTAGTGCTAGGAAGTAACGAGATAATATTTCCATTACCACTTCGCCTTACATCTCTTCTTACCAAGACTTGATAGATTGCCGCATGGTTGAGAGCAGAAAATCAGTATGAAGATCAGTCAGGCGATCGGTTAGTATTTAAATTAGCAGAAGATCACTTTTTGTTAGCATTATCCTTGTAACTAATATCTTTGTACAATTGTTTCCGCACTGCAGCTATGTTGAAAGCTTCAAAAGAAAGTTTGCATCACAGGTACGTGACGTGTGTAATCAATTAGTCATCTTATTGTTTTGCTTGAGGTAAATGGGATGGTAAAGGTGTCAATATGTGCCTATTCCACCAACTGATCATTCAGTACTACCTCCCTTTCTGGCTCACACTTAGTCGTGCATCCTTTCCGTTGTAATATGTCGTGTTTATCATCGTCAGTCATCTCATTGCAGGAATTTTATGCTTTAAAGAGGCGATGTGGCAAGCAGGTTGGAGAGAAGTATACCTGTTTCGTTGCGGTATGAGAGTAAATTTGTCTGTAACCCATTTATCAAATTTATTACTGGATCTTGGATCTAGATTGTTAGTTCAACAAATATAGCATGTTATGCTACTTCCTGAACTATGCTTTGAGGGAATCATGACTCATGCCAAAAGGACAATCTAACAACTGACAAGTTAAAAACTTCAATTTTCTGCTGTTGTTGAGATCTTGTGTGCTAATCATTTAGCTCTACATTCTCAAACACTTAAAAGTTGCTTTGCTGATAGTTTCTGGATATTCCACTGTTAAGATCTTGCCCATGGTAAAATATTGCAGGTAAAGAATGACGACCTCACGCGAACTGTGTTGAATAGTGTCGTTGGTACGCTAGATGTATGTGTCAGGCATCCTCTGCATGGGGAGAAATATCCAGCGGTATGGAAAACTAGCACCATCGTCTTTCTATACTCCTGTTTGTGTGTTTGGTAGTTACATTTCTAAATTCTTCACAGGAGCCTGGAAATTCCCCATGTTACTCTAGGATCTATCAGCCAGATCAACCAAAATTTGGATATTTAACAAATGTATGCGTTGCTAAGTATGCACGGCGTCAAGGGATTGCCAGCAACATGTTGTTATTGGCCATTGATGCAGCAATACTCGATGGTAAATCAATAAATGTTTCTGGAATTGTAAAACCACAAATGATAGTAGTTCATCCGCTGATATGTTTTCCTGTATTGTAGGTGCTGAAAGTATTTATATCCATGTACATAAGGATAACTTGCCAGCAAGAAGGCTCTATGATCACATAGGATTCAAGGTATATAGTCATTTAATTTCATTTTATATCCTGGATTTTCCATTTAGTTATAGAGCTGTTAGTTGAATTATTCTTATGTTGTTTATTGTAGATGGTTGACATGGGTGACACTCACCGTTCTTCAGATCTACGCTTACTCTCCTTCAGCAAGCACCAGGCTAGTTAACAGGGGACTTGCTCCCATTACCTTTCTTCAGGTGAAAGTGAAAGTAGGAATGACGTCAGTCCTCTTGATTTAGTAAAAGAAGGAAGGTGTCAATGAAATACGTTTTACCATCTTGCACATGACGAAAGCCTGTAATGTACAAAATCCACCAAAGCGACTAGATGGGGTGACAGTTAATGCCCAGAACGCTTGTGCTGTGTGTGTGGGCACTGGGCGCATTGTATCTGAATGAGTGAGTGCTTCAGAATTTTCTTGTACTGTACAGTTTGTGGAGTAAGTCATCAAATGCTCCATCTTTCGTGCAAGGACATATGTACAAATATCCATAGTAAGATCTGTAATTCAGTAAATTTGGCCATAATTGAGTTGCAGTGTTTGAGTGTCTGATTCTATACTTCTATATTCAGCAAAGGCCGGATGGATAGAACAGGCCAACTGGGCCAAAAGGAAAGATGCTCGGCTTGTTCGATTAAAAACACTTCTACATTCTATACTACATATAATTCATTAAAAAAACTATGCATCATATTTTGTATCTCCAAACTAATTTTATTGTTACAGAGTACTAGCTATTTCCTAAATTGGTTCCTATCATTGGGGGTGTCCATTAATGCTTGGCTGTCGATCATGCATCACCATCCCGTCCTGTGCTAAGAAAAGCACGCAGTGATTGCTCGCTTCCGAGCAGTGGGCAGGCTCTAACAAAGACAACTCTGGCATGAGCGCATTTGAAGTCCCTCCACTAGCTAAATGCATCTTTCAGCAGTGACTTTACTTTTGAGCAATCTTCAGCAGTAAATTTTGTCATAATATGTTTGCAAATGCTTCCATGTTTTCGTGAAAAAATTACTCATACAAGTTCTGTGAGGTTGGTCAAATTTGTGTTTGTTGTGAACGGTGGCCGCACCCAACATCAACACGTTGCAAAAATGCAAACATATAGTAACGGAGGACATCCAAATTTCGAAAAGAAAAGGAGGCACATCCAAGCACAACAAACAGCACCATTGTTGTGCTACAACTTCGTGCGGCACCGACGCCAAACAGAAAACCAGGATTTTTTTTTGAGAGAGAATATAGCACTTTATTGATCACGATAAATCATTACAATGAGCCTCCCGGATGCAATCCGGTGGGTCATGACGAAAGGTAACAAAATCATAAAATTCAGAGCGTCTAGCTAGAATGTGTGCCACTTCATTAAGACTACAGGAAACATGAATAAAAGAGCAGGATACGAAATCATTCACCATTTTCTTCATGTCTTGGATGACTACAGAAAACCAGGAGTTGACAACACTACGAGACGAGAATACAGAAAGACAGACTGACGAATTAACACGAAAGTCGAAACACACATCCGCGGCTGAGAAACACCATGGTGCATGGTAACACTGACCGGACGAGATCACGAGATTAACTCAGCCATCAAGAATACTCGGGCGCTGTCACACCCACGGCAACCGCTGTCATCTCCACATCAGCAGCCACCGCCGCAGCCGCCACCGCAACCACCACCGCAGCCGCCGCCTCCGCAGCCACCTCCCTTGGCTGCAGCGGGCTTCTTCTTGGCCGTGGCTGCAGCGGGCTTCTTCTTGGGGATGCCGTCGTCGTCGGTCTGCGAGCTCCTGCCGCAGAGGAAGACGGCGAGCGTCACGATCCAGACGGAGGCCGCGACCATGATGATCGCCTTGAGCCATGGTGGCATCAAGGCCGACGCTGCCGCGGACGCACCGCTTGCCGAAGCGAGGAGGAGGAGTTCTCTCGCCATTGCGAACGGAGCTACAGTGTGAGCTCAGGGCGAGGTGTAGGTGTCTGTGGCTCTGTGCAGGGTACTACGTCGCGAAACTTTGTGGTTCTCACTTCAACAAGGCGCATATATATAGGCGTTTTGGACTGGCTTAGCTACTTAGTTGCACGCAGGGCTTGTACACCATACATGTGCAATGCGAGCAATGGCCAATGGAACAGATTCTAGCTAGGAGGCCCGTTTGCTAGTCACCGTAAACTAGTTCATTGTGTTCATAAAACTGAGAACTAGTAAGTATAAGGGGCAGTTCACGTAAAAAAAAAGTATAAGGGGCAGTTTGGCAGCTCCGTTTTTTTGAAGTATTCCGAGGATACTTCAGTTTCTAGAAATAACGAAGTATAGAATACTTTAAGGTGTTTGGCTCCGATGGAAATTGTGGTTTTCTAAACTGAAGTATTCGAAAAACTGCAGTTTTTTGCCGTATCCGAGACTTCGGTCCCGACCTCTTTTTTTCTAAACGGAGAAACGCATCTCTTCCTCCTCGAAGAACGCATCTATTCCTCCGTCGCCTAGGACGACCTCGTCTTCATCCATGTCCTCTTCCTCAGCCATGGAGAGAGGAGGTTCATCACGTGGAAAAGAAGGTATGTTTTGCTCTGATCTTATTCTAGTCCGCAATTCAGATGTTCCTTCCCTGTTGGATTGCACCATTGCTGCCATCTAGGGCTTGGTTTCTTGCCCAGATCCCAGCATACACGTATGCCACGGATCCGATTTTGGCCCTCCATAGCCCACTACAGGAATGAGAAGTTGCCGTCGGCTTAGCTCCGTCGGCATAGGTGCCCGTAGGGCTAGCCCAGAAAGCCGCCGGCATAGTACCCATTGACATTTTTTTCAATAATTTTTATTTTTTTTTATTTTTTTTGGATTTTTAACTTTTTTTACTTTTTAACTTTTTTTAATTCTATTTCGAAATTTTCCACTTAGCCACATACTTAATCTCTAATTACACACTTAGTCATAGGTCAAAATACTTATCCTGGTCAAACTTCTCATTCGGTCATCCATCCTAAAATTGCTCCTGCCCAAGCACGCTTAACTTTTGAGTTCCTTTCAAATTAGCTTCCAAATGAGAAATTAGAACTTACTGATATTAGTATCCTATCAATCATATTAACCCCTCGGTTACGATGTTACACTTTTTCATTGTTTAAAATTTAAAACTATGTTTGAATAAGTAACAATGATTATGTAATAGTATATTTTGAATAAATAACAATAAAATGAATTTTACTTTATTTTTTCTTTTTACATTTAATATGGAATAATTCATATCTTTAAATCGAAATTTGATAAATAAAATGTCTAAGTCGATTAGAAAAATGAGAGGAATTCAAATATGCCATCCATATCATATTTTGCATCACAGAAACATCAATAGTTAGAAAATTTGACCACTTATGATGAATAGTCATGGTGGTCATTTTGACCGTTTTTTGAAAAAGATCAAATAAAGTGAAAAAACCTACAAAAAAGGTATCCTCTGGCATGGAGTCCTTTCATGTGTACTAGTTTCTATGGAAAATGATAAACTTGATATTTGACAAATTATTCAAAAAAATCTTCACAAAAAGGCCTATCATGTATAAACCCAACACACGGGTGAAGCCGGTCACACACCGGAGTAGGATCTTGGACATGTACAACACCAACACACTTGTATACATATATTATGGAACCACCTAGGTTTTGGTGGGTTTCCGACGCTCCGGAGCCCCGCTTCGGCGAAACCCTAGACCCGCTGGAAAAAGTCAAAATTCCCGTTCACCCCTTTGAACGGAATCGAAAGGGGGTAGGCCAGTGGACTTTTGTGCTTGGTTGTGTTAGGTTAGGACATAGGAATATCCAAAACCAAGATCCACCCAACTCTTGCAAAGATTCCCTCCGTTTCGCCCAAAGTGGGAGTTTTCAGCTATAAATCCACCAACTTACTAGAGAGAAAGTGAAGCCGGTGAAGCCGGTCACACACCGGAGTAGGATCTTGGACATGTACAACACCCAACACACTTATATACATATGGTATGGAACCACCTAGGTTTTGGTGGGTTTCCGACGCTCCGAAGCCCCGCTTCGGCGAAACCCTTGACCCGTTGGAAAAAAGTCAAAATTCCCGTGTACCCCTTTGAACGGAGTCGAAAAGGGTAGGCCAGTGGACTTTTTTGCTTGGGTGTGTTAGGTTAGGACATAGGAATATCCAAAACCAAGATCCACCCAACTTTTGCAAAAATTCCCTCCATTTCGCCCAAAGTGGGAGTTTTCATCTATAAGTACACCAACTTACTAGGGAGAAAATACTTAAAAAGTGAAATCCTTTGGCATGGAGTCCTTTTATGTGGACTAGTTGCTAGAAAAAATGATAAATTTGAGTTTTGACAAACATTAAAAAAAAATCTTCACAAAAAGGTATATCATCTATAGACATGTATAGGTTTCACGTCAAATGATCAAGTTATGACCATCCTCGTGCCATAGTTTGTGATAATGTGTCCATATTTGATACATAGGTGTGTCTTGGTATGACAAACATTGTTGGCAAAAACAATTTTCAAATTATTTTTATAAATATTATTTTCCATTTTTTAAGTACCAAAAATGACTTTTTTATTAAGCAAGTACCAAAAATATGTTGCAAAAATTAATATGCATGGTGAAAATGATGATATGTTTGCCATCTTTCCAAAAACACAGCAGCACGCGCTGGCTCTGAACATGAAGGCCAGTTGCTCGGCAAACTCTTTTGGTGATTCCCTTCATTCATGGACAGACCGCCAAAATAAATGAAACACTCATAGCTAGACACAGTACCGTGCTCCACATGAGCGTGACCCAACCTACCCAAGTCCGATTTGGAGTAGCAGCAGCAAGTGGCCGGAGCAGCAGCAACCCATATTTACCTGGCTCTTCGCATCAGCCGGTGGTGCTCTTCGAAAGGGGGAGTACGGCATTCCCTTCACGATCGCCGGCGGGCAATTATCGTGTGATGGGCAGCCGGCCATCCGTGCACAAGCAGAGCAAAATTATGCTTTTGCGTCAACAGTGGAAGGGCCGCGTTACTGTCCATGATTTTACAACTGGTTGCTGACCGCTCTACGGCGAGAGCAGGTGACGAGGTGAAAACTGCCTCCTTAATGGTGAGCCGACCTTCAGGGCCGGGAAGGGCGGAAGGTCGTAAGTTGGATCGATACAGCCGGTGCAGTACATAATTTTCATTGTCAATTCAAAATTCACCCATTAACAAAAGGTCGTATGCATCAATTGATACAGAGACTGGGGAGTCCCCATTTCGGAAAAAGTAAATCAAAATTCACCTGTTCACTAATGCGACTTGTATTTTGTTTGAAACGGGTCTAATGCGACTAGTAGTTAGCACGTGCTTTCATCGTATAGACATGCACTAAGGCTAAAAGAAGAGACACACAAAAAAGAGACACGAGCTCCATGGAACCACATGCAACAATTTTATCAAACTTCAACTAGAAAAGGTTGAATTTATTTTGTCACGATAACTTGATGACTTGTGTTCCAGCATGATCTAGCTAGAAGGTTTTCGTTCACAGTTAGGAATCATATATATGCATACATAGATTTGCATATGGATACATGAATATGATTTTTGGTGATTTTTTAGAACAACCTGTAGCACACCTCCCGTTCAAATTTTAATTAATTTTGATAAATTGGACGAAATCCATTTAAAAGGCGAATATAGCCAAAAGAATTGAAATCTCGAGTATTTCAGTGTACACCTACAATATAAGGTCTAATTTGTTTCGAAATTGGGGTTCTGATAATCAGGCAGTCGGCACCGAAATATGAAGTATATACATGCTTTCACCTTGGAAAGAAGGAAAACTAATTCTAACAAGAAAATTATTTTGGACAATATTGGGGTGGTGGAGAGGGAGGAGGAGACGATGGCAGCGGTGACTAATTATTCTACGTCTCTGTTTACCGGGTGGAGGAGCAGCTCGATCATGTCGCAAACCGTGTTACACCAGAGATGAACAAGCTAGTGCTTGCGGAGTTCACAACGAGGGAGATCAAGGCAGCCCTTGATGGGATTGGGGATCTCAAAGCCCCATGACCGGATGACACTAGTGGCGATTTTGGGATCACCGGCGAGAAAAGCCCACGCCGGTAACTTCACGCCAGTGCTATCTGAGATCACCGGCGAGTACGAGGCCATGCCGGTGATAGTATGAAATCACCGGCGTGGTGAGACCACGCCAGTGACATACTGGGTTCACCGGCGTGTAGGGTCACGTCAGTGATTAATTTTCGCAAATAAAAAAACTGAATTCAATATACTGCAATTAACAAAAAATACATGAAGACAGGAAATTTCACAGAAATAGCAGTGGCTGCGCCACCCAGCAAATATATATGAGTTGAAATCAACAAAGTTCTTATTGTTCATCACTCTAGATAATTAACTTATTCATAACTACTGACATGAGAATCAACATAGTTCTCAAATGTCATCCTCGTCAGAATCAGAACAGGGGCACTCAGGGTGGATGTACATGAAGTAGACCTCTTTGGTACCATGGTCGAGGAAGAAGTTGCACCTCTGACCAGGTTGCATTTCATAGTGCCGAGCAAGTGTTGTCTAAGCAGGGCCACTGAAATACGTCTGGTCCGCCTCGTTGGTGCACTCAACCTTGAACGTCATGGTAGGCACCGTCATCTGGGCCAAGGTGACCTGAAAAGTCCTGTGATCGGCAATGGCAATGCCTACATGCTCCAAGAAGCCACGTCTAGCCTTGCACGAGATATTCTGAGAAAAAACAACAATTAAACATTGGCACATGGAATTGATATGTTTAGCACTATCACAAAAAAGTAGTCTCATAACATGTCGAATGTAAACATACCATTGTAGTTTCGACATCATGTTGCAGAATTACGCTAAACTTTATATTCATGCAGCAAGAATAGCCACAAGCAACACACGGAGTCAACGAATTCATTTGCTGCATATTATACATATAACAGTCAAATCATTAAAAGAGTGGAAAATATAAATTTTACAATGTAAACAATTAGAAATAATCCATGAATTATAATTTAACAAGTTGCAAAATATACATGAACTAGAAATCATGACTCATATAATTAGATTGGACACACAAATTACAGGGATGGTGCAAGTGAGCCAAGTAGGATGCACAAGTAGTATATTCATGCATATCACAAGGCTCACTTGCACCACCCCCAAAATCGTGCCAAAATATTTGAATCGTCGGCATTTACAAAAGACAAAACTACACAAGCATGAGATGTATGAACTAACTACACATTTAAATTAACTAACTAGACATCTAAATCAACCAAAACTACACATCTTAATCATTAAAAAAAATATATACATGTTAATCATCTAAAACTACACATCTAAATTAACTAACTAAACATCTAAATCATCTAAAACTACACATGTTAATCATTTAGAACTACACATCTAAAACTACACATGTAAATCATTTAAAACTACACAATTAATCATCTAAAACTACACATTTTTATCATCTAAAACTACACATCTAAAAATACACATCTAGAAACTCACCGGCGCGGTGGAGGCCGGGACAGAGCGAGGTCGACGTGGGCGGGGACGACGCAGCGTCGACGCGGGCTGGGACGGGGCGAGGTCGACGGAAGCGGCGGAGCGAGGGAGCGAGGTGGACGGAGGCGGCGACGATGCGAGGTGGAGGCGGGGAGCGAGAGGGGAGGTGGCGGCAGCGGGGAGCGAGGTGGACGGAGGCGGCGGCGATGCGATTTGAAGAGAGAGGAGGGTGACGGCGGCACGACGTGGATGCGGGGGACGGCGCGATGCGGGGAGGAGGGCGACGGCGGCACGGGGCGGAGAGGAGGGCGACGGTGGCAGGATGTGGAGAGGAGGGCGACGACGGCGCGGGGCGGAGAGGAGGAAAGGGAAATAGGGTTTGATTTGGGGAGGGGAGAGAGTGAGAGAGTAAATCAACTTTTCTAAGGAGAAAAGGGAAATAGGGCTTGTAAAAAATATGATAATACAAAATCACAAAATTCAAGGGAGTCGATGTTGCATCAATATGAATAAAATATGAATTCACCATGTTTAATAAATTAAGGTACGATACATATATCCGTATTACAAAAAGGTCAGACGATGTTTCATCAATATGATCGATACATGAGTTTGATATTACATACGCAAAAGCTTCTCAGTCGCGATGCTACACCATGAATCATCACTTATTTCTTGATGTTCTTTCTCTTCTTCGTAGTAGACCTTAATCTTATGAAAGGATTGAATTTTTTGGAAGAAGGTAATGTGGTTCTGCTTCGTCTTGTGGTGTATGGCTCATCGAAGTCGTCTTCTTCTTTAGGATCGTTGAATTGGTGAAAATCTTTCTCGGTCTTGACTTCATCAAGCCCAATGATACTCCTTTTGCCTCTCCTCACGACTACACGGCTCGGCCTTGTCGGGTCTTTTATGAAAAAACATTGGGCCACATCCTTAGCAATAACCCAGGGCTCGTTTTCGGCAGTGTTTCCTTTCACATTGCTCTGTGCACCAATGGGTTGCGCTTCGGGTATAGTCATGGTAACGAAACCATGATCTTCATAGTCGATATTCTTTGCCCATCTGACGCGGAACATCGCCACCTTATTCACGTGTTGTAAGTAAACCGTGTGCGCTCGTTCAAAGTCGTCGCATCGGTTTAAATGGCCCACATGCAACGCCTTCTTTAGAGTCGAGTGACCAGCCCCACAGAGCTTGTCAAAGTGCTTATTGATTGGCACAAGCCATAGCAAACAAAGGAATAGCTTGAACACAAGCTTTGATTAGCACTTCTTTCCTGGCCTTGGACAACATTCTCTCTTTCCATCCTTGCATTTTCTTTCACACACGGTGTTTCAAATATTTGAAGACCTTGATTTTTTACTTCCTATCAAATCAGTGCTATGATTTGTAGATATTGGTTGTCCTATATGCAGAAGGAGAACACAATCTATTGGTTGAACTGGAAAACCATGACACGGCCGAAAAAAGATGGGGGGGCTCAGCTATAAGGATCCACATTGTTTCAACATGGCCATGTTGGCAAAAGAAGGGTGGCAAAAGAGCCATGTTTGTTGTGTGCTCGTGTCTTAAAGGCAAAATATTACCCCCATTGCTCGGTTGCCCAACCAAGTAAGGGGATGCCATACACATGGCGGAGTATTCTAAAGGGAATCGAGCTGCTAAAGGAGGGAGCTATAAAACACGTAGGCGGCGACAGGTCTATTGGTTGTTGGATTTTTTTTTTCCAGACGATGCATAAGACATGCATGTCTTCTGTATTAAGATGGAAGGAGATTTTTTTTTTGCGGATGAAGATTACATCAACCGAGCACCTTACAGATAAGCCCAGAAACAAAG
Source organism: Poa pratensis (assembly GCA_947311845.1). NCBI lineage: Eukaryota > Viridiplantae > Streptophyta > Magnoliopsida > Poales > Poaceae > Poa > Poa pratensis. Next base: position 14,349,153 of record CAMZMU010000064.1, read on the forward strand.
AAAAAATACAACTAGGTCCTTCTGAGCTCCGGCGCCTTCTTCGTCGCGTAGCACGTTCCGCCGGCGGAACCCGCCGCCTGAGAATTTTTACAGCCAAGGTTACAAGCAGAGCCTAGATCACAAGCGATCTCGCTCACACTCCACCTCGAAATCTAGATCCTCCCTCGAGGTACTCCACACAATCTCGCAAATTTTCACAAGTCGAAGTCAACTCTAATCTTGCGGATCAACTCATGCGGCATGGTGGCCACCTTGTCGAAGACCCTGCTGTTGCGTTCAGCCACAACGATCTGGCAATCATGATTATCATCGAGTTTATCTCTTTTCTGACAGACCTTGGAACAGCTCCGCTGATCATTGGCCACCACTCCTTGATGCTGGAGTTGGCATCCGGGATAAGATGATGCAAACCATACGGGGACAACATAGAGGATACCAAGAAAGTGGAATAGGCTCCGAATGGAGGATTTCTGGGCTTAATACTATGAACCGACATGCTATTTTTGGGTAATGTCTTCTTATAACCTTTCATAGGAATTCTTAGATAGAATTACTAGGGCTGATTATTGGTGAGCCATTCATAGATCATGCAGTTTAACTGGTATGACATCTGGAACAGCCATTGCCCTCATTATGTAAAGGATTTTCTGTGGCGAATCGCACACAACAATTTACCTATCTACTGGAACTGGAAGGTGACCTTTGTTGCCCGGTCTGCAGACGAAGATGGTGCGGTGGAAGGCTCCTGAATGAGATTTTCTAAAGATTAACACTGATAGTTGTTTTAACCAAAATACTGGCAGTGGAGATTGGGGCTTTGTGGTCAGAGACTCGACGTGAGAGGTGTTGGTGTGGCAGATGGGTGTTTAGACTACATCCAAGAATCCAAGATGCTTTTCAAGCGGAGCCTGTAGCATATCTCTGGAGTCGGTTCGGGAATGGGGTATATCAAGAATTCAGCCCGAGTCTGACTCGCAACTGCTGGTTTTGGTGCTTAACAAAAACGACAACGATCCCAGAGCATGCGGCGTAGTGATGAAGGAGATAAAGGAGTCTTTGTTGCTGAACTTTATATGTTGTGGTATTAGTTTTCGTCCTCGAGTTTGTAATTCTGGGGCGGACGCTCTCGGCGCATTCGGTGCTAAGCTCAGGGATGTACCCCAACCTGTACGGACGGGTTATGCTCCTTGGTTAGTGACTTAGTGTATGTAGCCAGCAACATCGATCTCGCTGTGCCTGTTGAGTAATGGAGTTCGTTTCTAGTTTCAAAACTCACAGAAGTAAGAAGCAACGTGTTGGCTAAAGCCTTGAAGTACATACACGATCACCTAGAAAAGATAGAACAAACGCCCACGCAGAGAAATCCGACATGATCCGCAATGCTTGCGCCATCCCACAAGGCCGGATCGTGGCGACTAACTCAACGCCTACAGCGGAAATAACAGGAATCGGAAAATGACAAGGACGTGAAGTAGCACGTCTCAGGCCTGTACAAGTGTATCGAGCTAGTTCTGTCAGCTAACACACCTGCACTTTTATTCCTAACTGAAGACTGAAAAATAGAGAACTCAACAGATCAGAACAGAGACACCAAACATGATCAACTCTTACACAATGCACTGACACATGTGAAATAAAAAGAAACGGACTCACAGAAGTCAAAAAAGAACGCACTAACGGAAAGCGCATGCATGTTGGATACAAACACATGACAAACACGCAACATGCATCAACTGTGCTGATCCGTTAGTTGCACCTGGGGCTCTTCGCGAAGGTGCTGCTCGGGAACGACTGCGTGTAGGTTTGACCGAGCAGGATCTTGAGCTTGTCGCCAACGAGATCAACCTTGTTGAATCCTAGCCACAACTTGTAAGGCCCCTGCATCCTCACGCCGTACATTTGGGATATGGATCCGGACTGGATGACCCCGCCGAAGTTGCTCCCATATCGAACCTTGTACTGATCACCGGCGATGGTGACCAAGAAGTTGCATTCACCCGGGAGGGTTACCTGCATAGTGCCATCGAGGAGGACGTACGACTTCACACCGAGCGGGAAGAGGCCGCGTGGCAGCCTGTTTTGCTCTAGGACGTCGTACGCCGTCGCCGGGGTAGCATCTATCGTGGAGTTGCTAGAGGAGGCAGTGTGGAAGATGGAAGCCATGAGGACAACGAGGACAAGGTGTTGCTTGGTCATGGCTTGTTTACAAAAATGTGAGCTAGCTGGGAGTCTGCAACTGTGGATGAAAGCGAAGCCTATATATAGGCACCCTAGCTAGAGAATCAAATCTCTTAACTGCATGTATTTGGCCTTAAGTAAGGATGTGTTTTGTTTTTGGATGGGGTGGAATGTAATGGAACCATTCCACCCCTGAGCACGATTCCAGCGTTTGGTTTTGTGATGGAATAGAATGGAGTCGTTCCACCGAACGGAATATTCGTAGCAGATGCGGAATGCCCAGGTTCGACCAAATCGACCGAACGAGGTGGAACCGAGGCTAATCGTCACCTCCCGATGGAAAAAAAGACACAACCCTCACCCCACCACTCCCGAACCCTACGCTATCCATTCGTTCCCCCACGCTCAGCTCAACCACCGCCACCACCATCCGCGCGGGCGCCGCCACCATCATCCACGCCGGCGCCGCCACATCCAACACTCACGCACGCGCACACGCACACGCACACGCACACGCACGGTAGCGTCGGCGGCGGAGGTAGCGGACGGCGCGGCGACGGGATATCTCGGGCGGAGGTAGCGGAGGCGGCGGTGGGGCCCGGCCGGAGCAGAGGCGGGGCAGAGGCGGAGCAAGGCCGGAGCAGAGGCGGGGCAGAGGGGGAGCAAGGCCGGAGCAAGTTTGAAGGGGTTGCGGCGGCGACCAAGCAGGAGCAGGCGTCGGCGACCGAGCAGAACCTGGCGTCGGTGGAAGGTATGGATACGATTCGATCCAGTCCTCTACTGCTATCCCGTCCCTCCTATTTCAACCGATCTATGCTGCTGTTCGATCTATGGTGATGTTCGATGGTGCTATGGTGTTGTTCCAGTCCTCTACTGCTATCCCAAAAAATCTCTATTTTGGAATCAAATCCATGAAATTTTGTTAGCAATATATGCCGATCTATGGTGCTGTTCGAATTTTAGATATGATTGCTGGATGAAATCACATGTCTCTTGTTTGTTACCATGTAAATTTGAGCATCCATGCAACAGGGACAGGTTCTACAGGGTGCAGAGAACTGCTGTGGTTAAAGGCAATCAAAATTCTGAAAGTTCAGTCCAAATGCATTGTAGGTTGGAGAAAATTGCAAGTCTGAGGCAATTCCGGATTCAATTATAGAGTTAATTGTGGGTTCTGATATACTGTACTTTTTTCATCTTGCTTGAGTATTTTACTTGGGGTGGCTAGGAGAACAGAGCTCAGTTCTTTCTTGGGCGAGATGTTTTCTGTTTTCAGATGTACCTAGATCTGTAAGGCTTTTTTTTGCAACCAAGAACAATGGTTTCTGGTGCGTCTTTTATCCTGGAAGTGATTGCTAGCAGTTCAGTAGTAGTATTTGTAGGAAATCCAGGGTTTTTGGAGCTAATTAAATTGTTTGTAAATTGTTTGTGTGCATTGTAGATGGGCAAGAGCATGGATAAAAGGAAAAGGATGATTAGGGGAGCTGCTGTTTTTGTTGTTTGGGCTGCGATTGTTGACTTGTTGTAGCTGTTCGGGTATTAAAAAGGAAGAGAAGACCACGTATATCCTATGGGCCAATGTATGAAAGAGATTGGATGAGAATTGAGTATCTCAATAGTAAAATTTGGCAATCAAATGTGACGTGTACAAACATGTTACGGTTTAACAGAGCTTCTTTCTTTAGGCTGTGTGAGATATTGAGAGAACGCAAGGTGCTAGAAAATAGTGTCCATTTGTGTGTGGAGCAGTAATTGGCAATGTTTTTGCATACCATTGGGCATAATCTTCGGAATAGAGTTGTTGCAACAAATTTTGATAGATCATTCTATACAATTAGCATATATTTTAGGGAAGTCCTTCACGCCATTGGTGAGCTACGTAATGAGTATATTAAGCCACCTTCATCGGAGACCCCAGACAAGATAGCAGGAAACCATCGGTTTGACCCATATTTTAAGGTATATGCGAAAACTATTACTTAGCTATGTAGGACTGTATTGACCCATAGTATTGACAAATTTTTCACTATATAGGATTGTATTGGAGCTATCGATGGTACACATGTGCGAGCATCTGTTGTTAAAGATGTGGAAGCTTCCTTTCGTGGTAGGAAGCCTTTTCCTACTCAAAATGTGATGGCAGCGGTAGATTTTGACCTCCGGTTCACATATGTGTTGGCTGGGTGGGAGGGGACAGCACACGATGCACTCGTTTTAGTTGATGCATTAGTGCGAGAGAGAGGCCTACAAGTACCACAAGGTAACAAATTGCCTTAGATATGATTGTCCATATATTGTCCAAAAAAATGTCACCAATTTGTGGCTTTTCTTTATAGGCAAATACTACCTAGTTGATGCTGGATATGGAGCCAAGCCCGGTTTCATCCCACCTTTCCGTAATGTGAGATACCATTTGAACGAGTGGGGCAACAATCCCGTCCAAAACGCGGAAGAACTTTTCAACCTTAGGCACTCGTCTCTACGTATAGGGGTAGAGCGAGCTTTTGGATCCCTCAAGAGGAGATTCAAGATTCTAGATGATGCTAAACCGTTCTTTCCCTTTCCAGTACAAGTTGACATTGTTGTAGCTTGTTGTATCCTTCATAATTATGCACTATCCCAAGGAATTGATGAGTTCATCATACCGGAGGTAACTTGGACCACCCAACCAATCCGGTCAGAATCGCAACAAGCAAGAGACCATAGGGCCACGGTTGACCGTCGGCAGACCCGGGCCCACAGTTGTGCGGACTGTGCCGGCAGCACAGGGCCCCAAATTTTGGGGGGCCCCAAAATTTGAATTTTCAGTACTCATATATAAATAGAAACCTTTATATCTAGTAACGTGAAAGATGCAGTGTTGTAGTGGTCAAAGCAGAATCAAACTTCCATTAGATAGATGGTTCGAATCCTCAATCCCTCCAATTATGTTTGTCGAGTTTGGCCACACCTAAAGACTTCAGGTAAAGGGTTCGATTCCTTGCTGCATATTAGTGTTTTATGATTTTTGTGCATTATTTCAACCGCAAAAAATAAAAACTGAGTTTAGCCACACGTACAGTAATGGGTTCTAATCCACCTTGCCACATATTAGTTTTGTCAATTGTTTTAACAACGGGGGGGAAATGTTTTTAGCCACACGTAGACTATTTCGATCTCTAAGGGGGAAATCGATGCACTAACCTTCGCAGGCTAAAGTGATGCCTTTTGTTTTTTGAGAGAGAACACGTGATGCTTGCGGGCTATACCACACAGTGACTAGGCGTATACATTTCTATTTGAGCTACTAATAAATATTTAATACAAAATTTATCCATATTTACAATATTTTTCAAAGAGGAACGAAATTAACAGTTAAGATCGATGCAGAAAATCGTACGAGAGACCAACTTGTCGATCGACAACAAGCGTCGAGCTCCAGTTCGTGTTTTGTTTCTTCCTGACTTTCTCTACCCTTGCGATCGGCCGATCACCCACCCAACTTGCCGATCGATCAAGCTAGCGACATGAGAAAACCGACAAAAGTGTCGAGCTCCAGTTCATGTTATGTTCCTTCCTAACTTTCTCTACGCTTGCGAATCCGTCGATCACCCACCCCCAATCCCGATCGGCACTTTGGTAGGGATTGGTCGTCGAATTTTTACAAAGAGGAAATAGGTCCCATTTTATAATTTGGCACAGGACCCCAGATTTCCCCGGCCCGGCCCTGACCGTCGGCAACAAATTGCTAACCAAATGTGGGCTGATAGGCAGGTCATGTATGGTCATTGAGTGTGTCAAAACAATGTATTTGAAGTGTTATCCATTTTATGTATTGAAACCATGTATTTGTGATGTTCCAATCCATATTTGTGCACCTATTTCATTGCTGGACAGAAGGTACCATCTTATGTATTGAAAGTTTGTGTTTTTCATGATCTTACTCATATTTGTGCAACAATTTCATGGCTGGACAGAATGTACCATCTTATGTATGTATTTGTGAAGTTCCAAATCATATTTGTGCAACAATTTCATGGCTGCACATAATTGTCCATTTTATATATGTATTTGTGAAGTTCCAAATCATATTTGTGCAACAACTTCATTGCTGCACATAATTGTCCATTTTATGTATGTATTTGTGAAGTTCCAACTAATATTTTTGCAACTATTTCATGGCTGGACAGAAAATGAACAATGTTGAAAGCACCGGTGCAAGTGGGAGCAACACCAAGGTTGCAAGTGGGAGCACCACCAAAGGGGTGGTTCACTGGACCAATGGTATGTCCACCATGATGCTTGGTTTTTTGGCCGACCTTGTGGCTAGTGGTAAAAGAACTTCCACTGGTTTCAAGGTGTGCCATCATAACCAATGTGTTCAGGTGCTGAATGAGCACTACAAGCTATCATTGACTCATGAACAGTGTAGCAACCATCTCAAAAAGTGGAGAAAGATTTGGGGCAGGCTAATCCAATTGAAAAATCTGAGTGGAGCTCTATGAGATGAGGATACTTGCACTATTAGCCTCAGCAATGAACACTATACAGGGCATTGCAACGTAAGTTTTTGGGTACTTATGCTATTTACTGACATGAATTTATGTTTACTTTATGCTACTCACTTTCACATCTTTTTGTAGAACAACAAATCTGATATACCATTGCTGAATACCCCAATTGAACACTACCGTGCAATGGAAACAATCTTTGGGTCCAGTGTAGCAACCGGGAAGTTTGCCAAGTCTGGGAATGACCCCTTGTCTATTGACATTGAAGATGATGGTGAGGTGAACACGTCGCCAAACGTAGGCGAGTCCGCTGCCAAAGCTCCACCGAAGAAGAAGGCCAAGCTTGTGCACTTGGAAGATGATCCATTAGTCACCACTCTCAAGGATGGGTTCAAGATGATGGCTGAAGCTCTTGTGAAGTCCGGTGGAGATGATGATGATATACCCGATGGCTTGTTTGATGCTTTGAAAGAACTCAACGGATTTGATGATGAGCACATAGCTCATTATTATGCTCATCTTGTTGACAGTCCAAAGATTGCATAAGCTTTTATGACGCTTAGCAAGCAAAACAAGTTGGTTTGGGTAGGTAGGTACATGGAGAAGGTCTTTGGAGTGATCTATAATCTGAATTGAAGTGATGGTATGAACTTCAATTATCTGTAGCTCTATTTGGTACCTACTATGATATATGGACTGTAATGAAGCTGCAGTATGCTTTTGTATGCCATGACCTATACATGGTTGAATGAACTGTAATGACTTTGAACTATTTGCAATGAATTTGGACTATTTCGATGACTTATGGTTGGAAATCTATATTCTGTTATTCAGATATACTCTTTTGGACTGTGAATATATATCTGTCTGTTTATTGCTGCAAATACAAAGAAGGTGCTGCCAATTTTTTTGATTTATTATGTCAGTACAAAGAAACACATGAGCTGGTAACCTCACCATTCCTATGCAATAGGTGACTGGAAGCTAATTCTAGCAATTCTGTTCTCAAAACCAAACACATGGATGGAACGAGGTGGAACCATTCCATGACAGTTTTGTGCCAAACACAAACACTGGAATGGAACCATTACATTATGGAGGAATGGAATGGTTCCATTACATTCTACCTCATCCAAAAACAAAACACATCCTTAAAGGAGGAGGGGGAAGGTCATCTCCCTTGGCTAGGCCATGTGGGACTAAACCCCACATGGCCATCTGCCGGCCAAGGAGGCAGCCGGCCACCTAGGTGGGCCCCATTCGGCCCACCTAGGGCGGCTGACCCTCCTCTCCCTTTTTTTCCTTTTTTCCTTTTTGGGATTTCCCCCTAATGGCCCTCCGCACAAACGTTGTTTAATGCCTTTTAAAATTCGAATTTAATTATATAAAAAATATATATAATCATTAATAACACTTATTAATATTAAATATATATTATTTAATTCATTCGGGCTCCGAAACATATTTCGTTGCCTCCGATCAACATCGGACAAGTCCTAGAACACTTCGGAGTTCCTGGTTTCTTTTCTCTCTAAATTCAATCTAATCGTAACCCACCCTTAAGTGTGTTACCCCACGGTTCTGGATCACTCCAGATATGATCGAGACATGCTCTCCGATCAATGACTAACAGCGGGATCTGGATACCCATGATAGCTCCTGTGCGTCCACGAATGTCTTTTATCGCTTGAACCTTTAGACGTTCAGTCTCATCCTCTTGCCTAGCGATACTTAGATTGTCCGAGTGTCGTTCTCCGGTATCACGATGATTACCGAGCATGACCTCGCCATAGACTAATCTATCTTTACTCGTCTGTGATATTACATCCCCGTGACCTAGTCACATGCTTGCAAGCTCATTGATGTAATCTCGCCGAGTGGGCCCATAGTATCTATCCTGCTATGTGGATTGGCAATTCCCGCTCTTGATCACTCGCTTCTACTGCTTCCTTCCGATACCCGAAAGTGTCACCTTTATTGTCACGCTATATAACTCATGTCGTTTGATGCGATCAGCCATATCTTTCAGAAGCAGAGATTTGATATGATCTCACGGTCGAAGGTATGAACACTACGTTTCTATATTTTGGGTATGTCCATCAAATCATTCACCTAATGATATGACTCCGTTGTTAACCGACGCCATTGTCCATGATCAGGAAACTTTGACCATCTGTTACCCAACGAACTAGTTAATTAGAGGCTACTAGGGACCTGAATGTTTACATACCTGTATTAATGTTTCCGCGTAATACAGTTATAGCATGGTATTAAAACGTATTATGAACAATTGAGATATGACAAATAAAATCACTTTATTAATTGCCTCTAGGGCATAACTACAACAGTTGGCACCTTGCTAAAACAAACTTACAGGAAACGATTTCTTGTTGCCAATAATTACATATCCATAGAATACGCCGTGATGTGCGTATACTATTATTAAAGGATCATAATTAATTAATCGAGCCATGTACTAAGGAAACAATGCAGAATGAATCAACAAAATTGATACTCCAAGAGTCGGTCATGCCTCTATATAAATGGCAGCATAAAGATGCAACCAAGCGCTTGTTTGGTAGCTAGAGCTGAGAGTGTTGAGCTAGCTCACTTGGGTTCGAGTCGTACGTGGAGCGCTCGTACTAAACGGGGTACTATTCATGATGAAAAATTGTCCGGAGAGGTCTCATCTATCTAACAACGTATAGGCAAGAGAGTGATCCTTCCCTCGTCGGTCAACGTTTTTTAGGATGCAACTAAGCACTACAGCCACAACCAAAAGGAAAATAGTAGAAGCAAATAGTGAACAATTTCTTCATGGCTCTCGTCCAGAGCAATGCAAAGGTTCTTTGCTTGATGGCTCTTTTGATAATCTCAACATCATTTTGTCGAGCCAAGCATTAGGGAGGAACATAGGTAATGGTTCTATCCTTTATTATGGTGTAGTACGATATAAATCACTTATAAATTATAGAGAAATATACTTAATTTACATGCCATAGTGGTTGTTGATTGATGTGCTTGGCACTAGAAAACAGCATTGTTAAGGAGACCATCACAAACACTAGCACCCGATGGCATTTTTTAATAGGAGACTCCACATGAGCACCCGCGGAGTCCAAGGCTCGAACTCGGGTGTGCAGCGTGTGCATTCGCACCGCTCGCCACCAGTCTACGACCCGTTCTAGAAAACAACATTGTTATTCATTGCATGATAACTTTAAATATGGCAATGACATACAAATGGCACCGTTGTTTTGCCTGTTATTTGCACAATACATGGTTTTCACAGATATCAATCTTAGTACTTACGAACTCCCATAAGTTCATATGGTACATTCTATGTTTACTTCCATAGGTATGGAATCCAACACTTTCCATAGGGGTATGGAATCCAACACTGGCACCGAGTTGTGCCGCAAATCCTACATTCTCCACTACGAACCTGAAGATTGTAAACGTGCTTGCCTGACAGATAGTCAGAGTGCTAGGCACTGCCATCCGGATGATAATGGTTGTTATTGCGATAAATGACACTCTTCAGTTTGCTGAAATTTGACCAAGAATAAAGTTAGGAAACAAAGCTTCCTTTGAGAGCATAAAGAGTTGTATTCGGTTCCTTTGATAAGTTTTTATTAATGGATATATGTGGCTCATGACCCCAAAATTTTCTTATGCCAAAGTACTAAAAGACTTGTAACAATGTTGAGGAATTATTACTCACTATATTAAGGCGTGCAGATTTCTCGCGCTGAGAGCGCTCCAAGCACTGTTCTGTGAACAGTGCGGTACTGTTGTACACTGTTCACATAACAGTGCACACGTCCTTTTGCAAAAAAAGTCCCTGTATTTCCCCAAAAATATGGAACGGTCCTCTGGTCCAATTGAACAATTTTTCCCACAACGCTTCCTTCCAGTACAGTCCTTGCACTTTTCAAAAAATGTGACTCGGTCCTCCGGGCGCCGCTTTCTTACCGTAAAATCCTCGCACTTTTCAAAAAATGTGACTCGGTCCTACGGGCGCCGCTTTCTTGCAGTAAAGTCCTCACACTTTCCAAAAAATGTGATTTCGTCCTCCGGAATAAAACATTTTTTTACAGAAGTCCTTTGTTTAAACAATTTCCAGAAAATGATTAATGTTGTAAAATCAACAACTTTAAATCTTTCCATCAGAAAAATATGAATAACACACCAAAATGCTCAGAACAATAAATGCTAACTATTTATGGCAAAATACAAACATATTTGAACATTTTGATTTGCTAACTTGTGGAGAACACTGTTGCAAAAAAAAACGACAATTGGCAAAATACAAACATATTTGAACATTTTGATTTGCTAACTTGTGGAGAACACTGTTGCAAAAAAAAAAAAACACCGACAATCGAACGGACATTTTTGTTTCAATCCGCCGCGACTATTCCCTAAGATCTTCTCGACTCCATACGAGCATGCGAAATGAAACCTTCGTAGCCAAATCCAGTCATCTTCAGCCGCAACGGCCATCATCCCCGTCACTTGGAAATCGCAGCAATGAAGATAAGTCAACAACTTCCACTAGCTGCGACGATTAGATGCACTTCGTATTTTGTTCTTCTCGGTACGATTTGCATCCTATTTTCCTAAATGTATTCCTCCACGGTAAATTCAACGTGAATTGACCGACTTCCTCGATGGTAATTTCCAGAATAGTATTTTCAACCTCGGCACTTTAGCAAAGCAGTTATCCCAAAGTGTGTAGTGTGCCCGCGCTACTCTCTATGGTACATTTAACGTGAATTAATTCAAATGCCAGTATTTTCCAACAATATCCAAACAATGACTTTCGGCGAATCCTCAGGTGGTAAGTTTTGTCGGTTATTTTCCAGCAATCTCCACTTGATGAATAAACTGGGAGAATGGTATTTCCCAATGGTACGCAAATAACGATCTTTGATAGATGAATTAAGTCGAATAGCGGTATTTTCCGTCGGTACCTAAACAACGGTCTTTGGAAGATGAATTAATCTGAATAACTGTATTTTCCAACGATGCCCAAAATAGGGATTTTCGACGTATGATTTAACTCGAATGTCAGTATTTTCGAACGGTACGGTACCTAAACGACTTTAAAGTTATCCGTCGAAAAAAATGTGACTTAATTGTGCGAAGCACCATTTGTTTTACTGAAAATATATGACGTTTACATTTAGTGTTAACCCAATTTATTCCCATATATGATCATTTTATCTTTTTCATTATTATAACATCCATGTGTATAGTAAAAAATACATTCTACATCCACATCACAGTTCCAATAGTCTTCTAACGAATCACCGATTAACAGAATATCTCGGCCACACCGGCACACTACCAGCAGGAACAACTCTGGGAATGAGCTGAAAAATTTCAGGTTTTAGTCTCATGCATATGGATTTAATTTTTCTCCTTTAACTTGCCAGGCTGTAACACTGACTGTAAATTTGAACATGTAACTAATATGCATGGGCTATTTTGCTAATATATTGACTTTTAACAAATTAATGTAATATACTCCCTCCTTAAAAATGTATAAGACGTTATGTGAAGGTAGTTTTGCCTATCTAAATGTCTTATAAAACAATAAGTAAATTTATGTGAGTCGCAGTTCTAAGTTTTCTATTTTCAAATTTACTTATCCATGCAAGTGCCATAATTTTAGAAAATTCATGTATTCTCAGGTATTCTTCAAAAAGCTTAAATATTAAATGCACGTGTATACAGTTTGTTCCTTATAAACATTAAATCATATCACCGCGGTTGTTTCATAAAAAGTTATATCCCTACTGCAGTAATCTCACACAGTATGAGTTCTTTTTTGAAGGAAAACTTAGATGACTGAGTACCTTAAATCCCGAATCTGAAAAATATGTTCAACCTATCGAAATATTCATAAATATTATCCTATATAATGATGTTCACTTCAATGCCCTGTTTTTAGAATTTCAAATAGTTTCCGAAATTAGAAAAAAAATTTGAGTTAGACTTCCAATTAAAATATAATAAATGTTCAGTATACCAAATTGTTGCGGCAAAATCGATATGAATTAACAGTATATTCAAAAAATCACAATAATCTCAAAACCAATATAGATTTAACAAAGTTGGACCACATATCCATTGTGTACAAAAGTGAAACTAAGAAATTTTCAAATTTAAGAAATTTTCAAACTTTTCACATAAACTAAGAAATGTTCATTTCGTTGAAGATTTGTTGGATTAGTTTTCCAAATAATTTTTCTTCCCACAAAATATTCAACAATTTTTATAAGTTTAAAATAGTTTCCATACAAGATTTGTTGGAGATTTTTCCAATAAATATTTTCCCAAAGAAAATATTCAACAACACGAAAATTAAAAATGTCGCTACTCTTTCTTACTAAGGGCTCGAACTCGTTTCGATTTGTTTCGGAGGGTTTATATACGTTCTCACCGTTCGGTCGGATAGCTATCCCCGGTCCAGTCGGAAGCCCAATCTCGAGCCTTCCCCGGTCGTTCCACGCGTAGACCACCAAGGTCAGCTGCCCTATCGCCGGCGGCCATGTCGGCGCGGGACCGGGAGACGGTGGAGGCGCTCGCGCGCGTGGCCGCCGCGCTGGACGGCGCGGTGCTCGGCCTCGGCACGGCTGCGCTCGCCGTCGCGTCCCTCGCCAAGTACCTCGCCGCCTCCGGGGCGCTCCGCCGCATCGCCGAGGCGCCGGCGGTCGCGATCCCGGACCTCCGCTACTCCCTCCTCACGGGGCTCGGCGACGGCGAGTCGCGCCTCGCCGTGGTCAGGGGCATCGTCCGCTCCCCGCTCGGGGGCACCTTCCTCATCCCTCCGGGTTCGCGCGAGCACTGTGTCGTCGCCAAGCACACCCAGACGGTCAGTTCCAGATTCATCTCCTGTATTGTATCACACTCCCTAAGAGCGAGCGCTACGGGCTATTTGGCTGCTGCTTGGGTAGGGAGTTTACTTTCGATCTTAAACCCTCAAGAATTGGGGGCGCAATGACGTTTCTCTTGGCGGTGAGATCATACAAGAACGCTTTAATGTTCCGATTAAGCACAAGATTTAGGCAAATTTGGGCATTGGGGCGTATGTGAAACTTGTCTTTAGTTTTGAAGTGATGCTGTGCCGATACAGGCATGAAATTGTTCAAGATATCTTGCAGAATTTCTGTACTTTCTAGTATTCTTGGATTAGGTATGGATACGTTTCCTTGTATTTCTAGTAGTTGGAAGGAAAATTGTATCAGCTTCTGTCTGTGGTTTCTTTCTCAAGAAGATAGCTTCTGGCCAGGTTATCCTTGCGTCCAAATTTCTGAGGTTTGAACTGTGTTCTGAAATCTTAACACTTTCATTGTCAGTTATTAATATTTGTGGAATAGGTGGAACTTCTTCTGCATTTGGAATTATATGATTAACTTCGTACCTCTAGCTAATTAGGATAGCATCAGCCAGCAGTAGTAAGAGGTCTTCAAGCTCCAAACCCAGATTCTGTGACCCTGTTATACTTTCATGTGTTTTTAGGCCCTCATGAGAGCTTCATTATAAAATCTTAGGAAACATGGCATGTAATGTGGTGTGATTGAGCCAATTTTGAGTTTTGATGGTAGCAAGTGATTAGAATGTATTCTAATGTTGTAGTCATAGGATAACAGGAAATTGTTCTAGAGTCTGAAATGAACATAGGAAAATACAACAGCAAACCGGTTGTGACAACGGAGAATCCTGGGTCGTGAAATTTGTAAAATTTCGTGCTTTGCTTAGAAGCAGTACCATCCAATAGGATTTTGTGCTGAATTTCTTCTGGGTCTTTGTATAACATTGTCTCTGAATGAAGCGGTGGCTTCCCCAGTTGCTGATTGCAAATTCTAGAATGTCCCATTGCCTTAGACTATTTGTGTAAAGTTTCTTATGGATACATTTCGTTTGTTATTCACACAAGCCCTTTTTAGGATCACCATGGTTTCAAGTTACTGCTGGAGTGAATTTTTTCATCCCTCCCACCCCCACTCGTTTTTTTTTCTTGGTATCACGATATATTTCTATGACTAAGAAGGAAAGCACTTCTGTACCCCCAAACTTTGCATATGGTTTTCCATTGCTCTTTTAACACACCGTTGTTTACCTATTATTCTTTCCTTGCAGAGATGTCTAACTTGTATGTGCTTTTATACTTATGTAGTGCTTGTTCGGCGAATGGAGAGGCATCTTTGGATGGACCTTTGATCTCCATGCTCTCTTTTTTAAATCACTGAAAGAGCAAATAATAACATCATTCAGATCGGTATGCTATCTACACTTGATAGTTGATACATTGCTGTTTTCACAATCATTTTAACTCAAACTACACTTTTCCTTTTGAAGGTTCCGTTTGTTCTTGTGGATCCTAATAAATCAACAGGAATGGTACATGTGAAGTTAGATGGGACAGTTCAGCAACCATTACCTCTTACAACAGTGTATCATAAGCTCATCCCAGTCGAACAAAATTCTTACACATTATTTCAGACTATTGTTGGCAATGGCTATCCGGTAAGTTCTTGTGTTTGTATGCCGAAACAAATAGGAAAACTATCTTGCAGATTTCTTTCTATAGCTATTTTCTTCTTTATAACGCAGATTGCGTTATTGGACGAGGAAAAGATTCTTCCTATTGGAAAGGAAATTACAGCAATAGGATTATGTCGAGTAAATAATCGAGATGTTGAGATCACCTCATGCCCAGAGTTACCATTTTTCCTGTAAGGATATTTTAACCATATTTTTTTCATATTCTTCTTACTGATATCAACCACCAGAATTCTAGAGCATCAATATTTTTATTATGCACCTATTATGGTATCCTTTTGCTGCAGTTCCATAGCTTTCTGTAACGCTTTGCCTTGAATCAGGTCTGATCTGACCAAGGGTGAGATGGAAGCCGAGATGTCTTCACGTGCTCGAGCGTTCTTCTGGATTACTGTTGCTCTTGGAACCGTGTCAGTTGGCTTACTAGGCCATGCCATTTACAGGTACCTTTTGTATCTCATGTGGATGAGTTTTTCTTTTCTTGACCTATGAAATGTGGTTTTCACCATTGCTGAAGATTGGTTTACTGATCTTCTATTGTTTGGTTTACTTCACGTTAGCCGGCTATGGTTCCTTTTGAGCTATGTTGTGTTTTCTTTTTCTTGTATAGTCCTGTTTGTTGCAGGCAATTTGATGTTTGTAATGCTGCAGGTTCTGGGAGAGAGTAAAACGGCGCAGAGAAGCAAGAGAAGCTCAAGAAAGGTTTCACCAGGGTGACAATGAAGATGATACTGTGGAAAATGGCAGTGATGACGACGATCCTGGTGAAATGGGAGATGGACAATTATGTGTGATATGCTTAAGAAAAAGAAGGAAGGCAGCCTTTGTTCCCTGTGGTCATCTCGTCTGCTGCTGCAACTGCGCGAAAAGGGTCGAACTCATGGATGAAGCATTGTGCCCTGTGTGCAGGCAAGACATCCAATACATGCTTAGGGTTTATGACTCTTGAGGTAATTGAATAACTCTATTCTTCTGGAAGGCCCATGAACTCGCTTTCGTTTTCCTGATTATAGCTGTGGCATGTAAGCATGTTATTTGAACTCATGACACTGAGAACTGAACTTTTACTCCTGATTGACCTTACATAGATGGATGTTGAGCCTCTAAGAAATACTTTGGTTATTTGATCTTAATAATTTGTTTCCTTCTTTTTTTGCAAATATTAATTTGTTTCCTTCAACTGGCAGAAAATTGTCTGACATCCGAATAGCTATTTGCTTATGCACGACATATACTGCCATTCATTTTAAATGGATTTCACTTAAGTTTACACTGTAAGTGTGGAATGAAATTTGACTTTTAAATCTTATGGCAGGTTCCTTGCTGACAGGAGGGCCCAAGCACTGGCAAGTGGCGAGTCTACAGCTGTCCCTTTGATCCTGAACGGCCCCAACTGTCCATGCTTCTTTTCCGCGTGCACTTTGTTCTTACTTTCTAGTCTAGGTTAGTACTAGCCCTATAAGTCTGTGAATATAGGAATGCGCTAACCCTCAGAAACTGACTCGTCTTTGACGAACTCGCTGGAGTTCTGCATAGTTTGCATGGGATTATTGTATCCTAGCTGACCTGATCAACTTTAGCTTAGAAGTGACATGTTTTTTTGTTGGTATTTTTTTTGAGAGTATGCAGTTGCGTACCTTATTTTTATAGAAGGTAGAAAAGATTACAAGAACTGTTCGAGCCGTATGAACGACATGAGACAGTAGCACCCTAGAAACGCACTCCAGACACGAGACAGTCCTATCTCTGACATGGTGTTACATGGATGTGTACATGGCATGCTCCCCTTGCAAGTAATACCTCTGCCCGGCAATATAAGATGTTTTGGCAAGTTAAAAAAAAGCTTGTCAAAACGTCTTATATTACGAGACAGAGGTAGTAATTATTTTCTTCTTGCGACATTCAGAACTTCCAGGTACCACTTTGTAGGCAGCAAAATATGAGCATGTTCCTGGACGGATGCAAATTGCGCAATGCTCTTTTGTTTGTCATGGTTGCTCCAGGACCAGAACTGTTTCTCGATGAGAGCAATGCCACACTAGAGTGGTTGCACGATGTTGGAGCTTTTTTTGTCAGGTTCGCAACTTCGCATGCTCTAGTTGGAGCTGACAGAGCTATGGCCTGAGAGGAACCAGAGCAAGGCGCACGGTGGCTATAGCGCAACAGTGCCCCCCGCTCCGCTGCCGTTGCAACGGTTATCTCTCCAGCCCAGTGTTTAAAACCTCTCCCCAGATAGCACGAACCACGGACGCCTCTCGCTAGGAAAGGCAGCTGACAGCTCAGGGTGCAATGGCGTCCGACGCCGGCAAATCCAGCTCTTGCTGCTCCTTCCCCAACTTTCTCGTGTTGGTCCTCAACCTCTCCCTCCTCGCCCTTGCCGCCGCCGCGCTCGGCCCGGTGCTCCTCCTCCGGCCCCGCCCGACGCCCTTGGGCTGGGTGCTCGTCTCCGTGCACGCCACCACGCTGCTCTCCGCGCTCGTGTCCCTCTACGCCCAGCTCACACGACGCTGCCTCCCGGCGCACGCGGCGCTCGCAATGGCCGCGCTCTGCGGCCACGCGCTCGCGTCCTACGCCCTGGTCCTCCGCCACGACCGCAGCCTCGCGCTCCTCGGGTCGGCGAGGGACCGCAGGGAGCAGGTGGCGCTGCTGTTCCTGGAGGAGTCGCTGCTGCTCGGCATGTTCCTGGTTCAGGCCGTCGCGCTGGGGGCGGCCTGCGCTGTGGGCCGGCGGTGGGCGAGGGAGCACGAGGCGGCCGCGGCGAGGAAGCTGATGACGCGTGGGCAGGCGGTTGACGAAAAGGTGGCGACGAGGAGCGAAGGCGCCGGCGGCGGCAAGAAGGTGCGCTGGGGAAACACCGACGACTGCTGAAGCCAAGATGGAAAGGAAAGGGCTCATTGATAATCACCTGCGTGTTGCTGATCTATGTGACACGAGCTAACCCTTTGTGCTTGTATTATCATTGCAGAATTTATTCATTTTCGAAAAGGGGAAAACTCCGGCCTTTCTGCATCTATTGATGCTCACCCTTTGTGCTTCTATTATCATTGCATAAATACAAGTATCGTTTACAATATTACCTAAGAGAAACATTATGCGCATACGTATTACTGCGACTCAACAAAACCTTAATTTACAACATCGAGATGCATGCTTCATTGATTTGTTGTTACTTGGTGGTGAATGCAAAAGAGAGAAATATTGGATGACTAGTCTGCCTCAAACCTGAATGAATCTCTGCCATTTATACCTCTAGGCAATTTTTGGGACCCTCTCCACTAGTATGGTGACTGGTCTATGATCCGAGTGTCTTTGGCCTAGTCTGCCTCTCGCTCCCGTGCCGCTCGAGGGCGGCACCGGGGCGCCCCAACCCTAGCCGCCAGCCCACCTCCCCTCTCGCCGGCCTCGTCGCCGCTGCTGCCGCCGGTTACGCCGCGGTGGCGGCGGCCCCCTTCCTCCACAAAGGCGGCAGGGGGAGCTCGCGGTGGACGCGGCTTCGCGACGGAGCCTCCTCCTCAGGCGCGACGTTGCAGCGGTGCTCGCCAAGCGACGGAAGACGACGGTCTTCCTCGGCGCGGTGGCGCACCGCGTGGTGGAGCTGCCGGCGCGGAGGCGGAGGCGCCGCAGCCGCTTGGGCCCGATCTGGGTTGCGAGGGCCCGATCTGGGCGGCGCGGGCCGCACCTGTCTCCTGCGCCATGACGGCCCTCGGCGCGGCGATGTTGGCTCGGCAAGGCCGGCGCGGTGGCGAGCTTGGCGGCGCCCCCAGTGGGGCGGCGCGCCGGCGGCCGTGACGCGGTGGTGGCGCTCGACGGCTTCGGCTGCTGCTGGCGGCCGCACTTGCTGCCTCCCGACTAGGAGCGCACGAGGTGGGGTCACGCCGTGCAGATCGAGCCCCTTCTGCTCGCTCTGGCTGGTGGTGCTGGCCGTGGTGAGGCCGGCGTGGTTGGCTTCCCCTTCCTCTTCAACAACGACTTCACAAGATCTCCTCTCTGCAACGGTGTGCCTCCATCCCTGGTTTGCCACTGTGTCCGACCTTGTGGGGTAATGGTCAGGTCAGGGAGAAATCCCTGCTCCGCACTGACAGCGGTGGCACCTGCGGGTGTCGTCCCCTTGTTGAAGGCGTCGTCATGGCCGGAGAACTGTGCCTCCCTCCCTCGAGAAGCAGGGGAAACCCTAGGTCCGGTCTACCGGACTAAGCGGCGGCGGCGCTTTGGCGTCGTTCCCCTCCTTGGAGGCGCCATCTGAGCTACTCTAGGGGTCTCCATAGCGGTTGGATTTGGCCTCCATCTAGAGTTTTGGGCACCCGGGGCACAATGTACTCCGCCGTCGAGGCTTCCCGGTGACATCCTTTCCGGTTCGGTCAGATCCCGCCGTCCACTCGCCGATCTTCTAGGCACTTATGGGTGGAGGGTGCTTTGGTCCGAGCTGCTTGCCATGGTTGTTCTCCGGAGGCTTCTGACTTTGGTAGTGAAGCGGCCTTAGTGCTTTGTGTTGTGATCTTCGCCATTGTTGGCTTAAGATCGGGCAAGTTGAGTGGTTTTCGTTATACGTGTTGGGTTGTTCGGGTTTTGGGTCCGGTTTACCTTATAAACAGGATCAGTCTTGTTTCATAGGTTAATACAATAACGCGCTCGAAGAGCGGGTTCTCGAAAAAAAAACTTTATATGGTGGAGGCCATGAACACCACTCACTAGAACCCACTGCTCGGTCTAGTCTCTCTTTAATGTAATGGATTATTATTACGCTATGTGAATTTATCTCCGGATAAATCCAAATCTCGCAGTCCACAATTAGCCAATGCCATTCTAAAATTTCCATGTGTTTCTGGTTCCAAGGGGGTCCACCTTTCCTCTCATGCCCGTATAATATTTCATCAAAATCTCTTACACAATAACCATGACAGTTTTCGTTGTTGATTGAGAATTCTCAACAGTTTCCATGTCATTTCACTCTTATTTGTTACCTGCTCCCCATATATTCCAATAAAACGCCACTTGTATCCATCTTGTTTAGTAATCCTCACATCTTTAAGATATCTGGAAAAGTTATGTAGTTCTGCATTAATGTGTCTTTTTCAAAGTAGAGTCAGACCACCATTTCTCACCACCATATTTGACATTCCCAACACACACTTAAACCATTTCATTATGTTGTAGTCCATTTTAGTTTCCGACAGGAACAAAACATCGGGGTCCTCCTGCTTCTGAAGATCCAGATTCTAGAAGCCCTCGGGGCCATTCCCTAGCCCATCGTTTACAATCTAAGAACGTTGGCGTTTCCTTCTCTTTCTTCTTCTCCCTTAGTCACACTATCAACATCCATTCTAGCCTTCTTCAACCAACCTGTCTCAGCGTCCACCTCCATCATATCATATATGCATTTCTTTTCTTCAGGTCAGTCTCCACCGCTTGATTTTGCTGGTTCTCTAGTTGTTGCTTGTCCTGGTGCTTTGTCTCCTTTTGAAGGTAGCTTGTTTCACACTTTTTCCTGATTTCAGGTCATTACATTCTTTTATGCCTTGGACCTATTTTTTCCTGATTTCTTTGGTGCTCACTTTCCACTTTACATGTTCTCTGTATGATGAGCATCAGCTTCTTACCTACCATTGGCCCGGTTTGGTCGCCTCCGTGATTCGTTCATCTCTCCAGCCTACCAGTGTTTAAAGACTAGCACGAACCAAGGACACCTCGCTTGGAACAGCGTAGCCGTAGCTGTAGTTCAGTACACCACGAGGCAGCTCAGCTCAGGACGAAATGGCGTCCGACGCCGGCAACTCCAGCTCCAGACCGAGGAGCCGCTGCTGCTCCTGCCCCAACCTGCTCCTGTGGCTCCTCAACCTCTCCCTCCTCGCCCTCGCCGCCGCCGCGCTCGGCCCGGTGCTCCTCCTCCGGCCCCGCCCGAAGCCCTTGGGCTGGGCGCTCGTGTCCCTGCATGCCACCACGCTGCTCTCCGCGCTCGTGTCCCTCTACGCACTTCTCACCCGCCGCCAATACCTCTGCTGCGGCCTCCCGGCGCCAGCGGCTCTGGCGGTCGCCGCGCTCTGCGGTCACGCGCTCGCGTTGTACGCCTTGGTCCTCCGCCACGACCGCAGCCTCGCGCTTCTCGGGTCGCAGAGGGACCGGAGGGAGCAGATCGTGTTGCTGTTCCTGGAGGAGGCGCTGCTGCTGGGAATGTTCCTGGCGCAGGCCGTCGCGCTGGCGGTGGCCTGCGCGGTGAGCCGGCGGTGGGCGAGGGAGCACCAGGCGGCCAAGACGGAGAATGCGGTCGCGGCTGATGGCGCACGTGCAGGCGGAGGCCGACGTGAGGGCGGTTGAAGAGAAGATGGCGACGAGGAGCGAAGTCGCCGGCGGCGACTAGGTGCGCTGGGGAAACGCCGAGGACTGCTGCAACGAAGACCGAAAGGGAAAGGGATCAGTGATAACCACCTGCATATTAAAGGCTTAAAGCGCTGATCTTTGTGACACGAGCTCACGCTTGGTCATAGGCTTATCATTGCAGACTTTATTATTTCCGGAAAGGAAAACTCCAGCATAGGCTTGGTGCTTGTGTTATCATTGCAAAATTATTTCTTTAGAAAAAGGGAAAAAGTCAGGCATCTGCATCCATTGATGCTCACGCTTGTTGCTTGTATTATCATTGCAGAAATACAAGTACTGTTTAGTGTTTACAATACACTCCCTCCGTTCAAGGCGTATTTTTTTCCAAAAGTCAAAGAAAGTAAAGTTTGACCAATATTTTAGAAAAAATATCAACAACTATAATAATATATCAATACCATAGGAAAATATGCTTCATGAGGTATGTAATGATATATACTCCCTCCGTTCCAAATTAATTGACTTCCATTTGTCCACATGTGGATGTATCTATACGTGTAACATGTCTAGATACATCCATGTGTGGATAAATGGAAGTCAATTAATTTGGAACGGAGGGAGTAGTTAGTATTGTACATATTAATATTTTTTGCTAAAAAGTTGGTCAAAGTTTGCTTTATTGGACTTTTGAAAAATATTAAGCCTTACTTTTAGGAACGGGGGTAGTACTACTTCCTCGGTTCGGAAATAAGTGTCGCGTCCCGTAATTTTGCAAAAAAAAGTACTCGAAACTTTTCCATCTCAACCCGTAGTCTTTTGTCTGGTTCATCTTGCTTTGTTCTCACTCTCTGTCGCTGCTCTTCTCCCTCCCCTCCACCTTACCTCCCCTTGCTACGCTCCCCTACACCTTCATTCGCCTCGCCGCACTCCCCTCCACCATCCACGACGTCGGTGAAGGTGACGCGCCAAAAATGTTGGACCTTTCGGTCAAATAAGGCGACGAATAGCCTGTTCCGGCGTGGGCGAGGTCGGATCCGGTGGCTATGAGGCAGAACGCACCGGATCCCGACCACCACCAACACAAGATGGGGGTCGTGTCGGTTCGTGGCCCTGGGTTGGCGGCCCACAACCCGCCCAGGGAGAAGATCGATCAAGGTGGACGCCATCAATAGCTTCGTCAACATGGGGTTCGGGACGCTCTCAGTGGCCTCAGCACCGATGACTCACCCATCCCCATCATTAGTCAGCATCCTCTCCCCCATCCCCTCTCTCCACCATGTTCTACCGATCTGGAGTTGGTCAGCAAGTTTGAGTTTTTTTAGTAGGTCAGAAAGTTTGAGTTTTTTATAGTAAATTTTGATCTCCAAGTAACAACACGTTTTAATTAAATTAAGTGTTGAAGGTAGAATTGTGTGGAGTAGTTCTATCAGTTCATCATGTATTATTTGTGTGGATTAGATATTGATCTTGATAATATCGTGTGGAGTAACATGGTGATTTTGATCTTGATAATAACATACTTATATTGATCTTGGTCTTCTTTTAACTCTGAAAGTGAAATGCAGTGAACAATTGCATGCAAAATTCAGTGAATTTTTCTCAGTTAATTTTGTGTGCAAGTGAACACTGAAAATTTTCTAGCAACAATCACTGATTTTTCTTGCAAGTGAACACTTGCTCACCGCAAACTGAACATTTTGAGTGTTTCTAACTCCATTTGGATTTATTAGCAGCCTTGGGACTGTAGCGTCTGATTGAGTGAAAAAAGCAAGAAAATATTTTGCACACAATTATTTTGCAAAAAGCAATGTATTATTTTATACACAATTATCCTTGCCAATACTCCTTACTCACAATTTAGGAAAATTTACAAACTTATCCTTGCAAGTACTCTTATTGTATACTCCATGTCTTCCTTTTCCTTTCTCGTGCATTTCTTTCTTTTATCGACCTTCCCCTCGCCTCAATTACCTTCTTCTATAAGGGCCGTTCCAAGGTCTGTGCAAGTAGCTCAGGCGTGCAAGAGAGAGCAATCGCAACCTTCCTTCTGTCAGACTTTCTTTATTATTCCTTCTCCTTGTTTCATAACCTCTATCATACATGACTGGAGTGTCAAGAAGATGCTAGCTAGCTTGTCGGCCTCATAGTTCTGATATTCTTGCTCCACAACTTTTATCAATTCGCTAATGTCTTTAGGTGCTCTTCAACCATTTAGGGACTGCCTGAAGAAACATAGGTCTAGTACATTCATGTCCAGACTGTTTGGAGGTTGCTGCATCAACCGAATGTTAAGATTTGTCTATGCTACATCATGTACAAAAACCTCTCCATTAGGAAGAACATCGGTCTAGCATTATCTTGTTGGATCAAGATGGTGCTTCCTTCATCTTTGTCGGGCCACAAGTTCTGGATGGCAGGAACCAATTTCTCGCACATATCTTCTCTCATGAATCTTGGGTAACTGTCACTGATTTGAATTTGAGAGTCCCCCCTTTCTCTGTATTGAATCTTTCTGACAGCGGGGGTCTCTTTGACGAAGGCCCGAGTGCCAATTTTTTCATCAAACGTAACAACCCATACTCAACATATCTTGGCTTTGCCACGGTCGTGATTAACATCACCTTTCCATTGTTATCCATATTCTGCACGGTGCGCAAAGGTTCAGATTCATTATGGAGTAGGCAGGGCCGCTCCATAGCCCAGGCAAAAAGGGCGACCTCCCCTAGGCCCCGAGATGAGGAGGACCCACATAGTAAGTATATTAATAAAATTATCTATTACACTTAAGCAACATTGTTGAATATATTAACAAAATCTCTATTTATTGGAGAAGGTCTATAACATTAACCATGTATCATGTAGAAGCAAATAAATCAGATCGGTGATAACATGTTCATTAGGTTGTACTAAAATCTATGCTAACAAGATTACCATGTTTAATCTCATACAAGACATTTTATTTTATAGACTGGCGGAGGGACTTGTATAAGCTTGATGATAAAACGCGTTATTACAAGTAATAAATCATTAAATTCTACATCAACCTAGTAGAATGATCACCATTTTTATTCGTTGATTATAATTACAAGCGATCTATTGAAATATAGGTGGCATGCACAAATTTCAACTTATTAATGTATCTAGCTTATAAGACACATTTTACCCAATAAATATTAATAAAGAACCATGATAATAATTTAGTTTATTTTCTAGAATTTACAGTAAATATGGTTAGTAAGTCATATAGTAGAAAACACCACTAAGATATTTGTTAAGTTGTATCTTTAGATATTTTTATTATGAATAATTAAGTGAAAACTATATAGTTTATACAATTGAAACAAAATTCGAAAACAAAATTTGTTGTAAACTACTCCCTCCATCCCAAAATATAAGGCGACCTTAAATTTTGCTTGTCAAACGACGTACAAGTTTGACCATGATTTCTACTTATAATATTTCCACAAAATAAGTATTAGATCCATGAAATGAAAGAATTTTGCAAGACGAATCCAACAGTACTATATATACATTCTCGATCTATATAATTTAGTATATATTAGTGGTCAAAATTTAGCACCAAAGACCATCATAAAAATAACGCGCCTTATATTTTGGGACTGAGGGAGTACAATTTAAATATTTTATAATCAAGTTTGTTTTAATATATTCATTACAACTATATAAAAAGGAACAGTACAACAAAACTTTTGGAGCATTTATACATGGCCAATATTGCAAATAAATAATACTAATTTATAGTCATTAATACTGTAGTATGCAAAAGTAATTTCAATAAAGTTTAAATTTAGTACAGATTATAATATTTGGTTTGACCCGGGCCTTATTTGTGCTTGGACCGGCCCTGAGAATAGTATATCGTATCATTTTTTATCTATGTGGACCATGTTGTCCATTTCCTTGAAGATAGGCCAGGGAGATGTCAACCACCTCTAATCGAGCATAGAGGCGCAAAACTTAAATTTCTGAATCTTTTCAACTGACTTTAGCAAAGGCTACACCGGGATTTGTGGTCATATCAACTTGTCAGATTTTAGTATGCATTTATATTTTTAACATTCCTCGTTGTGATCAGAAGGGCTACAGTATTACTCAAAACATTATTGGTTTTCACACTTGTAGTCTTACATGTACTCTGCGTTGATATGAGTACACTTGTACAATTATACTCACATTTTAGTATGCATTAATTTAATTTTCACACTTCTACTCAACGTTGTGGTGATCATAAGGCTTATTGTAATACTCGAAACATGCCTTCACCATTTGTTTTGATTTTCATACTTTTAGCAATGCAATGCAATGCACATCACAAAATATTACAGTGTAAAAAATTGTAGTCCATTCCGGAGTAGCAAATTGAGGCAGTTAATCAAAGAAACAATATCAAATGGCTTGTTTTCAATAAAAGAAATGGGGCTGAAATACAATTCATACTATCTTGCACTTTCAACATCTACTCCTACTAAATTGTTTCTTGCACTTTCAACATCACCTGAATTGTGACGTTCTTCAGGTTCTTGTTCTTATTGTTCTTTAGGTTGATCTTCAGATTAGTGAGCGCAACCGGACTCTCTTCTCGTCGACTTGCATAGCTGAGGGTTTGGCGACGAGCTGTCGGTGCTACCGGAGAGCTAAGATACGGCTCTCCTCATAAACGAGGAGTTTGGAGAGGTGCTGGGCGCTGCGACGGGGCTTGGGGGGAGGTGTTGGGCGTGGCAATCTGCAGCACCTCCTCGAAGGCGCTGGGCATGGCGATCTGCAGCACAACCTCAAAGGCATTGGGCGCGGCGGCTCATGGACGCGGTGATAAGTCTATTTTGCATCGCCATTTTATATCATAATTTACCTATATTCATTGATAATTTTCATATTATGATGCAGTTCTAATGTTTTTCTCTCTTATTTTGCGTGATTTACAATTAAGATGGGAAAACACCGGAAGTCTGGAAACAGGGTAAAAACACCCGTAGAGAAGGCCAATTTCCAGCGCTCAATAAATACAGAGAAACGTCAAAAAATTCCTACCGACAAGAAGAGGCGGGGAGCCAGAAGATGGGCTCGCCTGGTAGCTTGCCTCTCGACGCCCCTTCGCATACAACCTTTCCTTTACTTTAAACTTGGAGGATAAACTTTGCATAATTTTCTACCACAGTCTCCCGGCTGGTTTCAGACAGAGAGATAGAGCTCTCCGGCAGGAAGAATCCTATCGGGGGAAACTTCCCTCACGAAGGGGGCAAGCGAAGCCATCTTCATCGTCATCACGTCATGCATCAGCAGGACCATCATCTCCATCAACACCATGATCTCCACCGCTGTCTCCACACAATACTGTTGTTCAATCTTTGAGCTATAGCTTGTGTCTAACGTTGATAATTACTTTTTCGGTGTTGATTACCTTTTGTAGTTAATGCTTAGAAGTTTTATCGCTGAAAGATTATTATGTGCAGATTGTTAATCACATATTCATTTCCTCTTACAATGATCCATATGATGTCTCGTGAGTAGTTTGTTCAGTTCTTGAGGACATTGGAGAAGTCTTGTCACTAGTAATCATGAGAAATGAGAAATGTTTAATGTTTTTATATTTATGGTGTGGTGTTATTTCTCTAGTAGTGTCATGTGAACGTCGACTACATTACACACCTTGATGGGCCAAGGGAAATGCATTGTGTATTTACTTTGTCCATGATAGGTTGCGCGCGGGAGTGACAAAATACCTAACCCTAGTTTGAAACTATTGCATGAGGAAATGTTTGAGCTCCAGAGTTTAATGATATGGTTAGATTTATCTCAATAACTCTCTTATATTTGTGGATGTTTGCGAAGAGAGTTTAATCATAAGTATGTTTCTTATCCAAGTAAGGGCAGTACATTAGAAGTGGTTCACCCCACACAGTACTTATCAAAACAATGAAAAAGTTAACCATTTGATGTTATGAAAGTAACTTCACAATATTCACGTGTGTCCTCAGGAACGTCTTAATCCCATAAAAATCACAACACGATTGTACTTAGCTCAAATAAGGATTTGGCCACTTGCTGCCACATTACCATTTTGCTTTTGTTCACTTGCTATTAAATTCCTTGTTGCTTTTAAACCTCCAACAAAATTTTATTGCCGTGTCTTAAATGAAACCTTGCTGAAATTCATTGACCAATACCTTCTTCTTCTTCTTGTTGGGTTTGACACTCTTACTTATCGAAAGGATTACGATAGATCCCCTATACTTATGGGTCATCACACGGATGGAGCTCGTCTGGAGCAGAGGGACAACGACGGGAGCTCCCTGGTCTGGAGCATAGGCTGGCGGCTGGAGCTCGCCCGGAGCAAAGGGACGGCGTCGGGAACTCCCCAGAGAGGACGACGATCTAGGAGGGAGGGAGCCAGATTGGGGGAGCGGCACGATTTGGGAGGGCGTGGAGCAGAGCAACACAATTTGGGAGGGTCTGGAGCAGGACAACACGATTTGGGAGCGCGAGATGGGAGGATCTGGAGGGGATTTAAGTTCAAAATTTTCTCTCTCAAGGCACAACGAAAATCACCTACTTAGATGTTTTTTGAAGTCCAAACGCAAAAATAAGCCTAACCAAACACTGCATCGGTGGCATGTTACGACAAACAACCATACCCTGGGCCATCTCTCGGAGACCCCATGTACAGAAGATCATCGTCCATGCAAAGGGTGGGGCCACAAAGAAGCAACTCGCTCAAGCATGTTATCTTTCCGGCCTTGTCGTAGTCCACTCCACCCCGGCCATCAAAACAAAACAAAACAAAACAGAGCGCACCTCCTCTGCCTACCGGCACGTCGTGGGTGTTCACATCGGAGCAAAAATGCCACTGCGCTGAAAAAAGCGTCGTGCGCTCCAAGTGGTGTCCTTGCAGCGATCACCACTGCAGACGACGATGATTTCTTTACCAGTACCAGGTTTACAACAAATGTTGAAAGTGGCAAAAGATACATTTTTCTGATGCTGGGCAGCTGTTAGTACAGATTCCTAGTTGGCTATATATAAGCTGCTGCTGCTTCTGTTGCACAACATATAAGTAATAAGTTACAAGAATGATTCGCATATGACTTGAGCCGGAGGCCGAAAACCAGTATCAGTTCTGAGACGCGCTCTATGATCCTGTAATATCGTGGTGCGTCCCAAACATTATCCTATGTACCCTATACTCTGGGACGAGATAGACCAAGAGATTTACTTTGATCTAGACTTCAGTTCATCAGGCCTTGGTTTTTCTGTCTTCTGAAACGATCCATGCAGCTGCAGAAGCAAAGAATTGCTAACAACAAAGATGGAGCTCAGGGCCATCAGTCCTCCTGCAAGACACGCACATCAACAAGACGGTGTCATTATTAAAGTAAGGTCCACTAATACGACGAGGTGAGATAAAACACCATGGAGATCCCGTCCACTAGATAAACATTACCTGAAAGAGACGGTGTCATGGCGAAATCAAATTGAGGTAGTAGTGCTCCAGCCGCAACGGGAATGGCTACAATGTTATATGCCACTGCCCAGGCCAAATTCTGGTGGACTTTTGCCATAGTTGCTTTAGACAGCGATAGGGCATCTACAACCTGTGCCAGACAATGTTCCCAGTTATCAATGCATTATGCCATTTGAACTAGTCTGGTAAAAATTAGAGTGGGTAGAATTATACCTGAGATAATCTGTTCCCTAATAATACAACCGAAGCTGCATCACAGGCAGCATTCTCTTTTGAGTGAGTTCGCATAGCTATTCCAACATTAGCAGCAGCCAAAGACAGCGCATCATTTATTCCATCACCAACCTATACAGCAGCAAGTAATGGTTTGTTAAAATTAGAAACCAATGCAGACGAACTTCAGTAAAAAAAATACAGCATTGCTAATGACCAAACTGAAACTTCAATCACATTTTGTGCAAATGATGACTTTTGTCATGCTTTAATTTTGAGCTATGCGCTGAACTTGGATAATCTCTTTTTTCGTGAAACGGAACAATTATTTCCCCACCACAAGCATCTTTGGAAGCCCACAAAGAAGTGGCCAGTTGAATGTATTATCAAGACATAACACAAGTAGAAGATCAAAACAGATTACCATCGCAACTCTGTGCCCTTCCTCTTGCAAAGTTGATATAATGCCTGCCTTTTCTTGCGGAGAGAGAGATGACTTTCTGTTTTCACTCCTGATTCCAACAGTTTTCCCAATGCCTTCCACTGCTTCTTTCCTGTCTCCTGATAAAATGTATGTTGTAATTCCTTCCTGCTGAAGCCTGTCGATTAACCAGAAAAGGAATGTCAGTTGCACATGCTGCACTACTTAAATTATAGAGATATGACTTACAAAAATAATTATAGAGATATAACTGTAAAGATGCAGCTTGCATGGCAACACTAAAATAGTATTTGCAACATCTGAGATTCTGGCAGTATTATGGAAGAGCATTACAGAACAAAGACATGAACTTTAACATTTTGAAGAATTTAATATTATGATTTCTGAACATCTTTTCAGTTAGGAAAAATATCGCAGAGACAGATACATTAACAATGCAAATGATATCTCCAGTGAATACCTGTCCACAGTTGACTTAGCGTCATCACGTAGAACATCTGAGATAGCGATAGCACCTATTATTCCTTCTCCTTCACGGCCAATATAAGCAATTGATTTTGACTGATTTGATGATGATGCCTCACTAGAAGAGACAAACTCTAGGCGATTTCTGATATCTCTCAGTTTGGCTGGTGATGCCTTGGTTTCGAAACGATTATTGACCCAGTCTAAAGTACCGACTGCAACCAAACGCCCATCTACTTCAGCCAAACAGCCAAAACCAGGCTCTGTAAGCTGCCCACTTGTAGTTGGTATATCCAATTTGAGCAGTTCAGCCTCCTTCATTATAGCATTTGCAATAGGATGCAATGCTGTTTTCTCCACTGCAGCAGCAAGACGAAGAATCTCCATCTCCCCATATGCTAAAGAAGCAATAGAAGTAACAACTGGTTTTCCTTTTGTAAGTGTCCCTGTCTAAGAATCGCATACACTATTTTCAATACAGATACATCAATTTTCTCGGGAAAAGATGATAAAATGAAGTAATATACCTTATCTAGAATAATTGAATCTATCCCAGCCAAGCGCTCCAAAACATCACCTCCTCTAATAAGTAGCCCACGTTTAGCACCTAGTTTCAGATAAAGTTAGCTCGTAACGAAAAAGATTAGATAAGAGTTGCTACAAACAAGTCCTGGATAGAGGAGTACTGAATCAATAAAATTAATGAAAATGAGCCTTCAATTATATTTATGCGGTACAAAAGAAATATGATACATTATTCTATCAAACATTTTGAACAAACAGATACAAACATGTAGACAAAGAAGTTACCAAGGGAAGTTCCTATTAAGATAGCTGTAGGCGTAGCTAACCCAAGCGCACATGGACAGGAAACAACCTGCAAGGTGTAAATTATTATACTATCACAAAAAGCAAAAGAGGCAGTTCTTGAGACTGAGATATGTCACATAGTTGTTGAATGCTCAACCACACCTCCTAACTGGATCGTCAACAATGAGATTTCAGGATTTTTTGCATGTACCATGAGCCAAGGTAAAATTTTAAGAATGATTAGTGTGTTCCGTACTGTAGTAATATAATGTCAGTTTGGCCCATGTGATAAAAAGTAATTTTCTATCAATTGTTTTGAAAGGCTAAGTGTAGAAAAACAGTAGCAGGATTACTTACTAGTACATCCACTGCAAGTTTCAAGCTCAAAAGCAACGAGTCCCCATCAGGACCAGAAATATCATTTAGAAGAACCTCCGGAAATATGTGTGTGCCCATGTAGTACCTTAGGATACAGAGAAAAGGTTACGAAAAGGAGCATTAATATAGCTCCAGCAGTTATTATATACTTTTCTTCCAGAAACAAACTAAAATAGAAGGAGAAGTGGAGCATACCAGAAAGTAAAGGTTGCTGCGGACAACGTCATAACAGTATACACAAATGGCCCTGCAATTGAATCCGCAAGCCTTTGAACAGGTGCTTCACGTGCTTGAGCATCCTCAACCTGTTCAGGTATAGTGTGGATGTAGTTACCAAAAGAAAATCCTTTTACTAGAATAAAAATGAAATAGTTATATCCATGTATACCAACCATACGGACTATCTTGGCAATTGTTGATGATGGTCCAGTAGTTGTAGCTTTGATCTTTAGAGGCCCGTCCTTTAAGGAAGTCAGAAGAATGGATTGTTAGATCAATTCAGCAATCACGTCTGAAAAGAATATATGTTTATACATTAATGATTAAATGACTAAATAAGGATATTACAATGATATCACTGTAGCATGTCGGAAATCAATCAGGACACAAGAAAAATTGAGTGAAGAGCTTATTGTAACTTCAAATACAATTCTTAGTGAACTTTGGCACAGACTATGGTCTATGGATAGTGAAAATAAATGTGACACAGAGGCCACAGGCAAGCATTTAAAGTAATAAATATCAGGCTTTCCGGCAGACAAATATTATGTACATACCCAATTCACAGTTCCAGAAAATACAGGACGCCCGATTTCCTTGGCTACTGGTAAGGATTCTCCAGTAAGCATTGATTCGTCAACAAAACTTGACCCCGCAACAACATTTCCCTGCAAGAATAAGTATTAATGCTCCAATAGATCTGGCAAATAATTGTACAAACCACAGGCTAATGTATACAAATGTTCAACGACGACAAGCGTGTGTACTTAGAATCATTAATGCCTCGCTGAAAGGAACTAGGACACCCTTCAAATATGGACTCGATATACTAATATAAAAATTGTCTGAGCAACACTGTCAGTCAAAATAATTACTCGTATGTGAGAGTAAGGAATAAACCGAACATCCTTGCAGACAGCGAACTATTACTGATAAAATATATGACCTAGAAAAAATAATAAATCAAAGGGAAAAAAGTCACCTTCAAATGATCTTTATTACACGCAGTTCACTTTGTAAGATGGTTTTATCAGTTTAAAAAATAAGTATACAAGGGCTAATAAAATTAATCGAACAAATAATCGTATGACTGCATTGTAAGATATTTGCAAATGCGAAAATGAAACTATTGTCTGACTCCTTACATCTACAGGAATAGTTTCTCCTGGAAGAACCAATATCGAGTCTCCAACACGGACATCATCGACAGGAACTTCAACAATGATTGCATCCGAATTCAAAATGCCATCTGAAGAAGGGTCTTCACTTGAGGATGTAACAATTAACCTCGATTGAGGAGATAAGAGTGACTGCCACATAACAATTGATATAATTAGTTCTCAATTTATTAGGTATATATTGGTCAACAATGCATGGTAGTTACATGCACATCTTCACTACGCATCAATAAATTATCAATAGTTCATACAGATTAATCAAGTTACTGGACTTCTTTTCTATTTCTAGCAATGCAAAATGGGAGCATCACATATTTTCTGTAAGTTCTTAGATATGTACTTACAATGAGCTCATTCATATCGCTAGAAGCCTTAAGCCTAGCACTTTCCTCAAGTGATCGTCCAAGAAGTACAAATCCGAGAAGCATGACCTGCATGCTACAAGACGAATTTCTTTAACAAGATTTCTTGTGAAAAACATATTTGAACTGTTATTTTATCAACAAGCAAATCAACTGAAGTAAAATGGGAGAAATAAAAATAAGGTTCCTAAGCAGAATGGAAAAATGATGTTGAGTGTTGACACTTAATTATCAGAGTACATAGATACGAAGGCAGCAGCTACAAGTATATAAAAGTTCCAACATATTTGGTATTTTCGTGCGTAGAAGATTGCTCACCGGTTCATCAAAAAAGGTTGAATTCCACCCCAGTTCAGGGTTCAGCAAGGACACCTTAATATGAGAAGATGTGTTTTAGTATTTTTGAGTATGAACAGAGAAAATAGCCACCACAAGTTCACTTACTGCACTGATAGCAAATGCAGCTGCAGACCCGAATCCTACAAGAGAATTCATGTTGGGGGAGCCTTGCTTGAATGCTCTAAGGCCATCAAAAAGTATATCTGGAAATGCATGTATCACATTTGAGTGAGAAAGGATAATAAAATACCCGAAAAGAACAGCCCACTACATCCTGAAAATGACCTTCAATTTCAACAGATGCAGTTTTATTCAATCTAGAATAAACAACGCATGGTCCTGATTTGCTGTGATTATTGTGTTGTTTCTTAGGAGGTATCCCTTCCTAGGAGGAATTAAACATATGTCTCTTTAAGAGCCACCATACGATGGAAGCAAGAGGTCGTGAATAAAAAACGAGATTATACTAAGGAGGATTAAGAGTTATCGGCATCTTGTGTCAGGCAATCTACCTGGTGCTAATAATATGCAATGCGGGAGCTCCCCGCTCATACGGTCGAAAAAAAATCTACCTGGTGCTACTGAGATCTCTATCATTCCTATAAACTAATTGGATACTATGTGGTAATTCCTCTGCCAGTCACTATCTGATATTGAGCACCAAGAAATGATGTCGAAGCATCGACGCATATACTAGTAAACAACATGTACACGAATGCGTAGGATTTTAAATATGATACTGGAGCCAAGCCAATATACCTCTTCCAGGCCCAAACAATGCCACCATAGCAATGCCACATTTCACATAGGAGTTGTGCAACAAATCCAAAAATGTTCCTGCATCGTGCACAAAGCGGTCAGGTCAGAATTCAGTAGCTTGAGCATCAATGACAACTTGAGATCACGCTCCCGTGTCAAGTCTTGTGGTCTCAACTCACCGTGGCCAATGTGGATGCCGATCGAGTGGAGGAGATGGGACGCGTGCGAGCCGCAGCAGAGCGCGACAAGCGTCCACGCGAAGGCGACGCGCCCCCGGCTGCGCGTGAGGAGCTCCGACTTGCGGGCGGCCATCTCCCTCCACTTGCGCGCGCTCTCCGTGGCCCCCGCGGCCGCGCCCCCACGCCGCGCCGTCGACGGGAACCCGCACTCCGTCAGCCTCGCCGCCAGCGCCTCCCCGGCACCCGGCGCGGGCGAGCGCAGCCGCACGGCCGCCGACTCGGCGAGGAGGTTGACCGCCACGTTCTCCACCCGCGCGTCCGCGGCGAGGACGGACCGCACCCGCGCCGCGCAGCCGCCGCACATCATGCCGCTGACGTCGAGCAGCACGGTGGCGTTGGCTCCCTCCGCCGCCGCGGGGACCGCGTCGACGGCGCTCGAGGCGGAGGGGTCGGCCGTGGCGCGGGGCGTGGCCGCCTGTAGGCCGCGCGGGGTGAGGTAGAGGCGTTGCTGGGAGGCGGGAGGCGAGCGGCGGGTGTGCGGTAGCCGGAGGCGCTGGGGGAGGAGAGGATTGGCATTGGGAACTGGGGAACGGACGTGGAGGAGGGAGCAGACGCCGGCGGTGGCGGATGCCATGGAGGCGATCCTGAGCGCGCCGGGACGAGATCACGAGAGCCAGTCGCTTAGGGTTTTGCGCCGTGGAGACGGAGGTGGGCGGCCATGGAACGCGCCCGAGCAGAAGACTGGTAGGTGCGGCGATAGTGGTGGTGGGAAATGGAGGGGAACGGAGGAGTGGCCGTGGTGAAGTGCTCGTCGGGATTTTAAGCTTGAACAGGGATGGTGATCAGCAATCACCCATCCAGTCGTCCATCCTGGATGAGAGGGGAAATCCCTAATAACACCCCCGTCACTTAAACCCCACATGTCAGTGACCCATCAAAGGGACCTGTGGACGATACTTAAGTGACCGGGGGGGGGTTATCGTAGATTATCCCGGGGAGCGTGTAACATCCCAAATTTATAACACGGGTAAACACGACCCAAAATTCAGAACCAACAAAAACTTTTTGAATTGCTTCACAAATGATTGTGTTTTCCCTTATCTTGTTCTGTTGACCTTGTGTAACTTGTTGGTTGTGATTGGTTGACTAGTAAATGTCAACTCAAGAAATCAACCTAAGTAAAAATATATTTACAACACTGGTGACCATGTTATGACAAGAATATATTCCATATATCTTTTCCATTCTTATGTTGGCCAAAAGTTTATTTCCACAATGATTTGGTTTTAGCAACAAATAAAATATCCTTTAAATTGAGACAGTAAAAGTATTTCCCAAAAATTTCATGCTTATAAAGTATGGAGAGCTATCTGTGATCTCCTATCCTTTCTTCCACCTTGACAATTCCAAATTCCTATTTTTAAAACTCCTATGTTTCAACTCAGTTTTAAAAGAAATACTAGTGGGGAATATATTACCTCACATATTTCTCCTGATCAAACCATTTTGAAAACTATTAAGTTATGAGTGGTTTATCCCTTAAACAACATCTTGTCATAATTGAGTGTGACCATTTTTACAAAGTAGCATTGTTAGTTATGGAAAAAGGTGTGTGATTTATTCTTGTGGTTTGAAGTGTGTGGTCTTGTTTGAGATGTGGATATTGTTGTGTTGTTGATATTGTTGTGCTGATACTATTGTTGTGTTATTGCTGTGGTGTGTGATTTTCCTGGTGAGGATAATTCCTCAGTGGTGTTATTACTAAATTAGGACACCCTTGGCAACCAAATTTGGAGTGCAACTTGAAGAGGAGCAAACCCTCTAAAATTATGCACCCAAGTGAAACTCCTAAAATTTAGGGAGATGATCTCAATAAAACTCCCTCTCTATCTATTCCTCCATTCTGTGAAAACAATTCTATCTTCATTTCTCGAGAAGGAGATGAAATGATAATTCTCTCCATTTCATATCCCTCTCTCCTCAAGCAAACCTACTTGTTGATTCAAAACAAAACCCTTCACTCTTTTATCAAAAAGGAAATGAAGGTCATGAGTTAAAAATGATCTTCATAAATACTTTCCCTCCCATTTTCTCTATTGCCTCAAAACAAATGTTTTCTCTATGAAAATAAAACTTATTTGAAGATATCATATTTGTCAAGAAAGCTCCAAAGGTTCTACAAACTATTTTACCACTGGTTTTAAATATTAAAGGAGTCTCAAATTATTAATTTCCAAAAATGGTTTATTTAAATCCTATGAACAAAAATGGAGCAAAACATTTTATTTTGTAAAACCAATTTTTGTGGAGCTTCCTCATATATAGGGGAGGCTACATGAATTTTCTCTAATTTTTGTAAAGTGTTTAAACCCCTCAAATAAATTCTGGAAGCCCTACTGATTTCAAAAAGGAAATAAAGGAATTTAGCCGAGGACCTATCCGTGAGAGGAAAAAAAAGAGTTTAGGGGGCGTTTTGCAAAAACTCCGTTGACCTCTGTGCCCGGCACGACGCCGTGCTTCCCACGCCGGCGATGCCGTGGTCGCCGCTCGCCGTGCTCACCCGTGGCTCTCGCCTAACGCACGCCACGCCCTGGAGGAGACGTTGAAGCATCGCACGCTGCCTCCTCTGCTCTCCCTTGTCACTTCTCCCCTGCTGCAGCAACGCGGCACGGCACGGACGCCGTGTTGCGCACCCGTCGATGCCGTGCTCTCCTCTTCGTCAACGCCGTGGCCCCGTTCCTCCTTGCTGAGGAGGAGATGATAAGAAGCCGCGCACCCCTCTGCTCCCTCACCCCCTCACTCATTTCCTCCCCTCACTTCCTCTCTCACTTTTCTTCCATTGAACCCGAACCATGGCCGAAGTCGCCGACGCGCCTCGCCGGCGATAGAGAGCTCCCCCTCCAAATCCCTGACCACCAGCATCTTCGCCGTGCCCTACTCCCCCTCTCTGCGCGAGGAATCGAAGAGGGAAGCCCGGGATCGCCGTCGCCGTCCCGATCCTCTTCTCCTCCGGCCGCGGACGTGCGAGCAAGCTCGCGGTGGGAACAGGCCACCTTTCTCCGCCATTTTCGTGCACACGTGCTCCCCTTGCCGTGTTCTTCTCATGGACATCCCCATTTCTTCTCAGGTCGTCGGAGCCGCCGTAGCCAGCATCGCCGTGCTCCGCAGCGCCGCGTCCGCGCCCTGCTCGTGTCGAGGAAGAAGGAAGCGGCCCGTACCGCTTCGTTCAAGCTCGTGGGCCGCGAGCTGAGTTTCTTCCCGCACGGCACGGCCCAAATCCAGCAGATCCAGCCCGTTCTTTTTTTTTTCAGGTTGCTTATCCTTTTACTTCTAGAACTGTTTCTGGACCTTTAGTTTAAATAGTTTCAAAATAGTTTAAGTGCTTTGTTGACCAAACCAAAAATCAGGGAGGTACCTTAGCATTTTCCCAGCCAGATCCAAGTGGTAGAAACACTTTTGGATGAGTAGTTTTGGAGAAATTAAATGTGAGCCAGAACTACTACTTTTTACCAAAAACTCAATAGCTATTTTTCTATGATAGCTATTG
Organism: Poa pratensis; assembly: GCA_947311845.1. Taxonomy (NCBI): domain Eukaryota; kingdom Viridiplantae; phylum Streptophyta; class Magnoliopsida; order Poales; family Poaceae; genus Poa; species Poa pratensis. Next base: position 14,387,081 of record CAMZMU010000064.1, read on the forward strand.
ATGCAAACTCAACTGTTTTGGAAAGGTCCGAGTGATACCTAGCAGTAGAAATTTGCCCCTCATGCAAATGAGCTTCCTAAATAAAATGGCATCCACTTTGGTAAATGACCAGAGAGCCATTTAGGGTTTTTTGTAAATTATTTGGTGATGATTTTTGGTGTGAATCCACTTGTGTGAGCTTCTGTATGATTAGGAGTACCTAATCCTAGCTTGGTGTGATTTTTAGAGCTATGGTTTATTTTAGGTGTAAATAACTAGGTGGTATGCTTCTCTACCAATGAATGTTTATAGTTTTATTTAGCTATATAGGGTGTGCTAGTATCTCTTTTGTGTTTTCTAGCATGTATAAGTGTGATACTAATTACTAGGAGTGTGTTAGCTAGGTATCTTAGCACTTTGGAAAAAGTTTAGTATTGCATTTAGTCATCTAGAGCTAATAGTACTAGGGTAGTATTTTCATAGATTTTCCTAGTTAATAGGACTTGTTTTAGTAGAAGTTCCTTAGTGTGACAATATTTTAGTTAGCATTGCTAGATCATCAGTAGCATGCCATATTGCTACTAGTTTGATCACATGCTAGGAAGAAGTTAGTGTTACTGGTTTTCATTAGGGAATAATATCCCTAGTGTGGGTATTTCCTAGGATTTCCTAACTTTCAGAAATTGTTTGCAAATAAAATCATTTGTGTGCATGAATTTCAAAATTTGTGTTGAACATCAGTAGCTTTTCTTAGCTACTGATATCGTAGCATGTCATCCCTTACGGCCTATTGCTTGGCCCTAGCTTGTGTAGAGGTGTTAGACCATTGGTTTGTAAGAGACCCTTGTAAGCGTAGACCCTAGTCTGTTTCTTAAACAATTAGTTTGATGCTTGTGGATGTTATTTGTCTGTGCAACACTTGTGGTTTCGTTTGGTGTATTAAGTGTTATGTTTCCCTGTTTGCGACGCTAGATAATACCGATACCGGAGTGATCTCTGGAGAGGAACTATTGAAGAAGGATGGGAGTTTATTTCTTTAATCAGTAAGAAGAAGACCAAGGACGTTATGCTGAAGCCAGGCAAGCTACTTCACTGAGCTTGCATCTATATACCTCTAGTTTGATTTACCTGTTTTACTATAAGTAGCATAAATGAATTATGTGGTGTTTGCCACGAAAGCTATGATTCTGAAAACCCTTTTTCAAATTACAAGTATTTTATTAAGACACCCGATATAGAGGTGTCAGTGGTATACAATGATTTCGAAAGGAATTTGTTTACTCCAAAACCTTCTGTGAAAGATCTTTTTGGTGGGATTACGAACCACCCAAGTTTTGGTTAAAGGTATTTTGCTAAGAAAATTGGAAATGATCGTGAAAACCTTTTCAAAAAGTTTATGAAAAACTATTTTGTCACTCTATGTAGAGATATCAGTTGTTTATATAAAATTATAGGATGGGAAAAACATTGTTTATTCAAAACTCCTTTGAAAATCCCTGGATGAATTATGGTATACCGGGATGTCGGTATGGAAGTGGAGAAGTGAAGTGTGGTGATGTTTATGGAAAATGCACATTGTGTCTTTGTACCATGACTACCAGCCGATAACCTGTGCGACCACATTTACCCACATATGGGCAAGGGCGTAGTCATATAATTTGCTCGTGTTAGTACTGGATACCTCAATAACGAGGATGACCTCGTTCCATGAGGGGATGGTCTGAGGACCTACCCCCTGACCTGGGTCCTCTTCATTGAAGTCTACCGGAAGCCGGTATGAACATGTCGGAGGAAGAGGATTGAAGGGCTCCCTTGGGTCCGCCGGGCAGAACTACGAGTCCCCACACTTAGTTTCTGAGGATTTGAGTGTCGGTGGAAAGTGTCGTAGCGGCAGGGTCCTATACTAGCATGAGCAAAGGACAGGCTATGGCCGGGAACTCAACTTCGCATACCTCTGGTATGGCGGGACGTGGCTGACACGATGAGTGACCGGATGGGTGTGGGAAAAGCGTACTACCTCTGCAGAGGGTAAAACTATTCGAATAGCCGAGTCCTCGGATATGGGCAGTTGGGAGGCTGTCCCAAGACCATGTGCAAGTTTTACAAAGTTTTGAGTTTGAAAGAAAAAAATGAGGTGGAGATTGTTTTATGCCACTGTACCAATGAGTTGGTATGAGGTTGCTGGAAAATGAGTGACCCTGAAGGGGCTATGTTCGGAAAAGGAGAAGTTTTGGAGAGAGGGACAAGATGGTGATCTTCGAGGAAAAGTTTTAAAAGAGATTTCTTGCCTTTTTAAACAAAGGTTTATTTCCGAGAAAAATGTTTAAAAAGACTTCTTACCTTTTTCAACAAAGATAGCGAGAAAACGACTTTCCAAAATGTTTTACCTTCAACAAGATTAAAAATCTACTCTTCCCTTTTTCAATAAAGGTATAGAGATGTTTTTCTAAAAATAAAGGTTTTATGAAAGATTATCAAAACTAGTGCATGCTCAAGTTGGGGTAGTTTGCGAGTACAATCAAATGTACTCATATTGGTTTCGTCCCTGGCTATTGTCTTAGCCAGATTTTAAGGAGGAGCAGTTCGAAGAAGAGGAGTTCACTGGCGTCTTTGCGAACTAGGGCGCTTCCCAGTCAGCTGCCTGTAGGGTTAAGGCAAATGACTTGGGCTCCACGTTGTTTGGTGATTTCCGCTGCAAGTTCCTGTTGAAGCTTATGACTTCAATCACGTAAGTACATTTATCCGGTATTTGTGGGTGTTCTGTGATACCAACTCTAGTTATGTGCAACAACACACTGATCATGGGATTGTTGCAGGAAGCATAACGAGTATCTCGGATAATTAATCCGGGGTCCTCACAGACTTGGTATCAGAGCCATCCTGACTGTAACAGACCTTAGTTAGCATGGACGTTAGTTAGGGAGAGAATATTTTGTTAAAATTATGTCAACACCAAAAATATATCCTTATCTAGGGAAGTCCAAAAATGACTCCCGCTCTTCTCGTCTTCTCAAATTATTTCTGAGTCTTACCTTTCTATTTTAAATTTTTCCAAGGTTTTCTCTACTCCTTCTTACCTGTTCAAAACTTACTTGACGATGAACCCAAAAGAGACCTAATTAGCTAGCACCTACAAGGAAGAAGCAACCATCTCAAATACTCAACATTCAACATCAAGTTCATTGGTCTACAAATGTCAAGATCATCGACATCAACCAAATCAAGAGATCTCTGAAGACCTCAGCTCAACCTCAGCAATTCTACTCAAGTGGCTACTTCGACAATCTCAGTGTCTCCAGTTGAAGACTAAGGCGACGAAATGAAGATTTCAGCATCCCTGTCTAACCAAGACCCATGGGGACAACTTATGATAGGAACTTTAGTCATACTACCCGGCTACTACGAGTGTTAGGCGTCCATTGGTACTAAACGTACCTTGTGTGTTTATTGCTTGTTTGAGGTGTTCCCCTACAGTGAGCCCGACGGGTTTGACCTATCCCTGCCTAACCGGCATGGCCAGGCGTCGGTTCACAGTAGCGTACAGTAGGGTTTGTCCCCACTACCTGAGAGACGCTCCCCGGGTTCTTCCGTGGAAAGGAGCCGACACCACCCTAGCTTATAAAAACCCCGGTCTATCTGCCATCTATTCCCACCCTCACTCACCACCCTTAGCGACCCAAATCTCCTGAGGCAAGAATCCCGTGTTCTTATTCTTCATCCAGATCCAAAAGAACCCAATGGCAAACCCCAGAGTTATCATGGAAACCACTGCCGAGGAGCATAGTGGGTTTCCACTGATGCTTTGGAAGGCCGTCTGCCACGTTCTTGGTCGGCCTGCCCGTCCTCGATATGTGGTGTCCGAGAACTCTCTCCCGCTTGCCGGGAGTGAATTCCAAGTCGAAGTGCATATCGGCTCGTGCCCATTGGGCATAAGTCCGACTTACTTGATCCAGGGTAAGAGCATGCCTACCCTAGATCTAGCCCTCCAGGTAGCAGCCTGGGAAGGACTCGTCCGTCTCCGGTACTCAGAACCGGCGATGGCGCTGAGTCGAGCCTTCCACTTTCTCCCAGCCATACCTCAGCGTGTTGCGGAGGCTTTCCAAGCTTCCATGGGGCAGGAAGCTGACCCTGCCGTAATCACCCTGGTCCCTATGGAGCTGCAATGACAAGATTCAGCCATTCCCTGATGGAGGAACTCATGACCACAAGGCGCCACCTTGCTCGTGCCCGCCGGGAACTAGGTCGAGCAAGGAACCAACCCACTTCCCACCGTGGGCAAGCTCAGGAGGCAAGACAGTCAATCCTAGATGACATGCTGGACCGCAGCATTGGTGCATCTGTGACGCAAGCCCTAGCCCGAGTTCAGCAGCAACCCCAGGAGCGAGGTGCCACCCACGAAGGCGTGCCTGTAGTTCCCCACCCCGTGGAAGATGGAGGTGTGGACACCACTCTTTGTCTCGGTCACGCTTCACCGACTCCTAGAACCTCTCAGGCAGAGTAGAACCCAGGTTTAGTTAGCCTGACCAGCGCTTGTGTGTTGTGCGTGTGGAGCAACAAAGTTGTTAGTCTGTTGTTTGGTGGTTGTTTGTTTTTCTCGTGTTCTTGTAATGCAGAGTTGTTGTCTGTTCCCCGGCTGATATCAAGTCAGCCGAAATAAAAACTTGGTATACTTATCATCTCGTTAACCACTTGGTTGACACTTGATGGAATGTCATGCTCTTTCTTCAGTTAAAAGTTTTAAAGGAAACGACAGATCACTTAAACCAGGAACCGTATGTGATCCCAGACGCATACCCCTGTGAATTAATGCAAACCTTGAATGGGACTATTTTGTAGTATGCAAACTATTTTGTGTGTGGTCTCCTACATGCAAACCCCACAAGGTTCCTCACCCAATATGAACCTTGTGCTTTCCGCATGTTAAAGAAAGGGGCCCGAGCCCTCCACGAGATGTGAGCCTCGCAAGCCTTAAAATGCTTGCGAAGTGTAAATGCTCGCTGGAACACAGAAGGACTTCTGGTAGGGTGTTTTTAGTTGTTGTGTTCAACCTATATGGTTGAAATGCTATGCTACCACTGCCAGTGGTTGAGACCATATAATGCAGTGTTATTTCCCTAAAAATATATTTTCTCACTAAAACAAGATTATTCTAGTACCTCTGCATCCTATCTGTGCTGCAAGACCAGAGTTGTGGCAACCAAGAAAGTTTCGACAATGCAAATCTTGTCTCAGTCATCAGCAAAGACAAGATTGAAACAATCACGGAGTTCACTACAGAAGCGAAAAATTCAGAAAGAAACCGAGGCTACAAGTTTTACTCCTACACACAACACAGCCAGCACTCAGCCCGGATGCAACGGCACCCCAGAGATCTCTACTCCCTCTCGAGCTCCCTGGCACTACCAGAGGACGAGCCTGGCTCACTCAGAGCCGAGTCGCGCGCCGCCCGACGGCGACGAATGGCTCGGGCAGCCTGCTCACCTCCATCAAGAAGCTCTGCCACCTCACCCACCGGCACTGCAGCGGGTTCCTCCACCACAGCCGGCTCCACCGCCGCCGCATCTGGCTCCTCCGGCGCAGCTGGCGCCACTGTCGCAGCACCCGCCCCAGCGCCAGACCACCAATTGCACAAGGCCACGGCTAGGAGGACCACTGCCACGAACAGCATGCTGTACACCATCAAAACCAAGAACACGAAGAGCACGAAGATGAAGAAGCCCTCGATGAAGCCCGCATCCTCCATCGCATCAACGTAGGCTCTGAAGAAATCAGTAGTGAAGCCCATGGTGACGACGCGGTAGGAGAAATGTTTCGGAGGCTGCTAGTTTATAAACCGAGCTCGGACGCCGCTCCTCGACACCGCACTGCGCGGGAAAGTGGAGGAATCGCGAGCCGTACCCGCCTTAATGGCGCGAAACCACCTAGTCATCGTGTCCCCAAAGCCGTGTCTGCCGCTGCACCGACGGACAGCACGCGCAGCAGTACCGCGGATGAGTGCTCTGCGCACTGAAAACGGAGCGAGTACAGAACCAGGTCGAGCGAGGAAGAAGAAGGGAAGAAAAGGAGGAGAGACCGCCAGGTGGGCCCCGGCCCCACATGTCAGTGAATCAGCAGTTAACCCCCCGTGTCCCTCTATCCTTTATCCCTCGCTTTTCCTGTAAAAACACCTGCAAAAATAATTTCCTCGGACAAAACCAAACCCACTGTGTCCAAGAGCCAATTATTGGTGGCACAGCTCTGGGTATTTTAAAGAAAAACCCTATTGTTTTTCAAAACCTGTGTATACACGAAAGTGAATATACAGCATTTCTAAAATAAAATTTTGCCCTCGTATCTCCCCTGTACCCCTGGGCAAATCTCGAGGACGAGATTTATTTTTAAGGGGGGAAGGATTTGTAACATCCCAAATTTATAACACGGGTAAACACGACCCAAAATTCAGAACCAACAAAAACTTTTTGAATTGCTTCACAAATGATTGTGTTTTCCCTTATCTTGTTCTGTTGACCTTGTGTAACTTGTTGGTTGTGATTGGTTGACTAGTAAATGTCAACTCAAGAAATCAACCTAAGTAAAAATATATTTACAACACTGGTGACCATGTTATGACAAGAATATATTCCATATATCTTTTCCATTCTTATGTTGGCCAAAAGTTTATTTCCACAATGATTTGGTTTTAGCAACAAATAAAATATCCTTTAAATTGAGACAGTAAAAGTATTTCCCAAAAATTTCATGCTTATAAAGTATGGAGAGCTATCTGTGATCTCCTATCCTTTCTTCCACCTTGACAATTCCAAATTCCTATTTTTAAAACTCCTATGTTTCAACTCAGTTTTAAAAGAAATACTAGTGGGGAATATATTACCTCACATATTTCTCCTGATCAAACCATTTTGAAAACTATTAAGTTATGAGTGGTTTATCCCTTAAACAACATCTTGTCATAATTGAGTGTGACCATTTTTACAAAGTAGCATTGTTAGTTATGGAAAAAGGTGTGTGATTTATTCTTGTGGTTTGAAGTGTGTGGTCTTGTTTGAGATGTGGATATTGTTGTGTTGTTGATATTGTTGTGCTGATACTATTGTTGTGTTATTGCTGTGGTGTGTGATTTTCCTGGTGAGGATAATTCCTCAGTGGTGTTATTACTAAATTAGGACACCCTTGGCAACCAAATTTGGAGTGCAACTTGAAGAGGAGCAAACCCTCTAAAATTATGCACCCAAGTGAAACTCCTAAAATTTAGGGAGATGATCTCAATAAAACTCCCTCTCTATCTATTCCTCCATTCTGTGAAAACAATTCTATCTTCATTTCTCGAGAAGGAGATGAAATGATAATTCTCTCCATTTCATATCCCTCTCTCCTCAAGCAAACCTACTTGTTGATTCAAAACAAAACCCTTCACTCTTTTATCAAAAAGGAAATGAAGGTCATGAGTTAAAAATGATCTTCATAAATACTTTCCCTCCCATTTTCTCTATTGCCTCAAAACAAATGTTTTCTCTATGAAAATAAAACTTATTTGAAGATATCATATTTGTCAAGAAAGCTCCAAAGGTTCTACAAACTATTTTACCACTGGTTTTAAATATTAAAGGAGTCTCAAATTATTAATTTCCAAAAATGGTTTATTTAAATCCTATGAACAAAAATGGAGCAAAACATTTTATTTTGTAAAACCAATTTTTGTGGAGCTTCCTCATATATAGGGGAGGCTACATGAATTTTCTCTAATTTTTGTAAAGTGTTTAAACCCCTCAAATAAATTCTGGAAGCCCTACTGATTTCAAAAAGGAAATAAAGGAATTTAGCCGAGGACCTATCCGTGAGAGGAAAAAAAAGAGTTTAGGGGGCGTTTTGCAAAAACTCCGTTGACCTCTGTGCCCGGCACGACGCCGTGCTTCCCACGCCGGCGATGCCGTGGTCGCCGCTCGCCGTGCTCACCCGTGGCTCTCGCCTAACGCACGCCACGCCCTGGAGGAGACGTTGAAGCATCGCACGCTGCCTCCTCTGCTCTCCCTTGTCACTTCTCCCCTGCTGCAGCAACGCGGCACGGCACGGACGCCGTGTTGCGCACCCGTCGATGCCGTGCTCTCCTCTTCGTCAACGCCGTGGCCCCGTTCCTCCTTGCTGAGGAGGAGATGATAAGAAGCCGCGCACCCCTCTGCTCCCTCACCCCCTCACTCATTTCCTCCCCTCACTTCCTCTCTCACTTTTCTTCCATTGAACCCGAACCATGGCCGAAGTCGCCGACGCGCCTCGCCGGCGATAGAGAGCTCCCCCTCCAAATCCCTGACCACCAGCATCTTCGCCGTGCCCTACTCCCCCTCTCTGCGCGAGGAATCGAAGAGGGAAGCCCGGGATCGCCGTCGCCGTCCCGATCCTCTTCTCCTCCGGCCGCGGACGTGCGAGCAAGCTCGCGGTGGGAACAGGCCACCTTTCTCCGCCATTTTCGTGCACACGTGCTCCCCTTGCCGTGTTCTTCTCATGGACATCCCCATTTCTTCTCAGGTCGTCGGAGCCGCCGTAGCCAGCATCGCCGTGCTCCGCAGCGCCGCGTCCGCGCCCTGCTCGTGTCGAGGAAGAAGGAAGCGGCCCGTACCGCTTCGTTCAAGCTCGTGGGCCGCGAGCTGAGTTTCTTCCCGCACGGCACGGCCCAAATCCAGCAGATCCAGCCCGTTCTTTTTTTTTTCAGGTTGCTTATCCTTTTACTTCTAGAACTGTTTCTGGACCTTTAGTTTAAATAGTTTCAAAATAGTTTAAGTGCTTTGTTGACCAAACCAAAAATCAGGGAGGTACCTTAGCATTTTCCCAGCCAGATCCAAGTGGTAGAAACACTTTTGGATGAGTAGTTTTGGAGAAATTAAATGTGAGCCAGAACTACTACTTTTTACCAAAAACTCAATAGCTATTTTTCTATGATAGCTATTGATGCAAACTCAACTGTTTTGGAAAGGTCCGAGTGATACCTAGCAGTAGAAATTTGCCCCTCATGCAAATGAGCTTCCTAAATAAAATGGCATCCACTTTGGTAAATGACCAGAGAGCCATTTAGGGTTTTTTGTAAATTATTTGGTGATGATTTTTGGTGTGAATCCACTTGTGTGAGCTTCTGTATGATTAGGAGTACCTAATCCTAGCTTGGTGTGATTTTTAGAGCTATGGTTTATTTTAGGTGTAAATAACTAGGTGGTATGCTTCTCTACCAATGAATGTTTATAGTTTTATTTAGCTATATAGGGTGTGCTAGTATCTCTTTTGTGTTTTCTAGCATGTATAAGTGTGATACTAATTACTAGGAGTGTGTTAGCTCGGTATCTTAGCACTTTGGAAAAAGTTTAGTATTGCATTTAGTCATCTAGAGCTAATAGTACTAGGGTAGTATTTTCATAGATTTTCCTAGTTAATAGGACTTGTTTTAGTAGAAGTTCCTTAGTGTGACAATATTTTAGTTAGCATTGCTAGATCATCAGTAGCATGCCATATTGCTACTAGTTTGATCACATGCTAGGAAGAAGTTAGTGTTACTGGTTTTCATTAGGGAATAATATCCCTAGTGTGGGTATTTCCTAGGATTTCCTAACTTTCAGAAATTGTTTGCAAATAAAATCATTTGTGTGCATGAATTTCAAAATTTGTGTTGAACATCAGTAGCTTTTCTTAGCTACTGATATCGTAGCATGTCATCCCTTACGGCCTATTGCTTGGCCCTAGCTTGTGTAGAGGTGTTAGACCATTGGTTTGTAAGAGACCCTTGTAAGCGTAGACCCTAGTCTGTTTCTTAAACAATTAGTTTGATGCTTGTGGATGTTATTTGTCTGTGCAACACTTGTGGTTTCGTTTGGTGTATTAAGTGTTATGTTTCCCTGTTTGCGACGCTAGATAATACCGATACCGGAGTGATCTCTGGAGAGGAACTATTGAAGAAGGATGGGAGTTTATTTCTTTAATCAGTAAGAAGAAGACCAAGGACGTTATGCTGAAGCCAGGCAAGCTACTTCACTGAGCTTGCATCTATATACCTCTAGTTTGATTTACCTGTTTTACTATAAGTAGCATAAATGAATTATGTGGTGTTTGCCACGAAAGCTATGATTCTGAAAACCCTTTTTCAAATTACAAGTATTTTATTAAGACACCCGATATAGAGGTGTCAGTGGTATACAATGATTTCGAAAGGAATTTGTTTACTCCAAAACCTTCTGTGAAAGATCTTTTTGGTGGGATTACGAACCACCCAAGTTTTGGTTAAAGGTATTTTGCTAAGAAAATTGGAAATGATCGTGAAAACCTTTTCAAAAAGTTTATGAAAAACTATTTTGTCACTCTATGTAGAGATATCAGTTGTTTATATAAAATTATAGGATGGGAAAAACATTGTTTATTCAAAACTCCTTTGAAAATCCCTGGATGAATTATGGTATACCGGGATGTCGGTATGGAAGTGGAGAAGTGAAGTGTGGTGATGTTTATGGAAAATGCACATTGTGTCTTTGTACCATGACTACCAGCCGATAACCTGTGCGACCACATTTACCCACATATGGGCAAGGGCGTAGTCATATAATTTGCTCGTGTTAGTACTGGATACCTCAATAACGAGGATGACCTCGTTCCATGAGGGGATGGTCTGAGGACCTACCCCCTGACCTGGGTCCTCTTCATTGAAGTCTACCGGAAGCCGGTATGAACATGTCGGAGGAAGAGGATTGAAGGGCTCCCTTGGGTCCGCCGGGCAGAACTACGAGTCCCCACACTTAGTTTCTGAGGATTTGAGTGTCGGTGGAAAGTGTCGTAGCGGCAGGGTCCTATACTAGCATGAGCAAAGGACAGGCTATGGCCGGGAACTCAACTTCGCATACCTCTGGTATGGCGGGACGTGGCTGACACGATGAGTGACCGGATGGGTGTGGGAAAAGCGTACTACCTCTGCAGAGGGTAAAACTATTCGAATAGCCGAGTCCTCGGATATGGGCAGTTGGGAGGCTGTCCCAAGACCATGTGCAAGTTTTACAAAGTTTTGAGTTTGAAAGAAAAAAATGAGGTGGAGATTGTTTTATGCCACTGTACCAATGAGTTGGTATGAGGTTGCTGGAAAATGAGTGACCCTGAAGGGGCTATGTTCGGAAAAGGAGAAGTTTTGGAGAGAGGGACAAGATGGTGATCTTCGAGGAAAAGTTTTAAAAGAGATTTCTTGCCTTTTTAAACAAAGGTTTATTTCCGAGAAAAATGTTTAAAAAGACTTCTTACCTTTTTCAACAAAGATAGCGAGAAAACGACTTTCCAAAATGTTTTACCTTCAACAAGATTAAAAATCTACTCTTCCCTTTTTCAATAAAGGTATAGAGATGTTTTTCTAAAAATAAAGGTTTTATGAAAGATTATCAAAACTAGTGCATGCTCAAGTTGGGGTAGTTTGCGAGTACAATCAAATGTACTCATATTGGTTTCGTCCCTGGCTATTGTCTTAGCCAGATTTTAAGGAGGAGCAGTTCGAAGAAGAGGAGTTCACTGGCGTCTTTGCGAACTAGGGCGCTTCCCAGTCAGCTGCCTGTAGGGTTAAGGCAAATGACTTGGGCTCCACGTTGTTTGGTGATTTCCGCTGCAAGTTCCTGTTGAAGCTTATGACTTCAATCACGTAAGTACATTTATCCGGTATTTGTGGGTGTTCTGTGATACCAACTCTAGTTATGTGCAACAACACACTGATCATGGGATTGTTGCAGGAAGCATAACGAGTATCTCAGATAATTAATCCGGGGTCCTCACAGAGCGTTTGGAAGCTTTCGCTGTGGATGGAAAACGTGGTGGGCGTCGTCCTAGCGGACTCGTGCCACACGAGAGCATTGGCCATTATTTCGATCTGACATAGCGGTTCGTAATGGTCACAAGCATTCCACTGGATGTGTTGACAGTGCTATCATCTTTGTCTTCTCGAAATCATGTAGGGACAACTTCAAAAGAAGTGTGTTCTCTACACAATAGATGATCTAGTATTAGCATGCTAAATTTGTACTCTGTTTTTTTAATATATATATATATATATATATATATATAGTGTTCTATTCCCTTCCTTCCATAGTTATTGTGGTGATTTTAGTTTGAAATGAAACTAAAATCACGACTAGAATTATCGAACGGAGATAGTATCGCGTACCAGATTTCATCTCGTAGTCACACACTTCTTGATTAAACATTAGTCACCATGTAATTTTATGGCGATTCTCTAGGTCGACCGGGTGGAGGGAGATTTAGATGGTCCCTCTCATGTAATCGAGATCTCAGCAATCCTTACATCGCATCATATCACCACCCACATGACAATTTTTCATGCTATTGCAGTATTTGTGTGCAACATTTCATCCTTGGTGGGCAAAACGTACAAAAAGTATCACACCATTTTTGAAACACCGATGTATAATATGAAGATATGTTGTCATGTTTTTTCCTCAATGTCACTTGGACGTGGTGTTGTTGTAGAGGTCGGGTATTATATGTATCATCTTGATGCTTAATAAAAATGCCCTTTATAAAAAAAGAGTATGCAACAAATCCCCCGCTTGCACGAAATTTCCCCAAAAAATAACCATACATATGCAACATGGGACACCAACGTTTGCAGCACCCCAAGAAAACATTTCTAGTACATAATCAAGTCGCGGCATTTTGCTTTTTTATTCTTGGCAAAACACACACAACTTTGAAGCGTATGAAAAACACCCATGCATCACCGAAAATCCACAAAATGATAACCTTGTACCGGAGGACCAACTAATGGATTGCACAACACATGTAATAGCAACAGTGCTAACCTAATTTAGGCCTGACATACATAAATCAAACTAACAGTTGGCAACCAGATGAAAAAAAAACTTGAGTTCGAGGTGCATCCCATGTTGTGCACCGAGAGACACTAGTCGGAGAAACCGAAGGTGAGGAAGGAGGTGACATCCACTGTTGAACAAAGACTTTAACGTCGGGAAAGTGTCATGACTATGTTCGAGGCGAAGGTTCGATCAATCAAACTACGGTCCGAAAGATACATCCTTGGAGACCGCCAAGTTAATCTTGTGTGAGACGCACAAAGCCCTAATCTACAACCAACTATAAAACCATTCACAATAATCAAATCCACCATTGTCTCAATTCATATAAATATACGATGATTATTTCATCACATGACTTCGAGGAGAGAATTGAGTGAGAGACAATGGAAGATTTGCACGGATCTCAGCGAGGTCAGGAAAGTGGACGGGAGAAAACAATGTGTTATACTCCAGACATGATGTTTTGATGCATAGGTCTAGATATTATGAAAACATATTTTAAATATATTACAAAATTTCAAAAAATTCTAAACAAAAATGTTGGGTATATATTCGAACATTTAATGTCTGCACAAAAAGTTTCACAAAAAAAATATTTTTGTGGCGTGTGTAAAAAGACAAAAAGATGTCTTGTGAAAAATCATTTTGAAACACCGAAATTTGTCTTTTTATATAGGCCACATAAAATGATTTTTTAGTGAAACTTTTTGTGCATACATTAAATATTCGTATGTACACCCGGAAATTTTGTTCGAATTTTTTTGACATTTTGAAATACGATTTTAAATAGTAGATTCATCTACGCCTACGAGGCGAAACAGATTTCCCTTATACTCCCTCTGTTTCTAGATATAAGCCTTTTTTAGAGATTCCAATACGAATTACATCCGGAATAAAATGAGTGAATCTACACTCTAAAATACATATGTAATCCTTATTGGAATCTCTAAAAAAGTTTATATTTAGGAACAGAGGGAGTAATATTTTTCGAGATCGCAATGTCATATATTTTAAGTACTCCATTATAATTTTGTTTTTTTCCGACAAATTTCTTATGTTCCTTTTGAGAATTTCTCCAATTTGCTTAATACTACTCCCTCCGTTCCAAATTAGATGACTTCCCTTTCTCCACATGTGGATGTATCTAGACATGTTACAAGTATAGATAGATGTGCATGTGGACAAATGAAAGTCATCTAATTTGGAACGGAGGGAGTAGAAGATGGATAGACGTTGGTTTGTCATATAGGTTTATCCTATCTTTCCAAATCTGTAAGATCGGTGTATACGTACTTTGTATCTCGTCTTTTATTTATCGATGAGAATCGTATTACCATAAAAAAAAATTGGAAAGGAGGGAGTAGAAGTACAACGGCTAAATCCTAAGAACGTTATCTCTAACCTCTCGGCTCGTCTGCCATCCACGTCTCCCCGGCCGGCGTCTCCGCTCCAACTCATCCAATGGCCTCGCCGCACGCCGACCCCGCACCGGCGCCGCCGCTCCTGCTTGCCATACGCCACATCCCCTTTGCCGGAGCCCACCGGGCGCGCGAGTTTCCGTCCCCGGACCTCGCCCCACTCGCGCGCAGCCTCGACGAGCTCGCGGCCGCGGCTGCCGCCCACCCGCTCCTGAAGCCGCTCTTCGACTTCCACCACCATCTCTCCACCTTCTCTCAGGTACGCAGACAGGCATCCACTCCCTCGTCGTCGAGCCCGACCAAAACCGCACGAGGATGGATGGTCTAACGCCGAAGGCCCACCCGATGTGTGAATGAGCAGAGCAGGAGGCAGAGGATGGTGGCGATGCGGCAGGCGGCGTGCCCTCTGGCCGGCAACGGCGAGGGCTGCTTCGCGGCGGTGCTTGGAGGATCCGTGGCCGGGATGGTGGTGTCCAACGGCGTCAACAGCTTCCTCAGCCTCTACAACACCGTGCTCGTCATCAGGCTCGTCCTCACCTGGTTCCCCAACACGCCGCCCGCCATCGTCTCTCCCCTCAGGTACACACACTGCGGAACACATTGTCCCAGTAGGCAGTAGCAGTACAATCCCTAAGGCCAACCGAAAGCAACAAGAGGACATCACATTCCTAGGCATTTTAATTCAGCGGCGTCAGATTGACGATGATTCAGAACACAAACGTATTTAATTTGGTTACTTCCACTTAGTGTTAAACTATCACGATCCTTCTCTTAATTATAGTGGAGACGCAAGATTGCAAAAGCAGAAAAGCGACACGTCTCTGCCGATGAAGGAAAGGCTTTTTAGCCTGACGAAACGCTCGCTGACATTACTTGCTTTGATGAGTTGATTGCTTGGGTGATTTCTGAATGCAAATGTTGTTTGTGGCGTGCAGCACGGTATGTGACCCGTACCTGAACCTCTTCCGGGGCATCGTCCCGCCGCTCGGTGGCCTGGACCTGTCCCCCATCCTCGCGTTCCTGGTACTCAACGCCCTCACCGGCACGGCCACCGCGCTCCCGGCCGAGCTCCCGGGACAGAACGCTGCAGCCAGCTCGGCGCACCCTGACGAACTCACTGCAAATCAGAGGAAATGGATGCAAAGATTCCGCTCGGCGAAGTCCAAAGAGGCAGATGATGCTCGCTAGACTTCCTGCATTTTTTTTTCTTCAATCATTCGGCATGTGAAAAATCCACTGAGGCCCGTTTTCGTTTCTGAATATATGTGGAGGAACCAAACTGCTTGACTGTAATGATATGTCTTGGTCTTTGTGATAATTCTCACTTTCTTGATTGCTTGTGGAAATGAAAGAAACCCAGTTCTGTATGGAGTCCACATACCAGGGAAACTGAACATTAATGACACGACTTTTGGCTTCTAAATCTGTGAGGAACAGCCTTTTGTGCACAACACACTTGAACAAGCAAAGCCCTACTAGTAGCTCTATACAACTACCACTTATGCTCAATGGAAAGTCTGGTAAAACATCGTGGAAAATGACATGACAGGTCAGAATTAGATGCTTCTTCGCTGCTACTTGTTACTGCATCCTGAATGGATCCAACACAAACGAGTAACTGCAACCACTACCCTTTTAAAGGGGTAAAGTTGTTTTAAGATCGAAGCATATAATTTTACAGCTTATAATGTACAATGCTCCAGCAACAGGACTGGACAAGTTCCAGCATCGTCATATGTATATGACGAAATTCCTGCAAATTTGCATGTGAATATTCAAGCTCGGTGATGCTCTCTGGTACTCGGATTCAGGATGGAGCTGAACCATACGAACTACTGATCACGCTGCAGGTTTGGCGACTTTTGAGACACAAGCAAGAAGTCCAAGACGACCTCGTTGAACCGATTCGGATCCTCCATCTGCGGCACATGCCCGGTTTCCTTGAAGATTTCCAATCTGACATTCTCTCCTAAGCACCTACAACCATCATGAGAGCAATAGTATAAAGCAATGGTTATGCTGTAATTTGCAAAAATGCATTTAGTGTGTTTCAATTTGAGAGCAATAGTAGACATGGTAATCAATGGAGCAAAAGTTGGACCGGTCATTCAAGTCACGGTCTGTTCTTGCACTGGGATGGCTATGAACTCCAGCGTATTGCTGTGAAGTACCTCTTGACAGCAAAAGCCTTGTCCAAAGGGAATATCTGGTCATGGTCTCCCCAGATTAGCAAAACATCCTGCCGTTAACAACATCAAATACAGAGTTAATAGATGTTTTGTTGATGCTACAAAGATCTTTCAGAAACAGAATACAGTGTGGCTGAGTATAATTTGGCTCTCCATTTTGGTCCAAATTTTACTTTTACCTGCTCCAAGGGTGTAACTTGAAACTGGTATGTGCCAACAGTTATAGCCTTCATAAGCTCGATCTTCTCTTCCCTCTTATCTGTGAAAAGTTTCTGTAAATCGACAAGATCACTGCTCAGTACTGGCATGTGTTGATCAGATCAACTAGAGTAAATGAAGCAATGGCCTAGTCACCTGCACGGTCTCTCCGATCACGAAGTCCGGCAGCATGGCGGTGATCTGCCTCCGGTAGAACGTGAGCTCCATGAGCCGCCGCGCGGTGCGCGCGTCGAGCGGCATGAGCAGGTCGGCCGTGGTCGCCCACTCGCCGCCGGCGCGCTGGAGGAGCGCCCTGTCGTCCTCGGCCGTCTTAAGCAGGTCGGAGTTGGATATCACCACGGGTCCCACCCTGGCAGGCCCCGCCGCGCGCGCCAAGGAGTACGCCACGAACCCGCCGTAGTTCGTGCCGGCCAAGGCGACCCGCGCTGAACTCGCCAGTCCGGGAGCGCGTCGAGCAGCGCGGCGAGCGCGGCTGCCTGCCCCGACTCGGACGGCGGCGGGGAGGAAGGGCAGGGGGAGGAGCCGCCGAAGCAGAGGAGGTCCGGGACGATGACGGCGGGAGAAGGGCCCCACCTGGCGGCGCCACTGCCAGGTGGCCATGGGGCCGAAGCCATGGATGAGGAGGAGCGGCGGGAGGCTCGGCTCCCAGGCGGCGCCCAGTAGTGGATCGTTCGGGTCCCACCGCCTTCGCACGGGAGGTCGACGGTCTGGGGGCAGAGGCCGGCGGCGAGGAAGGCGCGGCGCGAGAGGTACTCCATCACCGGGAGGAAGCTGATGCCCATGGCGGCGTACGTGCACGGTGCACTAGTGCAGCCAGAGCTGAGCGGCGACTAACCCAAAATAACCAAGCTCGTCGCCACTAACCCTAACCCTATCTAGCACCTCGGGTGCGGCGACTCCACGCCGCTCACTCCTCATCGGAGACGAGGTCGAGCACTCCTCGTCGAAGACGAGGACGACGTACATGGCGGCCTCGAGCTCGGCAACACGGCGCCACTTCTCCACCTTCTTCTTCTGGGCGTGCTCGGCGGCGACGCCCTGCTCGAGGAGGATAGCGTTGATGTTCTCTTTTAACGAATAATTCACGAATTTTACTTGTTTTTTCTATTGTATTGATCTGTTTGTTCTATGGGACCTCTATTTCCTCATTTGACTGAGATGTCGTTAAGGATGACTCGACCCAAACGGACGGGCGTTTTGTCCCATTTTGTCCATTTGGATTGGGGAACGGACGCGCGCCCGGCCCATGTCCGTCCCTTTTCGGCCACTGCACCCAACGGGCCGACGCATTGAGTCCGCTCGGTCAGGTTTTTTGATCATTTTCGGCCATGGTGATCACAGTGCAACAAAACAAGTATATAGCAAGCAAAATAAACCATACAATTCAAATAATACAATCCAAATAGTTCATCAAATAGTTATTATAATCCAAATAATTCAGCAAATAAATACAAATTGTTTCACAAATAACAAATTGTTTCATGCATAGTCTTACAAACCAAATAAATATAAAACCAATTGTTCATCAAATGGAACTACTGGTTACCGTAGTGCTGCCAGACATGCTCCACCAAATCATTTTGGAGCCGAAGATGAGCCAACTTCTCACGAATGTCACGGTGAAAGTCGAGGAACTGAGCAAATGTGGACGGTCCCTGGGGCTCAACCAACTGATCCTGAAACTGCCATTGCTGATCATGCATACCCTCATCGCGTTCATCATCCACAATCATGTTGTGCATTATCACACAAGCTGTCATCACCTCCCACAGGGTGTCCTTGTCCCATGTCCTAGTAGGGTGTCGAACAATAGTCCATCGTAACTGGAGGGCACCGAATGCACGCTGTCGAGGTGTGCCCCCGGCAATCCCAGAGTCGAGTACCCCAGGTAGATTATGAGGGACAAGATGTGCGCACTGGTAGTATCGGACGGCTGACAAGCAAGGATTTACCCAGGTTCGGCCCCTCATTGTGAGGTAAAGACCTACTCCTGCTTGTCTGATTATGATCATATATGAGGTTACATGGTGGCCGTGATGGCGATTGTGGAGGTGAGACGTGGCTTCTCTATGCTATGTCGTGTATGCTATGTCTAATTGTGTCTGGATCTGTCTTTGGGGGTGCTCCTGCCTGGCTTTATAAAGGGAGTCAGGTAGGGTTTACAAGAGTCCTATTAGACTACGATCTGGAGTCCTTGTCTTGTGCTTCAAAAAATAGCCCGCATCTTCTTGGGCTTCGTTGAGCCGCCAGGTAGGCCTTCGTCTGGGCTGCACCAGGTATACCAATAAAAGGGGACCCGAAGGGTATATACTCGTCACACGTTCCACATCCTTTCTAGCACTTTCTTGTTCCTTGACGAAACTCTTCTTCTTCTCATCATTTGGATTGGAGATGGTCTTCACAAATGTAGTCCATGTAGGGTAAAACCCATCAGCAAGATAGTAAGGTTTGTCATACTCGTGACCATTGATCTCATAGGTTACCTGGGGTGCCAGGCCATTGGAGAGCATGTTGAACACCGGAGACCGCTGCAGCACATTGATGTCATTGTGCGAGCCGGCCATGCCAAAAAACGAGTGCCAAATCCACATATCTTGTGATGCCACGGCCTCAAGTACGACCGTGCATGCCCCAACATGGCCCTTGTACTGCCCCTGCCAAGCAAATGGGCAGTTCCTCCACTCTCAGTGCATACAATTTATGGTGCCAATCATCTTAGGGAACCCTCTGGTCTCGTTGATGGCCAAGAGCCGGGTCATGTCCGCAGCATTGGGTTTTTCAAGTACTCCGGGCCAAACACCTGCACCACGGCTTTGCAAAACTTGTACATTGCTTCAAGGCACGTGGACTCACTCATCCGTACGTACTCGTCCACAAGATCACCGGCTATTCCATATGCAAGCATGCGAATTGCGGTGGTGCACTTCTGATACAACGAGAAGACGAGGGTACCACATGCATCTGGCTTGCGTATGAAATAATCATCAAAATGCATCACCCCCAACTGGATACGGTTGAACGAAGATATTCTCATCCAGAAACGGCGCCGAAAAATCTTGGGAGGGTATGTGGGTTTCACCGGACGAAAGTAGTCTCCATAGAGCTAGATATGCCCAGCTCTCCGGTTCGGTCCAAGGCTCCAGAACGGCCCGACACCGACCCTCGGAACACCGGCCGCATCCTCTCTATGTACTCGTTGACGATGAGGGTGGCAACCGGGCCGTCACTCTCATCATCGGAGGAATCGTCCGACGATGACTGGCACATGATATAGTTCTTGTAGTACCACTCATCAGAGCTATTCATGGCCGAGTTCGTACCTGAGTTGTTGCCGGGGCAAACGGCCGAACACCTTGTGGGCGGCGTGGGTGTCGCGGGCGCTGCGAGAGAGATGGGCGCAAGATTCACCGGCCGCGCGGGGAGGAAGCTGCTCCGGTGACGGCGGGGAAGAGGAGCAGGAGACGGCCTCCCCGGATTGGCCTGCAGTGCCAAATCTGGGTGGCGACGGCGGGGTGACGACGGGAGGGGCGAGAGAGGCAGAGGAGATTGAGGTGGGGAATGGTCTGATGGGTGGGCCAGGGGCGGACTAGGGCAGGAAACAATAGCGCTCCGCGCGCGTCTGCGGCCGACGCAAACCTGACCCAAATTTGGGCCAAAAATAGGTCGCGGCAGACAGAAAAACGGAGCGCGGTCCATTTACGTCGCTCTGTTGGGCCGTGTTTTTGGTTTCCACGGACAGGAACGGAGGTACGCGGACTAGATGCGTCGCCCCATAAGAGTTATCCTAAGTCTCAACCCGCGAGGCGTCCACGTCCAGACGCCTGACGGGTTCCGCCCTCAAGCCGTTGATCGTCCGGTCCGGACAGGCTCCAGTGTGGATCGTTCGCTTGTTTTCCTCGTGTATGTAACGGTTCCAGCTGGATGTGGCCAACAAACTAGGACTAGGTTGTTACAAAAGGAACGACTAGACGACTAAGTCTACCTGACGCTAACATGAACTCTGAAACCCGTCGACAGAACCTAACTCTGTCGAAACTGAAGAAATCAACACCTAGACTGAAACTGTGATTTACGCCAAAATTTGCTTGTTTTCGCCGTGTATGTACCGGTTCCGCGCCGTGTAATAAGTACCCAAAAAAATGTAATGTACAGTACAATTAATAATCGGTTCGTATTCGGAAAAGAAGTCTCGTTCAGTTGTAAGCAAATCAGGACTCCAAGTCTCCATCATATTAGCTTGAAGGCTGAAGCCCAAGCCCAGCTAACGTGTGCATCCCATCGTGATCACCCTGATCCCATTGTATCCTCTCGCGCCGCCGCCGACGTACGCAATGGCCGCCGCTGGCCACGACCGCCTGTCCGAGCTCGCTGACGACCTCCTCCGCCGCATCCTCCACTTCGCCCCGCTCAAGGAGGCCGTCTCCACGACCGCGCTCTCGCGGCGATGGCGCGCGCCACTCTGGCTCTCCTCGGGCGCCGTAAACCTCGAGACTGGCATTCACAACAACGTCCGCTTCTTCTCCGGGAGCGAGGATGTCGTCACCGCGGCCGCGGAGGCGCTTGACGCCGCCGACGTCCCTGTCACTAGGATCACCCTGCGCCACGAGAAGTACAACGTCGCATCGCGCTACTGCTACACAGATTTGGTCGACGTCGTGCTCTCCCACCGGGCGGCGCGCCGCGTCGAGGAGCTCCGGCTCATCGCCACAGATCCCAGCGACTACTACCGCTACGATCGTGCAGGCCTCTATGAGGTCACCCTCGACTCCCTGCCGTTGGAGACACTCCGGATCCTCGAACTCAACAACTGCGAGGGAATCCTCTTCCAGAGGCAGCAAGCCGTGCTCCCTCAGCTGTCCTCCCTAGGGCTTAGCTACTGCGTTCAGCACCTAGGCTCTCTCCAACGCGTCATCGACTCCGCGCCGGCGCTCGCTGCCGTCCGACTCGAGTCTGTCGTCATCGACGCAACGGAGGAGAAAGGCAAAGAAGACACAACACGCCGCCTCCGCTGCCCCGCTGCCAATGTGCTCGTGCTCGACAGTTGCACGTGGCAGGTGAACCATGGACGCACATTTTCTGGTGACCACTATAAAGAGACCGTCCATGTCGATGAGATCAACGCGCCAAGGTTACACCGCTTCAAGTACAAGGGGCCACTTCGCTCGCTCTCATTCAGTCCACAGCCACAGGAGTTGGAGCAAGTGGATCTGCATTTTTTCACGCAATACTACGAGTACGAGCGGAACAACTTAGAAACCTTCTGGCGATTCGTCCGGAGCTTCACCAGCACAAGGGAGATGAGGCTGAGGTTGAACAACCTTGAGGATATTGCCGTGCTCAGCAAGGCAAGGCGGGTCGAGCTCTTGCCTGCGTTCAGCCGGCTCGAGCGTCTCCAGGTTCAAGGAGTGCATTCGACGAAAGACAATATTGCAACAGTGACAACGATCTTGAACCTGCTCCGCTGCTGTCCCGTTCTCTGTGGCTTCCGGATCAACCTCATAGCAAAGCAACAGGATGGCTCAAACAAAAAAGAAAGGGTATGCACACAAGTACCTCAGAAGGAAATTCAGATCGCTGCCATGTTGGGCCCAAGCCACTTCTACAAATGCTTGCAGAGCTCCCTCAGGGGAGTGTGCATGCAATTCCGGCTAGAGAAGACGGATTGTCTTGGGGAAAAGCTGATAAAATTCTTTGCCGAGAAGGCGATGGTTCTTAAAGAAATGCGAATCGATGGTGGAGATGAAAAGTTGTTTGAGGAAATGAATACCAAGGCTGAAAAGTGGAACTCAAAAAGGAGAAAGATAGGGGCCACAAGTTTCGTGGTCTTACCTCTCAAGAGCAGACTCTACCAAGAACGGGAAATTTGATATATTACTATTCAGGTATGTAGTTTTTTTTTTCATTTTATAGGAGGGGAATTTCGGGCTGGAATGTGCCGGTACATCTTGAGTTCATTAGTAGAGTGCTAACATGTAAAGTTTATTAAAGCTTTATTCTTCAACCAGTCCTCCTAGGGTTGTGTAGCAGCCAGTCGGTTAATTTTTAGGTTAACAATATGAAGTTTCTCTATTTGACTGCCCATCGTTTTTTGGTAACCGTTATCTGAATCATCATGTAGAAGCTTGAGATGATTAAATGACTAGATTATATCTTACAATGGTTATTCTAATTTTTTTTTGTTTCCAAGCCTCAAAATAGGCTATAAGTATGCGGAAATCCATAACGGTGCATGGGTTTAGATGCACCCACTATGCATTTTTTTTTCCAGAATGTCAAAAAATTCCGAAAAAAAATCCGGATGTAAATTACAGCGTGATGTGTTAGCACAAAAATTGGCATGGTGAAAAAACTTTTTTTGCAACCTGTACAAAAAAGACAATTTTCGGACACGTACATATACTTTTCGGTATGTCCGAATTTGTCTTTTTTGCACAGGTTGCAAAAAAAGTTTTTTCACCATGCCAATTTTTGTGCTGACTGCAAATATGTTGGACTACATGCAAATATTTTTTTTCGAATTTTTTGACATTCGGAACCAAATCGCCATGTCCGTAAGTATGACGCATCAATGAATGAACATTAGTTCACAAAGCTTAATAGTAAAATATTAGAGATAAAACCATGTTACATATATTGATTGATAGAAACAAATTTGTTCCATCTTGTATGCAGACCTCAAGATCATTTAGCCTATGTTTTGTTTGTCAGATAAATGTTACGTCGCATAGTAAACACTGGACGAACCGATGGAAACCACCCTCTCATCTTTGAAGAGGTGTTCTAAAAGCACTTG
This sequence comes from Poa pratensis, assembly GCA_947311845.1. Taxonomy (NCBI): domain Eukaryota; kingdom Viridiplantae; phylum Streptophyta; class Magnoliopsida; order Poales; family Poaceae; genus Poa; species Poa pratensis. The sequence goes on from CAMZMU010000064.1 coordinate 14,410,515, forward strand.
TATTTTATACCGTTTGCTAAACATTTCATAATACTTCAAAACAACAGTAAAATGCTTCTATCTGTGGCACCATATGCATCAAATATTCAAAGGAATCCTTTCATTTGTAAAACAATACTGGTATAATATGTATAGTTATAACACCATATTTAGTATTCGAAGAAAAAAAATTTAGCCTGCTAGAGACCTCTCGCGAAAACATGTTCAAAAAAATCCACCCATGTTGGGAGAAATGCAAGGTGTACCGTCATGTTGCGCGAATGTGGTTACTAATAAAATCAAAGAAGAGACGAGAGCATGGTGTTTGGCCGGGCCAAAAAAAATTGCAATGTAGTTCCGGAAGAGTAAACTCCTTTTGGAAGTCCTAGGGCTTGTCCTAGGCAACTATGTCTAAACTCCTCCTTATTTAATGAAAATGGCAACTCTTTTGCCTTGTTTAAAAAAAAACATTGGCCCAAACATTGTAAATGTTGTAACTCGCGGGAGTGGAGCATCACAATCTTTTTCCTAGTTTTTTTTTTTGAAGCGTGGGCAAAAGCTTTGCCCTTTTCGATTAATTAAGATAGAAGTTTTTTACAACCCGGACCAAGACGAGATAGAGAAACTCGCTTGGCCCCAACAACATACATACGGGACTACTCTCCTGGCATTATTTCACCTAAACGCTTTGCACCCGCGATGACCCAAAGGCGAGCTTCGCCCTTGATCTTATTGAAGATGGCCGTGGGGGGTGCAAATTTATTCCGGAAGACGCGGGCGTTGCGTTCGTTCCAAATTTCCCAAGACACAAGCATGGTAGTGGAAGCCAATGCCTTCCGGTTTGGGGAAGAGCCCACCGTCATCTTGAGCCACCAATCAAAGAGCGTGATGTCCGTCCATTGGCTAGGATCCAAAGCGTGAATGCCCAACCAAACCTTAACAAGACCCCAAAGGCGACGGGTGTATCTACAACAAAAGAGGAGGTGCGCGATGGTCTCCGGAGCTTGCTTGCAAAGCGGACAAAGGCCACAATTTGGCCACCCCTCTTCGCCAACCGGTCCGACGTCCAAATCCTATTTTGGAGAGCAAGCCAAGCAAAGAGTTTAATTTTGGGCGGAGCCCAAACTTTCCACACAATGCTCTTCATGTTTGAAGAGTGAGCTCCATAAAATTGCGCCTTGTAGGCCGATGCCGTCGTGTATTCTCCATTAGGTGTGAGGTTCCAAGTAATTGTATCCTCCACATTCTCCACAAGAGCAACATCAAGAAGAAGGAGCCAAAGCTCCACGAATTGAGCAAGGTGATCATGCGTGGACTCCTCATCTAAAGTGATCTTGCTCACCCAAGCGTTGTCGTCTAAAGCCTTCTTGATAGACCATTTCTTGGATTTGGAGACCAAGAAAATTTGAGGAGCAACGTCTCTTGGTTTTTGCCCCTCAAGCCAAGGGGCGTCCCAAAAAGAAGTCAAGCTCCCATCTCCAACCGTAATGGTAGTAGAAGCATAAAAAAGATCCATGTCCACATGAGTGCAAGGGTTGCCGGTGCCCACCCAAATTTTGTCCCTCTCACGCCATTCAAGCCATGGCCACCTCAACCGGAGGGCCCTTGCGAACTTGTCATTGTCAAGGATCCCAAGGCCGCCAAGGTCACGAGGGCGGCACACCGTATCCCAATTTACTTTGCATTGCGCTCCGGTGACCTTGTCCTTGCCCGCCCAAAGAAAGGCACGCTCCATCTTCTTAAGGTATTCCAAGGTGCCCGGAGGCACAATGAGAGGTGTCATGTGGTGAATAGCTTGGGAGGCCATCACCGACTTGACAAGAGTGGCGCGGCTGATGGAGGTGATGAGGTTACCATTCCAAGTGGGAACTTTCCCGGCAACCTTATCCTCGAGATGTTGGAAGTCCGCCCTCTTTAGTTGCCAAACCGAGAGCGGTAGGCCAAGGTATCTCATAGGAAAGGAGGAGCGCACCACCGGGAGGCCGGCAAGAACCACATCAAGATTAATCCGGCCACATCTAATAGGAACCACGGAGCTTTTTTGGAAGTTGGTGCACAAACCGGTGACCTCACCGAAGCCCTCAAGAATGTTGGAGAGGTTGATAATGTCCTCCTTGATAGGGGCCACGAAGATTGCCGCATCGTCCGCATATAAAGAGGTCCTCAAGATGTTGCGGCGACCCCTCAAGGTGTGCAATAGCCCATTCTGAGTCGCAATGTCAAGAATTTGAGTGAGAGGGTCTATAGCAAGAACAAATAGGAGGGGCGAGAGAGGGTCTCCTTGCCAGAGGCCCCGCCCATGCACAATGGGTAGGCCGGCCACACCATTAAGAAGGACACGGGAGGTGGCGGATGCAAGGAGAGCGACAATCCAATTGCGGAACCTACTTGGGAGACCACGGCGTTGTAGAAGGTCAAGGATGTACTCCCAACGGACGGAATCAAAAGCTTTGCGGATATCAAGCTTGAAGAGGAGCGCCGGAGTTTTTCCTTTGTGAAGCCTCCTTGCCAAGTTCTTCACATAGAGGAAATTGTCGTGAATGCTCCTCTTTTTGATGAAGGCATTGGACACAAGCTCGTTCATGAGAGGCCCCAAGCGGAGGGCAAGCACCTTGGCTATGATCTTTGCAATGGCATGAATAAGGCTAATAGGCCTAAAATCGGAAATGTCTTCCGCACCATCCTTTTTTGGCAAGAGAGCAATGTTTGCGGAGTTGAGCCAATGAAAGTTGGCCATATGTTGGTTGCCAAAAAGATTTATCACCCTCATGACATCGTCTTTAATAATAGGCCAACACCTCTTGAAGAAAGCACCCGTGAAACCATCCGGGCCGGGCGCCTTGCAACCCGGCATTTGGTCAATAGCTCTTTTCACTTCCTCCTCCGAGAAATCCTCACCAAGAGACGAGAGCTCCGGGTTATGGAAATTGAGATCGGCCCAATTAAAGTCACGAGTCCTTGTGGATCCCTCCCCATGACGGCCCCGAAGTGACCATGAATTATCTCCTCCTTCACGGAGTGCTCGGTGACCCACCCATTGTTGTGCTTGAGCCTATGGATGTGGTTCTTTCGTCTTCTCGCATTCACCCTAAGATGGAAATACTTCGTGTTGTCATCTCCCTCGCGGATATTGGAAACCCTTGAGCATTGTTTTTTACGAGCCCTCTCAACAACGGCAAGGGCGACCACCTTTTTTTTAAACGCTTTCGAAGTTGAAACTCCTCCGTGGAGAGCTCCCTATCCTCCTCCGTGGTGTCAAGTTGGAGGATGACAAAAAAGGCGGCGTGGAGCATGACTTTCGAGTTAGGGCGGATGCGGCGACTGCATTGGCTAAGGCATTTGCCCGCATGTTGGAGCTTGTGGAAGAGGACATGGCAAGGTTCGCGATGGATTGTGGGATCATTCCACGCCTTAGTGACGATCTCATTGAAGCCGGGGATGCGAAGCCAAAAAATTTCGAACTTGAAGGTGCGGGGTCGACGAGGGCCGGCATCATCGGCAAGGAGGAGAGGGCAATGGTCCGAGAGGGAGGACGAGAGCGCATGAAGAATATGAGTGTCGAAACAGAGATTCCATTCAATGTTTCCGAAGAAGGCATCAAGCTTGCACAAGTAGGATCTTGCCTCCCATTGCTCCACGTGAACCTACGGTTTTGGAGGTGAATTTCTTGGAGCTCACAAGCTTGCAAGGTAGCACGGAAGCGGTTGATTCTACTCCGGTTAACATTTCCTTTGTTCTTGTCACGGGCCCGATGGATTTGGTTGAAATCACCGAGGGCTAACCACCGTGTCCCGCCGGTAGGCTTGTGGCTAAGCAACTCAGCGAAGAAATCATCCTTGCGGGTAGACACGGTAGGCCCGTAAACCGTTGTGATTTTGAAATCACCGTCGTTGTCGGAGTTTAGGGGGTGGACATGCGCCGAGAGGCAAAATTCACCAACTTGAGCATTTGTAACTTGCACCACGGTGTCATCCCAAAGCATAAGGATGCCACCTCTAGTACCGGTTGCCGGCCTTTCGATGAAGCTCTTGAGGCGATTTCCTCCAAGGTAACAGGCGTCAAAAGGCGAGGTGGAGGCGAGTTTGGTCTCATGTAGACATACAATGTGGCAGAAGGAGGCGGCGATCGTTTCATGGACAGCAGTGCGGCGGTCTGGGTCATTGAGGCCCCTCAGGTTCCAGCTTAGAGTGTTAACAATTTGTTCTAACATTAGAAACAAAAGGAACTCCATTGCAAAGGAACTGAAACAAGCACAGAGAGCAAGTAGTAGCTTGGTGAACAGAACTGGAACAGGCTCCAGTGAGGTGGACATAACGATGAACAACAGTAGCTTTAGTGATCAGTTGTGCTAACATTAAGAAACTAGTAGAACAGCAGCAGAAACGAGCTTCCAACAGGAGCTCAAACATCTCCAGTGAGGACATCAGCGGCTTCACCATCGTGGTCCAGGGCTGCCGCACCTCCCTGGTTGATCAGAGCATCGTCCAGGGCATCATCTTCATCCGTGTCAACCTTGAATAGCTTGCGGATCCCTGCCATGGCCTTCGGCTTCATCTGGTCCTTGAAGAGCAAGGAGAGCTCCGCCAACGCTTGCCCCGTCACCACCTCGCCGTCTTTGATGATTCCCAGGTTGCAGCAGACGAGTGCCTCGGCCGTTTGCGCCACAGGTGCTGCCTTGCGGCGAGCCTTGATCCTGGCGCTCGAACGCCGCACAGAGTATCGGCAAATGGTCAAGTCGGCCATCGTCTTCCTCCTGTTGCAGGGCCTGATGGGAGGAGTGGATGCAGGAGTCGAGAGGAGAGCGCCTTGGCTAGCAGTGAAGAGCGGAGCCAGTGGGTCTTCGTTGTCGGAGCAGGGCATCGACGAGGCAGGGGTGCGTGCCATGGTGCCAGCGGAGATGAAAGGAGGCGTTCCCAAAGTCGCCGAGGAGCCGTAGCCTGGGGGACGCAACTGAGAGAGCTCGGGGATGAGGCGATCAGGGGCGAGGACGGCGAGAGCCCTGGCAGCCTCGGCAGACGCGGACTCAGGGGAGGAGCTCGAGAAGTTCTCCAGCAGCAGCAGCTCCTTGCTGCTCGACGATGATGGCAGGACAGACGTCGGAGATCCAGGGGAGGTTGGCGGCGACAGGGCGGCCCGAGACCTGCGCCTTGCAGCAGCCGGAGAGGCACTCCTGGTGACGCGGCGGCCTCGGCGTAGGCTTGGAGCGTGAGGGCGAAGCACCGGCGCGGAGGCCGCGGACCCCTGGGAGGCAGCAGCCCGAGCATCCGCGTCGACCAAGGTGCGGAGGGCGAGCACCGCAGTGTCGAGCTCAGGGCTAACAATGGGCATCAGCACAGGGGCGACAGCAACCAGCGGAGCGGCGCCATGGCGACGGCCAGCATCACGGTTGGAGGAGCGGTCGCGCGCGCGTCCTTCATCACGCCTCCCTTCATCTCCATGGCCGCGCGGGCGTCCAGAGCGCGAGAGGCTGCGCGTAATCGAGGCGCCCCAGCTCCTGGACTGGCCTTGGTCGCGGCCGCGCCTGTCGCGGTCACGGTCACCGCCGTCGTCGTCACGACGCCGTGAGGACTGATCACGAGGCGCATCGCGAGGGTCCGACACGCCTCGCTCGCCGTCGACGACGCCCAGCTCCCAATCGAACACTTCAGTGCGCCGCGGCTTGGATGTCGCGCCCGGGATAACTTCGACGCCGGTGAAGTCCTCGTACATCGCCAAGTGCACGACCACCCGGGAACGCAGAGCGCGCCGGCCGATGGAGGGCGCAGATGCTAGAGCCCGCGCCGGCAGCTTCACGCGCGTGACCAGCGGGATCAAATCCGGGTTTTCTGTCCAAACCCAGACCCCAAGCGTGCTTGCATCTTCCCGGAGCACCGACTTGGCCATGATGTAGTCTAGGTCGCACTCATCGCCAATGGCGCGGGAGACAGTGTCCGCGTCCCAGGCGTGCAGGTTCACGCCCTCGAGCTCGAGATGGCAGTGGTACTTCATCTCCACGTACTCCGCTTGAGCCTCCAGCGCCCATGGCTTCATGCGGATGTCGAGGATGCCGCGGCGGAAGGAGGGGCGGGCGAGGGCGAGCTCACGGTGGTGCTGGTGCGTGAAGTCGACGAGGAAGTCCTCCGGGTAGCAGCGGACGACGGTCATGAACCTCTGCTCGATCTCGAGCTCGTCGTCGAGGGCGTCCGCGATGGCCGCGGGAGACACGCGCGGCCTGGATCCTCCAAGGCTGAGCATGACGACGGTGGAGGAGAGGGCAGCAGCCGAGCGCTGCATGGCCGGCGTGGCCGGCACGACGACGCTGGACTCGGCCGGGCGAGAGCGGGGATCACCAGGGCGACGGGGAGCCATCTCTTGACGGCGGCGCTGCAGGGGCAGCGGCGGGAACGAGCTGGAGTCGAGGTTGAAGGAACGCGTAGGGGCCGCTGGGCGTGCAGCACGAACCTCCGGGCAGGCCCTCTCCTTGTGGCCGGAACAGTTGCAGCGGCGGCAGCACCAGGGGTCGCGGCAGTGGCGAATGAAGTGCCCTTTCTTCAAACACTTGAAGCAAAGACCCCACAGGTGAGCAGGGATTTGAGGACTCGGGCGAGCTTGGGCAGGTGGGGGTCTTGAAGGCTTCAATGAAGGAACGGGCTGACGGGGGCGGCGATGTTGTAGGAGCTGCCAGGGCCTTTCCTCCTCCTCCGGCGCATCAATGCGCGGCTGAAATGTCGGGATGGAACCTGCAGGGGCGCTGGTAGCTGGGGGACAGGGGATGGATACCTTGGAGGGAGCCGCGCCATGAATGCTTGAAGGGTCGGGGACGGCATTGAAGGCGCTGCTCGTACGGCTCGGGGGCAGGGAAGGACTCGGGCGCCGCGGCCGCGGTCGGCGCCAGCTGCGCCTCCGGGACCTCCTCCACCTGGGACAGGGAGCAGAGGTCGCCGACCACCACGGATCTGACCCGCGGGCGCGGCGAATCTGGGGAGAGCTGGACCACGCGCGGGGTGAAGCCGCGCGGCACGACAGGTGGCGGGGGCGGCGGGACCTGGCCAGGGCGGAGGGATATGGTGTTCGACGGGGCCGGTGGAGGTGGGCGGCGGCTGCGGTCGCCGCCGCAGTCGCTGGAGCCTCGTCCAGGAAGGGGTTCATTTTCAATCTCGCTGCCTAGTAATTTTTTATTTAGTGAAAATTGGAGAATAGATAGTTGACTATCAACGATTGCTAACCTATCATAGATTCCAATACATCGCACCATAGTCTAATTGTAAGAACTTGTTTAAATTAACACCATCAGTGTCGCTAGCAAGGCTTGTCGTTCAATCAGTTTTTTGTAGTTCGATGAGTCGACGCGGCAACATAAAGTCAGCACTTACGATATGTACGTGTACACACTAATTAAGCCGTTTTTTCAGTCGATGCGAAAGTCGGTCCGTTAACTAACAGTCGGTACTTTGATGGCTGCTCGTCGTAAGATAGGATGAACAATCAGCGTTGTATTGTAATGTTTGTCGTTTCAGTTTATTGATTAAATTTAATTGCATGTGCCCAGGACATGCTATGGTATTCCGGTGAAACAATTTGTTGAACATTGCAAAAAACATGTACACTAATATATGTACTCTCTGTACCTGAAAGTTTATAATTATATTTCTGTGTAACATGTTCTAACACAGCGATCAAGTTCGATTGATTATGTTCCTATCAATGTTTTGATCACTTCATTGTGAAAGATGTCATGCAGTTTGTAAAATCAATAAAACCATGTACATCCATAAACAATTAATAAGTTTAAGAGGTCATGCTAGGAACAAAACAACGGACAAACAAGCAAGGAAACGTGAGTACTTTACGGGGATAGTGAATACATGACTGATTATACTTATTAACTTATATTCTAGGTAAATTTACTCCTTCACAGATATCCGTGTCCTTATCAGCATGCTGGGTGTTGTCTGAGCCTAAACAGAGTTGAGCTGGGATGAGCCTCCGGTTGCCAACAGACCGTGTCCGTCAGTGACAGATCCAACTTGCGCGGAGTTGGTTACGCCAACTTTGACGACATCACGGGCTTGTCTCGTAGTTGTTGTAAATCCTCCAATGCCTTCTTCTCGAGCCCCCTTCTCCTATAAACTACAAGTTGTTTTCGCTTTCTCGTTCGCATGTGTTGAGATCCATTTTTCTTGCATTCTACACTCTTCTCGTCTTCAAGGTGACAGAGATCGAGGAGATAAATGTTTGCCCAGTCGAGCACGCCTCACGGTAAGCTTCGATTACATAGAAACTATACTTTGACTAGCCTTGCTTATGCTGTTAAGAGGGGTAGGGGTCACGGCTTCCGTTAGAACGCATGGATGATGTCTTTTAATGCATAGGCTTTTAAGCCGACCGTTAGCTGACTATCATGCAATTTGTTGACCTGCGTATTTTAGTCTCATATATACGAAAATCCCTGCTGATGTGTAAAGCGAGGTTATAATTGTGTTCAAATGAATGTTTCACCATATTGGTCTCTAAAAAACATGTGTTATTATTGTTACTTAATCTGTTTTCGATTACCATCATATAAATGAAATTAACATGTCTGTCGGGGGATCGTGTTTTCAAGGCTTAGGGAATTAGGCTTCAGGAAAGAGACGAGCGTTTGGAGCAATGTTGAGGATGTATATATAGCTGGTTCAAGGCTTCCCAAGGAAGGAACGTGTCTCCAAAACTTTCGAAGGAAGGAACGAGCCTACAAGGCCTCCAAACGAAAGGACTTGGCTGCCAAGTTTCCCAAGTTAACCGTCCGAGATAGGTGGGGCTCACCATGAGACCCATGCGATAATTAATACGGATATGAAACAGTAGGAGTCGCCATTCACCGGTTTAAAAGATCCTGTTTTTTCTAGCTATGTCCTTTTTTACGTGTACACTAAAAAAAGGCTGTGCGAAAGTTCCTTCTTAGGGTGTCAATGCTGACGAAGCTCTCCCGGTCTTCAGGCCCAATTGCGTCTTCACCACAAGTAGGGTCTGATTCCTTATCCATAACCAGGTCCAGATTGGAGCCGGTTCCATTGAATGGAGGTGCTGCATTTGTCACTTCGCTATAGTACATACCGGATAGATGGGGAGTACGCTAGACACCAATGTGGTTCGTTCTAATCATACATGGCGATGTGGAACACCCGTGTGCTAGTTTACATTAATTCTATCCGTTTTGTTACTTTACATAAATTGTTAGTGATGCTTATAGTTAGTTCTCTTCCATTCTACGTGAGAGATCTGCGTCCACGAGCGTTAGAGTCCACACATGTTATCTAACCACTAATTATTAGCATTATGTATAATATGTTGTCAACACAGTACTAGGTGGATCGTGCGCCCGCGCACCCCTAAATTTAGTTATATTGATCTATCAAATAATTTGGTGTGCACACTACTAACAGTAGCTCAGAATGGCTGAATGGGCCGAGGTGGCTAAGCGATCTTATTACAAAACAATGGCGTAGTGGACAAGTAGCTGTGCAACTTATAAGGAGCTGCCATTGACGCGAGCTGGATCAGGCCCGTCAGCAGCCAGCAAGAAGTCCAGCAAGATCGCGTTGAAGCGTGCTGGGTCCTCGCTCTGTGGCGCATGCCCTGTTTTCTTGATGATCTCCACTCGAGATTTCCCATCCAAAGACCTGAGAGCAGAGTGCACAAGTCAATACAAATGGAGACCATCTGTTTCGTGAGGAAACCACACGCGCACACACTCTAGCTTGTGAAGTTGTGATAAGCTATACCTCTGAATTGCAAAGGCCTTCTCTACTGGGAACAATTGGTCATGCTCTCCCCAGACAATTAGCACTTCCTGGATACAGATAGGCCGTGGCAAAAAGGTTAGGTTTGTCAGAGCGTTTCACTGAATGCATTGGGTGAAGTGTTAGGTGCGCATATACATACAGATACAGACCTGAGAAAGCGGTGTAACTTGGAACTTGTCTGTGCCGACCGTGATCCCCTTGAGAAGATGGATAAGTTGTTCCCTGTTGTCCGTGAAGAGTTTCTGACAGTAGACAACAAAACCATCTGATTCAGTATCTACCTGTACTCTGCTATCTGACGACAGCAAGCACGGCTGAAATTATAGGTCAAGTCACGAGAGCGCTAACACTCGAGCCTCCAACAGTATCAATAAGGGACTAATCACACTGACTACTGGGTCGGGATAAGCAGTTAGATCGGCATTATTACAGGACCATTTTCTGTTTCGATCGGAAATAAATGCTTGCTAAATCTGAAAACCAGGAAATCATCAATGCTACAGGGCAAGATTTGTCTGATAGGAGGTGTTGTGGTTGTGGTTTGTGGCTGGAAATTTTGCTGCCAGGCGAAGGTGATGTCGTTGTGTCTACCAAACAAGATGCTCTTAGTCTTTAGATCAACATGAAAGTTCATCTATCGGTAACTTGAATTATTTTCCTAGACTAGAAGGAAAATAACAGTTCATTCTGACGAGAAAATTGTGTTAGCAGAGAAGTAGCGTGTCGCAGAGTGATAGGCCGATCGAACTTTGTTAATTCAAGGACAGAAAGGAAAAGTCGAACGTGACTCGTGGCACTAGTGCAATGCCCACCTGGATGAAGTCCCGGAGGACGAAGTCTGGCGTCATCATCGCCGGCGGCGGGCGGTACACGGCCAGCTGCATCAGCCTCCTCATGGCAGCAGGCTCGGTTGGCAGGAGCAGCTCGTGCACGCCGCTCCACTCTTCCCCGGCCCTTTTCAGGAACCCGCGGTCGTCGGCCGCCGTCTTGAGCAGGTCGGAGCTCGCGATCACCACGGGGCCGACTCTCCCGGCCCCCGCCGCGCGCGCCAGCCAGTACGCCACGAACCCGCCGTAGCTCGTGCCCGCCACGGCCACCCGCTTGCCCTTCATCCCCTCCATAGAATCCAACAGCGCCGCGAGCGCCGCCGCCTGCGTGGCCTCCGTCGGCGGTGGCTCCGTGGGGGAGTCCCACGAGCTGCCGCCGAAGCCGAGCAGGTCCGGGACGATGATGTGGAATTGGCTGGACAGTGGTCCCACCTGGCAGCGCCACTGCCAGGTGGCCCGTGGGCCGAAGCCGTGGATGAGCAGCAGTGGCGGGAGCTTCGGCTCGCCAGGCGGGGCCCAGTAGTGAATGGTGCAGGTCGACGACGACTTGCCGTCGCCGCCGTCGTCAGGGTATGGGAGCGTGACGGACTGGGGGCGGAGGCCGGCGGCTAAGAACTCGCGGCGGGCGAAGTGGTCGATGAGCGGCACGAGGCTGAGGCTGGCCCCCATGGCTCTAGCTGCTGGTGGCCTGACCAAGTAGGGCTGAGGAGCACACCACAGCCTCAAGTTCTTGGTGTGCAAGTGTGCATGGAAAGAGAGTGAGTGACGAGCTGGCCGGTGGAGTTTAGCTTAAAAGGAGGAGACCAGCTGGTGGGAGAAATGGAGGGTTCACAGCATTCCGGGTTTGTAAGGAAAGAAAGGGTGGTTGAACAATGAACACCAACCGTACAGAAAAAAAAAGGTGCAAGACTACCTTAATTAACTGCAAGATCGAAAAAGTTGGCTAGCATGGTGCTCTCAATGTCGATGGTGGTGATGTTTTATGTTTATTCTTTTGCGGGAGTGTGATTTTGTATTGATGATGACAAACCATGTATGTAAAACAATGACATCTCAGCGTTATTATATAAATTCACATGCTGTCACAAAGCAGAGTTTCACTCATAGTAGAATGTCCAAATAATACCTAAATTAAGCCACAGATTGCTTCAAAGTTGGGGTGTCTACACTTTACATGTAAATGCATAAGCATTTGTCTATGTGTTGGTACGTGAAGAATCAAGGATGACTTGCAACAAGGGCGACATGGACCTGTTCTATACCATGACCAACGTCGCCATTGGTAAACAAAGCATGCTTCTGATATGCACCTTGTATCAATGGCATTAGCCCCAAGACCATTGCGCCCTCCATTTATGCTATCTCAAAGAGAAAGATGTGTCAAAGACAGAGAGCCGAAACTGGATCCTCGCGTGTGCTAAGCATTTAGATGAGATGACAACTTAATTGGATTGTTGGTTTCTTTCTTCGTTTGGTTTCAGACGCTCTATGCTTACTCTATATCAATATAAAGGCAAAACTTTTGCTTTAAAAAAAAGAGAGGAAGATTTGGTACAATAGAAAGGCTATTAAAGATAATGTTTTGGTTCTTAAGCTTGACCTTGTGAATTAGGGCTGGAACCGTACCCTCTGCCTAGGTCGGGTTGCATGTTATATAGTGTAGAAAAGCCCTACACGTGGCGAGTACATATACGTATACAGCTAGGTAGAGTACTACTCTATACTAGCGTATACATCAAATATTACATGGTATTACATGGTTTAACATCCCCCTTAATCTAAACCACGAGAGAGGTTGAGATTACGCTTAAACTCAGCTAGATCCTTGACTCCTAAAATTTTGGTGAATTCATCAGCAACCTGATCTTTGGTGGAAATGAACTTGATATCAAGTAACTTGTCAGCAACCCGCTCTCTCACAAAGTGATAGTCAATCTCGATATGCTTTGTCCTCGCATGGAAAACAGGATTTGCAGAAAGGTATGTAGCACCAAGACTATCACACCACAGACATGGGCGTTGGCGAAGAGATATGCCCAATTCTCGAACCAAAGCTTCAGCCCAAATCAATTCAGCTGTTGCATTTGTCACTGCCTTGTATTCTGCTTCAGTGCTCGACCGAGATACAGTAGCCTGTTTTCTAGCACTCCAGGAGATCAGGTTTGGACCAAAGAATATAGCAAACCCACCAGTAGAACGTCTGTCATCAATGCATCCTGCCCAATCTGCATCTGAAAATGCACTAAGAAGAGTAGATGACGATCTCTGAAATGTGAGTCCTACCTTGAGTGTACCTTTAATATACCTCAATATACGTTTTACTGCTGTCCAATGAGTAGTGGTGGGTGCATGGAGATACTGACATACTTTGTTCACTGAGAAAGATAAATCTGGTCGAGTAAGTGTCAAATACTGCAGAGCTCCAACAATGCTTCTATAGTTTGTACTATCATCAGTACCAAGTGGAGTGCCATCTATCAAGGATAATTTATCTGTGGTGGACAAAGGCGTGGGACAAGTAGCACAATGTATCATGCCCACTTTTGTGAGTAAACCAGCAGCATATTTCTCTTGTGTCAAAATAAGTTCACTAGGACATTTCTTTACTTCAATACCCAAAAAGAAATGCAAATCACCAAGATCCTTGAGTGCAAAATGAGTGTTCAGATTTTGGAGCAAAACCGAAGTGGCCTCATCAGAAGAGCTGGCCACAATGATGTCATCAACATATATCAGGATAAACATGGTGATACCTGACTTGTTATAGAGGAACAATGATGTATCAGCTTTGGAGGGTATGAAACCAAGATCTTGTAATTTTGAGCTTAGCCGAGAATACCAGGCATGGGGAGCTTGTTTGAGACCATAAAGAGATTTATCCAATTTGCAAATATGATGCGGAAAGCGAGGATCTTCAAACCCAGGAGGTTGTTTCATATAAACTTCTTCCTCTAGAACACCATGAAGAAACACGTTCTTGACGTCTAGCTGTCTTAGGCTCCACACTTTTGACATAGAAATAGCAAGAACAAGTCTAACAGTAGCAGCTTTAACAACTGGACTAAATGTGTCTTCATAATCAATACCATACCTTTGTTTGAACCCCTTTGCAACAAGACGTGCCTTGTACCTTTCAATTTTACCATCAGCATGTTTCTTGATGCGATAGACCCATTTGCAGTCAATTAAATTTTTATTGGGACTAGATGGAACAAGATGCCATGTTTTTTTGTCCATGAGTGCTTGATACTCTTCATCCATTGCTTGCTTCCATTGAACATCTCCAAGTGCCTCGGTCAGAGTAGATGGTTCGCCTGTAGATGTTAGCATGCCGAATCTAACAATATTTTCCTCCTTATATATTTTAGGTTGTCTACCATATTTCACAGTCCCATCTTTGTATTCTTTGGGCTGACGAATACCTTTTTGGAGACATGTCCGAGGCTGAGCTGGTTCTGGTGCATCCGAAGCTACAGGAGTATGTGTTGCAGAGGATCCGGAGGCAGGGGACCCGGACACGGGACCATCAGAGGAATCTTCCTCCTCGTTGTCGCTTTCTGCATGTGCACGGGGTCCCGGCGAAGGAGAACGAGCCGCGTGCGCGTCTGCATGTGGGCGGGACCCAGGACTGCCGCCCTAGTCGGCCATCCGACGCTCCGACACGGACGTGGTAGAGGAAGACTGACCAGGCGAGGGCGCATCGGCCGAAGCGGATTCGCTCGGCGGATCCAAGGCAGATTCGCTGCCAACGGAAGGTTCGGTGGCAGAGGAATCCTCCTCGGCGGCCGTGTCAGGTGAGTTTTGCTCTATTTCTTCTTTTTCTTCACTGTTTGAGCTGGTTTCTTCACCGTTTGAGCTGGAATTTTGCCCAGAATCTGCAGAATCATTGCTAGGAACTTTCTCGTGGTCATTAGCAGGCTGTAAATAATCAGCAACATGGACAATATGCATATGATCATCAACATTAATACCCTCATTATCGGATGGTGTGGGGTGCAAAGAAGTGGGCAAAAGTAAAATTTCAGCACGAAGCTGAGCACCGGCATTGGGATGAAGAGACTGAAAGGGAAAAATGTTTTCATCAAAAAAACATCACGAGAGATATAAACATGACCATGTTGCCACATCTAGACATTTCACACCCTCGTGGAGAGGGCTATAGCCTAGAAAAACACACCTCTTTGACCGAAAGGATAGTTTGCGTTTATTGTATGGGCGAAGGTTGGGCCAACACGCACAACCAAAAACACGAAGAGCATCATAGTTTGGTTTGACATTAAGAAGTTTTTCAGCTGGAACTCAAGTTTGAGGACTTTAGTTGGAAGCAAGTTAATAAGAAAAGTGGCAGTAAGGAAAGCTTCATCCCAAAATTTTAGTGGCATGGAAGCATTGGCAAGTAAAGCAAGAGCAACCTCAACAATATGTCTATGCTTGCGCTCAGCCGAACCATTTTGTTGGTGATCATGTGGACAAGATACATGATGTGTAATACCCACTTTTTGGAAGAAACCATGGAGTTTTTCATATTCACCACCCCAATCAGTTTGCATGGTAATTATTTTGCGGCCAAATTTGTGTTCAACAAGTTGTTGGAAATTAAGAAAAACTTGATAAACATCACATCTCTTTTTAAGTAGATAGATCCAAGTAAACTTGCTATAGTCATCAATAAAGCTTACATAATACTGGTGTTTGCCAACAGAGGCTGGAGCTGGACCCCATACATCAGAAAAGACTTGTTCCAAAGGAACAGTGGATACACTAGTAGAAGTGGGATATGGTAATTGATGACTCTTTGCCTGTTGGCATGGATCACACACATATGGATTTATTTCTGGAGAGTGCGAGAGATTGTTCTTCCTAATAACTTGTTGAACAATAAAAGACGATGGATGCCCTAGACGATGTCAGGTGGATGAAGACGGCTTGATGGTGATGGATGCATGTTTGTGGGACTTGGCGGCAATGGGCACAAGAGGATATAAGCCGCCATGACAGGGACCTCTAAACAGGATTCGCTTGGTTTCCTGGTCCTTGATCAAAAAGAAGAAAGGGTGAAATTCAACAAAAGCATTATTGTCTAGAGCAATTTTATGAGCAGATAAAAGATTTTTGGTGGCACTAGGAACATGCAATATATTGCGTAATTGTAAGGAACTATGAGGGGCATGTAATGTTGAATGACCAATATGTTGTATTGTCATACCTGCACCACTAGCGTTGTGGACTTGATCACTTCGCTTGTAATTATCCCGAGTGTGCAGCTTGTTTAGTTCTCCAGTGATATGAGTAGCCCCAGTGTCCACATACCAATTGGTGTCAACGCCATATGCAACTTTCTCATAGCGAGAGTCATCATCATCATCATCATCATCATCATCACGGTCAGCATAGCGCCACCAACACTCACTGGCAGGATGGCCATATTTCTTGCAGATCTGACAGGTGGTGTCAACAAAACGAGTAGGAGTTCTTCCACGACGACGACCACCCTTGGGTGCACCACGGTCATCACGGCGGTACCTCCCACCATCATCACGGGGACGGCCACCACCATCACGGCCACCATCACGGCGGTACTGCCCACCACCATCACGGCGTGTACATCACGATCATCATGGCGGTAATCATCACGACGATACTGTCCTCCACCACGGTCATCACGGCGGTCACGATACTGGCCACCACGGTCATCACGGTGGTCGCGGTACTGCCCACCACCACCACCATCACGACGGGATATATCATCATCACGGTACTGTCCCCCTCCACCATGGTACTGCCCACCTCCATCTCGAGCAGCAGCGTTAGCAGAGGACTGAAAAACAGTGTTACTTTGCCCGGATTCAGCTATAATGGATTGGCGGTAATCAAAAGCTTGCTGCTGAGAGCACATATCAGTCAAGGTGGTACTAGGGACAACATTAATAGATACTACAAAAGGGGTGTACTCGGAGCCCTCAAGACCCGAGAGAATGTATCCTTTTAGTTCATCATCATCAACTATTTTCCCTGCAGCTGCGAGTTCAGAAACGAATCCTTTCATCTTGGAGATATACTGTGTTGCTGTCATCTCGTTTTTCTTGGTGTTGGCTAATGCACCCCGCAACATATTGACACGGGAGCGAGACTGCGAGGAGAACAACCCCTCGATGGTGGACCAGACCTCATGCGCATGTTCTAGGCTAACAATCTGAGCTAGGAGATCGGGATCCAGGGATTTTACCAGGTAGTTGAGCACGATTTGGTCCCGAGCGAGCCAGACAGCGTATGCCTGACTTGGGACGGTGATCTTCTTCTTCTCCGCATCCTCCACCTCCACAGTTTTGGGCAGGGCGAGATCGGAGCCGTCCAGCAGCCCCATGACCTGTGCGCCGCGGATCGCCGGAAGAACTTGAGTCTTCCAGAACAGATGGTTCTCACGAGACAACTTCTCCGTCGGTGGGGAGCCAAGCGCAGCCGAGAGACTCGCCGCCGCCGAGGAGCTCGCCGAGGAAGAAGACGCCATCGGATCGATCTAGGGTTTTGGGTTTTTGTCTTTGGTTTTTGTGGGTGTTTGGTTGTTTGGAATCGGTGTTTGTAGGGTGTTTTGGGTGGGAGGGAATCAAGGCGGTGAATCACGGCATGTTCTTTCTTCTTCTTCTTATCTGGTTCTAGGGGTTCTTCAGGTCCTGCGCACGGCGATCGCCGGCGGGGAGGTTCACGAGCGAGCGGCGATCCGATTTAGACGTCGGGAGGCCGGCTCTGATACCATGTGAATTAGGGCTGGAACCGTACCCTCTGCCTGGGTCGGGTTGCATGTTATTTTTAGACTAAAGGGACCCTGTCCCCAACTTCATTAAGGAAGCATCGGACAATACATTGTTTTTACAGCATTTTTCCAACTGATTGGAACTCGTATCAGCAACTCCAGACGCAGCTGGCAAACTAATAAGAAATACAACCCTTATTCAACTTCAAAACAAGTTCAGATGCAGGTTGTGTGTTATATAGTGTAGAAAAGCCCTACACGTGACGAGTACAGATACATATACAGCTAGGTAGAGTACTACTCTATACTAGCGTATACATCAAATATTACATGGTATTACATGGTTTAACAGACCTCACCGAGGGCCTCTCATGCAGTTCAACATATACAAGAGTTCTCTCACATTTGGTGCTTCACCTCGCAATTTCAAAGTCAAGAGGATACTAGCGACTCCATATCTTGAAAGGTTACCCCATCTTGTGCTTACTCCTGGACTTCTTCCTACAAGGTGCAATTCGTTGGAGCAATCTATGCCTAATATTAAAGAGAGAATTGTTTTCTTCATACGTCCTATTTGGTACTTCAAACTCCACCCGACCCTTGCATCCTCGTGCTCACTCGCTTAGCCCATACAACACTTCATTTCTTCAAAATTAAGACAACCCAAAAAATATAAATAAAAAAATAAAAAAATGGGAAACATGCGCAAAACTTTCTTTTTTACTAGTTTCAAGAAAAATCATAAAGTTTTGCAAGACCACAATTCTTTTTAAAAGTCTTCACGAAATGGACTACCATGTATGAAGATTCATGACTTTCAAGTAAAATGACCTAGTCATGGCCATATCCATGGCAAAGTTAATGTTACCATGACCAAAATTTTCACAAACGTGGGTTATAACATAAAACAAGATTGTGAAAGGGACATTCCAAGATTTTTTGAAAGTTTGTTTTTCAAATTTTTGTGCATTTTTATTTTATTTTTGAAGCAGCCACAATTAAGAATGTAAATTGGACATTTGTATTTTTCTCACAAATTATATCATATTGGAGTCCTAGTTCCTGAATATTTTGAATTTGTTTAACTTTTTAGGAATATTCTAGATTAAATGTATTTAATTGCATTTACGAAAAGTATTTCAAATTTGAACAAAAAGTGTGCCATAAAAAATGATATAAAGGTACTTTTATATGATCCTATTCAATAGCACTAAAAATAGTTGGAAAATTCACTCCGTGGCATGAATGGTCATGTGGATAATTTGGACCTCTTTTGAACAAAATCATATGAATTGAGAAAAAAATCAAAACATGGTAAATTTGCGCAAAGCTTCTTTTTACTGTAACAGTATAGATAAAAAAAATAAACTTGCATGAGGTCGATGGCTTCATGTAATCCTTTTCTTTTTTGCTCTTTACAAATCACTTGTACATATGTAACATAAACAAACAATAAACAATAAAAATATGCAGTAGAGTCCTACTATTTTCGAAAAAAAACATATTGATCAATGTTGTCATATAATTTGGTGTACATAGACGGTAGCTCTAATTTTTTAATAACAATAGCTCTGAAGCATATTTCAGTTGATGGCTCCTATCTTCAGTTGGATGGAACTGCGGGTATTGGAGCAATCATTCATGACCGTACTGGAGCTGTTCTGATGGCGAAATGTAAGGCGTATGCAAATCTATCTGAAGCATATGAAGCCGAGTTGTTAGCAGCAGAGGAGGGTTTGGCCATGGCTCTTCATTTTTCGGATGCACCTATTTTGCTACAATCTGATAGTGCAGTTGTCCTCAAGGCTTTGAAGGGGGAAGGTTTGGAGTTTGGACCGGTCACCACATTCAAAACTTGTGATGGAGCTGAAACAGATGATCAAGTGTCCCAGGGAGCTTGTTCTCATGAAAGTAGATCGTCTTCAAAATAGAGTTTCAGATTTGTTAGCTACTCATGCGAGGCGGGTTCAACCGTGTGTGGTCTGACTGTTCCCCCCGTTTTTTATCAGACCTCGTGGCTTCTGATTGTAACACTATTATCTGAGAAATAGAGCCCCGCCTTCTATGCAAAAAAAAAACTCTGAATTGACCGAGGTGGCCAACCAACATCATTGCATTTTGCGAAGCCATGCAATCTCATGTTGAGCTGCCTTTGATGCTAGCATGATAAGGCTTGTCAGCAGACAGGTTCTCGTGTGTGGACAATGGCATGTCTTCTTTATGATCTCCACTCTAGCTTTCCCATCCAACGACCTGGAAACAAAGTATTTTTTTGCACACAACACAAGTCAACCCGTGGCCAGTAGTCCAGTACAAATGATGAAATGAGGTTATTCTACAATACACAGATACACTATAGAACTGTAGTCGTTGTACTTAGCGTTACCTTTGAATTACGAATGCCTTCTCTACAAGGAACAACTGGTCGTGTGTATATGTATCTAGGAAGTGTTAATTGTTTGGGGAGAGCACAACCAGTTGTTCCTTTTTTAGTACGTCTAACATTCACATGAGTCAGGATAATCAGCCAGACATTATTGCAGTGGCCGTGTGTATTGTCTGTTTCTATCGGAAGTACTAAACCTGAAAAGGATGAAATGAATGCTACAGAACAATGCTAGATTTGTTTGTTAGGAGGTGTGGGTTACACTGCCAGCAGGCATACTTTGGCAGTGGTCTCCTTTTGTTGGTGTCAAGTTCTTGGTGTGCAAGCGTGCATGGAAAGAGAGTGGGAACTTCACCGATGTAGCTAGTGGTGTGCTGGTAGAGCTTAGCTTAAAGGTTGACGTTCTGGTGGGAGATCGAAATGGAGGGTTTCCTTCCACAGCATTACTGGTTCGCAACTTGCAAGGGATCGAAGATTAAATGGAAGATGGGCGGTTGAGTGGACCAAACTTGTTGACAGAAATAGCTTAATTATCAGATCGGAAAAGTCGACGATGGTGGTGCTTTCAACGGGGACACCGGTGATGCTTCAGCAGTATATAAACCTGCCATGCTGTTTTACATGCTGTCACGCAAGGCCGAGAGGAGGAGATATAGAAAGGAGTAAAGTGTCACTTAATTAGTCCATGGCAATAATGGCCTCGCCTTTTAAAAAAACACCATGAGTACGTACAATTTAAACGACGATTTGGATCAGACAGTGATGCAGAAGAGGGGAGTAGCCGCTAGGTGAAAGAGATGCCCGCACCGTTTTATTTTTCTTGGGTGGAGCTACTTTTCATTCAGCCAAAGAAGAACAGCGATGTAGGGGAGGACCCTATGAGTTCGCGTGCTATACAAATGGTTTAGTTAACATCAACTGGGCCGCTGCAAACAAAATAATCCCATTATCAACTTCAAAGAATATATTTGATCTTGGCAGAACCACACACACTACAAGAAAACACGAAGGTGTCGACGGCAATCTGTATGTCGACAGCTTTTCATCGGGGTTATCTGTTGGAATTTTATGTGCTTTTGCCCCGCTTTTGTCCATGGCCCAATTAAACCCCAGATTTTGTACATGGTCCAATTAAATTTCGAAAATCTCATGACCCATTTATATGGCTGGTTTGGGGACTAAAATTTAGTCCCACATTGCTAGTTGGGAGAGAGTTGCATCACTTTATAAGGTGGAGTGTTGTGCTACTTGGTGTGCTTGTGAGAACAGAAGGCTCTCTCCCGCGCACTCCTCCTCCGCCGCTCGCTCGTCTCGTCCCGCCGCGCCGAGTTATATTTTTGCAGTCCGGGAAAATTTATTGAGTCATTGATTAATAATTAACGGACGCATTAATCGTTTTGCCGTTTCCGATTCTTTGGATCATGGAGACGTTCCGACCCGCGCTATATAAGCAGAGGAAAACCCTAGCCGCCAGAACACACGCAACACATGGTCGCTCGCCGTCCTAGTTCCAGAACCTTGCGCCGCCGTATTCCAAGTCTTCTTCATCCCGTCTTCCGGCGTGCACCGGTTGAAGGGACAGTAGGCCTCCGGAACCCCGCCTCTTGTGATCCTGTACGTGAGAGGGGCGATCAGATTTTTGGGGGAGCGCACTTGCGCGACTACTGGCTTCGAGTTCTTCCCCAATGACGATTTCTTCCCCGATATCGGCAGCCTCTTCATCGACGACATGGGTGACGCTTCCGCTTCTGCTTCCGCTGCCGCTGCTGCCACACTGTATGATCTCCTGATCTTCCTGTTCGAGTTACTACTACAATTTCTGCTAGTAGTATATGATGTAGATTTGTTCTGTTTATCTACTGTTTTAGTAGATCGCATGATTAGTTTAATTCTGATTATTCTAGTCATAAATTGCTTACTGTTTTCGCGGATTAAATCTATTGCTAAATTGCTTATATATTCAACACCATCGTCATACAGGTCCCTATGCCGAGAGCCAACACAAAACCATCGGCATACATACTGGTTTGCCGACGGTTCCCTTTGAGTGACCGTCGGCATATGCAAGCAGTCGGCATACGCCGAGGTATACTGAGGGCTGCCGCCGGCCTAAATGATGCCATGTTGTGTTTCGGTTTGTCCTGAACGGAATCCTGACGACGCTAAGTATATGTCGACGGCCATGGCAGGGTGACCATCGGCATGCATGTTTTTTCCCCTTTTTCATGTTTCTTTTATTTCCTTACACACTTAATGATGTTTACAATTATTATTATTTTGCATGCTAAGTACCTTTCCCTTTTATTTCCTAAGTATTGTTATTTCCTATGACTATTAAGGGTGTACACATCATTAAGTACGTCAAAGGGGTTAGACCGCGTTGGTCAACGAGTTAGGGATTGGCCGTTGTGGGGGCTCCGCACCGTCGGAATCCCACCCAAACTTGTATTGGCTTCTAACATTTTTTTATTTAGTATAAAAGTGTGGTAGAGTGTTGTAAGACACAGTGTCCAACTCACCAGTTGGACCCGCTTCACGGACGGACTAACACCTCAAGAATTAGTTTTCACAATTAGAAGTGGAAACTCCTCATTTCGGGTCAACCAGAGTAGGAATCTTGCGATAAATTAGGCTAAATTTTGGTTTTTAATATTCTTATGGTCTACCCTAACACAACTAAGTAAAAAAATCACCGGCCACACCTTTTCGGCGTTGATCAAAGGGTTGAAATCGACGAGAACTTATTTGGTCAAAAAAATAAAAATAGTGGCGGACGATATATCATCACTATTGATGCATAACTCTTTTCCTTACAGCCAAATAAATATGAATTTAAATATGAAGTTTCATATTCATAGAACATCATCCCGTACTTTCAAAAATATTGCTAGCAGGTTCCATCTGTTCCCATTTAACTTAGTTTCCACCCCATGCTTTCTCTTTTTTATGAGCGGGCATTCAGATTTGTGAAAAGGAGATGGACATGATGCACTAAGTGTGCATTATGTGATTTATCGGAATCTACTGGCCATCTTTTTATTTCCTGTAAGTTGGCTCATTTTGTAAGGAGAGTTGTTGAATTTACTTTCAGTATCTCTCCACCTGCTAAATTAACCAATATGTTTGGAAATTGGTTGAATGGGGGTGAACAAGAAAACCAAGGCGCATATTAGATTTGGTGTTTGCGTTTTGCTTTGAACAATTTGGAATTGCCGCAATGATGTGGTTTTTAACAAATCTACAGATGCAAATTTTCTACATGTAATGCACACAGAGCGGCTTATTGGATACACATGTGGTGCTTCGGCTTATTGGATACACATGTGGTGCTTCCTTCTACCTGTAGACCAGCGGGGCGTTATGGATTCCTGTTGTACTCGAATGATGGCGTTTGCTCGGGCTATCTACAATCAGGGTGGCTACCGGCTCACTAAGAGAATACAAGATGCATAGAGGCATTATGTATTTTTTATTCCGTTGAGTTATTCATGTTGGTACTTTGAGCGACTCATGATTTGTAAACTTGATACTTAAAATTTCGCAATAACAGCTATGTGCATCGCTTCGATGCAGAGGCGGGGGCTAAGCTCCCCATTTCGAAAAAAGAAGATCATAGTAGCACTTAGAATTTTGACACACAATACATTCTACTAACTCCGATCCATAGTAAGTGTCGCGGTTTTGAACAGGATTCAGTTCAAAATTGTGACACTTATTTTGGATCAGAGTTAGTGCTTTTTTAGGGCAATACATTCTACCCAAACGGTTATAATTTCATACCGATAATCGGGTGTTTGTGCCTTTTTGGGGTACAGAGATCGTGTTTTGTCTCTTGCGAGTTCTGAGCAGGCTTCACTTCCGGGCTGTGCCAAATCCCGGCCCATCCAAAAGGAAGGACCAGATGAACCGGTTAACCTCCCGAGCTCCCTCCAGCTGCAACGCGTGCCCTGCGTCCTTGATGATCTCTAGCCTACAGTCATCTCCTAGATGCCTGCACTCAAGAACAGAAAACGCAGCGAGTGCCATGCTAGACCTTCAGGTGAGAAGCAAATTTCGCACAATGGAGAATTCAGGAAACGGAAAGCAGTATATAGTGCTGCGAGAGATGGAGTGTCTTTTGGTTTTACCTCTGCAGTCTGTAGCCCAGATCGACGGGGAACACCTGGTCCTTGTCTCCCCAGAGAACTAGCGTTTGCTGATCGAAGACAGAAGAAATGCGCCGTATTATACTACTCGCAAAAGAAAAAGATCCAGAGGGAAATGCTGATGGATCTGCAGCTAGCTCAGCTGACCTGTGTGAGGACCGGGAGGGGATCGGTGCCAGCTCCGTTCTTGAGCAGTTCTCGCAGCAGCTCCGACCTCTCCTTCCTCTGGTCGACGAACATCAGCTGCAGCAGCAAACAGATCAGCATGGGCTTCAGAATTCAGTAGCGACCCGAACAATTCCTGCTGTGTCCAAAATCAACGCCGCCCATGATATGTATTTAGTTGCCAGTCGGGTATTAGTTGGAACTTAGCGAGACATCGCCGTGTGTCGTGTAGTACTGTTCGATCTTGGATCGCCTGCGTGCATATATAATTCCAATGCCGAGTCTGATCGCATCATCGTCTGCTCTGCTGGATATTAGACAGGAGCATATGAACCGGGGGAGCCGAATGAATTTCAGCTACTCCCTCCGTTCCAAATTAATTGACTTCCTTTTGTCCACACATGGATGTATCTAGATATGTTACACGTATAGATACATCCACATATAGACAAATGGAAGTCAATTAATTTGGAACGGAGGGAGTAGATAGCTAGTACAGTAGTAGCTTGGTTTTTTCCCGGATCAATAGACGCAGATTCGATCGGTGCCGAGTGGACAGTAGTGGTGTCTGCTAGTGTTTTGGATCGGCCATCCCCAGCTCC
Organism: Poa pratensis; assembly: GCA_947311845.1. Taxonomy (NCBI): domain Eukaryota; kingdom Viridiplantae; phylum Streptophyta; class Magnoliopsida; order Poales; family Poaceae; genus Poa; species Poa pratensis. The sequence continues at coordinate 14,435,134 of CAMZMU010000064.1, forward strand.
ATGCCAACGCTGCTACTGGAGATGTACGGCACGTGGGGCAACGTGTGCATCATGGACGACACAAGGAATCGACGACGGCCTGCATGGGCATGGCCGGCACGTCGGTGTAGATCTACTTCCCTGGCGGCTGGCTCCCGGAGTGTAGGCAGCTGATTGATTAGTTACTGTTTACGGCGCCCAGGCCTAACTTTAGTTTCTTCTAGATTGTAGTAGTAGATCACGGCGGGCTACACGTGGTCTCCTAGCTAGCTACTGTACGTAGTTTCGTGCACGGCTAAAGAATCATGCATACAATCGTGCAAAGTTCCAGAAAATGTTGGGCGTGGTAAAAGACTAAATACAGGGTAACAGACAAGGATATACGTGGAAAACTGCACGAATATATTGGCACGCAGTTGAGTGAAACCATGCAAAAAAGTCATTTCTCGTGAGATCCTAACCAAAAACAGAATAAAAGACGTATACCGATCGAGACACGTACTGAACCAAACTCGTTAATTAGAGTACATTTAAAAAATGAACCTAGCTAAATCAGACAAACATACAGACGCATACAAAATTAACGGCACTAACCTGGATGAAATCGTTGAATTATTGGTTTTTTTTGTAAGTGAACCTAATCAGACAAACATACAGACACATGCAAAAATATGTAACGACCTGGATGGCGCATAAAAAACGAACCTAGCTAAATCAGACAAACATACAGACACATACAAAATTCGCGGCACTCGATCAGGCCCCTCGCGGCACTAATTAACCTGGATGAAATCGTGAATTATTGGGTTTTTTGTATGAACCTAATCAGACAGACATACGGACACTTGCATAATACATATTTTTTGAAAGATCTTGCAAAAAATATTTAACGGCGCTAACCTGGATGAAGTCGTGGAGCACGAAGTCCGGCAACCACGGCGGGCGGTGCATGGAGCGGCACACCAGGCGGCGCAGCCCTTGGGCGGTGTCCGGCAGCAGCGCGTCCTCCACGGCCATCTCCTCCCGCGCCGCCATCGCGCGTATCTCCTGTGCCGTGGCCGCGACGCCGCTGGTCATGACGACCACCCTGTCGACGCAATCCCTGGCCTCCACGGCCGCCATCCGGTACGCGACGAAGCCCCCGTAGCTGATCCCGGCGACGTGGTAGCGTTCCACGCCGAGGACGCGCATGGCGTCGGCGACGCAGCGCGCCTGGAAGGCGACGGAGCGGAGTGGGGACGCGGAGCGGGAGCAGGAGCCGAAGAAGACGAGGTCCGGCACGTAGAGGTGGAAGCTGCGGGAGAGCGCCGCGAAGTTCTGCGCCCACGTCCACTTGGCGTCGCCGCCGAAGCCGTGGAGGAGGAGGAGCGGAGGCTTGGTGGAGGCGGAGGCGGGGCACCAGAAGCGGAGCGTGGTGGCGTCCGGGCCGGGCAGGCGAACGGTGATGGGGCGGATGCGGAGCCGCGCGAGGAGGTGGAGGGTGAGCGCGGCGTCGCGCACGGCGGCGAGGCGGAGGCGGAGGAGCAGCCGGAGAAGGAGCAGCGCGAGGGAGAGGAGCGCGAAGAGGTGGGAGGTGGTGGCCGGGTGTTGCTTCATTGCGGTGGCGCCGGCCGCCGCCGACCCCGTGCGCGCCTTCATGGTTTTGTCAGAAGACAGTTTGTAGTTTGCACAACACAGCTTCTTTCCTTCACGGCGCGACCGCGATGTATATAGACTCTCGTGTCTTGCTCGGTTGTGCACTTGTGCTCCTAGTCCTGCTAGCTTATCATGCTCAGCTGGAGTTGGATACGGAGTGTCAACAGTTCGAACACAAGCACAGGATGCCGGCGTCGCTGTTGACGGTGCGTCGACCCGTAGCGTGCACGCTAAAAAAAAGAGTTATTCCCTCCATATACGGTAATACTGGCGTCGATCAGCCAAGAGTTCTCTATCTGAACTAGTGCTCCAGTCAGTTAAATGTTTCTCGTTGCATGTATCTGTCGGTTCTGAAAGTCATAACTGAACACGAGTGGAGTGAGCTTGGCCTTCAGCAAGCAAAGCAGGCGAGCGACATGTCAGACTGACCGTTACTATGACTATGAGCGTACGTTTCAGCCATGCATCGACTACAAGGATTAACAATTGGTTGAACTTCAGCCAATTCTTTCATGCGCCCAAAGTCACACGAGTCCTATTCTTCCTCTCTATTCCAACCTTCAAGCTTGCTCCTCTGCATGGCTAATTGCTTGTCAGAGACTGGGAGCAGAGAGACTTGCATCGTACTAGTGTTCTTCCACAGAGCGGCATCAGATCGAGCATGAGTTAACCATTTCCCTTGACCTGGAATAAGCAGACTTTCAATTTGACTTGCAATGATGGAAGCTGCGGTGTGGCTTCTACGGCGATTGAGAATTCTGAATTTCTGATGCACGCACCACGGGTCCACGAGTTGTCCCAGTACTGTTGCTTCTAGTGTGGCTGCAAAATGATGGGTGTATATATATACGAACCGTCGTTTCAATATCTCGCTTCCTTTCTTCTCCTTCTCTCTCGTCGTACTTAATTAAACTTCACCGTGATGCGATGGGATTGCATTAACATGAACATAGTATACATGCCCCACCACTAGATGATTATGGTTGATCAATAAAGAGCTGAACTTTCGATAGGAAAAAATTGTTTTCCGGCACGAATCATAAAGCCAGATCACCTCCACGGCTTCCTTTCTTCCCCTTCTCTCTCGCCAAACCTAATTAAACTCGACCGGGGTGAGGTGGCATTGCATGAACATCAACATCATGTACATACCCCATAGCTAGATGATTATTACTGATCAATAAAGAGCTGAAATCGATAGAAAAACATGTTTTCCGGTACGAATCCAAAAGCAACATCACCTCCACGGCTTCCTTTCTTCCCCTTGTCTCTCGCCGAACCTAACTAACCTCGACCGAAATGGGATGGGATTGCATGAACATCGCCATCGTATACATACCCCATCACTAGATAATTATGATTGATCAATAAATAGTTGAAATCCATAGAAAAATTGTTTTCCAGCAAGAATCCTAAAGCAAGCTCCACGTTCTAGCCTCCAAACGGAGTACACGTTTGCACCCGCAGACCCGCTCCTCCATCTGGGGTTAGAAACACCCAAGAGCATCTCTAATAGATGCCCTATTTTAGCATTGGTGCCTTAAAACCGTTTTTAGGGCATGAAAGGGCAAAACCCGACCTCCAACAGGTGCCCTAGGACGTGCCCTAAAATAGGGCTCTCCCAAATTTTGCGGGCAGAGAGGGCCGCGCCCGACACCCGCCCTATACTTTCATTTTCACCGCCCGCGCAACCAACAGCCAATCTGAACCCTCCTCGTCCCCACGCCGCCCCGCCTCCTCCCGTGATTCGACCGCCGCCGGCCAATATTCGCCTGCCGCCGCCGTCCCTCCCCCCTCCCCCCTCCCGCGACCGAGGCCTCGCCGTCAAATCGACTAGGATGGCCTCGCCGGTCCGCTGCCGCCGGGGTCGATTCGGCCTCCCCCAACGCTTGTGAGGGCAAGGAACGGCAGAACCACGGCCTCCTCGATGACATGCCGCTTCTGCGTCGTCGTCCTGCATGTTGGTGAGGCTCCCAACCCCCTCCACCGCCGAGCTGCTGCGCGCGCCGCCGGGCCGTGGTGCGCTCGCCTCCGCTGCCCCGCACGACTGAGGCGAGTGTGGAGGAGCTCCCTGACGCCACCGGTGCTGACCCCACCCGCCCCACCGCTCGTCGAGCTCCACCACGGCCGCAACGACCTCTGGCCACCGGCTCGGTTATGTGTTTGAGGTGAGCAATTTTCTTGCATTTTTCATTGATTATTGGTCAATTTAGCTACTAAATAGTTGTTAGTATTTTTAGAAATAGCTAGTAATTAGTTGTTTGCATTTTTAGATGGTGTTGTTTGACTACACCACGTCCGATGAGGAGTTCGACATCGAGGAGGAGGAGGACATTGCAATGGTCTTGTTGTTGCATAATAACAAGAAGCCGAAGCATGAAGGTTCGGTGATGGGCCGAGAGTACATTCGGAGGCAGCGACTTGAAGCACATGCCAAGCTCATGGCCAACTTTTTTTTTGATAGACTGGTGTTTCCCGAGAGGTACTTTCGATGTCGATTTTACATCATTTATCATATTATTTATTTGACATATGTGTGCAAATGTGTAAAGAGATAGAGGGGTGCGTGGTGCGGCCGCACTGCCCTATTTTGATGCATATGTTGGAGCAAATGGTGCCTTAAAATAGGGCATCTGGAAAACCCAAAAAAAGTTTCAATGCCCTAAAACGATAAAACAGATGCCCTAAAAACAAAAACTGGTGTCTTATTATAGGGCATCCATTAGAGGAGATGCTCTAAACCCTTCTGGCCTTCTCAATTCTCTTCTCACCCCAAGTACCCAACCCCCACTCGGCCACGCCGCCGCCGTCCTCGGTGAACCATCGCCATGCCACCTGCCGCCGCGGCCGCTGATGCCGCCGGCCCACGCGACGACCGTATCCGCACCTACGAGGACTTCGCGCGGGTCCACCAGTACCTGCTGTCTGCGGCGGGCATCCCGCCGTCGCTGCACCGACGGCTGTACCGCAAGCTCGCCGACGAGGTGTTCGACGGCGGGGAGAAATTTTCCGTCGAGCCCTGCGAGGGAGGGGGGCAGCGCCTCCTGGTGCTCGCCTCTGAGACGCCGCTGGGGAGGGAGTCGGACGTCTTCCTCGTCGACCACGCGTGGACCTTCCGCCTCGCCGATGCGCTCAAGCAGGTGAGCGTCGTCTGATTCCTGCTACGAATTGCTTGCGTTAGCTTATCCGGAAGCAACTGCTTGGCTGCTGTGTAGTTATTAACTCTATTCAGTATAACCATTTCGTTTGGACTCTGTGCTCTTAATTTCGAGGGGTTTCATGTCGTGCTACTACCATTACCAGTTTTCCTCATTGGCTTAGCAGCGATCTCTGCTGAATTTTTTGATTGTTGATGGTTTAATACTGTGAATTAGTTACTTCCACTAGTGAAGTGAGTGGCGGCTAGCATTAGTTTAAGATGTTCTAATCTGATCTGTTAGTCTCCTCGGTTCAGAGCATTTTGTTATGAATTCATAGTTACAGATATGTACTGTTTATCTTCCATTCAACTACCATTCAGTTACAGAAATTTTGCCCTGTCACGAGCGATCTCATGTTTGTATGTTGGTGATTTGTAGTTACGGGAAGTACCAGGATTGGCCGAGAGAATGGCAGCGCTAATGTGCGTGGATCTCGACAGGAGGACCGAGGTCGACGAGTCAGATGAGCAAGACAGTGAAAAGAGTGGGGGTCTGGAGCATGTCTTGCAGGTGCTGGAGAAAGAGAAGACTAGAATCCAGGAGAGGGGAAGTGATTTTGCAGCATGGCTGGAGCTTGAGGAGCTCGGAATTGATGACGATATGCTAGTAACATTGGATCTATCTGCAAATTTTCCGGTCTGACTCCTCTCCACATATTCATGTTAGTAGTTGCTATTGCCTGTATTGTATAGTAATAATATATCTGCTTGATCTCATGTATGTATATGTTGTTGTGTGTACGATTCCATGCTTTAGTGTTTTATGAGAAGAAAATAACATGTTATCTTCAAAATGCTAAAGCTCATTTCATAAGAACTTTTTATCTATAAACTTTAGTGCTTGTCAAATGCTACAATGTGGTCTGTGACTCAATATAGCATTTTTTGAACACTCTGTGTTAATTATCGGAATCACTGTTTCTGAATGATCTATGCTTGGTATTTGATGTTTTCCTGAAACTGTTCTTTCCTTTGTTTCTCACTAGAATCTGGTAGCCCTCAACCTATGGGGAAACAAGCTGCAGGATCCAGAAAAAGTGTTGCAAGAAATCAGGAAGTGTGGAAGGTTGAAGGCACTTTGGTTGAATGAGAACCCTATCCTTAACCAATGGTCAGAATTGTGCTTTACATGTTTTTTTGTTACCCATTTTGTAAACTCTCCTAGTCTCCTGTGCATATTTTGCATATTCTTAATAGGTTATAGGTATAACTACAAAACAATTTAATGATCCTGATGATGGGAGTTAAGACGGAACTAATTATTAGCCTCCAAACGATACTAGTGATTGTCGAACTGTAGCACTGCTGCAAATGATAATGTAGAAGATTTTACTTGTGTATTCATCAAATGGTCGGTCTGGCATGATAAATTTGAATAAGGATGGAATATATCTAAGAATTTGCTTACTGAATCGAAGAAGTAAACCTGCCTTGCGCCTGCCGGATCTTCTCATTGATTTTCTGAGTTCTTACAACTGAACTCTATGTTTGGATCTTGTTGTATGGATGGTTTGGTAAATATGGCTTGTGATAATTTGGGGCATAGGAGTGAGTTATCTGGATATATCCAGAGACTATTGTTTCATAGTATTTGGTCATGCTTCTGCCTGCAGTGTAAAAAACAACATGATAGATATGTGCAACTTCTGAGCTTAAGCCTTTAACAATACAGCAAGTGAACATCACTCTGGCTAATGAACATATTCAGAATATTTGTGATATCTATTTCAGGCATATTGTTATAAAATCCTGTTATTTCATTCTAATATCGTTTTGATGTTTGACAGTGTTGACGAAGGTGTTCTTGACGCTCTTCCTGAATTGGAAATCTACAATTCGCATTTTACAAGGAATGCTAAAGAGTGGGCTTTAGGTTTTTGTGGAGATATGGTTGGAGCAGAAAATCCCTGTTTGTCTGTGGAAAGCATATCATTGGAGAACATTGTGACACTTGACCTTTCTGATAGGTCAATCCACAAACTACCAGAGGTAAGGTACTCAACGTCTACAGTTAGTTCTTTATAACGTAATAACATTATTTCACAAAAGTTGACGTGTATCATCTTGCTCAAGTTTAAGTTATTTTTTGTCAGAACTGTACAATCAGAAAAAGGTGAACCTCTCCTGACAGCTTTCCTCTCTACATTTTTTATTTCTCAGGTGTTCTCCTCTAGTAAACTATCATCTGTATCGAACTTGAACATCCGTGGCAATCCTTTGGACCAAGTGTCTGGCGCTGATCTCTTGAAATTATTTAGTGGGTTTACACATTTACAAGAGTTGGAGGTATTATTGGCCAAACTTCATATTCTCTCGGAAATATGCTGCTATCTTTTGTTCTTGTCTTCTTTCTAGACTAGGACACATGCAATGATATACATGAAAAAATGATTATCTTTCACAGGTAGACATTCCTGGCCCTCTTGGAAACAGTGCAATTTCCATTCTCGAATCTCTTCCCAATCTAACTTTGCTAAATGGTGTCAATGCGTCAAATATAGTAGAGAGTGGCAAGCATGTAGTGGATTCTGCACTTAAACCACGTGTTCCAGAATGGTCACCTGAAGAATCCCTTGCTGAAAGAGTTATTGGTGCAATGTGGCTGTATCTTATGACATACCGGCTTGCTGATGAAGAAAAATCTGACGAAACACCTATTTGGTATGCCATTGCTGCAATCTCTTTTCATCCTTTTCTGAAAGAGACAAAGAGTTATTGGTGTAATTTATTCAATGTGAAGTGAAATACTGCAAAATTTGTGCAAAAAGAATCATGTTAACATTATGACATTGACTAACACCTAGTGTTGGACTAGGTTTTATGAAGTACTATAATTGTATAAATCTACCCAGTTAGACCATTCAAGAAATATGTTTGTTTAACTTCTGGACAACTAGAAACGTTGAACTTGAACATGAAATACATTTGCTTGTTTTGCACTATTATATTGTTTTGTGGCTGGTTGTTTATGCAGGTATGTCATGGATGAGTTGGGCTCAGCCATGCGCCATAGTGATGCTGCTAACTTTAGAATAGCTCCTTTCTTGTTCATGCCAGAAGGAAAACTAACTTCTGCTATAAGGTATTGACGTTTGAATTGTAGTAATATGTTACCATTATTTAGTTTTTTACCTGTACCATTATTTAGTTTGTTAATATCCAATAATTTTCAGTTACACAATTCTGTGGCCTATTTGTGATGTTCATACTGGAGAAGAATGTACCCGAGATTTCCTGTTTGGTATTGGTGAAGACAAACAACGTTCAGCTAGACTTACGGCTTGGTTCCACACACCAGAGAACTATTTTATTCAGGTGTTTTTTCCATGTCAATGCTAACTTTTGGGGGATTTGAGATGTACATGGACCGATCAATAGCCTTATGTTGTTCTCTCTTGCTTTCTGGCTACTTTGTAGGAATTCAGAAAGTACCAGGAGCAGCTTGAATCAACTAGTATTTGTCCTTCTACAAAAGAGATGCCTTCAAGCAAAAGTGTACGTCCAAGTGATGGCCGTGCACTTCGAGTATTAACTGATATAACCCAAGTCGAAGAGTTCTTAACACGTCCAGAGTTTGTTCTCAGTAATCAAAGCTCTGTCCTGCTATATCATATATATGTATTTTTTTGAAGGGTTGACAACTTAAGATGGAAATGGACTCTGGATATTGTTTCTGCAAAGATGTCCCCTTGGGCTTGCAATCCTTTTCCTTTACTTTAATCACTTGTCTTCTTTTTGTTGGAATATTTGTTCACGTGGATAGAAAATGCCTGCAAAAGAGTTGTCACACCTTTTTTGTTTACCTAAGGAGTTAAATAGAGAAATAAATGTTTTATCTTTTTTCTAATCTTGTGTACACCTCATGATAGCACTCTGCCATCAATATAGTTTGCTACTCAAGGAAGCGAACCTAACTCATTTGGTTGGGAGAGTGGATGTACAACCCAACCACCTGGGTTCAAGTTATTTATTATGAAGGGGTTTCCTTTTCAGTTTTCTTTTGAAAAAGATATAGTTTACCACTCAAGTTGTAAATTATGGTTTTGACTTGGTGATATATCTTGTAGTTTACTACCGAGTAAAACTGAAGTTGTGCTAATATTTGGCTTAATCTTGTAATAAGACATTATTTGAACGCCACTTGGTTTTATTGGTTCTTTTGATATGCTTGTACAGTCATGGTGATTCATAGAGTTGAACTAGTATATTCCTGTATTTCTGGAAGCATATGCTTCAAAGGGAATTAGCATCTCTTTACATTTATTTTGTTTTGTGCAGCAACTGATCCGAAGGATGCGGACATCATCTGGCTAGGCGCGCAAGTTGATCCAGAATTAAAGAGTTCGCTAGGTCTTAGAGACGAACAATACACAAATCAGTTTCCTTTTGAAGCTTGCCTGGTCATGAAGCACCACCTGGCAGATACCATCCACAAGGTGAGTGCTACTGAGCTCTTTGGTGTATACCGTTCTTTCTGGAAAACCTCTTGCATACCTTTGCTTAGCAATCTATATAAGTTCTTTGAATTCAGTACCTTTGACGCTAGTGCCATCTGAAACTAAGATGAACTCCTACAGGCATGGGGCTCACCTGAGTGGCTTCAACCTACATATAACCTAGAGACCCATTTGTCTCAACTAATTGGAGATTATTGCGTGAGGAAACGAGATGGTATGGACAACTTGTGGATCATGAAACCTTGGAATATGGCAAGAACAATTGATACCACTGTCAGTGGCGATTTATCTGCTATCATCAGACTTATTGAGACAGGCCCCAAGATATGCCAAAAGTATATTGAGCATCCTGCACTTTTCCAAGGAAGGAAGTTTGATCTTCGGTACATTGTTTTGGTCCGCAGTATATGCCCTTTGGATATATTTCTTACTGATGTTTTTTGGGTATGACCTGAAAATTTAATGATACTTGATTAATCTGTGCCGATTAATTGATGATGATATCCAGTGACTCTTGTCCATCCACCTTTTCCTTTTTGTAGGTCAGGTTAGCAAACAATCAATACACTTTGGAGAAAACTAGCTTTTTTGAGTATGAGACCCATTTCACTGTGATGGTAAGATCAGATTTCATTGAAAACATACACGCCATTCTGGATATCACATCATGAATGTTAGCTGTTTAGATGATTGTTGATCGGAAATCCATAACGGGTAGCAGGTGCAGATGCACCCACTACCCAAAAAACAAAATTTGAAATGTCAAAAAATTCAAAATAAAATTTTCACATATAGTTCAAGACATTTTATGTTAGCACAAAAAGTTACGTGAAGAAAAAACATTTTTTGTGACCTGTGCAAAAAAAGACAAATTCGGACGCTCCAAAATGATTTTGTACGAGACATTTTTTTGTCTTTTTTGCACGGGTCACAAAAAATATTGTTTCTTCACGACATTTTTTGTGCTAACACAAAATGTTCTAATGTATATCCGAAATTTTTTCCTGGATTTTTTTGACATTTTGAAAAAATAAATATATTTTACATAATAGGTTCATCTACACCTGCCACCCAAATCGCCGCCTCCGTTGTTGATGTTGTATTCTCTCTCCTGTTATACTAAATCTGATTCTGTCTTGTAGCTGTATGCTCATATTGTGACCAGTCGTCAATTTCTCATTATAATACATGTCTTAAAATGTAATCTAGCTCCCTAATTGCTCTTCCCATCCAGAATTATAATGGAAAGATGAACCATATGAATACTCCAGAGTTTGTCAATGAGTTTGAGAAGGAGCACCAAGGTTTTACAGCTTGCATTCCCTCTCATTTGTATAGTTTGATGTCTTAGGTTTAAGGTTTCTGATTTATTGTTAAATTTTCAGTTAAATGGCTGGAGATCCATGAAAACATAAGGAATATGATAAGGCGTGCCTTTGAGTCGGCCTCAGCTGTTCATCCTGAGATGCAGAATGCATTCTCTAGGGCCATCTATGGTGTCGATGTTATGCTTGATAATAATTTCAAGCCAAAGATTTTAGAGGTATGCCTTGACTACTTCGTATAACTCTTGTCCCCCTCCCGCCTCCTCCCTCAACAATGTTCATAATATTCGGTAAAAGAACAATGTTAATGATACCTATTTAAGATTGTGCATCATTATAGTGTTACAGTGCATGGCCAGAACATAGTGCTTGTTCCATTGGAGCTAGAAAAGCACTTGGACAAAACAGATTTCTCTTGGACTTGGGTATTATCATTGTATGGCCTTCTCAGTATGAAATACTATATATCACTCCGTTGATCCAGATGTTCTCGATGTTGCATTTTCTTTGTCCATTAGGCATGATAGCATTATTATGGTAACCGGTAAAGTGTACTAGAAGTTAATGTCTGAATCAAGATAGGACACTCACACATGACATGGCTGTAGTTTCTAGCTGTTCTCATCCATGAATGACATGAACTTCTGCACTGGAATTACTCGCACATGGGGATGCCCAACTTCATGTTATGCGAATATATTTGAACGTGATGCACAGTAGCTATGTTCACATGTTCCAACGAAATAGCAACTGCCTCACCGCTTCACCATGAAATGCAGGTGACTTATTGCCCAGACTGCAAGAGGGCATGCGAATATGACACGAGAGCTATCGTTGGAAGCCAGGGCCCCATCAGAGGCAGTGATTTTTTCAACACGGTGTTTGGCTGCCTCTTTCTCGACGATTTGACGAATGTGTCGCCATTGTAATCATCTTTTCAAAATCTGTTGTAAGACCATTGTTCTTGTCAACGACATCATTAAAGGATTCATGAGCTTTGATACGATCATGTGACTGAAGCTAATATAGTCATAGAATTTGCTTATGTGGCTTGATAAAAACTGACATTTTTGACACTAACCTTGCATGCTTGAACTATACAATTGTACCTGTTCAATTATACAATGATATGTCAACGACATCATTAAAGGATTCATGAGCTTTGATACGATCATGTGACTGAAGCTAATATAGTCATAGAATTTGCTTATGTGGCTTGATAAAAACTGACATTTTTTACACTAACCTTGCATGCTTGAGCTATACAATTGTATCTGTTTAATTATACAATGATATACCATTGCAGCGGTTATGTGATAGATTATCTGCAGCTTTAGAAAGTTTGGAGAAAATGTCAGGAAAAAGGCTTGTGTTTCAATGTGTTCGTGTAGGTTTCTAAGGGATTGCGAGCAGCAGTGGGTTGTAAATTTCGGAAAGCGAGCCTGAGCCTAAGAGTTTCAGCAAGCTGTAACCAAAAGTTTCAAGAAGTGACTTGAAAAGAAAAGACTCCCTCAAAAGTCAAAAGTATGTGTCTCATGCTCGAAGGCAAGGCAACATATAGCCCTTAGCCTTGCAGCTACTCACAACCACAGTAACTTGAAAGCATCATTTGGCAACTCTACAAAGCCTGCACATGAGCATGAGCACGACTGCTTGCATATTCGTAACTTGACTGCGCCAAATCAAGGGCGACTGGAGGCGCAGCCATGAGCAGTACTATGGACGACCATGCCACTCTCGTCCCTCGAGCCATCCTTGCTCTCATGTTCCTCTCCATCGTCTGCAAATCCGACCCGGACCTCCTCTTCGACTACTGCGTCGCCGACATGACGTCGACCGCCACCACCTTCCACTTCAACGGCCTGCCCTGCATCGACCCGGCGACGGCGCGCGCCGACCACTTCGCCACCTCGGCGCTCTCCCGGTCCACGAACCCATCCGCCACGCTCTTCGGGTTCAATGTGACGCTCACCAGCCCGGCGACGTCCCTGCCGGGCGCCAACGCGCAGGGGCTCTCCATGGCGCGCATCGACCTCGCCCCCGGCGGCATGGTACCGCTTCACACGCACCCGCGCGCGTCGGAGGTGGCGCTGGTGCTCAGCGGCAGCGTACTGGTGGGGTTCGCCGACACGTCGTACCGGCTGTACACGCAGCTGCTGCGCGCCGGCGAGGCCTTCGTGTTCCCGAGGGGGATGGTGCACTTCATGCGCAACCTGGACACGTCCGCGCCGGCCGTCGTGCTGTCGGGGCTCAACAGCCAGAGCCCCGGCGCACAGCTCGTGCCCTTCTCCGCGTTCCGGACGGAGCCGCCGCTGCCGGACGAGGTCGTCAAGAAGACGTTCAGAATCACCGGGCAGGACATGCAGAGAATCCAAAGAAACCTCGGGGGATAGTAGGAAAAACGGATCATCTGCTTGGATCGATCTAGCGTACTTTCAACCTTACAAATTCAGGATGTGCAACATACTACACTTGTAAAGAATATAAAGGATGGAGCAAGAAAGTTAGGCCTCAACTAACCTTCCGCCCAATCAGCCCTCTCGGCCTCTCTTGAGTCTTGAGTGGCAAAATTACAGGATCCAAAGAAACTAGGCGGATCGTCGTTAAAAAATAGGTAAATACTATACATAGATATACTCCCTTCCATCCATAAAAAGTGTGGGGTTTTAGTTCGAATTTGACGGAGGGAGTATAAATAAAGTACTCTAATACCTACTAGTAATATTTAGTGCGGCGTCACGCCGCACCCTTGTTTTTTTTTTGCGTTATATATGTTGTAAAGAAAGGTGCAGAAAATTTTAATTTGGAAATATGCATGTTTAAATTATGCTCGAATTTGGATGTCCTTGATGTGAAATTTTGTTCACGGTTCGAAATGTTGAAGTCTGTTTGAATTTGTCGTGGGATTTAAGTTTTTTAAATAGACCAATTGTCAATAAATTTGTAGGAAAAAGATAAAAGAGTAGTGCGAAATTGAAAACATGTGAACGAAATAAGCAATTTACCATTTTGAATATTTTTGGAAGTTAAGCAAATTGTAGCGTTTGGATATGTTTGTAGTGTACCTTAGGTTTTCGCATGATCTCGAAAAGTAAGGAGAATGTAATTTTTCAGTAAGTCAAAATGTTCTTCTGTGCGTATTATATGTGCATATAGTAAAGTGAACATAGAATTTGAGGAATTCCAGCTGGAGTTCATGTTTAGAGAAAGTTAATTTAGTTTGTCGGTAATATGTTGATTAATTGGGATGGTTAGTTAGAGTTCATAATGGGAGGGAATATGTAATGTGAGAATTTGTTAAATTGAACTATACATAATTATGGACAGTGTATTTTTTTCCTTCAAGTATTCACCAGTGGAGCGCGGCGTAACGCAACGGCTTTGCTGAGAATTTTTTTTTGTTTTTATTTGTGTTATATATTTTATGGGAAGGTGGTAGTTATAGTTTGTGTGCTGTAGTTAGTTCAAATTTAGTTTGAAGCCATTCCGTATTTGGAGTGAACAAATTTGTATTTTGTTGAAATATTCATCTAATTCAGCATTTTTTTCCATTTAGAAATGTGAGCACATAATTAGATATATGGTAAGTTTTGTTGTTTACAAATATGTTAGCTAATTTGGAATGATGAAACATAGTTTCATTGTGCTATAATTTTCTTATTTGCTAGCATATTTGTTGGGAACATATAATGGTTATGTCCAAATATCATGTTTGTATTTCGATGTAACTATGTATTCCAGATACTTGGTTAGAGGAGATGTATTGTATTACCAATTTTGAAATTCAATCTATCATTCGAGAAAAAGAATTTGAGATCCGTTGAAATGTGCATGTAGTAAACCAAAAAAAAATTCAAGTTCATATTTAAGTAGATTTAAGTTTGATCTAAGCATTTATTAAATTGGATTGCATAGTTGGAGCGAATTTAGGTATATTATTTGTAAATGTTAACTTAGTCGGTTTGGTGTGATATGTTTGTGTTATGTCTTACATATTTATTTTGGTGCAATAATCGGAAGGAATTGTAATTAAACCTAATATTCGAAGGGAATACATTGGTTGAGGTTTTTTAGAATTTATTTGTGAACTCATACTTGGAGGAACTCCATTGTTCGAGCATTTTATGAAGTCACTTTTGAATTAATTCGTTGGAATGAACTTGCATTTTCGCCAACTAATTTTGTAAGATTTTTTTTCTGTGGTGTAATCACAGGTTTTGGACCTTTTTTTTTGTTGATTCAGTTTTGTGCGAATTTTGGTATATTTTTTGTATCAGTGACAACTTAAATATGGGCTAAATAGAACAAAGAGCAGTATCTACAGTGAAAGCAATAATAGAGGAGTGTAGTACTTTGTTAATTGTAGTAGTAATGTATTAATCTATTTATTTTGGTTTGGAATGAATTTGTTTAGTTGGTGTAGGAAGTTTGGGTGTTTATTAAATTTTAAGTTTATTTTTTTTTGAAATATGTTTTTTGGTTCAAATTTTATGTATTAGTTTGAACTGTTTGGTGCCACATGATTTGAGTAATGTGTGTAGAAAGTTTGGAGCTTTAGTAAATTTTAAGTTTTCTTAATCTTGTGTTCATCTTTTTTTTTTTCAGGTTTTCTGTGTCGAGGTCAAGAATTTGTTGAATTTGTTTTTGTTGGACATATTGTCTGTATTATTATTTTTCTGAACTATAGGTTAGGAGGTATGAGTTTTTTTCCTTTTTTTTTAAAGGAAAAAGGGGGGGGGGGGGCTTTTTTTGTTGTAATTAGTCGGCTTGTTACAAAAATTTGCTGAATTTGAAATTTGTTGGCATATTATATGTATTTGTTTGAAATATGGGTTAGAAGTTGTGGAGTGTACATTTTTTACATCGTTTTGTTGTAATAATAGAGTTTGGAAATTAGTCGTGTTGGAAAGTTTTTTACATTTTAGAAACATGTAGATTTTAAGTGTTGGTTAAATTGGATTTTTTTTTGATGTTCTGTATATATTTGAATTTGAAAAGTTGTAAAAGATTTCGGGGAAAAAGGGAAAAGAAAAGGTGGGAAAAAAGGGCCGACCCAGCTGCGCAGCAGCCAGGCCGGCCCAGCAGGCGGCCCAACTGCGAGGCCCAGGCCGCTGGACGGGACGCTGACCTCATCAGCGGGTGGCCTCTGCCGCGGCGGCGCGGACCTCGCCGCCGGCGCAGGAGAGCGCGCTGGGACTCGCGCGTGAGACCACGGGACGCGCACGGACGCGCTGTACCCGCCAGCGGCGGCGCCGCCCGGATTTGGTCGCCGGAGCGGCGCCGGCGACGTGCAGAAGCGGCGGAGGTCGGCGACCGGTTCGGCGATGATTTCGGCGAGGAGGCAGCGTCTCGGGACGCGAAGCTCAATGGGGAGGTGCACGCAAGGACGGCGGAGGCGACGGTGTCCATGGATCTGGACAGGGAGCACCGGAGTGGCCGCGAGGCGCGTCGGCGGCGGCGCGGCGATCCCGCCGTCGCGCGAGAAAAAGGAGGGCAGGGGGGCGCTCTGGGTCATTTTTCAGAAAAGTCCTCATTTTTTTTGTAATTTTGTTCAGGTCCTTTTGCTACAGTGGCCGGGCAGCGGAGAGAGCGTCAAATCCTTGGTCTTTCATATAGGTAGTATGTCAAAAAAAAAAAGTCAAAAAAAGTACTCTAATACAAAAGTGGTACAAAAACTGGGCCTATGTTATCTATGGGCCCAGCTATGGCTCTTTCTTGCGTGCCAAAATTATAGGTCCGTTCACGGCCCAATACCGTGACAAAAAAACGTCAGTATACCTTAAATCTCCTGCTAATTTAAAAAATTCGAAAAATATATTTATAAGTTTTAAAAAATTCTGAAATAAATTCATGCATGTTCTAAATGATGTATCCTATAGACATGAAAAATAGCAATGCAAAATAATTTATATTTCAACCTACAAAAAATGACAAATTTACAGACCTTATTGTTAACAATGCATAGTTTCAAATCTCCCTATTTTGTTATTTTTGTGTAGACTATAATATAGAGAATTTTGCACGCTCATCATTGAGAACATGCATGTTTTGTTTTTCAGAATTTTATGAACTTTAAATATAATTTTTGAATTGTTTAAAGTAGCAGGAGCACTGGAGCTCGGGGTGCAAAAACTACTTTCTGGAAATCCACAAAGATGTAGAAAAGAAAAACTACACCTGCGATGTGTATTGTTAAAATAAGACTATACCTCCATGCACAGTTGTACACCATGTAACCTTTACTCTTGTAAAAGAGCCGGTTGGTGGTGATGGTAAATCTGCCCTTCGGAAGCAAGTGATGAGATCGGGGCTAGTGCCTTTACAACAACACCTGTTGCTTATAGCTTATGATCATATTTTACAAAAAAACACCCAAATCACTAACATTTATGTGATTCACACGTTGCCCACTTATTGGATGGCTCTCTACCCTTTGTCCTGCAATGGAGGGCAAATGTACAGAAGAACCTGATGGCCGCGATTTGGTGTAGATGGTGGTCTCACCTAGCACCCAACATTGGCACAAATCGAATAGGGAGTAAATGTTTATCACCACTCATGTCGTTGTTGGTGACCTTTACTCCCAGCGCCGAACGAGACCTGTGTGGCCATGGTTTGGCTCCTTCTCGTAGCGCGATGAAGTGGGAAGCAGATCAAGGAGAAGAAAAAGGTTAAGAGGGGAGCGGAGAGGAGACAACTGCTGAAGTGGGGGCCACAGTTGAAGTGAGAGCGCCAAGGGAGATGAGGGGTGGTGAGAGGGTGTCGTGTTTAGGTAAGGAAACTTACTATATTTGGTTATTTGGTGGGTGATGTGGGGGAGAGAGAGTAGCCCGTCATGTTCTTATCGCTCCTCTTGTACTTTAATTTTTTGTGACCATTTACAGAAAGAAAGTCCATTTCACCGCCTACTTTCTATGATTGTTGTGGTAATTGGATTGTCGTTTTCAGGAGTGTTGTTAAAATAGTTAAATTCTGCTAGGAAAAGACCAGAGAAGTATGCGATGGAAATGACGAGGTGTGCATCATGTGATTCTTTGTTGTATCCATGATCATAGGAAGGGGTGTCCTATTGAGCCACCCTTTATATTTTTGAGGTAGGAAAATCGGCATATCTCTGGTTTGTTCATTGTGAAAAGTGCATGCATATTCATACATTGAGATTTTAATCTAAGTATGCAATTTAAGTAAACCTTCATTTGATCTTCTCGCGAAAAACTCAAATGTGTCTCGAGATCACTTGATCCCTTTTAAAAAAGAAGCTTGTATTCATAAAATAAATCCACATGGTCCCGAGAGGCAACCGTCCTCATCGGATCATGTCTACATTTCATTGCCAAGGCACTATGATTGTCATTTTATATGTTTATGAAATATGGCCGGAACGAATTCAATATGTGCTAATGAAATTGGACATGCTAATCTTGTGCATCTAGTTACACTATTTGTGTAGTTCCATACAACCAAGTTTTCATTGAACTGAATTTCATGCTCTGCAAAAATTTATAGTATATATATAATATCGATGTTCTCTTGCAACATATGGACCCTTTTGCTAGCCTCTACAATTAAATGTTGGTGGTAGGTGGTGGTTGTTGTCACACGAACCTCCCATCGAAACAATGTAGAAAAAGGGTTAAAATATAATAATCCAAATTTTAATTACTATCGGAGTGAACGCCTTTGGTAGTGTCACCAGATGTGGCACATTGATGTTGCTCCTCCTTGTCAGCATTTTTTTGACCACTACTGAATCCATCGGGAAGTATGAGTTGTGCACGTGGGAGCGCCGCCTGTGTTCGCCACACCGGTGCCCAAATTTTCAGCATTTGCATGGCGTCAACGAGGTAGTATTTTAAAGGGTTCGATGACGCAAGTCTTAGACCGCGACACGTTCTACACCGCCAATACTCTACGAGAGGCAATTGGCTGTGCCATGAAGTGCATGGAGGCCGACATCTCATATTTCGTGAGCTATGGTCAATTTTTTTGGTTAATTCCAATATCTCAAGTCCTGTGATCTAACATTTAAAACAAAGATAGGCATCTTGTCTTACCATCTCTTTTACCAAAGAACTCTTCAAGTATTTATATAGTGTCACCTTCAATGCAGTCATACACTTTGTCACTTTGTTAGGTTTTTCATCACACATTTTGTACGATACTATAGGAAATGAGATGCATACGCATAACAAAGTGATGCTTTAATTGTTCTAGATCACGTTATCTTTTTATTTTCTATTAAATGTGAGATGGTGGTGGTAGACTATGAATATCAATTATTGTTTACCTACTTAGCCTAAGTATCAACACTTCAACATCAACACTATATAATGCTCCATAAAAGATATAGAGGGTGGCAGATCCAAATAACATCAGCCGTGCGATAATATAGTTTTAAATCTCCTCATTTTGTCATTTTTGTGTAGACTATAATATAGAGAATTTTACATTGAGATTTTCCACGCTTTTCATATACATCATTGAGAACATGCATGCTTTTTTCAGAATTTTGTGGAACTTTTAATATATTTTTCGAATTGTTTTAAGTAGCATGAGCACTGGAGCTTGGGTGCAAAAACCACTTTTCAGAAATCCACAAATTAAGATGTAAAAAAACCTACACCTGCAATGTGTATTGTTAAAATAAGACTATACCTGAATGCACATTTGTATACCATGTAACCTTGACTCTTGTAAAAGAGCCTGGTTGGTGGTGATAGTAAATTTGCCCCTCGGAAGCAAGTAATGAGATCGGGCCAGTGCCTTTACAACAACACATATAACTTATAGCTTATGATCATACTCATATCACTAACATTTATGTGATTCGCCCATTGCCCACTTAGTGGATGACTCTCTACCCTTTATCCTATAATGGAGGGCAACTGTACAGAAGGACCTGATGGCTGCGATTTGGTGTAGATGGTGGTCTCCCCTAGCACCCAACATTGACACAAATCGAATAGGGAATAAATGTTCATTGCCACTCATGTCGTTTTTGGCGACTTAATTTCCTCCCAGCGCGAACGCGACCTGTGTGGCCATGGTCTGGCTCCTTCTCGTAGCACGATGGAGTGGGAAGCGGATAAAGAAATAGAAAAAGGTTGAGAGGGAAGTGAAGAGGAGACAACTGCTGAAGTGGGGCCACAGTTGAAGTGAGAGAAGGGAGATGAGGGGTGGTGAGAGGGTATTGTGTTCAGGTAAGGAAACTTACTATATTTGGTTATTTGGTGGGTGATGTGGGAGAGAGAGTAGCCCGTCATGTTCTTATCGCTCCTCTTGTCCCTTTTAATTTTTTTGTGACCATTTACAGAAAGAAAGTCCATTTCACTGCCTACTTTCTATGATGCTGTGGCAATTGGGTTGTCGTTTTCAGGAGTGTTGTTAAAATAGTTAAATTCTGCTAGGAAAAAACCAGAAAACATGCGATGGAATTGACGAGGGTGTGCATCATGTGATTCTTGTTGTATCAATGGTCATAGGAAGGGGTGTCCTATCGAGCCAACCTCTATATTTTCGAGGTAGGAAAATCGGCATATCTCTGGTTTGTTCATTGTGAAAAATGCACGCATATATTCATCCGTTGAGCTTTTAATCTGAGTGTGCCACCGATCAAGCACGTCACGAAGTAACGTACGCAACCCAGCAGTGCGCGACATGGATGAACGGCAGCCACGAAAGGAGAGAACGAGACCCGGCCATAGACCCGGCCACGTCCCTGCCGGGCGCGAATGCGCAGGGGCTCGCCATGGGGCGCATCGACCTCGCGTCCTCGCCCCGGCGGCATGGTGCCGCTGCCGCTTCACACGCACCCGCGCGCGTCCGAGGTTGCGATCGTGCTCAGTGGCAGCGTGCTGGTGGGGTTTGCCGACACGTCGTACTGGCTATACACGCAGCTGCTGTGCGCCGGCGACGGCGAGGCGTTCGTGTTCCCGAGGGGGGTGGTGCACTTCATGCGCAACCTGGACACGTCCGCACCGGCCGTCGTGCTGTCCGGGTTCAACAGCCAGAGCCCCGGCGCGCAGCTTGTGCCGTTCTCGGCATTCCAGACGGAGCCGCCGCTGCCGGAGGAGGTCGTCAAGAAGACGTTCAGGATCACCGGGCAGGACGTGCAGAGGATCCAAAGAAACCTCGGCGGGTCGTAGATTCCTACTGGGGAAGATCTCCTCACCAACTGAAGAAAATATGCCTCAACTAACCTTCCGCGGATCTTTTAAAAAAAACTTATAAATAGAGTGCTCGGCCCAAAACTGGGCCTAAATTATCCATGGCCGCAGCTATGGCCCTTTCCTGGGTGCCAAAATTACAAGTCCGTTAACGGCCCAATACCGCGACAAAAAAACCATTATTCTATACTTTTTTTACTATTAAAAGAGCAAACATGTTGGGATACTTTTAATCTTATCCGTTCAATTTTCAATCAACGATCCAGATTGTCCTGATGTCGAGCAGCAAACACTTTACATCTTATCCGTTCAATTTTCAATCAACCATGCAAAGGAACCGCGAGCTCACGTTTGATCCGAGTCGTATACATGGAAACTTGTAGAGAAAAATAAAAGCAAACGATGGTAGCAATTCTGATCGGAATCAGCCAATCAGGTGTCCATCTAGGCGTACAACAAAAAGAAAAACCCTCCGTTTGCTGCTCACGAAGTCGTCAAGGAACGTGGCCGGCGTCTCGCCCGGATCATCGTAGTCGGGTAGGGAATCGGCGTCCGTCTCGGATGGGAATTCGGGTGGATGGTTGCTTCTGTCCGTCATGTAGTGTACGAGCTCCGCGCGCAGCTGGGCGGCGATCGAGGAGGAGGGTTCCTCAAGGTGTTGTGGACGCACGCGGCGGTCAGACGCGGCGGTCAGACCGGGCAGCAAGAGCTGCGCCAGCTTGTGCACCACCTGGATGTCGCAGCTGGAATCATGACGCCCGCCGGAATCTCGACGCCCTGGCCGCCGGAATCGCGCCGCCGTGCGCCCGTGCCCGGAATTGCGCCTCCTCGCCGTGCGCCCGCGGCCGCCGAGCCGGTCCACGCCGGGAGAGGCGCGCCGGCCAACTCCAAGTCGCGCCGAGCCGGTCCACGCCGGGAGTGCCTCGAACAGGCGCTGCACGCCTGCGTGCACGGCGAGCGGCTGCTCGACCACGCCTTGCGAGCTAGCTTGCCCAACGATAGGGGGCCTGTTTGCTTTTTTCATTTTTAATCAGGGTCTTCATTGTGAGCTAGCTGTATTTATTTGCAAATTAAATATGTTTGTGGCCCTCTATATTAATGCGTCTGTTAAACCGATGCAAGCTGGGCACTGTATTTTTTGGCATATGGAAATCTGATTTTGGCCGCGACGTGTTAAAATCTCTAAAATGGCGTTCTAAAACTATTTTAGGGTGCGACATTTTGGGACGCCTGTTGGAGATACTCTTATGAAAGCCCCTCTCTTGCTGGACTTTGGAAACAAGCCCCCAATAGGAAGTAGCCAACGCGCTAACCTCCGTTGCCGAGCGTGCAGCGGATATGTCCACGTGGATGGAGCAAAGGAGCAGGTCGACCCTGATAAGGAATTCTATTACCTCGTCAGAAGAAAAACCAGGTAGTCACCAAACATGTATTTCTTTTTCTTGCCGACCATTTTTCCTTTTTTCTTTCTCATCTGGCAGGATTTTTAGTTTCATCTATCTGTATCTTAAACGCACCCCTCATGTTATTGTGCAAACCTTTTAGCATAAATTCTTTGGCGGTGGGAAGACAACTGCAAAAAAGACCTGTCAATTTTAATGGTATCATGATCTGAAAAAGTCACCCTAATGCTTGAATGTAGCGACGTACTCATAAAAAAGATTCGCACCGTCAAGAAAAACTCATTCAAGTAGCGAATTTTTTCACATGCTACAATTTTTCAATGCACTTAACCCATAGCAACGCAGGGCATATCCTTGCTTTATTTACTGAATTTTTACAAAAGTGTATTTTCAAGGTTTAGCTTGGATTGTTGGGTACGGGTATATCTAACAGGAAAACACTCATAGATCGAGCATCGTTAAAATTTTCCAGTTCCGATGGAGAGAAGATCCAAATTTCAAATACATTAGTTGATTTATGACACGTGTGTTGCACGTGCACGGTTACTAGTATACCTGAAATCTACAAAGATATAGAAAAATACACCTGTATTACTATAATAAGATTATACCTGCATGTACAGTTTTACACCGCGTAATCTTTACTCTTGTAAAAGAGCCGGTTTGTGGTCAATCCTCCCAGCGCGATAGAACCCGTGTGGCCTCGGTCTGGATCCTTCTCGTAGCGCAATGAAACGGAGAGCAAATAAAGGAGAAGAAAGAGGCCGACAGGGGAGCAGAGAGGAGACAACTGCTGAAGTGGGGGCCACAGTCGAAGTAAGACTGATGAGGGGTCGTAAGAGCGTGTTGTGTTCTGGTAAGGAAATTTAGTGTATTTTGTTATTTGTTGGGCGATGTGGGAGAGATAGTAGCCTATCAAGTTCTTATAGCTCCTCTTGTCTTTTGAATTCGTTTGTGACCCTTTGTAGAAAGTAAGTCCATTTCACCGCCTACTTTCTAGGATGTTGCGGTGATTTGGGTTATTGTTCTCAAGAGTGTTGTTAAAATAGTAAGGGTCCTTTGATTCATAGTAATTTCAAAAGATTTGCCTAGGATTGAAATCCTATTTGGAATTTATTAATTCTTCGAAATCCGTTGGATTCATAGGATCATATCCCATAGGAAAAATTCCATAAGAATCATGTAGTACAAACTTCCTAGGAAAATAACATGAGGTCTAACCTCATGAAAAATTTCTTCACCACAATCAAAGTAGTTTTCTCTTCCCATATGATTCAATTAGTCATGTCATCCGAATACTATGAGTTTTTTTTTATTCCTACACGTTCCCTATCCTACGAATTAAAAGAGTTCTAAACTTTGCTAAGGAAAAGAACAGAGAAAGTGCGATGCAAATAAGGAGGTCCGCATCTTGTGATTTTTTTGTTGCATGGTCACTGATTAGGTGTCCTGTCGAGCCAACATCTATATTTCAAGGTAAAAAATCGGCATCTCTCTGGTTTGTTCATTGTGAATAGTGTGCGTGTGTATATACGAGTGTGGATTTTATAAAAAGGCGCTCAAGACATATGTAGCTACCCTCCTTTTCACCTGACAATTTTCGACATATAATACTGATGTTCTCTTGCAACGTATGGATCCTTGCTAGCCTTTACAATTAAACGTTGGTGGTAGGTGTTGGTTGGTGTCACATGACCCCCCTCCCTTTGAATCCAAATTTAAATTGCTACCGTAGTGAAAGCCTTTGGCGTTGTTAGCACTCGTGGCATATTGATGTTGCTCCTCCTAGTCACGTCCTTTATGATTACCACCAAAGGCACCGGGAATTATGGGTTGTCCACGGGGCGCATGAGCGCCGCCTTTGTCCGCCACACCGGTGCACAAATTAACAACATTTGCATGACTAGCGGCGGAGCATGCAGCAATTGTAACACTGGGCCGGCCAGGAAAATCGGCCTAGAAAGCACACATAGTAGCCATTTATTTATTAGTGGGGTGGGCTGGAATAATATCCGTGAATTGCAAATAAAATCATAGGCCACGGCCCAGGTTGGTCTACACGTAGCGCATCCAGTGTGCATGACGTCCATGGGGGATTATTGTATGGGTTGCATAGCGCAAATCATAGACTGTGAAACACGTACTACACCAACTAGACTGTAGGAGAATACTAATCTGCATGACCAAAATGCACGGACATGACAGGCCATGTCATGTCCGTGGAACTGACCTAGCCTCCCGCCGCCGCCGCCGCCATATCCCCGCCCCCCAGCCTTGGCCCCTTCCCTCCTCTTCGAGATCTTGCTGGTGTTCCCCCCAGGTTCTCGCCGTTTGAGCTCGCACCTTTGCCTTGCCTTTGCGGCGAGTTTGCAACTTTTCCTCCGCAGGTCTAGAATCGCGGCGGCTCTTTTTATCGATCCTGCTCTCATGTGGATTTTTATCGCGGTTTCTGGGGTCGCCTCTCACCTGTGCGGGTGCCGGCTTTGTTTACCAGTGCTCCGTGTCCATGGAAGGGGAGAAGAACATGTCTGCGGCCTCTGGGGAAGTGGCTGAGGAAGGGGTGGACTCCTTATTGGGGCGCCTCAATTTACTTGCTGATGAAACAGATGTGGTGGAGATGAGCGATGATGAAGAGGATGGGGCCCTCCGGCGGAGCTGTGGGAGTTGGACGGCAAGGTCCTTTCGCCGGGCGTGACCCACATCCAGACGATTCGCGCAACAATGAGGCCTGCCTGGGGCAACCCAAGAGGTCTGCGCGTGAGGCCGGCGGGAGAAAATGTCTTTGTGGCGGTGTTTGCGACCAAGGCTGATCGCGATCGTGTCCTCGAGGGGACGCCATGGATGGTGGGGAGGCACACTGTTCTTCTTCAAGCTCACGACCCTCGCCTCCGGCCCTCTGATGTCCGTTTTGCGTCCATGACAATTTGGGTGCGAATTCTGAACCTGCCTTTTGAGTGGATGAATGACAAGAAAGGCCTGAAGATTGCAAGAGTCATTGACAAGAACTGCTCGGTGGATGTTGACGAGTTTGGAGTGGCATCCGGTACCTTCCTGCGTGCCCGGGTGGCCATCCCTTTTGATCAGCCTCTCGTCGTTGGGTGACAATTCGAAGAGAGGGCCGTGATGAATGCTTTCAGCTGCAGTATGAGAAGCTTCCGTTCTACTGCTTTAGCTGCGGTCTCATCGGCCATGGCGAGCTGGAGTGCAAAACCCCAGCTGACAGGGACGCCCACGGCAGGCTCCCTTTTGACAGAAACTTGCGGGCTCCGAAGGAAAGGCGAAGGAAGATGCAATCCTTTGAGCAGGCTGCGGCCTCTGCGTCCTGAAACAGCAGTAACAAAAAGTCTGGTCCTAGCTCTGCCACTAGCAGGACCTCTGGTGATAGTGATCCTAAGAAGCCTAACACGCAAGAAGTCATCTCCCCGCCTCCAAAAGGGTTGACAGTCAAGGATAATTCGAAGGTCTCCGAGATTGCTCGGAAGCTGTTCCCGGGTGAAGGCTCCCAGGTTCAGCTGCTGAAAAAACGTAAGCCATGTGAGGGCAACGGCGGTCCAGCCGGGCTTGCTCCGGATGGAGGGTTGATCGAGCAGATTGACAAAGATCTTTCCCTTGCAATTGTGCCAGCGGGGCTGTCGCTGCAGATGGGGAACGATTGCAAGGTTCCTGGTTTTGACACGGGTCAGGGAAACGAGAAGAAGCTCAGATGTGAGGCCGGTACCAACACCCTTTGCCCTTTGTTGGGCGACAAATCAGACGCGGGGCTGCCCCTTCAGCCCTGCAGGGATCAATGAAAGTTGTTGCATACAATGGCCGGGGGCTTGGGAACCAGCCGGCTGTGCAGGGCCTTCATGATTTATGCAAGGCAGAAGATCCCGATGTTCTCTTCTTGTCGGAAACTAAGCTAGACAAGGAGGGAATGAAGCGAATCAAGGTGTTGTTAAACATGTCTCATATGGAGGTGAAGAATTGTGAGGGCCGAAGCGGGGGTTTGGCCTTGCTTTGGAAAAGTAATGTCAGTTTAGTGGTGAATCCAGGGATGTCGCGTTATCACATCGACGTGGTCACAGGAGAGGATGGTTTTGTTTGGAGGCTCACTGGCATCTACGGTGAGCCTCAGTCTGGGGAAAAGGGAAGACTTGGAAACTCTTGCGCATGCTCCATGGTCAGTCCTCTTTGCCATGGATGTGTTTTGGTGATTTCAATGAGATTCTGTTTGCTGGTGAGAAACAAGGTGGTCAGGCGAAGAAGCAGGCCTGTATGGACAAGTTCAGATCGGCTCTCGAATTTTGCGAGCTTGAAGACTTGGGTTTTGTTGGGGATCCTTATACCTGGCGCAACCACAGCCACAAGGCTGACTCTTACATCAAAGAAAGACTTGATCGGTCAGTGGCTAATCTGGAGTGGAGGTCTCATTTTCCGGCTTATAAAGTCATAAATGGGGATCCTAGGCACTCGACCACAGGCCCGTCATCGTTATCCTGGACCCTGATCCATACCGTTGCACCCAGAATGGGGTGAGGGAGCAGCCCAAATTCGAGGCATCTTGGCTTGAGGAGGAGCAATGTGATGAAGTGGTGCATAATGCTTGGCACCTGGCCTATTTGTCTGGTGATGTGACAATTGCAGATGCCATTAAAAAAGTGGGGGTGGAGCTCCAGACTTGGAGCAAGGAGGTTTTGGGTGATCTTCAGAATCGCATCAAGAAGGCAAGAAAGGACCTTAACCGCTGTCGGAAGCGTGCTATTTCTCAAGAGCAGGTCTCCCTGGAGCAGATGCTCAGATACAAGCTTGAGCGGTTACAGGATCAAAAGAACATTTTCTGGAAGCAAAGGGCCAAGGCCCACTGGCTGCAGGATGGGACAAGAACACCAGTTTCTTCCATGCTAGGGCCTCCGAGAGGAGGAAAACTAACCTACTGAAAAAGCTCATGACTGATGATGGAGTTGTGGTGGAGGGTGAGGATAATTTGAGAGCTTTTATTGCAAACTACTATCAAAATCTCTTCACCTCTAGCTCTGGTACCCGGGAGGCCGAGCTTCTTGCTGCTGTCCCCACGGTTGTCACCTCGGAGATGAATTCTTTTCTGCGCAAGCCTTTCACTGCGGATGAAATCAAGCTCGCTCTCAACTCCATGGGTGATCTCAAAGCCCCGGGTCCGGATGGTATGCCGGCAATTTTCTACAAGCGTTTCTGGGATCTGGTCGGGTCCAAGGTTCAACAGGAGGTCCTGGGGGTCCTAAATGGTGGCTCTATTCCTGCTGGTTGGAACGAGACTGTGATAGTGCTGATTCCTAAGGTTCTGAACCCTGTGCGCATCAAGGACATGAGGCCTATCAGTCTTTGCAATCTGGTTTTCAAAATCGTTTCCAAAACGATCGCTTGCCGTCTCAAGGAGGTGCTGGATGATATTATCTCTCAGAGTCAAAGTGCCTTTGTGGCAGGGAGGCTTATCACCGACAATATCTTGCTAGCCTATGAAACAACTCACTTTATGCACTTGCGCAAGGGTGGCAGAGATGGTTTGGCTGCTGTGAAACTTGACATGAGCAAGGCCTTCGATCGTGTTGAATGGTCTTTTCTGAAGAATTTGATGTTGAAGCTTGGTTTTAATTCTAATTGGGTTCAGCTGGTGATGAACTGTATCACATCCGTCACTTACAGAGTTAAGGTCAACAAGAACCTGACCGAGGTTATTGTCCCTCAGCGGGGTTTGAGACAGGGCTGCCCCCTCTCCCCTTACCTCTTTATCCTATGCGCAGAGGGGCTGTCTGCCCTTTTCAAGAAAGCTGAAGAAGATGGCTCTTTGCATGGTGTGCAGGTCTGTCCCGCTGCCCCGCGTATCAACCATCTTTTCTTTGCGGATGACTCCCTTATTTTCCTGAAAGTGAATGACTCAAGTGCTAGGAAGCTCCAGGACATCCTTGCTCTTTATGAAGATGCTTCAGGCCAAGTGGTGAACAAAGAGAAATCTGCCATCATGTTCAGCAAAGGTACCTGTGCTGCTGCAAAGAGGAAATTCAAAGACATCCTTCACATTGCGGACGAGGCCTTCTCGGATCGTTATCTTGGCCTGCCTGTTCATTTGGGGAGGTCTGTTTCCACAGCTTTTGGCTACTTAAAGGAAAGAATATGGAAGAAAATTCAGGGGTGGAAGGAAAAGCTGCTCTCTAGGGCTGGGAAGGAAATCCTGATCAAAGCAGTGGCCCAGGCGATTCCCACCTATGCCATGGGCTGTTTTGACATCACCAAGTCTTTTTGCGATGATATTAGCTCTATGGTCTGTCGATATTGGTGGAACAATCAAGAAGATGATCGACATCATTGGCTAAGCTGGACTTGTCTCTCAATGGCTAAGAGTGAGGGTGGTCTCGGCCTTCGTGATCTACATCTGTTTAACTTGGCAATGCTAGCAAAGCAGGGCTGGAGGCTGCTCCAGGACCCAGACTCTCTCTGCCCGTGTCCTCCGAGCCAAGTATTTCCCTAATGGCAACATCCTTGAGGCGGTGGCTGCTCGGGCATTTCGTATACCTGGCGTAGCATTCTGAAAGGCGTCTCCCTCCTGAGGAGGGTCTCATCTGGCGAGTGGGGGATGGCAACAACATCAAGATTTGGAGTGACCCTTGGCTCCCCTCCGGTGATACTCGCAGGCCGACGTCTTTGAGAGGTCGCACCCCTGTCTCTCTCGTTGCTGACCTGATTGACCCTCACACCGGGGTTTGGGATGAGGAGATTGTCCGCAGTCTGTTCCGCGCGGAAGACGTGAAGGCAATCCTCTCCATTTGTATCCGTGATGGCATGGAGGACCATCTTGCTTGGCACTTCGACCCAAGGGGTTTTTCTCTGTCAAATCTGCCTACAAAGTGGCCATTATGTTGCGGGACCGGAAATCAGGCCGAGAGGCGGAAAGCTCGGGTTCTCGGGAGTCCACGGGGTCCTCTTTTGACTGGGATCACATCTGGCAGCTGAAGGTTCCGCGCAAGGTGCAGATGTTTGCTTGGCGCCTGGCTCACAATAGTCTTGCGAATCGCATGAAAATCCACAAACTGGGAATTGACCTGGACACAAAGTGTCATGTTTGTAACAGGTTAAACGAAGACGGTGGCCATGTTTTTCTGAAATGCAAAAAGGCCAAGGTTTGCTGGTCTATTCTGGGGCTGGCGAGCTCAGAGAGAAGCTCCTTTCTTGTGCCTCCCCCCGTGATCTTCTCAGGAAATTTGGAGCTGTGATGAGGACACCCAGGTGCGTGCTGTGACTTTTATGTGGGAATGGTGGAATTTCGCAACAAGGCAAATGCTGGAGAGGGCAGCTCGGATCGGCTGTGGTGTGCTCTCGGGTGGAGCGTCTTCTTCTTGATTTCTTGTCTCTCCGGAAGCCGGCAAAGCCTCCAAAACCTCCTGACATCCACAAATGGGCTAAACCTCCTGAAGATCATGTCAAGGTCAACTTTGATGGCTCCTTCAATGACAATTCTGGCGAGGGCGGCTGGGGCTACGTCATCCGTGATCAGGCTAGCAATTTCATTGCAGCCGGTGCGGGTAAGCTAAAGAACCTGGGCATTGCTCTTCATTCTGAAGCGGAGGCTTGTCTGGCTGCTATTATGGGAGCTGACAGGGTGGGCGCCAACAGAGTGATCTTTGAATCTGATGCGTCGAACTTGGTCCAGGGCCTCTCGAGCAGGGATTACGACAAGGCCGCGATTGGTGTGCTGATGAGGGAAGCAAGAAGCCTTTGTCTTCTAAATTTCAATTCTTTCCATTTTTCCTTTAGCCGTCGCACCTGTAACAATGCTGCCCATGAGCTTGCAAAGCTGGGAGCAAACTCTAAGTCCGAGGACTCCTTCTGGGATGTTTCTGCTCCCAGGTGTATCGTTGCTGTTTTGGCCAGCGATTTAGCTGAGCCTTTTTAATAGAATTCCTGTTAAAACATAAAAAAAAAACTAGACTGTAGGAGAAGATACTGGCTGCACCATGAAATGCATCGAGGCTGACGTCTCATAATTCGTGAGCTATGGTCGAATTGTTTGTGTTGCCTCCAATATCTCAAGTCCTAAAATGTTACATTTAAACAAAGAGAGGCATCTTAGTCTTATGTCTCTTTTATCAAAGAACTCTTCAGGTTTTTATATAGTGTCACCTTCAATGTAGTCATAAACTTTTGTCACTCAGTTAGGTTTTCATCACACATTTTGTAAGATACTATAGGAAATGAGATGCAAACGCATAACAAAGTGATGCTTTAGTTGTTCTAGTTCATGTTATCTTTGTATTTGCATCGTGGTTGGTGTCGCTCTCCAAATAGACTACCTTCTTAGCCCAATTATACAAAAATTCACATTTGTGTTAATTAATTTCAGTATTAGTTTTATCTACTACCGTCCTCGGAATAAAAAGGAAAGCCGCATCAACACTAAAATTTTCAGTTTCAAATTCTATTTGTCTTATTTGTTTGAAACTTTTCATGTAATAGTGTAGGCCATAACAGTATAGACATGTCACTGTGTTTTTGAAATCTTGCAAGCATATCGATTTAGTTGGTGTAGAGAAAATAAAAAAATACCGTCCAACATGCATGTTAATGGTGGGACATCACTCTTACAGCATTTCCCATATTTTTGTTTTGGCATTTCCTTTTATTTGTTTGTTTGAAGCTTTTCATGTCACGGTGTAGGCCATAACAATATAGACATGTCACTATTTTTTGTTTTGAAAACTTACAAGCATATCAATTGAGTTGGTGTAGAGAAAAAAAATACCGTCTATCATATTTCCCAATATCTGAATGTTTTGGTTTTACGAATATGTAATGTTCATTTGTTCTACTGATTTCTTGTCATACAGAAGAGAAAGAAGTGGTTTTCTTGTAACGTGGGTAAACATCACACGAACACGTTGGCCACGGCGTAGACATTCAAAAAACAACACGGTTATTAAGCTAGTACCATCGTAATATATAGTGACACCCAACCATGTCATAGTGATGTATTTGGAGACACACCGTGATCAACGGATTACTCGATCGTCGATATTTTCAAGACTTCCGGACGTACGGCAGGCAAGTTTCCTCCCGTTTTTGCCTATGTGCGCACGGTGCTGGGAAAACAAGGATCTACCGCGATAGCTTTACAAGGTTGCGTCCGGCCGGCACCTCAGAAGAACACGAACAGTGGAACACGAGGCAATCGCACGCAGTAGAAAAGTTGGCCCAACGCTTTGTGTCCAGAAAGGGGTCAGTCTCTCCTCGTCACCTTTCTACTCTCCTCTCGGGGGACACCGCTAGAAAGCGGCAAAAAAAAGTCGAGGAATCCGGGTAGATCAGCACGACGCCATGGACAAACTCGACCAGAGCTCCTCCTCGTCTTCGTCTTCTTCGCGCACGCTACAGATCCTTCCGTTGACAAAGCTAGCTCGGCCCGCTTTCCTCGTTCCTTTTGTGGCTGCCGTTCAGCCATGTCACGCGCGTTCGAGAACTCAAGCAGGGTGCGTCGCGCGCTGGTAGGTTGAGTACGTCCACTTCGTGACGTGCATGAGTTGATCGGTGGTAGAGAAAAAACATACAGTACATGCCACAAGTGCATAGTCTCTGAAGAAGTTGAACTCCTGAACGAATTCCTTGATCTGGTCAGAAAGCAGAGCGTCTCGATCTCCCTTTACCATGCCTGGCATTTCAATCCTGTCTTTTGGGGAGCATCAGCAAAGGCAAATTTTGTTCGCACCAGGGGCCAACTTTCAACTGAGAGACAAACTTTACCACCACGGATTAACTTACGACGTGGCTGTCGCCTGTCCGGTAAATATATGTATGAACCGTCAAAAAGGCAGTGTAAACGTGATCGGCTCATCCGCCGCAGGCGAAATCGATCAAATATTAAGAAAAGAATGGTCAATCAAAAAGGATTCCAAATTTCTAATTCTTTGAAGTTTCCTAGCCGATGCGATGCGAGGTCATGGAGTCGAGATCTCTCTCGTTCGGTTTCTGTCATTTACTAGTACATCGTACGATGTTTGAAAGCAATCCGCTGTTAAATCAGATGAGGTTTTCTGCAGTCTGCAGCAGCAACAAGTTAACCTGAATACGTTGGCAAATGACAGAGCACGAGTTGTACACGATTTTGCGAGATAAAGACCAGAAAGAAAAACATAGATACAGTTCATGTGGATGTGGCTACTGAACTCAATCGCGAGCCCAAGTTAAACAATCTTGACAGCACATGTTTCAAGTCTTTGCTCCAAGTATAGATGTAACTTCTGACGGAAATACTGGTACTCCTCCACACTGCTCCTCCAAGCATCAGCCACACACACACAAATCAGGGTTTATTCCAGGACAAACTAAGCTACGGAGCCGTCGTTTTCGGTTGTTCTAGATAGGGACCGATTCGTCAAGGATTCACCTTCCTGTAACTCCAGAGTCCTATCTGTCTTCATCCCAAGTCTTGCAGACTCTGAATTTGTTTCTTCCTGCGATGCACAGATACGATGTCTTTGAAAACCTAGCTTGTACGGTTTCAAAAAAAACCTAGCTTGTATATTCAGAGATTTCAAAACTGTTATGTATACGTAATGTGATTGGTTGATGTGAGGTGTGCAATTCTTCACCTAATCCCTGACGTGGACGTCTTGCATACACTGTTTTAGGTCGCCTGATAGAGATAGGAAGCAAACAGTGGGTAAAAATTGTATGATAGGGCTCAACTTTTGATAGGGCTCAGCTTGAAAAGATCGAATGACTTCTGAATTCTACGAGGAATTCTAAAGGCGGTGCTGTTTAGTTTAGCCTGATTTTTCCCCGTTGACACGCTAAGCTGCGTAGAGAGCCATTTCAACATGATATTTCTAATTTGGGGGAAAGACACCTACTTTTTTCCTTTGTTAGTTGTTGACTAAATACACGCATGAAATCGTTGTGTTTTGATCGGATTACATTCTGTAGCATTATAAACCAGCAGTTGCTCTGAATCTAGAATGACACCTTTCTTTTTCCTAGAAAAGAAGAGGGAACAGAATGAAGATAATTTGGTCTAGAGCTGAAGCTAGGCATCTATATAGTCGGCAAAATAAAGGCTATTTTAGTCGGCAACTGAGCATTTAATCAAGTTGTCAATCAGGCCAGTCATGGCTGAAGCTAAAGTAATTCCCAAGCAGAGATAGTTGTGGTTGCAGCTTGCAGCCTATCTGGCTATCTTCGAGTGAATGGGTATATATACTGCTCATGGTCACGGGTCCAATCTACTCTTCAGCGAGGTGACCTTTGTCCCTCCTGATCGAGACCTTCTTGTCGCTTCTTCCACGGTTCCTTCCCGTTCGTTTCATCTTGTTCTCGGCCGGACGCAGATAATGCACGCGAAAATGTTCTAGATGGATGCCAAGGCGTACGCATGCAGCGTCAATCTCCTGACGCCCTTGGTTGTTCTCATCTGCAGAATCTAAGGCGCGAAGAGCTGATCGCAACGTCCAAGTCGCGGCTATTGTCATGGCAGGAAGAAGTAGCCGTAGATGATTAGTATCTGGACGTACGGCGTAGATGATTAGTATTAGGAATTCAGGATAGCACCACTCGAATCCAATTTCTGGAGTTGGCATGTACCTGCAGTGCATGCACCACACATCACTGCTGAAAATGGCACACAATCTTAGCTCGTCAGAATCAGGAAGAGCAAGAGTAGTGTCTGTTTCGGGACATTGTCAAATGTCTGAAAAATGCCGGAGTGGATATCAGATACTACGTAGCTTTTTTTTTTTTTTTGCGGGTAAGATACTACGTAGCTATTGTTAGGTAGTGTCCATGTGCATGGAACGAGACACGGCGTTGGAATGCAGGCCAAGTGGCTAACCAACCGGCGTTTTCACATCAACTCAGTAACTCACCAACCTTATTATTACACGCCGGCTGCTGCTCTCAAATTCGTCCAAGTAAGTTAATTTACACAGATCAGTTGAATCGTGGCAGTATCTTTTTATTCCTTGCTGACATTAATCAGACAGAGAAAAATAAGATACAGAACGAATGAAGAACACACGCCAGTATGACTTTTTTTTTCTTCTGCGAATTACACGCCGGTCTGACTCGTCGACGTGCAACTGGCAGGGAAAAAGATGGCCACCGTGTGCGTCGCCGAATTTTCTCGTCGAGGCCGAGGCCGTGATCGGCCGGCGTCGCCGTTTTTCTTTCTTTGAGGGAATCCTTCATGGCTGTTGGTTTCGCCGGGCAAAGAAAGGCCACTTGCTCGCGCGGAAGGCCGTGTGAAGAGATGGACCGGGTAGAGTTCTCAAGTCCAAAGCCGCAAAAGCGTTGACGCGCGCGACATGGGCACACGGGGTTCGACCGGGCGGAATGGGTTGGGTTGGGGTCAAACACGCCACGTCAGAGGACGTTGCATTTTATTTTATTTCTTTAATTAAAGAAGAAAGAGGAGTACACGTCCCATTGTATAATGTACGACGCAATACGTGTAGTTGTTGGAGCTCTTGCCACGCGTTCGGGAAAAAAATAAGTTTGAAAACTGAGAGCCACGAAAACGCAAATGAACCTAGTTTTTGCGTGTGGTTCCTATGAAAAACACACGAGTAGTGAATAATGTTCATCTTGTCCTTTTCTTGTACAAAACACAAATGAACCTATTCTTTTCCTGTGCATCCTTGCATGTTCTCATTCTGAGGAAAAAAAACGTAATTGAAACACAAACCACCCCACCCTTTCGTGGTCCGGACGCGGGAGGTTCTTGATCCGATTTCTCCGCAACACCAACCTCCGCTCTCTAGGCCAATCCTGGGTGGCCGACGGCCGGAGAGTCTCCTGTGCGGGTCAGTAACATTTTGTTGCGCAACAACGTTGACATGGTATAACACCGACAAGGTTGTGAGGCAGCAATTGACACACAACAACAATGGCATCAGGAGGTTTAGCGCTGGTGGTACACGGTGCAGACAAGCAGAACGCGGCTGTGGTTTCGTTCCAAAGAGGCGCAACTGTGCAACGATCCTTATCCTATCCTAGACTAGGCTCAACTTCTAGGCTCGAGATCGGCTCTTCATGTAGGGGCTCGTGTTCCTGCCAGTTTCGGACTGATCAGAAGTCGAAAGATGCGTTACACTGACAACAGGTGACATACAAAATTCGATCCTCATATTGGGGCACACCAGGTGCTACCAACCATCGGCCACCGCTAGCTACGAAATTCTGGGTTGGGGTGCAGCCCCTTGTGGGATTTTTTACGGCTTCAACGGCCTTACCCTCAGAATAGCTAGTCCACTGTCGACAACACGTGCTTGTAGGCATGGTTATCGGTCTCTTTTGGATGTTCACGTTAGAACTAGGCTTGTGCATCCCAATTCCCATGTCTATGGTGTGTGTGATGCCATGTAGAGTGCATTGAGTTCTTCGTCAAGTGGAGACTACAACAAAAGATGACGTCGGTTAGGTGGTTCTATTGGAGTGTTCTTGGGTGAAAACCCATATGTTTGACCTTGGTTGGGTGTACATGGCAATGACCGAGTTAACGTGTAGGTTTTTTGTTGAAGGCATTGTGGGGATTGCTGATATTTTCTCCAAGGAGTAAAAATCCATGATCTAATTATGAAGACGGCTCTGGCGAGTCATTCCCTTATCTGAGGTACATCTTTTCACGAATCATTCCCAACGTCTTTGTGTTGTCGGTGGTGGTGGTTATTGTTGCCGAAGATAAGTGGGGCTAGACCGTAATCACCACATCCAGCCCACGATGTCCAATAAATCTGTGATCAAGGAGATCCTCATCAGCTCCACCGATCTAGCCTACCGTGGTATATGAAGACTACCCTGATCGAAGGACCTCTCAACCAGACGCGAACATTGAAGGAATGCCAAAAGATCAACTTAACGTGCAACACGTTTCAAAACCTAGCGTGCAATATGGAGAATGCTACCACTGACACCAATATATAGCCGAACCTCATATTACCAGAAGGACACGTTTAGAGGAATATGGACCCGAGAAGAATACCAACAAGTCCAAGCCCTAGTCTCTGTAGCCTCCATACCATAAACACTGGATTCGTATACTCTCGCTGTGTACTTATGTAAAACTCGCCGAGATCCATCTGTAATAGTCTTGCACGATTTTGTGACCACACCATGAATAAAGGTATAGGGAACTTCTTTATCATCAACTTGATCCCTACCTAATGGCTCGAGCCCATACCGAACATCTTCGGAAGTGAGATTTTTCGTGAGATTGCAAAAACCATCCTTCGACATTCGGCGCACCAGGTAGGGGGTGCGCACGTCATATGGATTGGATCTATATCAACACTTCCTAGAAATATATTTCTCGACGGCAAACAGGAAGCGAGTTCCCTTCGGCACCTTGAGACGTTGCCACACGCCATTTGCAACGGGGAAGGCTGGCCCTCCCGTGGAGGTCGCTGAGTTATGGAGCTCCCAATGTTATCCTGCCAGATCAGGTCTCAAAGGCATCCAGACCCGTACCGCCAAGGCGTCTGTTGGCGAATCCACGACTGGCTTTCATAATCCCTATGTAAACGAAGCAATTCGTGTGATATTCATCAGACGACCGCTCATTCTCGGATGAACTGTCGCCTCGCTAGAGAGATTCTCCTGGAGGTCAAGCCGACCTCAACTTCCAGGCTAGAAGGGTACCGGCACTAGGAGGTCCTTCATGTTTACGATGGGGCCTCAAACGACGAGCCTCGAGCCAATGCCAGGACAATATATCACTCGATTATGGCCAAGATAGAGCGCCCCCTCCCCCCATTTCCAGGAGCAACCCATGGATGGACGTATACATAAAGTTCTCGGGGGATGATTTCCCTGGCTTCGACCCATCCCCTCGAAAGAGAAATAGCTCTTGGTAACACCAACCATCGCCAACACGCTGACCTCACGGGTGTTAATATATGATGGATGCTCTTGTAACCTCATCATGATCAACACCCTCAATCGGCTCCAGAGTCAGTGTCCCAGCCGATTGTCAAGGAGGTCAATGGAATCATCGCAGGAACCGCCGGAACACCATTAGAACAGATCATGCTACCTACCACATTTGAAAGAAGAACTAATGTTAGGAGAGAGATGTGTCTGCTTGAGTCCGTCGACCTTGAGATGCCCTACAATGTGATCCCTGGCATGCCACAGCTCACCCAGTTCCTCGTAATTCCTCACGAGACTTATCTTGTGACGAAGATCCTAGAACCATAAGGGGTGATAACGGTCCGCCAGGGATGCACTAATCAAAGACAACAAAGTAAATGGATGAGTGTTTTCTTATCATCTTTTTTGCCAGACACAAAATAGTCATATGTTTTAATATTTTTCTGTATCATTTCATAGAGATCTCTATACACATGTATTTTTGTATCTTTGAAAATCCCAAAGTGCAAAACAATTTGTTCTAAAATTGTACGTCGTTTAGGCTAAAATGATTCTAGAAATTGGCACCATCACATGAGCGCTCACGAAAAATGCGGCATACTCACCCAGTTCTTCTTAGGGTGTGCAATTCCTTGGCTCATCAGTCTGCTCCTTTGAGAATATTGGCCGAAAGACATGGGCTTGCACTTAAGTGTTGTTTTTCGTTTGGCTAGCTAAGGAGTGGACTATGACCGATGAGGAACACGTTGCAGAAATTATCAGTTTATATTTCCAATTTTACCTTTTTACCAACCAACTTCTAAGCATATTAAATGCAAAAAATACTATACACTATAATAAAGATAAGAAAAGATAAGAAGAGATGTTCTATTGTCGCATCTTTATCACATAAAAACAATATTTTTTAATTCCGTTCCACCTACATTTAGCTAGATTGCTCTTAGCAAAAATTACCGCTCAACAAAAGGACTACCAAAAAATCTTGATCTTTTTAATTCGTACTTTATTTGTACGTATCCATCTAATTGTTGGATTGACCTTATGGAAGATACACAGGAAGCCACGCGTGGTTTGTGAATTGTAATCAAATTGCATGTTTACATGACATGTGCACTTGTACAGCATGAACGGTACCGCGAGCTCCAGAGCTCACGACGAAGGCATGATCTTGATCACTCGTGTTTAGAAAGGTCTTCATTGTCTCTATACATAATCTCAGCCAAGCAAATTTGAAAACAAAAGAAAGTCTCAGCCAAGCAAAAACGCCGGCGTCCCGTCATGCGTACGTGCGCCACACAGCCCGTACGATATCTAGCTACAAGGCACCTAAGGTCAAGGTCTTACAAACGACCTAGCTCTATGTCAAGATGCATGTCCAGAGGATTAAATCTAGCAACCTTATTTGTTTCTTTAATTAGCACAGCAGAATGTCATGTGCTCGTCTTTGCAATATACAATAGCAGTACCTACTCCCTAGAATATTTCGCAGCTTTCTGAGGAGTTCCATTCAAACACATGCTCATCTTTGTGTTTTTTTCTGAAAAGGTCCATCGATCTATTAATAATTATCTATAGCTACACAAAGAACCTTTAAAATTATTAAAATATAAATTTGTTTTTGGATCGCCCAAAAATGACTACAATACTGTAGCGGGGTGGTGGAGGGGGGGTGCTGGGGGGCTGCCATGGCACCCCTCCAAAGATGCAAAATAGGTTATTCCACTTAGATTACACTTGTTCTCTAATAGTTTAAAAGGCAAAATTTAACACTATTTCATAGAATTGTGAATATACTTAGACCAAACTATACTATTTATAGTGTGATACTCAAGCAAATTTTAACACTATTTCTTAGAATTGTGAATATACTTAGACCAAACTATACTATTTTTAGTGTGATACTCACAAAATTTGAACCCGTGTATTGAAGTTGGATTGTTCATGTAAATTCTGGCACCCCCAATATTATGAATCTAAATACGTCACTGATCACCATAGCCGTACAAATCTTTGAAGGGGTTCGTAGTAGAAAACAATAATTTTTCTAACTTACGTACACCAATACTTAGCCAAGGATCTATCTATTTAATAATGCGGTAACGGAGGAGATATCGGTAACATACCCTTGTAGACCGATAGCGGGGATTACGCTCCCGCAACAAGCGTTGTCGATGTAGACGACGTAGCCGACCTTGAGGTCGTGAAGAACTTGGCGCGACGAAGACGAAGCCGAAGGTGGCACGACGATGACGCCCTGGCACCACAAATGAACCTATTATTTTCCTGTGCATCCTTGCATGTTCTCATTTTGAGAAAAAAACGTAATTGAAACACAAACCACCCCACCCTTTCGTGGTCCAGACGGGAGGTTCTTGATCCGATTTCTCCGCAACTCCAACCTCCACTCTCTAGGCCAATCCTGGGTGGCCGACGAAGAGTCTCCTGTGCGGGTTAGTAACAT
This sequence comes from Poa pratensis, assembly GCA_947311845.1. Taxonomy (NCBI): domain Eukaryota; kingdom Viridiplantae; phylum Streptophyta; class Magnoliopsida; order Poales; family Poaceae; genus Poa; species Poa pratensis. The sequence continues at coordinate 14,474,624 of CAMZMU010000064.1, forward strand.
TTTGTTGCGCAACAACGTTGACATGGTATAACACCGACAAGGTTGTGAGGCAGCAGTTGACACACAACAACAATGGCATCAGGAGGTTTAGCGCTGGTGGTACACGGTGCAGACAAGCAGAACACGGCCGTGGTTTCGTCCCAAAGAGGCGCAACTGTGCAACTATCCTTATCCTAGACTAGGCTCAACTTCTAGGCTCGAGATCTAATGTCCAAAAGAGGCGCAACAGTGCAACGTCCTTATCCTAGACTAGGCTCAACTTCTAGGCTCGAGATCGGCTCTTCATGTAGGGGCTCGTGTTCCTGCCAGTTTCGGACTGATCAGAAGTCGAAAGAGGCATTACACTGACAAGAGGTGACATACAAAATTCGATCCTCAAATTGGGGCACACCAGGTGCTAGCAACCATCGGCCACCGCTAGCTAGGAAATTATGGGTTGGGGTGCAGCCCCTTGTGGGATTTTTTACGGTTTCAACGGCCTTACCCTCAGAATAGCTAGTCCACTGTCGACAACACGTGCTTGTAGGCATGGTTATCGGTCTCTTTTGGATGTTCACGTTAGAACTAGGCTTGTGCATCCCAATTCCCATGTCTATGGTGTGTGTGATGCCATGTAGAGTGCATTGAGTTCTTCGTCAAGTGGAGACTACAACAAAAGATGACGTCGGTTAGGTGGTTCTATTGGAGTGTTCTTGGGTGAAAACCCATATGTTTCACCTTGGTTGGGTGTACATGGCAATCACCGAGTTAACATGTAGTTTTTTTTGTTGAAGGCATTCTGGGGATTATGAAGACGGCGTTGGCGTGTCATTCCCTTATATGAAAACCCATATTTTCTCCAAGGAGTAAAAATCCATGATCTAATTATGAAGACGGCTCTGGCGTGTCATTCCCTTATCTGAGGTAGATCTTTTCACGAATCCTTCCCAAAGTCTTTGTGTTGTCGGTGGTGGTGGTTATTGTTGCCGAAAATAAGTGGGGCTGGACCGTAATCACCACATCCAGCCCACGATGTCCAATAAATCAGTGATCAAGGAGATCCTCATCCAGAAGCTCCACCGATCTAGCCTACCGTGGTATATGAAAACTACCCTGATCGAAGGACCTCTCAACCAGACGAACATTGAAGGAATGCCAAAAGATCAACTTAACGTGCAACACGTTTCAAAACCTAGCGTGCAATATGGAGAATGCTACCACTGACACCTATATATAGCCGAACCTCATATTACCATAAGGACATGTTTAGAGGAATATGGACCCGATAAGAATACCAACAAGTCCAAGCCCTAGCCTCTGTAGCCTCCATACCATAAACACTGGATTCGTATACTCTCGCTGGGTACTTATGCAAAACTCGCCGAGATCCATCTGTAATAGTCTTGCACGATCTTGTGACCACACCATGAATAAAGTTATAGGGAACTTCTTTATCATCAACTTGATCCCTACCTAATGGCTCGAGCCCATACCGAACATCTTCAGAAGTGAGGTTTTCGTGAGATTGCAAAAACCATCCTTTGAGATTTGGCGCACCAGGTAGGGGGTGCGCACGTCATATGGATTGGATCTATATCAACACTTCCTAGAAGTATATTTCTCGACGGCAAACAGGAAGCGAGTTCCCTTCGGCACCTTGAGACGCTGCCACACGCCATTTGCAACGGGGAAGGTTGGCCCTCCCGTGGAGGTCGCTGAGTTATGGAGCTCCCAATGTTATCCCGCCAGATCAGGTCTCAAAGGCATCCAGACCCGTACCGCCAAGGCGCCTGTTGGCGAATCCACGACTGGCTTTCATAATTCCTATGTAAACGAAGCAATTCGTGTAATATTCATCAGACGACCGCTCATTCTCGGATGAACTGTTGCCTCGCTAGAGAGATTCTCATGGAGATCAAGCCGACCTCAACTTCCGGGCTAGAAGGGTACTGGCACTAGGCGGTCCTTCATGTTTACGATGGGTGATAACCCACAAGTATAGAGGATCGCGTGTAGCATTTTCAATAAGTAAGAGTGTCGAACCCAACGAGGAGCTAAAGGTAGGATAAGTATTTTCTCAAGTTCTATCAACCACTGATACAACTCTACGCACACTAAACGTTTACTTTATCTAGAAAATAATACTAGAGTAACAATACGGGTATGAGAGATAGCTTTGCGAGATAATAAATACAAGAAAGTAAATGTTAGTGCTGCAGCAATAAAGTACACTAAGTAACCATAAACTAACAGTATCATGAGTGTGAAAAAGTGGTGGTAATTGTGATGGCTTTGTCCAAGATTAATTAGTGAAGATATTTGGTTCATTGTCTTCGATGCAGTTTTCTATGTGGGAGAGGCTAAATATATGTGCACTCAACTAATTGTGATTACACATACTATATGATTGAATTGTTAGCAGACATCCGTAAATACTAACAATGCATTAATGTTTTCCCAACCATAGCCTTAAGTTTATGGTCCCTCTTACTCACATACATGCAACTAACCGGTTCGAGTCCTCAGGTTTCTGTCACTCCGGCAGGCCTACCCCCTGCGTTTACAAATACTACCAACCCTAAGATGTTGATCCATGCGCGCACAAATATAATGGACACCAAAGGACAGTACCATATCAATATACAACTCTAATGAACCAAAGACATTCAACCATTCAATCTAAGAACAAATAAACTACACAAACATGACATAGATTATAGGATAATAACTTATAACATCAAACACCTTGCATAGGACGGTACAGAGGTGTGTGAGAGGATGAACCACTGTATACAAGGAGTTGGTGATGGAGATGGCGGTGAAGACGGCATCATGGGGGAACGCCGCCCATTAGCCCCCTTCCTTCATGGCTTCTTGGGAGCCCTCCCCTATGGAGTTGAGGTCCATGGGGGAGGCAAAAAACGTGGCTTTGGTGGCTGGAAATTCGTGGGTATGGGGTGTTGGCCACGACCTAGGTTTCCTCCCTTTATATAGCTTCTCGGATTCCCTTCATTCCATCTAGTGTTGCAGTGAGACGGCGATATCTGGAGCGTCCGGACTCCAATTGGGCCGAATTTTAAGTTCAGATCGTTCGGCAGAAAATTCCCTGCAACTTTCGCGACTAGACTTTTTTCATTTGACGTCATCTTCTGTCCGTAATGTGACCATCGCCGAAAAACGTTTCCAGACAGATTTCAGGAAAGTCCCAATTTGACTCCAACAAGGTTTTCTCTTGTATTTTTGATAATTCCTACACATCAAAGAGTAAAACAAGAACATTGTGCACTTTTGCAACTATTAATAGGTTAGCCCAAATAAATCGTAAACTTAATAATAAAAAATTGTCAAAGGCATAATATTAACATGAAAAAATCAAAAATTATAGAGACATTTTGGACGTATAAATGGGGCCTCAAACCACGAGCCTCGAGCCAATGTCAGGACAATATATCACTCGATTATGGCCAAGATAGAGCGCCCCCTCCCCCCATTTCTAGGAGCAACCCATGGATGGACGTATACATAAAGTTCTTGGGGGATGATTTCCCTGGCTTCGACCCATCACCTCGAAAGAGAAATAGCTCTTGGTAACACCAACCATCGCCAACACGCTGACCTCACGGGTGTTAATTGATGATGGATGCTCTTGTAACCTCATCATGCTCAACACCCTCAATCGGCTCCAAAGTCAGTGTCCCAGCCGATTGTCAAGGAGGTCAATGGAACCATCGCAGGAACTGCCAGAATACCATTAGAACAGATCATGCTACCTACCACATTTGAAAGAAGAACTAATGTTAGGAGAGAGATGTGTCTGCTTGAGTCCGTCGACCTTGAGATGCCCTACAATGTGATCCCTGGCATGCCACAGCTCACCCAGTTCCTCGTAATTCCTCACGAGACTTATCTTGTGACGAAGATCCTAGAACCATAAGGGGTGATAACGGTCCGTCAGGGATGCACTAATCAAAGACAACAAAGTAAATGGATGAGTGTTTTCTTATCATCTTTTTTGCCATACACAAAATAGTCATATGTTTTAATATTTTTATGTATCATTTCATTGAGATCTCTATACCCATGTATTTTTCTATCTTTGAAAATCCCAAAGTGCAAAACAATTTGTTCTAAAATTGTACGTCGTTTAGGCTAAAATGATTCTAGAAATTGGCACCATCACATGAGCGCTCACGAAAAATGCAGCATACTCACCCAGTTCTTCTTAGGGTGTGCAATTCCTTGGCTCATCAGTCTGCTCCTTTGAGAAGATTGGCCGAAAGACATGGGCTTGCACTTAAGTGTTGTTTTTCGTTTGGCTAGCTAAGGAGTGGACTATGACCGATGAGGAACACGTTGCAGAAATTATCAGTTTATATTTCCATTTTTACCTTTTTACCAACAAACTTCTAAGCATAGTAAATGCAAAAAATACTATACGCTATAATAAAGATAAGAAAAGATAAGAAGAGATGTTCTATTGTCGCATCTTTATCACATAAAAACAATATTTTTTAATTCAGTTCCACCAACATTTAGCTAGAGTGCTCTTAGCAAAAATTACCCCTCAACAAAAGGACTACCAAAAAATCTTGATCTTTTTAATTCGTACTTTATTTGTACGTATCCATCTAATTGTTGGATTGACCTTATGGAAGATACTCCCTCCGTTCCAAATTAATTGACTTGGTTTTGTGTAAATATGGATGTATCTATACTTGTATGGTGTCTAGATACATCCATGTGTAACCAAATATGTGTCAATTAAATCCGAACGGAGGGAGTACATAGGAAGCCACGCGTGGTTTGTGAATTGTAATCAAATTGCATGTTTTACATGACATGTACACTTGTACAGCATGAACGGTACCGCGAGCTCCAGAGCTCACGACGAAGGCATGATCTTGATCACTCGTGTTTAGAAAGGTCTTCATTGTCTCTATACATAATCTCAGCCAAGGAAATTTGAAAACAACAGAAAGTCTCAGCCAAGCAAAAAAAAACCGCTTCCCGTCATGCGTACGTGCGCCACACGGCCCGTACGATATCTAGCTACAAGGAACCTAAGGTCAAGGTCTTACAAGCGACCTAGCTCTATGTCAAGAGGATAAATCTAGCAACCTTATTTGTTTATTTAATTAGCACAGCAGAATGTCATGTGCTCGTCTTTGCAATATACAATAGCACTACCTATTACTCCCTAGAATATTTCGCAGCTTTCTGAGGAGTTCCATTCAAACACATGCTCATCTTTGTGTTTTTCTTCTAAAAAGGTCCATCGATCTATTAATAATTATCTATAGCTACACAAAGAACCTTTAAAATTATTAAAATATAAATTTGTTTTTGGATCGCCCAAAAATGACTACAACACTGGGGGTGGGGGGGGGGGGGGGGGAGGTTGCTGCCATGGCACCCCTCCAAAGATGCAAAATAGGTTACACCATTTAGATTAGACTTGTTCTCTAATAGTTTAAAAGCAAATTTTAACACTATTTGTTAGAATTGTGAATATACTTAGACCAAACTATACTATTTATAGTGTGATATTCACAAAATTTGAACCCATGTATTGAAGTTGTATTGTTCATGTAAATTCTGCCACCCCCAATATTATGAATCTAAATCCGCCGCTGATCACAGTAGACGGACAAATCTTATCGCAGTATAGCTTGTCGTAGTAGATAGACGAGAAGTCGCCGTGCCAATGCCCGTAAGGATCAATGCACTAGAGCAACAACCATCGTGAATGATGAGAACCCTAAATCGGAAGAGTCAGATCTAGAACTACACCAACAAATACGGAAGCCGACTGGATCTCAGCAGATCTACTAGGCACACAAGTCCATGTGCACTCCATCGGGGCTAGACGCACCATCGGAGCCCGGATAGGGTGAGTAGGAACTTATTTAGTCTTCATTATCGATGTCACCTCCCCATCCTAAAAAGACACTAAAACTCCACACACAAAAAACTCTCGCCGGCGAAAGTCGGTCGTCCGCCTCACCTCCAAAATCCCATGGACCACCTGAGATAGGACGGCGGGCGACGTCGCTGGCAAGAGAAATATAAAGCCTAGATCGCCTCTGGTCGCCGTCTCTCTCCCTAGCACGGGCCATGCCGTCTCGTTCGCTTTCATTCATCTTTGTGTTTTATGGCATGGCTGGCCTGGCCAGGAGAGGGAGGCTCTGAAATTTGGTGCTCTGTCCTGTTCTCGAGTTTGACACCGATCACATGGTTAATTCTTTAGCTAGCACGATCACGATCACGAGACGACTGACTCTCTTCTAGATGCACAAAGTTTGTAAAGCAATTGTGTGCCGAATGCATTGGTGCATCTTCATGCACAAATTTGCTAAAGCATAGACGCGGAGCCAGTGACTAGCCAAAGAAAAAGGAAGATCATGCACCAACTGTTAGTGCACTCGCGGTATTAGTTTATGGCGCTGGCGATCGAAGCAGGGATAACACTTTGGAAACAAAAGGATATATTTTCAAAAGATAAAAGTTGAGGCGAAAACAACAGAACAGAGCACCTTTCTCTACTTCGGGCCTACGGTTTATTTTAATGGAGGGGGTTGTATGGGACTGTTTGATCACTTACTTGCAAACTACGATACGATCGATGTGATGCATATAAGCACATCAGAGTTCAGAACTTTCCTGTTAACTGATCTAGTTCAGACTTACTTCTCTCCTCGGATAATTAATGCTCAAGCATCGAAAGCAGATGGTACAAGTTTTGCATGGCTCGTGTGGCTTGAGCATGCCTGTCCGCTAACTCCCACTGCCGTTTCGAGAAAAGAACGCCGAGCTCGACATGTGCATAAAATTTCCGTTTTGCTCGGCCGAAGCGTAGCTATCAACCTCATTCCCACGTACGCAAGCAAGCAAGCAAGCAGGAGCAACGTCCCTTGCAAGTTTCATGCAGTACATGGATATTCCGATTGTGTCGTCAGTACAAGTTGTACACTGATAAGTACAGAAAGGAACGCATCTAAACAGAAGTACAGAAAGTAACAGTAAGTACGAAAGGTGTGCCGGCCAACACAGTCGACATGCTCAATCGTACATGGTCAGTGAACATGGATTCTCCCAAAAGGAAGGCAAATTAAACAGGTTTCCTTTAATTTGCAAGGAATATAATGGCAAATTAAACAGTACTTTCTGAAGAAAATCAACTCGGCCATTCTGAACAAGATAAAGTGACAATCAATTAAAGAATCCATTTGTTGTTCTTTCTAGAGAAAATCAAATAAGTTGGCCCTCTGCTTTTTTCTTTTGTTGTTGCTCTTCTGTCTCTGAATCTCGATCCATTTGCTCGCCCCGTCGGTCCAATCTGAAACGGACACAGAAGTACGGGCACGGGGCTTCCATCCGGACCGTCCGTCCCTAATCTGACGCGCCAGGTGGCCTCGTGAGAACGAGCCTTTTCCAGCGGCCGGCCGGCGCGCGTAGAAACCTTCTCCCGGCCACGCCGCGCAGCGGGAATGGCTTTCCCGTGTCAACGATCCCACCCAAGTCAAAAGCCTCCGCCCGCACGCCATCCGTCCGTCCATCCCTCACCACGTCACACCGGACCAAAACCCGCCGTCGATCACCACACCAAGAGCCATCGACGCCGGCACAAGTGCACCACCACCTCCCGTGCCCGCGTGTATATATATCCCGATACGGCCAAAGAAGCTGGCAGCTAGCTAGCCCGCAGATCAACGCGCACTCGCGGACGGACACGATGGCGAGGTCGTCGTGGAAGTCGCTCTTCGGCTGCTTCAGCTCGCACTCCGCCGCCGCAGCCGCAGCCGGCTCCGGCAAGAACAGCATGAAGAAGAAGAAGACCAAGGTGGCGGCGGCTGGGAGCAGCGCCGGCAAGGTGCGGAGGCCGAGCCGGTCGGCGCACGGGCGGATTTCGTTCTCGGACCTGAGCCTCAACGGCGGGATGGTGTCGCCGGAGGACCTGTCCCTGTCGCTCGTCGGCTCCAACCTGCACGTCTTCACCATCGCCGAGCTGCGCGCCGTCACCAGGGACTTCTCCATGACCAACTTCATCGGCGAGGGAGGCTTCGGCCCCGTATACAAGGGATACGTCGACGAGAAGCTCAAGCCCGGCCTCCGCGCGCAGCCCGTCGCCGTCAAGCTGCTCGACCTCGAGGGAAACCAGGGACACAACGAGTGGCTGGTATGTACGTACGCACGCATTATCTACCTCCTCCGTCACCGACAATTATATGCAGTTATCTTCAAAACTTTGTTGAGCTGCTTGAATGACGATGATCTGAGTTTTTCGAGTTAGCTACCAATATACCATCCATGATATACATGTATTCAAGCCATTTCATCATGTAAATACATTTTTTTAATGTATTGTCGTTTCTGCAATAATGAACGTCAACATGTGCGTAATTTTTCCTTTTGAAAGCGAAACATAATTAATTCAGGAAAGCATGACGTAACCTTCTTAGAAGAGAAAATTGTCCTTTCTGCTGCAATAATTTAGTATTGTAGACTTGTACGTAGCACTTTCGATCAGTTTCCCGCATACCTACCTCTGTTTGGTTTGTTTTTTTCATTACTTGTATGATAATATTCCAAACCACCAGTCTTTTCTTACAAGTAGAAGTTTCCTTGCTGTTGACATATTCTAAATGAACTTCTGATCTTTCGAGAAAGTTTTAGCAGCTGTATGTGGAATTGTGGATACTAATTGACAACATGCATGCGACAAATTCAATGGAACAGCATTGATTTGCTTGCTTATCTCAATGATTTCCTTTGTTAATTTGTCATCTATTTCTGACTGTTTGATTCGTTGAAAGCAAACTAGTGAAATAATGTGTGAATGGTGCGATGCGTGCAGACCGAAGTCATTTTCCTTGGGCAATTGAGGCATCCTAACCTCGTCAAACTGATCGGTTACTGCTACGAGGATAAGCATAGGCTGATCGTCTACGAGTTCATGACCAGGGGAAGCCTTGAGAAACATCTCTTCAAAAGTAAGTATACACATACAAAAAAAAAACTCAACCTTTTTACTTGCTTGTAGGATTTATATATATTTGGAAATGTTATTTTGCCTTTGTTTTGTGTGAAAAGAAAACGAGATATTCTCTTTGTCCAAGAATTAAACACGTACGGAGGTGCAGATCATAACAGTGTAAGTGGTACTGTGGCAAGTGTTGATCTTGCACACCACAAAGAAAAGGGATATTTTTCTTTCAAAAACAAGAAAGGGATATTCCTGACTCCTGATACATTGCTGTCGGATCCATATCCTTGTCGTCGCTGCATCATTAAGCTAAAAGAGATTCCAAATCAATCCAACTGGTGGCCGCGGTTTTTACCAACCACTTGCTCGATCGTCTAGATTGATACATACGTCGACGGATGACCGGAGTGGCTTTCCTTGCTCTCTGCACCCTTCGATTATCTTAATTTTATCAAAGTGATCTCCTGTTTTTTCCCGATTGTTCAGAGGTCAGACTGGCTTTTAGACTTGTTGATGTGGTGTCCATTTTCTAGAGTTACATCAACTTTCACTTCCCTTGGCATATATACCTGGAGACGTATTGGAGAGGTCTGGAGTCATTTTCTGTTAACCACTTTGATTTATATTTTCTTTCACACCCGGCATCTTCCTTTTGGTCTTGGTGCTATGTCCAGGCGTCTATTTGGTCGATGATTAATCGGAAGGTGGTATAGTGATAGGACACCCTGCACCAATTGTTGACACTCTATGTGCTTATTGGTTGTTTCACTTTAGATCTTTATGCAAAGTTGTTTCACTATACAGGCCCTCGCGATCCATCGTGTGTGGCTTCGGACAAAATATATACGCATAGCTAATACACTCTCGCTAGTAAGTCAAAAGTTGCGGATTGGGCCGATCGCAGAATTAGCGATTCATCTCCATCACAGTAGGGAAACGGACAAATAAAGATGCCCCATGCTTTATTAATGAGAGCAACATGGTAGCACTGAGAATTGCAAGAACACGCCATGTACAGCAAACTAGTTCTTGGTTATTTTTATCAGCTATGTACATCGATCAATACACTATATATATAGAATACTACAATAAACTATGTATATGCTTCCAACTTTCATTGCCTCATCTGATTACTAATTAATTCGTGCGTGATTTACATGCAGAATACGCTGCGTCGCTGCAATGGTCAACACGGCTGAAGATCGCCGTAGGCGCCGCCAAAGGGTTGGCGTTTCTCCATGAAGCCGAGAACCCCGTTATCTACCGGGACTTCAAGACCTCCAACATCTTGCTAGACTCGGTACGTACATGCGAGATCTCATCACGTTAATTATATTCTACACCTACCTCGTCCAAACTTAGAACTTGGTGATTCATTCTTCAGAGTTTGATTATTATTCATATGAAGATGCATGCATGGCGTGTTGCTTATTCGCAGCGAGTAAACTGCTGAAATTGTCAGGTTGCCAAATGCCAACTACTGAACAACGAAAAATGTTGACTAGTACACTAGCTCACACCTCTGAACTAGACTGAGTAAGTCTTCGGTCTAACATTGCGACGCATCCGTACTGACATCTAGTGGTTACATGCATGAACTGATGTGATCGATCAGTTTTTTAATTGGCAGAGTTGCTGGATTTTAGTGCAAGTCTGAGTGCATCCGGTTTGGTTCAGTCTATCCCACTGACTCTTAGCACTGCTACATCTACTCTAATACTGTATTTGATTGGATTGGCTCAGTCTGATAGTCCAATTCAGACATTTTCGTGTCAATATTCAGCTGCAGGAATATGTGCAAGTTGGGTTGCAATATTAACATCTTAAAATTTGAACTTTTATAGGATTACAAAGCCAAGCTATCGGATTTCGGGCTAGCCAAAGACGGGCCGGAAGAAGACGAGACGCACGTCTCGACCCGGGTCATGGGCACGCAAGGATACGCTGCACCGGAGTACATCATGACAGGTAAACACACAAACACAGATGATCCACAAGCACACATTCAGTCTCTACTCCGGAGTTAGTTAACATCGATCCACGCGTTTCGTCTCTCCAGGCCATCTCACAGTGAAGAGCGACGTGTATGGTTTCGGCGTCGTCCTGCTGGAGCTGCTGACAGGGCGCAAGTCCGTGGACAAGAGCCGGCCACCGCGGGAGCAGAACCTGGTGGACTGGGCGCGGCCGTACCTGAACGACTCCCGGCGGCTAGACCGCGTCATGGATCCCAACCTCGCCGGGCAGTACGCCGGCACGGCGGCGCAGAAGGCCGCGGCGCTGGCGTACCGGTGCGTGAGCCTCAGCCCCAAGTCCCGGCCACACATGTCTGCCGTCGTCGAAGCTCTGGAGCCACTCCTCGCCCTCGAAGAGGATGGCCTTGCCGGGCCGTTCGTCTACGTGGCGCCGCCTGACAATGGTGGCAACGACAAAAAAGAGAGAGGCCATACGAGACGAGCAGGTCGGAGGAAGTCCGGGGATGCGGTGGAGTCTGTAGCCGTTGTGGTCGAGCGTGAGTGATGGTATGAGTACGCGTGATTTCGAGCTTGCACTGATCGAACAATGGCGCGTTCATGGGTGAATTCAGATGGAGTGTTTGTGGAATCATATATGGTTGCCTGACGTCAAAAGAGAAGAAGCTTGAAGAGTTAGTTAGAGATTGTGTAAATTAAATAGGCCATCTCTTATTTCACACAAAAAGGGGCATCTCGTACTTGCATTAACATGTGCACTTCAGTTTGTTAGCATCTTCTCTGGAGTTCCAGGAAATAGGTGTTTGTTAGTAGTATTTTACTTTCTTGGAATTTGATGAAATAGGTTGCTGCGGGGACTCGCCAAAAACAGAGTATAAAATAAGGATAGCAACATGACCAAGTTTTTAATCATGAAAATACGATGTTTTCTCAAATACAAGAAATTATGTTGATCAGATGGAATTGGATGAATTATTAAGATTGGCATAAAGTCTCGGAAATCCATATTGGGTCATAGGTTTAGATGCACCCACTGCCCGAAAATCATTTTTCAAAATGTCAAAAAATTTCAAGTAAAAATTTCGGATATACATCCGAACATTTTATGTTAGCACAAAAAGTTTCGTGAAGAAAAGACATTTTTTGCGGGCTGTGCAAAAAAAAAATCCGGTGCAACAAAATGACTTTGTACCGACATTTTTTTTGTCTTTTTGCACAAGTCACAAGATATGTCTTTTCTTTGCAAAAAAATTTGTGCTAACATAAATATTCTGATGTATATCCAAAAAATTATTTGAATTTTTTTGACATTTTATGAAAAATTAAAAAATGTTTTACATAATGGCTGCATCTAGCCTATGACCCGAAACGCCGTGTCCGGAAAGTCTTTACTATAAAATGATAGTTGGTGATAGGGCGTACTCAACACTCAACGTTCATCATACGCGTTTAAACCATCCAATCATATCTTCATGTCTCCCCTCAACTTACGATTCACACATGTTGACGTAATTTTTTTTGTTCATAAGTATCTCCTCCCATTACTGCTATTTGTGGGATCAAATCAAATCCCCTATTTCCTATATGCCGAGTGTTGCACTCGTCCTCGCTCAGCCTTTTTGCCGAAGGATGAGATCTAGTTTGCCGAGTGTGCCGGGCACTCGGCTAACCTGTCAGAGCCTTCAAACATCCATTTTTGTTGCTTCTTTTTTGCTGAGTGCTTCGTTTTTTAAAGGCCGAGAAAAACACGTATAGTTGTTTATCGAGTCACACGTGTGACGGTGTGAGGCACTCGGCAAACAGGTTAATGCCGACCAATCATGTGTTGAAAGCCATATGATGAGTGCAGCACTCGACATATAGCTATACCGAGTGTTTTCGGTATTTTGAAATCGGTGGTGGGAATATTGTGACGGCATGTTTTGTTTGGCTGGTAGTCTCTCTTCTGTGGACACTCTACATGTTATATTTAAGTGATGTTAGATATATTTTCATGTATACTTCTGTGCAAAACTTTTTTATTTCAGAAAATGGGCGAAGCACTTGCATACCGTATGATAAAAATGCATTGTTTTGATCGTTTGCAATACTCAAATATATATGCAAGAATAGTAGAATTCATAGTAATGTTTTTATTCGCTGGTGATTACTGTAAGCGATGTTATTTGAATAATAATTAGAGAGCATGAACATGTTGTTAGTTTATTAATGACCCCACTATAACTTGTAACACACGTTTGACCTAATCATGCAACAAGAAGCAACTAAGATATTTTTTAGAGTGTGTGCCTTGGAAAACTCTACCAAGATATTTAAGAACGATAAACTAAAGAAGAAGACACAAACTATAACTATGCACTATATAATTTATTCAGTTGTGAAATTTCAATTCAATTATGTGTGAGATGCCATCCCTTTTTGTGTTTTTACAACAAAGTTGGTTATGTTATTCATTTTCTTGTTAAGGGGAACTGTCTAGAAAAAAAATGGAACTTTTATTAAAAATCCATTTGAAATTTAGCACAACAGATCAAAAAATTCAATTATATACATCACAAATGTATAACCAAGACCATAATAATTAATTTTAGCAGCGTTGTCGTGTGGTTAACAAAGCTAACTAAGTGCATATTACACGTTAATAATGGATTGTGACAAAAATAACTATAAAATTTTAGTATAAATTATTTATTTTCACTTACCCACATCCTATATTTAATTGGAACGGCCTTGCATGTTCTCCCGAATCAGTGCGTGATGCAGTTGTCGTGAAACCGATGCGTACAAACGAGCGAGCGGACCACATAACTAACGATGAAGTGACCAAGGTATATGGCGCTCCATGGACTCCACCAACTCCATGAGAGACCAAGAAACTCATACACCCAAGAACAACCGTGAGCAATCTACCAAATCATCTAAGAAATCTACTGGTAGAACCCCCTGCACATCGGGCAGGATAACGTGCTCCATTGCGTGCTCCTGAACCACTGTCTGATGCAGCTATGGTGAAACTGGTGCTGGCACTCCAGCGACCGAACGACATTCCCAGCAACGAAAGCCCCGAGACAGATGGCACAGTCGTGCGAGTCCACGGCCTCCGTGATCTCCTACAGCACACCGACATGGTCGAAGCGTGTCTGTGCCATCTCAATCTCCACGACCGTGGGCTCAAAATGAGTGCACCAAATGTAGAACTTGTAGAGGTAGTACAGACCAGCCGCTACGGCGCTGAAGACAATCGGACCTAAAAATCTCTTGATCCAAATATCCATGACCGCGGCTATGTGAGGCGAAGAGCTAGCAGGAGAAAGATGGATTGAATTTTGGGATGACATGAGTATATATATAGAGAGAGTAGCGTTAAAAGTGAACAACAACTTACAGGGGATCTCGGGCTACTGGGAACAGGTTTTTAAGAAAATAAAAAAACTTTATTTAATGCTTCAAATTCTTTAAGAAAATAAATAATAGGCACATTTTGTGAGTTTTTTTAGCGAAAACCGGCAGGAGCTCTGCCTATTCATTATAGAAGAAGAGAAACCTAGGACATTACAAACCCACGCAAAGGAAACAAACCCCACATGCGGATTATTCCCGACGGATTAGAACACTCGCCGACCCCGAAGGGTGCAACACACAAAACCTGACGGAACTCCTCGAAAGCCAGAAAGGCCACCTCAAGGTAAGTCTGGCGTGTCGCAGAGAAGATACGCCGGTTTCTCTCCTTCCAGACGTTCCACATAACGTAGATGATTCTCCCACTTCTTTCCGGAGCCTGGACAGAGGTGGTGCCCGAGGTGATCTTACTCCACGCCTTGTCGATGGAGTTGTGAGACCCAGAGAATGGGCCAAGCTTGTCCACGGACCAAGCATCAATGGTGTTCCACACCGCCACCGTGAAAGGGCACTCCATACAGAGATGGGAAGCCGTTTCGGGGTGAGAGAGACAAAACTGAGACATGGGCTCATGAGGCCAACCCTTGGTGGCAAGGAGATCGGCAGTGAGGATGCGATTGTATGTAGCCTAATATGCAACGTATTATTCAACAACAGTCTCCAAGGTTCATATAAATCATGGGAATGGTTGCTATGGACCTAGGGATGGCAACGCAGGTAAAAATTCTATTAGGGTAAGGTCGTGGGATAAAAATTACCCCATGTGTACGTAAATGGAAGAATGGTGTACCCAACTGATAGCATAAAGTGGAGAGACAACCATCTAGCTACTGCCATGGACCCGTAGTCCAAGGATGAACTACTCATTCATCACTCCGGAGGCAGGCATGGTGATGTAGAGCCCTCCGGTTATGATTCCCCTCTCCAACAGGGTGCCGGGAAGAGCTTGTGAACCCTCCCAAGTTAGGGTTGATGGCGGCGGCGTCTCTGAAACTTTTCATGGATAATGGCTCGGTTATTTAGGGTTTTCACGTCGGGAGGAATAAATAGGCGAAAGGGCGACGGATGCCGAGCCACGTGGGCCCCACACCACCCCACGGCGCGGCAGGGGGCCCGCGCGGCCCCATGGTGTGGGTGCCTCGTGGCCCTCCTCCGTCTCTCCTCTGGACTCCGTGTTCGTGTTGGAAAAATAGGAGGTTCTGTCCAAGTTTCGTCCAATTCTGAGAATATTTCCAGACTAGCTTTTCTGGAATACAATAGCAGCAGAAAACAGGAACTGGTACTGTGGCATCTTGTTAATAGATTAGTCCCAGAAAATGCATAAAAATGTTATGAAGTGTATATAAAACATGTAACAATTGGTATAATATCAACATGGAACATCAGAAATTATAGATACGTTTGAGACATATCACTGGCTACCGCTCGTCTCCGGCCGCTCTGAAAGTGCATGTGTTGCCCCATGTGTGGTTTTGGTAATTAATGACAATCCTTATGGACTAATGTTTGCTTTGAGATATACTTGTAGATCTTGTCCATAGGAAAAGATTGGAGTTCATGTGTTGGACACTAGAAGATTACATGATGACCAAGGTTCCATCCAAGGGTTTATATGAAGAATGGTCACGAGAAGAGTTGAGCTTATTGCAAGCATGGCTTGGAAAAGAAGACTGAGTGAACTTCATGTTTATCTCCAAGCCATCACCTATATCAAGAGAAGTATATGAAGCACAAGTGGATACATGAAGACGGAACATTTGGAGATGTCTTCATCAAGCATGAGCTAGCAAGCGCAAATCAAGAAAAGTGGTCCACTTGAAGAGATCAAGATCGTCATCATCTAGCTCAAGTGGAATGCGCAAGGCAAAGGTATGATCTTGATAGGGTTTCTATTTTACCGGTCTCATGGTGTTAGTGGGAGACCGGGTTATAGGATAGATGCCGTACTATCAAGAGGGGCTCTCAAGTGAGTAACTTGATCGCATCTGTGTGGAGAGCTCAAACCTTTGCATACTTGGCATCATCATCTTTCTTGGTTCTTATTTGGCCTTTATCCATGTGAGAATTTAGAGCTTGTGTTCATCTCCATACCAAGCTCTAGTTCATCAAGAACGGATTTCATTTGAATATCTTCTGATGTTTTTGATATTGGAGGTTTTACC
Source organism: Poa pratensis (assembly GCA_947311845.1). NCBI lineage: Eukaryota > Viridiplantae > Streptophyta > Magnoliopsida > Poales > Poaceae > Poa > Poa pratensis. The sequence goes on from CAMZMU010000064.1 coordinate 14,491,117, forward strand.
GGTTCGTCTTTTGTAGAGAGGTCAAACTCTCCTCTTGTGTTATCCTCCTCACATGATGGACTATGATGTGTATATGCATGATCTTGTAATGCTTGTGATCGGAGCAAGCCCAAGATCATCGAAAACGGAGTCCGGATGAAAACTTGTTTGCATTCTCGGCTTTGGAAATATTATCGGTCCACCTCGAGATAGGATCCACACCTCCCATGTGTGATATCTCCTCCATATTTGTGACCCTTAATATTTCCACTTTTTGTAGCAAAGCATTTGTCGTTACCTTTCCAACGCAATTGGATTCATCTCATTTGGAGTTCATATGAGAAAGTTATCACAGTTCAGGTTTCAGGATGAAATCCTGTAAGCGGTAGTACCGCCGTTTCGGGCGGTAGTACCGCTGGCCCTGGGCTGGGAAGCCTCAGCGGCAGTACCGCTCCCAGTACCGCCGAGATTCATCTTCGGACGCAATGTGCGGTACTGGCAGCGGCACTGCCAGCGGTAGTACCGCCCGGGGTTTCTTGCGCAGCCCGAAGCGGCGGTAGTGCCGCCCGCACTACCGCCAAAAGTGGCCTCTGGGGCCCATGTGCGGCAGTACCGCCCGGCGCAGCGGTACTACCGCTGGATCGGGCTGAAGGGCGCGGTCTGCGCCTGTTTTGACCGCAGCGCAGGAGGCGCCAGCGGTAGTACCGCCCGGCGCAGCGGTACTACCGCTGGCTCGGGCTGGAGCAGCCAACGGCTCCTTTTTGGGGGAACCTATTTAAGGGGCTTTCTTCCCAACGGTTCCCCGATCTTCTTGAGCTCGTTTTTCTCTCTCCTCCATTGTTGCAAAGCTCGAAACTACAAGATCTCCCAATCCCTCCACCCAAACTCGTTGATCTTTGGAGGATTGGAGGAGAAGACCTAGATCTACATTTCCACCGAGACGTTTCTCCTCTAAGTGAGTGGAACCCTTTCGATCTAGTTCTTGAAGTTCCATTTGTTGTGTTCTTCTTTGTTCTTACTCTCTTCTCCCCCCACAAGCATTTGTTGCTTTTGGTGGGATTTGGGAGTGAAGGACTTGAGCACTTCTTGTGTTCTTGCCTTTGCTTTTGTGCATAGGTTTGCCTTTGCTTTTGTGCATAGGTTTGCTCTCTCCACGAGGATTCGTGGAAGTGAAGATTGTGAGCTTGTTACTCTTGGGTCGTTGGACCCTAGACGGTGTTCTTGTGACCTTTTGTGGTCAACGCCTTTTGTGGCGAGTGGCGCCTTTTGTGGCGTTGCAAGGCCTTTTGTGGCCGCTTGGGAGCTCCCAATCCTTTTGTGGGTTGTGCCTCAAGTTTGTTGTAAGGGACTCGATTTCCGCCCAAAAGGAAATCAATAGTGGAAGGTGAACCGAGCTTTTGTGCGAGGTTCATCGGAGTATAGGGTGAGGCCTTTTGTGGCATCTTGAGTTTGATACTCACACCCCTCCAACGAGACGTACTCCCCTAAAAAGGAGGAACTCGGGAATACATCGTCGTCTCCACGTGCCTCGGTTATTTCTATACCCGAGCTCTTTACTTATGCACTTTACATTGTGATAGCCTTCGAGCTTGAAGTATCATATCTTGCTATCACCTTGTTAGTTGTCTTGCTTAGCATAAGTTGTTGGTGCACATAGGTGAGCCTAATTTATTTAGGTTGTTGGCTTGTTAATTTAAACACCTAGTTTTATTCCGCAATTAGCAAGCCTAAACCGGAAAAGTTTTAAACGCCTATTCACGCCCCCTCTAGGCGACATCCTTGTCCTTTCACGCTCCCGGCCGCTGCCTTCCTGGGCCGCCTCTGTTTCGGCCACCTCCGCCCAGGCCGCCGCCGTCCCAGGCCAACTCCGCCCTGGCCACCTCCATTCAGGCCGCCGCCATCTCGGGCCACCTCCGCCCGTCAGTCCTCGTTCCGGCCGTTGTCGTCCTTATTCGCTGTTGTGCACCTCTGCCTTGGTCCGCCATCTCTAGCCGCCGCCGTCCCGCGTCTCCGGCCACCGTCCCGCATCTCCGGCCGCCATCTCTCGCCACCGCCGTCCTCGACGCGTTAGGTCTCGTCCGTGGCTCCACGCTTCCCTTTGCGAGCTGCTCCTGACTCCTGACCATGTATCGATCTGATCTGGATCGGGGTTGACCGAGCAGTTTTCTTAAAAAAAAGTAAAAAAATGTCTGCATCGTCGGGCTATGTCGCGATTCCTCGCTGCTCGGTGATCTTTGATGGCACGAATTATCCTGATTTCGCTGCCTCTATGGGCATTCATATGCGCGGTCTTCGTCTCTGGGGTGTGCTTTCCGGCGAGGTCTCGTGTCCGCCGTGCCCCATTGCTCCTACTGCTCCTATTCCGCCGACGCCACCAGTCCTTGATGCCAATGCTACTCAGGCTGCAAAGGATGCCGCTAAGAGTGCGGATGATGTTGCTATTACTGCGTATGACCGGAAGGTTAAGGAGCATTCTGACGCCCTTGAGACCTACCGGCTGAATCTGACTGCTTACACCCAGTGGATTGATGATGATGCTCGTGCTGCAGCTGTTCTCACTGCCAGTGTTCTACCGCAGTTTGCCTCTGAGTTTATGGGCCTCAGTACTGTCGCTGACATGTGGGCCCACCTTCGTCAGCGTCATCAGCCGTCCGGGGATGCTCTATATTTGTCTGTGGTTCGTCAGGAGCATGATCTTCAGCAGGGTGACTCTACCGTTGATCAGTTCTACACGCAGAGCGCTGCTATCTGGCGTCAGCTCGACTCTCTTCGCACTACAGTGTGTGGTGCCTGCCTGTGTTGTCAGACTGTGCGTTTCGACTTGGAGTTTCAGCGCGTATATGAGTTTTTGTCTCGACTCCGCAAGGAGTTCGAGCCCCGATGTGCTCAGCTGCTTGCTCGTGGTCGTGTCCCTATCTCGGAGGTGTTGTCTATGCTTCGTGCTGAGGAGACTCTTCTACGTGGTGTTGGGTTGCTTGAGGTTCCTTCTGTGCTTGTTGCCCATGGTCCTCCTTCGTCGCCTGCTTCGTCGACTCCTTCGCGGTCCACTGCTCTGCCAATTTTACCAACTCCTCAGGGACAGGGCCCAGGTCGTGGCCAGGGTCGTGGCGCTCGTCCACGCTCTCACTGCACCTACTGAGATATGGATGGCCACATTGAGTCTCGTTGCTACACGAGGGAGCGTGATCTGCGTCAGTAGAAGGTGTCCGCTTCTCTTGGGACGCGTGCTCCTTCTGCCTCGTCAGGGTCTTCTGCCAGCCAGCTTACTGACTCTGGTTGTCGCGTCATTCTTGATGCCGATTCTTGTTCTGTTCAGGATCGTCGTACACAGGCTCTGGTTGGAGCTGGCCCTCGCCGCCATGATTCTCAGAGGCTTTGGGATATAGACTGGCTATGTGTTCCTTCCGCTGCTACATCGACTGCCAGTTCTTTTGCTGTCGTCGCCTCTGTCACCGGCTCTTTTCAGCAGTGGCATCATCGTCTTGGTCATCTTTGTGGTTCTCGTCTGTCGTCATTAGTTCATCGTGGTCTTCTGGGGTCTGTCTCAGGAGATGTTTCTTTACAGTGTCAGGGTTGTAGGCTAGGAAAACATATTCAGTTACCCTATCCTACTAGTGCGTTGAGAGCTCGCCGTATAGGAAGGGTGGGCTTTCATCTACAAAAGAGGGGACTGAAAATACCTGCTACTGTATAGGAAGGAGAGCTCGCCGCAGTCGTTGGTCGACCAACTCGACGACGACGAAACGCGGCAACGCCAGCCGGCAAGAGCTCCGCCTGGTCTAGCCCCTTGCCTCGTCCTCGCCCTCGCCCAAGATCCAAGTCACAAGTCACAAGTCACGCGACCGCACGCGGCTACCATGACAATGGGCTTCTACTTATAGAGCCATCCATGTTGGGTGCAAGAGAAGAGGTGGCATGGAAGATAATTCCCAGCTGTTCTCCCTTCCATTAGGAGCAAATGGATGGACGTTCAGGATTCTTTTGTAGTGCTGGATTGATGAGGACCAGATGGATGGCCGGTTAGGATTCTTTTGTAGTGCCGGATCGATGACTTGGCACTGGCCCTATCCTAGCGAGGCATGCTATTAAATCACTGACTGTGCGGCTCCTTTTTCCGAGTGGTGGGTAGGCCTAGGTATAGATAGCATAGCCTTTACTGTCCGGTGGCCATATTTTCAGGATCTAGAGAGGATGCCTGACGACGGTTTTGTAAGATATAATATGTTGCTTGTCTTTCTTTTTTTTAGACCACCTTGATGCTTGTTTTCTCATCTACAAAAAATACCACTATTTTTTACGCTCGCCGTGACACAACATAACTCCTCCAACCGATGACAGCATTTGCTAGAAATTTCGTCATCAGCTTTTCCTACTACTTCTGCGGGATTTGGATCGCACGACAAACAATCATACTCCCTCCGTTGTTCTTAAATACAAAATATCTCAAATAGGACATCTTATATTTATGGACATAGGTGGTATACCATTCAGCTCACAAGTTTAACCAGAATGTTGTGCAAACGAAACAACTATTACAGATTGTCTCAAATTGCAAACAAAAGCCCCATGAGAGATGGATTTCCAACTCCAGCTCTCACAAAAAAGAACATTACAAACTACGTACTGATTTACAGCCACCTCACAAGCACATAGCCTGCCTGACCTAGTCGTCCACGGCTCAAGTATACAAATCATCTTCACAAATAGCATAATCTGCTCAGATCCAGGACGACACATGTAGGATTCCTTCAAAGAACAGGATGCGCAAGCGGAAAAAATGGTCATGATCCAACAAACTACAAGCGGTTCGAGTGAAAAATCGCACATCTTGAAGAGCCACCATGACCAAATGCTGCGACCATGTCAGGGTCTTGTACAACAAATATACAAAAAGTTAGTTGCATAAACGAGGTTTCTACACTATTAATAGTTGTAGGGATCATGGATATGTACAGTGCATGATTATGAGCAAGGAATCAAATAGGAATCAGTTCTTGTCAGATTTTAAATATAAGAAACAACTAGAACTAGTGAAACAAGTCAGTGGTATAATAACTACGGAGTAGAACTGACAAGCCAGCAAAAATAGGGGGTTTGTGGTTGTTGTAGTAATCTATTAGGTGATTTGCCAAAAACAACACTTGAAAGTTGAAACACATGAGAAACAAACACTCCAGAGCTGCGACAGAAACCACACCTTAACTGTAACAACAGCAGTATACTGGGAGGCATGGTCCTTTGCATGATCCAAATTACCTAGGAGATGAAGAATGGAAATAGAAATCATTAGTCACATAGTACACATGAACGACACTTGCTCAATCTACTCCAAATACAAGATGGTGAATCAACACAGGGACGCCGAGGCTGCATCTACTACTCCAAGCAAAACATGGTGAATCAAGCATGGGAATGTATATAAGAATCTATATCTCATACACATGCATAAAACCGCTAATTATGTTGCCTTACCAGAAGCACTAGCATAAAAATCTCTGAAAAAACAAGCCTACAAGTCAATGTGTCATAGCAACAGAACTAAGATAATCACCATCGCCATAATTCAAAACATAGTTCATCGGCTCGGGCGTCCGGAACACAGCACGTCCACGGCTCAATGAAAATTGGTACCACAGAGAAAGGAGGGAACCTGAGGAGCTCACCGGAGGGTTGCGGCGCGGGAGCCAAGGAGATTGTCGCGGACTGGGGCCAGGAGCAGCAGCACCACCACCTGAGCCCTCGCTGGCAGCAGCAGGTCAGAGTGGTGGCCAGTAGCAGCAGTAGCACCACCGCAGCCCTAGCCAGCAGCAGCAGGTCACAGTGCAGGCCGGCAGCAGTTCCGGGACATGGCCAGCAGCAGGTCGGAGTTGTGGCCAGCAGCAGCTGCTCGGGGAAGATGCCAGCAACAGCTCCAGTTTGCGAGGAAAGGCACCGTCCGAGACAATTGGCAGTCTATGACCATGCCGTCGGTGCGGGAGACCAGTGGTGGGCACCAAAGGGAATCATTGACCTGCAGAACACACACACAGGCAGATGATGTTCAGATTTCTTAGTTTGTTAACAGCCAACATGATCATAGCTGAAGTTAAAGCCCACTGCACACACCCGTGTACGCTGCTCTACAGAAAACCAGGTTCACAACTTCATATGTATATGAATAGTATAAGCTGAATAACATGCATATGTATAGTTAACTAGATCAATGTATATAATCGATCCTCTAATAGCTTCCCAGGAAAGGGAAAATCACATAAAAATATGAATACTACACAGGGCATGCTGAAAGAAGCAAAAGCTTCGGCCAAATTATGCCAGTCTAATACTCTGCACTAAACATTTCAAATGTGTGGTCAGATCAACCTTTTCCGTACATGTGTAACACGAAATGGTATCCATCCCTCAGATACAACGATTCAACGACAGCCTAACCTGATGCATGACATGCAACTAAACAGTACAGTCCAATCAAACTACGTCAAATCGCAGTCTAGAACTCGAAACCGAATCTCAGATTATGTAATTTAGCCAAACGGCTGCAGGTAAACAGCCCAGACTTCCGATTCGGGCAAATACCTTCCCCCAGAGCTTGCGTCGTCATGCCCTTTGCTTCATGTATGGCGTCGCAGCTCTCCTTGGTCACCTCCACCAAAGGATCTCCCATCTGGCAAGGTAAAGTCGCCACATTTCAGTCCACTCTGGTCCAGCAATGCGCACGTAAAATGAAGTAAACTGATGTTGTACAGCTACCAAATGATGTGAAGCTCAAACAGATCGAGCATTAGCAAACCAGAAATCCCCTAAATATATCATTTTACTAGCACGAAACCAAGTAAGGATATCTCAGCAACCACTCCATAACAATGTCCTAATCAAACCATCATGACTAACTAATAAAAGCTACTCAGTGATGCTAGTTCCCCAGGAACCAATTGCACAATCCATCCAATGGAAATGTAAACTAAACCCGCACGAAGGCGGAACACAAATATCATTTCACAAATTCCAGCTCTACTAAAGTTATTCAGGTAGGCATCGACACCGTCAGACACATCCAACTGGAGAAGAAAAGATTGAGTGGGAGGGCTTACATTAGCTGTAGCTCGTTGAAAGGTGGTGTAATGCGTGTGTACAGTCCAGATGGGACTCTTCTTGGGCATACACCAAGCAGCAGAGGCTGCCACCAGCTCCGAGACCAGCCCATACTGCATCAGCGCCATCGCAGCAAAGAAGTACACCATGTGCTCTAGCTGCATTCACCATTCACAAGCACCAGAGGAAATGTCTCAGCACGAGGCAAACTTCATCTTGTATGCATCAAAACAGAGAGGTAGGGATCGATCAGATCAGTTCTAAATTATTTACCTTCTTTCACGGCATTAATCGAGTTCAGGATGCTCTTCTCCATGATGAGAGTCTGCTGCTAAGAGTCAGAGTTGTCTGCATTGTGAATGAAATCATTGACCTGTGTAAACATCACAGAAGATGGCAGATTCAGTACTTGAGAGTGGCATGATCAAATCCTAGTCATACCACAACCACCACTAAAATCGTCAATCGCTAAAAGCAGCTCATGCCCTAAAACCACGGCATGACAACAACATTTTTCAGAACAATTTGAACAGATGAACAACTATATCCTCATGTGTCAGAGGGGCATGAATGGCTAGCACAAAGACAGCACACAAGTACAAAAAACGGCCATGGCACGAAGGCAACATGGAGAAGGGTAGGAGCACGTACAGTCGGTTTGTAGCCGAAGCAGGACACCGCTGCCGCCACCGTGGTTGCGATGCGGTGAGCACACCACCACAAGTCCACAACAGAGGCCTACCACTTGGGGTTGCGGTAGCGCCGACGCCGTCGTCCACGCCACTGCATAACTCATGGTTGCCGAGCTGGGATCCAGCAAGATGCCTTTGTGGGAGGCATCCATGGCAGCGGCACTCCTCGGTCTCCTGGATAGTATCCCATCTGCCAATGCACATATTGAGTATTCAGTTCACTGTGATCCAGCAAGGATAGAAGTACTATTGGGTCGAAATAAAAATAAAGCTAAATCTGCAGCAGGCTAAATCGTATGAAAATAGGCTAGGCTAGAGAATGGCAGCAGGATTAATCGTATGAAACTAGGCTACACGATGTCTGACAATCGGCAGTCTGCAACCAAGCCGTCACCGCGAGAGACGAGAAGAGTACCTGCCCCTTAGGGCTTGCGTCACCGTGCGCTTTGCGTCGTGTGAGGCGTCGCGGCTCTCCTTGATCACCTGCATCAATTATGTGTGAGATGCCATCCCTTTTTGTGTTTTTACAACAAAGTTGGTTATGTTATTCATTTTCTTGTTAAGGGGAACTGTCTAGAAAAAAAATGGAACTTTTATTAAAAATCCATTTGAAATTTAGCACAACAGATCAAAAAATTCAATTATATACATCACAAATGTATAACCAAGACCATAATAATTAATTTTAGCAGCGTTGTCGTGTGGTTAACAAAGCTAACTAAGTGCATATTACACGTTAATAATGGATTGTGACAAAAATAACTATAAAATTTTAGTATAAATTATTTATTTTCACTTACCCACATCCTATATTTAATTGGAACGGCCTTGCATGTTCTCCCGAATCAGTGCGTGATGCAGTTGTCGTGAAACCGATGCGTACAAACGAACGAGCGGACCACATAACTAACGATGAAGTGACCAAGGTATATGGCGCTCCATGGACTCCCCCAACTCAATGAGAGACCAAGAAACTCATACACCCAAGAACAACCGTGAGCAATCTACCAAATCATCTAAGAAATCTACTGGTAGAACCCCCTGCACATCGGGCAGGATAACGTGCTCCATTGCGTGCTCCTGAACCACTGCCTGATGCAGCTATGGTGAAACTGGTGCTGGCACTCCAGCGACCGAACGACATTCCCAGCAACGAAAGCCCCGAGACAGATGGCACAGTCGTGCGAGTCCACGGCCTCCGTGATCTCCTACAGCACACCGACATGGTCGAAGCGTGTCTGTGCCATCTCAATCTCCACGACCGCGGGCTCAAAATGAGTGCACCAAATGTAGAACTTGTAGAGGTAGTACAGACCAGCCGCTACGGCGCTGAAGACAATCGGACCTAAAAATCTCTTGATCCAAATATCCATGACCGCGTCTATGTGAGGCGAAGAGCTAACAGGAGAAAGATGGATTGAATTTTGGGATGACATGAGTATATATATAGAGAGAGTAGCGTTAAAAGTGAACAACAACTTACAGGGGATCTCGGGCTACTGGGAACAGGTTTTTAAGAAAATAAAAAAACTTTATTTAATGCTTCAAATTCTTTAAGAAAATAAATAATAGGCACATTTTGTGAGTTTTTTTTAGCGAAAACCGGCAGGAGCTCTGCCTATTCATTATAGAAGAAGAGAAACCTAGGACATTACAAACCCACGCAAAGGAAACAAACCCCACATGCGGATTATTCCCGACGGATTAGAACACTCGCCGACCCCGAAGGGTGCAACACACACAAAACCTGACGGAACTCCTTGAAAGCCAGAAAGGCCACCTCAAGGTAAGTCTGGCGTGTCGCAGAGAAGATACGCCGGTTTCTCTCCTTACAGACGTTCCACATAACGTAGATGATTCTCCCACTTCTTTCCCGAGCCTGGACGGAGGTGGTGCCCGAGGTGATCTTACTCCACGCCTTGTCGATGGGGTTGTGAGACCCAGAGAATGGGCCAAGCTTGTCCACGGACCAAGCATCAATGGTGTTCCACACCGCCACCATGAAAGGGCACTCCATACAGAGATGGGAAGCCGTTTCGGGGTGAGAGAGACAAAACTGAGACATGGGCTCATGAGGCCAACCCTTGGTGGCAAGGAGATCAGCAGTGAGGATGCGATTGTATGTAGCCTAATATGCAACGTATTATTTAACAACAGTCTCCAAGGTTCATATAAATCATGGGAATGGTTGCTATGGACTTAGGGATGGCAACGCAGGTAAAAATTCTATTAGGGTAAGGTCGTGGGATAAAAATTACCCCATGTGTACGTAAATGGTAGAATGGTGTACCCAACTGATAGAGCGGGTACGGGTATAGGATCTTACAGCATCTCCATCGGCACCCCCTGAAATTTTGTCCGGTACACTCCAAATTGTGTCAGTTTTGGAGGGTGTCGGACACTTGTCGGGCACAATCCGGAGAGTTGCCCACAACGGCACCCTCCCAAACGGCCGGCCCTATCCATTTTGTGCCCACTTTTCTCAATATGATCATATTGTTAGAGATATATTTGTATATCGTACTTTCCCTATTACATAGGGGGTTCCCTGCATATTTGCACCCGTACATGTATTATATATTGTGGCCTTTGGCCTCGTGGAATACAAGTTGCTTATTCCTAACATGGTATCAGAGCTAGGTTAACCGCACGCCGCAACTCGTGTTTTTCCCAAGTTTCACGTACAGATCAATCGATCTTCGTCGACCCTGTTCCTGGCTGGCTGATTGCGTGGATCACACGTTCGTTGGGAGACCCCAAGAGGAAGGTATGAAGCAGTGTAGCAGCAGTTTCCCTCAGTATGAAACCAAGGTTTAATCGAACCAATAGGAGCAAGAAATCACTTCTGAAGGTTGTTGGTGGCGCCGTTTACGATCACCAAAGTGGAATCTACACAGAACACAATCAAACTAGTTTGCCCCAACGAAACAGTGAGGTTGTCAATCTCACCGGCTTGCTGAAAACAAAGGATTAAACGTATGGTGTGTAAAACAGTAGTAAATTGCAGAGAATGAAAAGAAACAGTGTTTGCAGTTGGTTGTATTATCAGTGTAAAAGAATGGACCGGGGTCCACAGTTCACTAGTGGTGTCTCTCCATAAAAGATAACTAACATGTTGGGTAAACAAATTACAGCTGGGCAATTGACAAAATATTGAGCGCATAACAATGCATATATATGACATGATGATTACTATGATATTCATGTGAGCATTACGACAAAATACATAGACCGTTATCCAACAGCGTCTATGACTAATAATCCACCGCCAGTTGTCATCCGAATTCCCCGTTGGTATTAAGTTGCAAGCAACGGATAATTGCATTAAGTAATGTGCGTAATGTAAACAAATGCATTAGACCTAACGACGCACCCTTAAGCTAAGTATCGGTTATTTTATCCCTAGTGGCAACAACACATCCACAATCTTAAAAGTTATTGTCACTCTCCCAGATTACCGGAGGCATGAAGCTACTATCTAGCATAAATACTCACTCTTGGAGTTAGAAGCATCTACTTGGCGAAAGCATCTACTAGTAACGGAAAGCATGCAAGATCATAAATAACATATAAGATAGATTGATAATCAACTTGACATAGTATTCAATATTTATCGGATCCCAGCAAACACAACATGTAGCATTACAATAAGATGATCTTGATCATGATAGGCAGCTCACAAGATCTAAACATGATAGCATAAAGTGGAGAGACAACCATCTAGCTACTGCCATGGACCCGTAGTCCAAGGATGAACTACTCACGCATCACTCCGGAGGCAGGCATGGTGATGTAGAGCCCTCCGGTTATGATTCCCCTCTCCAACAGGGTGCCGGGAAGAGCTTGTGAACCCTCCGAGTTAGGGTTGACGGCGACGGCGTCTCTGAACTTTTCATGGATAATGGCTCGGTTATTTAGGGTTTTCGCGTCGGGAGGAATAAATAGGTGAAAGGGTGGCGGCTGCAGAGCCACGTGGGCCCCACACCACCCCACGGCGCGGCAGGGGGCCCGCGCGGCCCCATGGTGTGGGTGCCTCGTGGCCCTCCTCCGTCTCTTCTCTGGACTCCGTGTTCGTGTTGGAAAAATAGGAGGTTCTGTCCAAGTTTCGTCCAATTCCGAGAATATTTCCAGACTATCTTTTCTGAATACAATAGCAGCAGAAAACAGGAACTGGTACTGTGGCATCTTGTTAATAGATTAGTCCCAGAAAATGCATAAATATGTTATGAAGTGTATATAAAAAATGTAACAATTGGTATAATATCAACATGGAACATCAGAAATTATAGATACGTTTGAGACGTATCACTGGCTACCGCTCGTCTCCGGCCGCTCCTGGCCGCCGCCTTCCCGGGCCGCCTCTGTTTCGGCCACCTCCGCCCCGGCCGCCGTCCCAGGCCAACTCCGCCCCGGCCACCTCCATTCAGGCCGCCGCCATCTCGGGCCACCTCCGCCCCGTCAGTCCTTGTTCCGGCCGTCGTCGTCCTTATTCGCTGCTGTGCACCTCTGCCTTGGTCCGCCATCTCTAGCCGCCGCCGTCCCGCGTCTCCGGCCACCGTCCCGCATCTCCGGCCGCCGTCTCTGGCCACCGCCGTCCTCGACCCGTCAGGTCTCGTCCGCGGCTCCACGCTTCCCTTTGCGAGCTGCTCCTGACTCCTGACCACGTATCGATCTGATCTGGATCGGGGTTGACCGAGCAGTTTTCTTAAAAAAAGTAAAAAAAATTTGTCTGCATCGTCGGGCTATGTCGCGATTCCTCGCTGCTCGGTGATCTTTGATGGCACGAATTATCCTGATTTCGCTGCCTCTATGGCATTCATATGCGCGGTCTTTGTCTCTGGGGTGTGCTTTCCGGCGAGGTCTCGTGTCCGCCGTGCCCCATTGCTCCTACTGCTCCTATTCGCCGACGCCACCAGTCCTTGATGCCGATGCTACTCAGGCTGCAAAGGATGCCGCTAAGAGTGCGGATGATGTTGCTATTGCTGCGTATGACCGGAAGGTTAAGGAGCATTCTGACGCCCTTGAGACCTACCGGCTGGATCTGACTGCTTACACCCAGTGGATTGATGATGATGCTCGTGCTGCAGCTGTTCTCACTGCCAGTGTTCTACCGCAGATTGCCTCTGAGTTTATGGGCCTCAGTACTGTCGCTGACATGTGGGCCCACCTTCGTCAGCGTCATCAGCCGTCCGGGGATGCTCTATATTTGTCTGTGGTTCGTCAGGAGCATGATCTTCAGCAGGGTGACTCTACCGTTGATCAGTTCTACACGCAGAGCGCTGCTATCTGGCGTCAGCTCGACTCTCTTCGCACTACAGTGTGTGGTGCATGCCCTTGTTGTCAGACTGTGCGTTTCGACTTGGAGTTTCAGCGCGTATATGAGTTTTTGTCTCGACTCCGCAAGGAGTTCGAGCCCCGATGTGCTCAGCTGCTTGCTCGTGGTCGTGTCCCTATCTCGGAGGTGTTGTCTATGCTTCGTGCTGAGGAGACTCTTCTACGTGGTGTTGGGTTGCTTGAGGTTCCTTCTGTGCTTGTTGCCCATGGTCCTCCTTCGTCGCCTGCTTCGTCGACTCCTTCGCGGTCCACTGCTCTGCCAATTTTACCAACTCCTCAGGGACAGGGCCCAGGTCGTGGCCAGGGTCGTGGCCAGGGTCGTGGCGCTTGTCCACGCTCTCACTGCACCTACTGAGATATGGATGGCCACATTGAGTCTCGTTGCTACACGAGGGAGCGTGATCTGCGTCAGCAGAAGGTGTCCGCTTCTCTTGGGATGCGTGCTCCTTCTGGCTCGTCAGGGTCTTCTGCCAGCCAGCTTACTGACTCTGGTTGTCGCGTCATTCTTGACGCCGATTCTTGTTCTGTTCAGATCGTCGTACACAGGCTCTGGTTGGAGCTGGCCCTCGCCGTCGTGATTCTCAGAGGCTTTGGGATATAGACTGGCTATGTGTTCCTTCCGCTGCTACATCGCCTGCCAGTTCTTTTGCTGTCGTCGCCTCTGTCACCGGATCTTTTCAGCAGTGGCATCATCATCTTGGTCATCTTTGTGGTTCTCGTCTATCGTCATTAGTTCATCGTGGTCTTCTGGGGCCTGTCTCAGGAGATGTTTCTTTACAGTGTCAGGGTTGTAGGCTAGGAAAACATATTCAGTTACCCTATCCTACTAGTGCGTCTGTATCTCAGCGTCCTTTCGACTTAGTTCACTCTGATGTTTGGGGTCCGGCTCCTTTTGCTTCGAAAAGGCCATCGATATTATATCATTTTTATAGATGATTTTTCTCGTTACACTTGGCTGTATTTTATGTCTTCTCGTAGTGTGGTTCTCTCCATATATAAGCGTTTTGCAGCTATGGTTCTTACGCAGTTCTCTACGCCTATTCGTGTGTTTCATGCTGACTCTGCTGGTGTGTATATCTCCAAGCATTTGCGTGGTGTCCTTGCTGAGCAGGGCACTCTCGTTCAGTTCTCTTGTCCTGGTGCGCATGCTCAGAACGGCGTGGCTGAGCGTAAGCATCGTCATCTTCTTGAGACTACTCGTGCAATGATGATCGCTTCCTCTCTTCCGCCTCATTTCTGGGCCGAGGCTGTCTCTACCTCGGCCTATCTCATTAATATCCAACCTTCTGCCGCCCTTCAGAGTGTCATTCCTCTTGAGCGCCTCTATGATCGTTCTCCTGACTATTCTATGCTTCGTTTGTTTGGTTGCGTTTGCTACGTTCTCCTGCTCCTCATAATGCACCAAACTAACCGCTCAGTCTGTTGAGTGTGTTTTTCTCGGATATAGTGATGAACATAAGGGATATCGTTGTTGGGATCCTGTGGCTCCTCGAATGCGTATTTCTCGGGATGTGACTTTTGACGAGTCTCGCCCTTTCTACCCGCGCTCGACCTCCTCAACCTCTACTGTGGAGGATCTCTCTTTTCTTACTTTTCCTGATTCTCCTCCCGTGGCCCCTCATATTTCTCCTTCTCCTCATGTTGATCCGGTGCCATCTACTCCGACGCTTTCTTATCCTCCTTCGTCGCCGCATTTTTCACCCTCCTCACCGGTGCCTTCCCCGTCTCCATCTTCTCCGATTCTTTCTTCTCATCCTACTTTTCCTTTTCATTATACTCGTCGTCCACGTGTTATGACCGAGTCATCTGATGCACCCTCTACTTCTGGTGCACCGTCTCAGCCGACTTATTCTCTTCGTACTCGGCCTTGTCCTCCCTGATTTCTATAATCCCGCTACCTACAGTGTTTCGGCTGTCTCGGAGCCGACTACGTATCGTGAGGCTGTTGTTCATCCTGAATGGCAGCTTGCCATGGCTTAGGAGATTGCTGCGCTTGAGCGCACCGGTACGTGGGAGATCGTTCCTCTTCCTTCTCGTGTTCGTCCTATCATCTGTAAGTGGGTCTATAAGGTTAAGACTCGCTCTGATGGGACCATTGGGCGTTACAAAGCTCGTCTGGTCGCTCGTGGCTTTCAGCAGGAGTATGGTCGTGATTATGATGAGACTTTTGCTACAGTGGCTCACATGACCACTGTTCGGACTCTTCTTGCTGTGGCATCTGTTCGCCATTGGTCTATATCTCAGCTTGATGTTAAGAATGCCTTTCTTAATGGTGAGTTGCGTGAGGAGGTTTAAATGCAACCACCACCTGGGTATTCTGTTACAGATGGCATGGTCTGTCGTCTTCGCTGCTCTCTCTATGGCCTTAAGCGAGCCCCTCATGCATGGTTTGAGCGCTTTGCTTATGTGGTCACGGCTGCTGGTTTCTCTCCCAGTGCTCATGATCCTGCGCTGTTTGTTCACTATTCTCCTCGTGGTCGCACTCTTCTTCTATATGTTGATGACATGATCATCACTGGTGACGACCCTGAGTATATTGCCTTTGTCAAGGCACGTCTGAGTGAGCAGTTTCTTATGTCGGATCTTGGTCCGCTTCGTTACTTTCTTGGGATTGAGGTCTCGTCCACCACTGATGGTTTCTTTATATCCCAAAAACGGTATATTCATGATCTTTTTCTCGTGCCGCTCTTACTGATGAACGTACTGTTGAGACTCCCATGGAGCTCAATATTTCTCTTCGTGCTTCTGATGGCGATCCTCTTTCCGATCCTACTCGTTATCGACATCTTGTCGGGAGTCTCGTCTACCTGGTTGTTACTCGCCCTGATATTTCTTATCCAGTCCATATTCTGAGTCAGTTTGTTTCTGGTCCCACTTCGGTTCACTATAGTCACCTTCTTCGTGTTCTACGCTATCTTCATGGAACGATCTCTCTTTATCTCTTCTTTCCTTGTTCCAGCTTCAGTCCTACTCCGATGCTACTTGGGCTAGTGATCCTTTGGATCGCCGTTCGCTTTCTACTTACTGTGTTTTTCTTGTGGTTCTCTCATTGCCTGGAAGATGAAGAAACAGACCGCTGTTTCCCGTTTGAGTGCAGAGGCTGAGTTGCGAGCAATGGCTCTTTTGACCGCTGAGGTGACTTGGTTACGGTGGTTACTTGCAGATTTTGGTGTCTCTGTTACGGCACCCACGACTCTATTGTCAGACAGTACAGGTGCTATTAGCATTGCACATGACCCGGTGAAGCATGAGCTTACTAAGCATATTGGTGTTGATGCTTCTTTTGTCCGTGCTAGTGTGCAGGATCAGATTATTGTGCTCCAGTATGTGCCTTCAGAGTTACAGTTGGCGGACTTCTTCACGAAGGCCCAGACTAGAGCACAGCATAGATTTTTCCTCTTCAAACTCAGTGTTGTGGATCCACCATGAGTTTGAGGGGGGTGTTAGAGAGATATTTATATATCGTACTTTCCCTATTACATAGGGGGTTCCCTGCATATTTGCACATGTACATGTATTATATATTGTGGCTTTTGGCCCCGTGGAATAGAAGTTGCTTATTCCAAACACATATTTCTATCTAAATCACATAAAACCGGAATGCATAGTCCAATATTAATTTAAACATAGGAAAATATATAATTATTACATGAATGCAAATTCAAACTTAAATTAAAAATTCGGCAAGTTATATTGAACAACATGCTCGTGTGCCCTGCGCCCACAAGTGCGTGACTAGATCATTCTTTGGTGATCATGAGTTGTTTAATCAGGAATTTCATACCATACTTGGTAAAAATACCATATATGGAATTCCTCTTTAATATTTTGATACATGCGTACACAGACATAAAAGTGCGGGCTGGCACTATAAAATGTGAAAATTCCTACCTCTACGTAGTACTCCCTCCGTATCAAAACATAATATTCTCTATCTAGTTTGTACACACATGTATCTAGACATATTTTAGTGCAAGATTCATGTAAACCTTGCACTAAAACATGTCTACATACATATGTGTACAAGCTAGGTAGAAAGTCTGATATTTTGATACGGAGGAAGTACTAAAGTAAATAAAAACTCTATATGAAATGGACGCGCCAATAGCTAACAATCGCAAACCGGGATTGGAGCACAACAAATGCAAGCTCTACATCTTTTCACACACTCTCTTGTTTAGATGCAAAGTTAGAGTTTGCCTCACTAAGTGGGTTGCGGGTTGTCTTCACAAATGTCGACCAACGAGGATAGACGCCATCTACTAGGTAGTAGCCCTTGTCGTAGTCATGGCCATTGATCACATAGTTGCACTCCGAAGTTTGGCCTTCAACATGTCTCGCATGGGACCGTTACAGCACGTTGATATCATTGTGAGAACCGTTCTTACCAAAAATTGCATGCCAAATCAACATATCATAATCTATCACAGCCTTAAGCATAACGCTGGACGCTCCAACATATCTTCCTTTGTACATCCATGGCCAAGCAAATGGAAAATTCTTCCATCTCGAATGCATGACCTCAGTACTCCCAAGCATCCCAAGATCGGCCAAGCCACAAGTAAATAAAACTTCATAACGTGGTACAAAACTAACGGCTGCAACATTGATTAATCTGCACGATTTTATATCCATGCGATTAGTACTCTCGTTGCTCTGACATCATGTGCTCTGTCTTTTTCCTTGACCAATATAGCTAGTGATTATATGCTACGGTACATATAAAAAATATGGGCGCGCCTGGATTCTTAGTCGACGTACACAGTACATCTGCCAGCCTAGCTACTGTATACCATTTACGTTTAGGTTTTTTTTTTTTTGAGAACACGATTTACGTTTAGGTGCTGTTTGTTTCCGCCCGGCCCAAGCTGTGCGTAATTGTGTGTGCTGTACTGCTGTGTTCTTTTGTTGGGCTTAACTAGGCTGGGTTTGGACCGGCTGATTGATTCCCTTAACCTTCGCTCCAACAAAAAAGGATGGGCTGCACTTGAATGTCTATTTGCTAAAAGGTTTGCAGCATAAAGAAAACTAGAAGATACCCCGCGCGTTGCAGCGGGTATCACTTTAGAAACTATATCGTGTAAATAAAATGATATAAAAAGTATGACATATTAAATAATATACGAAAATTAATTGGTCATGGTCGTCATACTAAATTTTCATAGACATGAATTGCGTGTGTATTATATATTGTTAATGTGAACTATTAGATGGTTGGAGGAATGCGTGATGTGTATATTAATAAGTATTATTACAAATGACATGGAAAATTGATTGGCTAATAGCATGGATGATGTGGATAGCTTGCATGTTGAGATAGAAAAATAATAAATGCACTTAGTGGGATTTTGCTTTATAATAAGTATAGATTACGACGTGTGTTCAATGTAACTATGATTATATGAAAAATACATTTACAAAATAATATTTGCAACCCGTAACCGAAAAAATTTAGTCGCAACCCACATGTAACTGGGAATAAACTCAGTGACGAGGCACTTGCGACCGGAAAAAATTCAGTTGCAACCCACTTGCAACCGAAAAAATTCAATTCCAGCCCACTTGCAACCGGAAATCTCAGTTACACCCCACTTGTAACTGAAAAGAAAAACTCAGTTGCGAGCCACTTGCAACCGTAAAAATTCGGTTGCGAGCCACTTGCAACCGTAAAAATTCAGTTGCAACCCGCTCCCTGTCGGAAAATCTCAGTTACAAATCACCTGCAACTGGAAAAAAGTTAGTTGCAACTCACAGCCAACCATGAATAACAACGTAGATATGACTATTTATATCAATTGCAGCATACTTGCAACTGGAAAAACTTGGCTGCAACCCGCTTGCAACTCACATCCAACACACATCACAAACCCACTTTCACCTGGAGAAAATTTAGCAGCAACCCAGATACAACTCCAACCACCACCTTAAACAGTCAAAATATTTTCTCTCGGTTGCAACCAACTTGAAATCAGAAAATAAAAAACTCAGTTACAACCTACTTAAAATTGGAAAATCTCCAGTTGTAACCTTTATGCTAAGAAGAATCAGTTCGATCCAGCAATTGAGGAGCCGAAGGTGCTCAAATTTAATTATCTATCCACCGGTAGTTTAATTTTCATATTTTTTTGGAAAATGTTCAAATTTTTAAAATGTTCAGATTTGAAATTTGTTCATATTTCAAAAATTGTTCAAAAAAAATCGGTTCATAGAGTTTTTTGTGTTCACAATCTAAAAATCGTTCAAAAAAAATTCCGTTCATAGACCTTTTTAGGTTCTCTTTTTAAAATCATTCAAAAATCGATTTCATTCACCGGCCCTTTTTGTTAACTTTTAAAAATGGTTTGTGTTCAACGTCATTTTCTATTCATTTTTAAAAATCGTTCATAAATAGTTTTCGTTCAGCTGCCTTTTCTATTCACTTTTAAAATCGTTCAGAAATAACTTCCGTTCATCGCCATTTTCTGTTCATTTTTTAAAATTGTTCAAATTTCTTTTTCGTTTTCCTTTTTTGGCTTTTTCTTTCTTCTTTTTGTTTCTTCTAATATATTATTCTAAAAATTTGTTAAAATTTTAATTTTTTGAAAAATGTTCAAATTTAAAAAGTGTTCAGATTTGAAAATTGTTCAGATTTGAAAATTCTTCATATTTCAAAAAGCGTTTAAAAATAATTTTTGTTCATAGAATTTTTTCTGTTCACTTTTTAAAAATTCTTAAAAAATAATTTCCAGTAATGGACTATTTTCTGTTCACCGTTTGAAATCGTTCAAAAGTCGTTTTCCTCCACCAACCTTTTTTGTTCACTTTGAAAAAATTTAAAAATAGTTTCCGTTCACCATCATTTTATGTTCATTTTAAAAATCGTTTAAAAATATTTTTCGTTCACCGGCCTTTTTTGTTCACTTTTAAAATCCTTAAAAAATAGTTTCTGTTCACCGCCGTTTTTTGTTCATTTTTGAAAATGTTCATATTTTTTTGTTTTTCTTTTGTTGGTTGTTTCTTTCTTCTTTTCAATTTTATTTTAAAATATCATTTTTTTAAAATTTTGATTTTTTGAAAAATGTTCAGTTTTGAAAAAATATATATTTGAAAATTGTCCAGATTTGAAAATTGTTCATATTTTAAAATTGTTCATATTTGAAAAACCGTTCAAAAATAATTTCCATTCATGGAGTTTTTTTTTCTTTGAACTTAGAACCATCGAAGAGTCACGAGCTGGACAACGGTGCGATGGCAACAGCGTGGGACGACGTCGGTGCACATGATGGCGGAGTTAACCGCGGCGAGCAGCGGCAACACGGGTTGGAGAAGATGTGTACAGTGAGGAGTCTTACCACGTTCACACACAGTATAAGATTATCTCGTATATGACCGTCGAAACAAAAAAAAATTACAACACAAAAGTTGTGCGAAACGTTGATATTAATCTAGTCGTCAAAGAATTTTATAAAGGGTCAACCGAGTGCAAATAATTAGATACAATTTGGCTAAAAAAGGTTCGAACATCGATTCAAAATTGAGAAGTTACAATCCACGAAACTCGAAACTGAGTATAGGAATGGAAACTACTCGTGTACGCGCACAATTTTCGTGTACACATTTTTCAAAGTAGTTCGAACATTCGTACTTGTATGTTTATTTAAAGAAATTCGAACATGCACTCTCCGAACGAAGAAAACCGCCCAAAAAGAAACAGGAAACAGTGGAACCAAAAGGGGAGGAAAGGAGTCAGCAGCCATAAGTCGTGAAGTAGGAGAGCCTGCGCGAATCGACCGCGCCGCTAACAGGGACCTTCTAGCGGGCCGGCGCATGTGAAGATTTTTCATTTTTCATTTTTCCTTCTTCGTTTTCCTTTTTTCTTTTTCTTTATTTTTTCGTTTCTTTTCTCTTTTCTTTTTCTGTTTCTTTTCTTTTTATTTTGTATTTTTCCATTTTTTTTATTTTTTATGAATTTAAAAATGTTTAGAAATGAAATATATTCATATTCGAAAATTGTTCAAATTCACAATTTGTTCATATTCGAAAATTGTTCAATTTTGAAAATTGTTCATATTCGAAAATTGTTCAAATTCACAATTTGTTCAAATTTGAAAATTGTTTAAATTAGAAAGTTGTTCAAATTCGAATTTTGTTCATATTTGAAAGTTGTTCAAATTTAAAAGTTCAAATTTAATAAGCGGTCAGATTTTTAAAAATGTTTCAGAACTGAAAAATGTTCTTTTTCAGAAACGTTTCCAATTTTTGTTTCCATTTTAAATTTAACAGAGTGAAACAGAGGAAAAGAAAGAAAAATTGTACTTGTGCCGTTCCACTAGGTGAAAGGACATTTATTAATCCCTTGTGTTTTGTGTGTTAGGCAACAACACTAGTGACGATTTAACATGTGAATCAAGTGATGCAGGTTTTAAGTGTGTAAAACATCTTTGCATCGAAACCAAAAAGGGAGTTGAAAAGAGCCAGTTTTGTTGCTGAAGTGGATCGGATTATCCGATGTTGAAAGTATCGGATTATCCGATTTGCAGTTTTCGCTGGAATTCTGCTAAGGACTAGAAGAAATCTTACACTGAAGATGTTCGGATTATCCGAGTTGGAAATATCGGATTATCCGATGATCAAGATTTCGCTGGAATTCTGCTAAGGACTAGAAGAAATCTTACACTGAAGATGTTCGGATTATCCGAGTTGGAAATATCGGATTATCCGATGATCAAGATTTCGCTGGAATTCTGCTAAGGACTAAAGAAATGGTACACCGAAGTGTTCGGATTATCCGATGATAGTCTGATCGGATTATCCGATTCCATCGGATAATCCGATGTTGACTTGAATCGGATTATCCGATTTACCTGTCTGCAACGGCTAGAATCTGGGGCAGTATATAAAGGCCTTCTCCTACATTGGAGAGGGCACCACGACCAGAAATATCTCCCCACCATTGTTGCAAGCTTAAACTTGGTAGATCTCTCTCCCTAGCCACTCAAACACCTTGTCCTTCTAGGACTTGGGAGAGTTGACCTAGATCTACCCTTCCACCAAAGCGATTTGATTTCCATATCCATTCCTTAGAGGAACTTGTGCATCTTGGGTTCATTGGAACCCTAGACGGTCGTTGGTCGTTCTTGTGGCTTTGGGAGCCGCGGGGACTAGCCGGGAGCCTCCAATTCGGTTGTGGAGACGTGCCCCGGCCTTGTGATTCTTGCGGCTTTGGAAGCCGTGGGAATTGGTGAGAGCCTCCAATTCGGTTGTGGAGTGTGCCTCATCCTTGTAAAGGTTTGTTGCCGACCTCGAGGGCATCATATAGTGGAGGAGATACGGTGTGCCATATCACGGCTATTCGGGATCACTTGTGACCCCGCACCGCTCCAACGAAGACGTAGCTTCCATTGGGAAGTGAACTTCGGGAATCATCTCCGTGTCACCGTGTGCTTATCCTTTTTATATATACCTTTACTTGTATTGCTAGCTTACCTTGTTTAGTATATCTTGTTAGCTAGCTTCTTGCTCATCATATAGGATTGTTCACCTAGTTGCATATCTAGAGAACTTATATTTGAGCAATTCCTTAACTTGTTGAAAAGAAAATTAAAATTGGTAGTTGCCTATTCACCCCCCCCCCCTCTAGTCAACCTACTCGATCCTTTCAATTGGTATCAGAGCAAGGTCTCTTTATTAAGGGCTTAATCGCCTAAAGAGGAGGATGGCTAGTGCGGAGGATGTACAACGTGCTAAAGATGAGGAGTTAAGACTTGCTAAGGAACAAGAAAAATTTGATAGAGAACAACTTGACAAAGAACTAATCGAAGCGGGAATAATCCCTCCCGAGGGTGATGCCCCAATCACCATGAAGTCCATGATTGAACTTTTTGGGTTCATGAAAGGCAAAATGGTGGATGAGGTGTATACTCGGGTATCTAATCAAAATGGCTCCTCATCAACCGCTAGCCCTATTAAGGGAGCTAGTGACAAGGATAAAAATGATAAACCTTGAGAAGCCTTCTCTTAACTTTGCTCCACCTAGCTCTTATCTCACTCAAGTTGCACTCACTCAACCTCATATAACCAACCTTGGTAGACCCCCTCCTAAGCTTGATAATACTCGTTATTTCACTTGGAAGAAATCTATGGAGTCTTATTTTCGCAGCTCATCGGTGCATCTTTGGAGGGTGGTTCTACATGGTTTCAACCCAGTTGATCCCAACAACTTGACCAAGCAAGAAGAGATTGATGAGCAACTTGATGCAAATGCCAAGTACATTCTTGAGAGTGCTATGACCGCAAATGATGAAGATCATGTGCGGAATCTCAAAACTTGCAATGAGGCTTGGCTCTATCTTGAAACCGTGTATGAAGGAAATGAGGGCATTCAACGCTCCAATGCGGCCGTCCTTCAACATCAAGTTGACAACTTCATCATGCTAGACGAAGAGACTCCGACCGAACTTTACCGAAGACTCTACAAGCTTGTGGTGACATGTAGGGAAAATGGAAAGAAGGATATGGATGATGAATGGGTCAAGGCCAAGTTCCTTCAAGCAATTATGCCATATAGTGAAACTATGGTGATGAACCTCCATGCAAGAGCGGATTACACAACAATGACTCCCAATGACATCTTGGCTCAATTTGTCACCTATGATACATTGAAGTCCACATCCAAGTCTTTCAACCAAGTCCGTGGCCCAAAGACTCTTGCTTTGAAGGCTCGTGTGGTAGACCATCCAAGATATGAAGAAAGCCCGGTCTATGAAGGTGAAGAAGACTTGGAGGGTGAGCTCAATGAAGTTCTTGCACTTGCCGCCACCCGGTTTTGGAACAAGAAGAACAAGAGCGTCAACCCTCCACCAATAAAAAGAATGTGCTTCAATTGTGGAAAGGACACTCATCTTGTGAAGGATTGCCCCTATGAAAGAAGAGAGGATAATGGTGGTCAACTCATTCTAAAGAAGAACAAGTACCACCCCAAGCCTACCTACATGAAGAGATCACCTCAAAAGGCTCTTGTGGCATCCCATCAAGAGGAATACGAGTCCGGAGGTGAGGAGGATAAAGAACCAAGTGAAGAAGTAGGAATGGCGGCTCTTGCAATGGGCACCCTTCCTCCATCATTGGCCAACCTCTTCTCATCTCCAAACGACGACAAGATCTCCAAGCCTATGTGCCTCATGGCCAAGGAAACAAAGGTGAATTCCCCACCAAAAATTACTATCTCCTCTAACCCATCACTATTGGATTGTGTTGAGGATGTAGGGAAAATTGAAGAAGAGGATAAAATTTCTATCTTCATTAGCAAGCTCCAAGGTCCAACCAAGAAAATGGTTGAGGCCCTCATGTATCAATATGGAGAAGCCAAGCATCTTCTTAATGAGAAGGATGTTAGGATTTGTGAGCTCGAAGGGCATGCATGTGATCATGCCGACAAAATTGGTGAGCTAGAAGATCAACTTGTTGAGGAACAATTGCTCCGTGAGCAACTTGAGGAGACACATGCCATGGATCTTTCCAAGGCAAAAGAAACTCGTGAAACCTCTATTCAAATTGCTATTGATCTAAAAAGTAAAAATGAGGAACTTGTAGAGAGTCATAACAAGCTCTTTGAGGGTTTTGAGCAACTTAGGGAAACCCACAAGGTGACCTCAAGTGAGCTCACTACACTCAAGGAGTCATATGCCAAACTACAAGCTCAATTTATCTATGCTAGCTTCACCACTTCTCATAATGATAAAGATGCAAATGCTTGTTCCACTAACCCTTTATGTGTCAAGGCATCTCTTATTGAGGAAAACACTAGTTGAAGGCCCAACTTGAGAAGGGCCTAGCCACTTGTATCCAAGGGGAAAAGAACCTCAATGATCTTTTGAGCAATCAAAAGGGAGTGGTTGGCAAAGAAGGAATTGGGTTCACACCCAACTCTAAGAAGGTCAACAACAAGAAGAAGAAGGCGACTCCCCCTTCCAAAGATATTGTTTTTGTGAAGGAGGGGGAGTTAGCCAAAGCAAATGACAACTCTATTGGGAGTGGTAATGTCACTAGGGGCAATGCCACTCACAATAACTTTGCGGGAAAATACAACCCCTCATATGTTCTTTTGAAATCTACAAATGGTTGTGTTTTTGCTAAATATGTTGGCTCTTCATATGGAGATGATTATCACTATGCTATTTGGGTTCCAAAGACCCTTGTGACTAACAAAAGAGGACCCATTCCAAAATGGGTACCTAAATCAAAGACTTGATTATTGTAGGGTTTCTCTTCCGGTGGATCTTCATGGCTCATTGATAGTGGATGCTCATCCCATATGACCGGAAGCAAAGAACTAGTAAAGGACTTATTGAAACAACTACTCTCATTCTCTCATGTCACCGTTGGCAACAATGCAAGACTCAAGGTAGTGGGAGTTGGTAAGGTGGTGATCACTCCGGAGTTATCCATTGAGAAGGTCCTTCTTGTTGAATCTCTTTCATACAATTTACTTTCCGTTGGTCAATTATGCAATGCCGGTTACACCGTTATTTTTAATAAATACCACGTGACCATCCTTTTCACTCAAACACTCAATGTCGCCTTTGTTGGATTTCGTGAAAACGGTTTGTATGTGGTTGATTTCTCAAAAGAGACCACTCAAATCGCTACATGTTTAATGGCTAAAGGCGACAAGGGGTGGCTTTGGCATCGCCGACTTGGCCATGTCGGTATGAGAAATTTACAAACTCTTGTAAAGGGTGGACACGTGGTAGGACTAACCGATGTTAATTTTTCCAAAGATCGTCCTTGTAGTGCTTGCATAGCCGGAAAGATGCATGAAAGAATCACCCCAAGAAGACCATTATCTCCACTAAGAGGCCTTTGGAGCTCCTTCATATGGATCTTTTTGGGCCTCCCACATATGATAGTCTTGGTGGCAAGAAATATTGTTTGGTGATTGTGGATGATTATTCAAGATATTGTTGGACTTTCTACATCAAGAAGAAGAGTGAAACTCAAAAGATATTCATTGACTTTGCAACCCTAGTTCAACGCCAATATGACTCCAAGATTTTGGCAATTAGAAGTGACAATGGTACGGAGTTCAAGAATTACACTATGGATGATTTCCTAAGTGGGGAGGGCATTCAACACCAATATTCCGCTGCATATACTCCCCAACAAAATGGTGTTGCCGAAAGGAAGAACCGCACTCTTATTGATATGGCAAGAACTATGATGGCCGAGTTTAATTCCCCATACAACTTTTGGGCCGAAGCCATCAACACCGCTTGTCATTACTCAAACCGGCTCTTCTTCCGTCCTCTCAAGGACATGACACCATATGAACTCCTCACCGGTAAAAAGCCAAATGTATCTTACTTTCGAGTCTTTGGATGCAAATGCCATGTTTACATTAAAGGTTGCAAAATTGCTAAATTTGAATCTAGATCTTTTGATGGTATATTTGTTGGATATGCCGCAAAGTCTCATGCTTATAGGGTCTACAACATATCCACCGGGTGTGTTGAAGAATCTATGAACGTGGAGTTTGTCGAGGATAATGGCTCCCAAGCGGAGCATATTGATCATGATGATGTAGGTGATGATCTCCATCTCAAGCCATAAGAACTATGGGGATTGGAGAACTAATTCCTATTGAAGGACCTATTGATGATACTCAAGAAGAAGGAACAAGTTCTACTCAAGTTGAGCCATCCACCTCAAATATTGATCAAGAAGATGGTCAAGACCCACCCAACTCTAGTGGTGAACAAGAACATAATGAACCCACAACTCCAAGAACTCCACTTCGGTTGACCATGAGCAAGATAAAGGCAATGATGAAGATATTTGTGTTGGTGAAACAATTGGTCAAGCCTCGGAACGCCGGGTCATCCGGCGTGCATCAAAATTGGATTACCAACAACACTTCAAAGAAAATATCCTTGGGAGTATCCGTAGAGGTGTGTCCACACGCAATCAATTATCTAACTTTTGTGGTCATGTCTCTTGTTTGTCTAGCTTAGAACCTCTCAAGGTATATGATGCTCTTGAAGACATGGATTGGGTTGCGGCTATGCATGAAGAGTTGAACAACTTCGAGCGCAACAAAGTATGGTCATTAGTGGAAAGACCCAATGACTCCTCCCATAATGTCATTGGAACCAAGTGGATATTTAAGAACAAGCAAGACTCACATGGTCAAGTCATTCGCAACAAAGCAAGATTGGTTGCACAAGGCTACACCCAAATCGAAGGAGTCGACTACGGTGAAACCTATGCCCCCGTTGCTAGACTTGAATCCATTCGCTTACTAATTGCTTATGCATCTACTCATAATATTGTCTTATATCAAATGGATGTTAAAAGTGCTTTCTTAAATGGTCCACTAAATGAATTGGTGTATGTTAAACAACCACCGGGTTTCGAAGACCCTAAATTTCCTAACCACGTCTACTTACTACATAAGGCTCTTTATGGGCTCAAGCAAGCTCCACGTGCTTGGTATGATCATCTCAAGGAGTTCTTAGTAGACCGTGGCTTTGAAATTGGGGTAATAGATCCCACTCTTTTTACAAAAAGGGTAAATGGAGATTTTTTCGTATGCCAAATATATGTTGATGATATTATCTTTGGTTCCACTAACCGTGAATTTAGTGATCAATTTGGCAAGCTAATGACCAAGGAATTTGAGATGTCCATGATGGGAAAATTGAATTATTTTCTTGGCTTTGAAATCCACCAATTTCGAGAAGGAACATTCTTATGTCAAGCCAAGTATATTAAGGACATGCTCAAGAAATTTGATATGAACAATGCCAAGCCATATAAGTTTCCCATGGACTCCAAGGCGGATCTTCACTTAGATCCGGATGGTAAGGAAGTTGATCAAAAGCTTTATCGTTCTATGATTGGATCTTTGCTTTACCTTTGTGCATCTAGACCGGATATTATGTTTAGTGTGGGTATGTGTGCAAGATTCCAATCAAGTCCTAGGGAAAGTCATGAAACCGCGGTCAAAAGGATTCTAAGATATTTGTTGGATACTCCCAACTATGGTCTTTGGTATCCCCATGGTACAAGCTTTGATCTTGTTGGTTATTCGGATGCGGATTGGGCGGGTTGCAAAATGGATAGAAAATCAACTTCGGGTACATGCCAATTCCTTGGTAGGTCCCTTGTGAGTTGGTCTTCCAAGAAGCAAAATTGTGTGGCCTCGTCATCCACCGAAGCCGAATACATCGCCGCCGGTAGTTGTTGTGCACAATTATTATGGATGAGGCAAACTTTAAAGGATTATGGTGTCATTTGTGACAAAGTGCCTCTTTTATGTGACAATGAAAGTGCTATTAAAATTGCACACAACCCGGTTCTTCATGGCAAGACCAAGCACATTGAGATTCGGTATCATTTTATTCGAGACCATGTTGAGAAGGGTGATATTGCAATCAAGTATGTCAACACCAAGCATCAACTCGCCGATATGTTCACGAAGCCTCTTGGTGAAGCAAGATTCAAGGAGTTGAGAGGAGAACTAAATGTGGTGGACATATCCAATTGGATTTAGTGGATTTCTTGCATACCTACCCATATTAGACGATACTTATTTGGTTTAGATGTAGGCATGGACATAGGGGGAGTGCGGTCCTAATCCATTGGGCTATCCCTCCCCCCATTATGCCGATAGTAAGAACTCATTTTGTCTCTATATTTTCATTTCATGAATTGTGAGCTTAAATGACGAGTAGTGGCCGTGAACCCGAGATACATCTTCGCGGTGTCACACCACAAACTCATACATGGTGGCCTTGGCCACCGCCCTCTTCTTTATGAAGAGTTGGTTCTTTTCGGTCTTAATTGAAAATCATTTGGAATTTTGGTCCTATTGTTGGTTTTATGGGAAACCCACTCATCTTGGCATTTCCGTGTTCGATTTTTGCAAGTTTGAGTGTGGAGTACCAATGTCAGTTTGACAATCTTATCCCAAGCCTATCTTCCTAAAAACACTTCATCTTATGCACACAAGTCCTATTTTGAAACTGAGGAGAAAGGGTTAGCAGGCCAGAATTTCTAACGAAATCCTGAAAATCGGATTATCCGATTCTGACTTGCTCGGATTATCCGACTATCGGAATATCCGATCCAAGTCAAAATCGGATTATCCGATTTGGCGGTTTGTCTCCAAATAGAACAGGGGTCGGGGTGAAGGGCTCATTCGAGCATCTTTCTCCACCCCCGACCCCCTCTCTCCACCACGCCGCCCCTACTCTCCCGGCTCCTCCCCGCATCTCCGGCCGCCCCAACTCCGGCATTTGGCCGGATTTGGTGCTCCTCCTCCCCGGGAACCCATTCACCGAAGCTTTTTCCTCAATGGACGAGGGTAACTTCTTCTCTCTCATCTCCTAGGTGTTCCTCACCTAAATCTTTGGAAGAAGTTGTTTTGGCTGGTGGTTGTGGTTCCCCTTGGTACTTAGAACACTAGGCTAGCCCCCCTTATTGTCGATCTACTGCTAGACCTAGGACTTGAATCACTTTGTTGCTGCCAGATCCAGATCGGATTTTCCGATTCAGTCTGAACCGGATATTCCGACCAGTCGGATTATCCGATTCATACTGAATCGGATTATCCGAAATTGCTCAGTGCTATTTTTCAGCCACATCTTGATTTGTCCAGGACTTAGTAGACTCAACTTAGGGATGCTCTTCTAGTGTACATTGTACCATTCCTTGCTCTGTGACTTGTGTGTACTCATCTATGCTATCCATCTATTATTCTATCTCACAGGTGGTTCCGGCAGTCGTGATTCGGTAGTCCTCCACAGAAACATGCTAGAAAAGGCAAGCAACCCATGAAGAAGAAGCAAGTTGCTCATAGAACCAAGAAGCTCAAGGAAACTCGCCCCAACTATTTGACCATGAACCCAATTGACTATGCCCGAGTCCGTCAGTCCAACTGGTATACGAGTATGCCAAGAGATGATGATATTGAAGATCCCAACTTCTGGTGCATGGAGCAGATATATATATACAATGACATCTATAAGCACTATAACCATCCTATTCGCCCGATGCAGCCCTACAGAATGCGAGATATCAAGGCCAAGGCCAGTTATGCTCAAGCTGCAGATGTGATTGAACAGATGGGCTTGGTTTCACTCATTGAGAAGCAATGCCCCTACAATGTGGAAATGATTCTGCAGTTTTTCTCCACCTTGGTGATCGAGACTGACCACATAAAGACCATGAAGTGGATGACGGGTCGCACTCAGTGCACATCCTCCTTTGCTCGGTTGTCTACTCTTCTTGGCTATGCACCCTACCAGAGCAACCTTCCTCCCAATGGTTACACTATGCACACTGTTGAGAAGTTCAACAAAAACATAATGAAGGATATGTATGGGGCTGGTGCAATTATTGGTGAAAAAAGGGCCTCCTGCCCCTCTATGACCAGCTTGCGATCATCTTCCGCTCAACTATTGCTCCCAGTGGAGGTAACAATGACAATATAGTTGCTCCTCTTGCAAATCTGCTTTGCCTTGCTAAGAAAATTGTTGAGAATGAAAACCCTGAAGAGGATTTTACAGTGGATGTGATGCATTTTATCTTTTGCAGTGGGCTCACTATTCCGTATGCTCCTTACATCATGATGCTCATCAAGGACACTCTGAAGAACCACAACTTCAACCGGTATGATATGGAGCCCATACGTACAAGAAGGTTTATCAGAAGAGGAAAGAGGTCATTCCATCTTCTGCTGCTGCAGCTCCTGCCCGTGGTTCCTTCATGGGTGATGCTCGTCGTGGTGCCACTCGTCCGTCTCGGTTCCTTCCTTTGCTCCGCCCAAGAAACTCAACTGGTTCCAGGGAACATCTGTGCATGAATGCTGACATCCGGAGGGGACAATATGACACTTATCTTAGGCAGGAGAACATTCTCAAGCACCTTCCTCGCCTCCCAAATGATCCTCCAGAGTCTGCTCCTCTCTCTTTTGCTCAGTGGAACGAGGGCTCTCAGTTTCCATGGACTCAGCTTGAGTCTCATCTGCTAGAGACAGCGTCTGCCGGCCCTTCCCGTCCATCCTACACTCGTGCCCGTACTTATGAGTCTTCAGAAGGGATGGTGATGACACTGATGATGATGATGCCTCTGCGACGGAGTGATCTACTTGGGTCGTAGCATCGCTCTTTTCCCTTTTTGGCGTTTCGATGCCAAAGGGGGAGAAGTAGTTCTATTAGGTCTCCGTGTGGGATTTGCATGGGTTTCGGGCATATGCTTTTTTACCATTCTTGTTGCGCTTGTGTCCATTTATGTCGAACTTATTCGTGAACTTATTTGTGTTGTGTTTTCATGTGGAACTTATGTGTGTGAACCTTTAAGTTATGAGACATATGGATTTCTAATATGGTTATGAGTTGTATTCTTGTGCTAAGGTTCATTTCTACTCTATTATGCACAAGGTATAGTCCACTATCGAAACTCAACCTATTTTGATATGTCTCCATCTAGTTTCCTCAATATTTGGAAGTGTCCTCCTCCTATATGTATTGCATTTGTATTCCAATGCAATTTAATTATATGCACACATTCAGGGGGAGCTTCTCATGACTTAAGCTCGGGAATCTAGATAATATATAACTATGCTTTCCTTGCAAATCCTAGTGTTGTCATCTAACACCAAAAAGGGGGAGATTGAAAGGACATTTATTAATCCCTTGTGTTTTGTGTGTTAGGCAACAACACTAGTGACATTTAACATGTGAATCAAGTGATGCAGGTTTTAAGTGTGTAAAACATCTTTGCATCGAAACCAAAAAGGGAGTTGAAAAGAGCCAGTTTTGTTGCTGAAGTAATCGGATTATCCGATGTTGAAAGTATCGGATTATCCGATTTGCAGATTTCGCTGGAATTCTGCTAAGGACTAGAAGAAATCTACACTGAAGTTTTCGGATTATCCGAGTTGCAAATATCGGATTATCCGATGATCAAGATTTCGCTGGAATTCTGCTAAGGACTAGAAGAAATCTTACACTGAAGATGTTCGGATTATCCGAGTTGGAAATATCGGATTATCCGATGATCAAGATTTCGCTGGAATTCTGCTAAGGACTGAAGAAATCTACACTGACGCTGTTCGGATTATCCGATGATAGTCTGATCGGATTATCCGATTCCATCGGATAATCCGATGTGACTTGAATCGGATTATCCGATTTACCTGTCTGCAACGGCTAGAATCTGGGGCAGTATATAAAGGCCTTCTCCTACATTGGAGAGGGCACCACGACCAGAAATATCTCCCCACCATTGTTGCAAGCTTAAACTTGGTAGATCTCTCTCCCTAGCCACTCAAACACCTTGTCCTTCTAGGACTTGGGAGAGTTGACCTAGATCTACCCTTCCACCAAAGCGATTTGATTTCCATATCCATTCCTTAGAGGAACTTGTGCATCTTGGGTTCATTGGAACCCTAGACGGTCGTTGGTCGTTCTTGTGGCTTTGGGAGCCGCGGGGACTAGCCGGGAGCCTCCAATTCGGTTGTGGAGACGTGCCCCGGCCTTGTGATTCTTGCGGCTTTGGAAGCCGTGGGAATTGGTGAGAGCCTCCAATTCGGTTGTGGAGTGTGCCTCATCCTTGTAAAGGTTTGTTGCCGACCTCGAGGGCATCATATAGTGGAGGAGATACGGTGTGCCATATCACGGCTATTCGGGGATCACTTGTGACCCCGCACCGCTCCAACGAAGACGTAGCTTCCATTGGGAAGTGAACTTCGGGAATCATCTCCGTGTCACCGTGTGCTTATCCTTTTTATATATACCTTTACTTGTATTGCTAGCTTACCTTGTTTAGTATATCTTGTTAGCTAGCTTCTTGCTCATCATATAGGATTGTTCACCTAGTTGCATATCTAGAGAACTTATATTTGAGCAATTCCTTAACTTGTTGAAAAGAAAATTAAAATTGGTAGTTGCCTATTCACCCCCCCCCCCCCCCCCTCTAGTCAACCTACTCGATCCTTTCACTAGGCTAAGCACGCGTGCGTCCTTCAGGCGGCGTATTGCCACCCCGCCGCTGTGGGGCGTTGTACAACATCTCCCCTGCCTCGCCTCGAGAACTGAGCACGGCCCTTTAATAAATGGGTCGGCCCGTTTAGCATGCCCGGAGATGTGGAATGTATTCAGCCCGTGGGGCCTATTTTTTCAAGAAAATATTAAAATAAAATAAAAATGATAAACGGGTTGTGCCGTGCCGACCCACGTGTCCGGCCTCGAGGCCCAGGCACAGCCCATTTAGCCACGTGTCGGGCCAAGCCCTGACGGGCCCGGCATGCGTGTTTGCGGGGCCAAGTGGCCAGCTTTATCCAAACATGGGTAAGTTCGCTGACACGTCTAAGGAGACGGGCATGTAGGAAAGAATTGTAGTCAAACTGGACCAAAGGATGCTTTTTCTTTTGAGAGATGCATAATGATGTTCACATGTATACATAAATGCTCAGGTGGATTACATGTTTGAGGTTGTCTTCCTAGAAGCCATCAAGCCGATATTACCCATGAATTGTTGTATAGAGTTTAAATTACAAAATTGAGCTCCACTTTGGTCTAAATTAACTCCTGGAATTTGAAAACCTGTTTAAAACTCTATTTGTCTCTATTTACATGTGCACCAACGGAAAAATGTTCATAACTTGGTTATACATTGTTAGATAAATGAGATATGGGCGAACTCACCACCGTTAAATCTAGCCTTGAAGCAAGCGCTTGACTCTCTCCCTTGTCTCTATTTGAGTGGTTTTAACCAATTAGACGCAATTTCATAAAGTATATGGAAGCATATTCATTCTCCCCACTTCTCTTGCTTGATCCCCTTCGCTCCTTCGGAGATAATACACATGTGCAAAACCAAGGCCTAAACGAGTGAAACGAAGGATGTTTTGAGTGGTTTTGAGAGAGAGTTTTTTTTTTGCGAGGGAAACATAATTGTATTAATTTATAGAAGTGTTACAATCCCGACCGATACTACTCTGAATTACATCCGGAGCCGAAGCTATCCACACTTGGATTCTATTTTCAATCATACCAAGTCTAGCTAAATCATGACTAGCACCATTGCACATCCTAGAAATTTTAGATATGGAGGCAATACGATCAGAAGCAAGGAGCAGTCGGAGATCCTCAACTAGGTGTGCTAGACACGATCCATCCTTTTCCATGCATGAAGCCATCTTGGTTAGCTACAGACTATCCGTTTCCACTAGGATAGGCTCTTCGCTGAGATCAAGAGCTAGCTGAACCCCATGCAGGCAAGCCAGCAGCTCTGCTATGTTTAGACCAAAGTAGAGTTTAGGTTTGTGACTAAAACTCAGCTACAAATATAGGGGTAACATGGACCTCTCTCTTGTCTTTTTGGCCAAACTAGTTCGGGCCGCTCACATTCAAACACAAGTTTAGGAAGGAGAGCACATATAAATCACCACACGTGAAAATGCAGTCAGGGAGTCACATGCCTAAATTTGATGGATGCCGAGAGCAATTTCGTGATCCCATAGCTTGGTCCATTTGTTGACATAACCGGATAAAAAGTGCAACACAAAATATTATTTCTACAGTAGGTTATTGTTGTTTCAGTTATGAGTTTTGTTCTCAAATAGTAGAAGGGTTTAGACCGTTATACGATAAGAATTAAATAGCAAGGATACGCAAATGTATGCATATGTCGTTTGCATGTTCAACAACGTCAACCTTACACCAATTTACAGCACTTCCACAATTAACATACCGTATAAAGAGTGATTTGGTGAACTTTAAACTATCAATGAAAAAGAAAAGGTGTAGTAGTCAAACAAGCAAGCAATCAACCAATTATAACATGCATGTACAATTCAAACTAATTTCTAAATACTGTACAATCCTACGAATCAAGTGACCAATATGGTCACCCCAGTTGCTCCCGTTTTGTACGGTTAACACCTTGTGGATTCCCCGTTCATGTTGTCAAGAATGGCAATCACACCGATCACAAATGCCTGGTCATAGCCCGGTTGCACCACCACATGGTAGAAGTCCTTGCCGGCCATCATCCCCTTCGCTCCAATCTAATCCACACATAGAAAACACACATAATTTGAATCACTTCTTGACGAAATGACATAACCGTTGCCCGTTGGGGTACAGGTTGAATTTTACCTGTGCTACGACGTGGCCTGCTCGGCTTTTGACGGCGCAAGCTCTCTCGGCGAAGGATCCGGTCACCTCGTAGTCCCACTGCCGCTTCCTCCCCTTGGGTTCGACGGTGACCCGGACATCGCCCGGCACGCAGCTGAGCACCAGCTTAGGGTCTTGCAAAGTGAACACCGGCTTGCTCGGTTCACCGAAGTCCATGAGATACCCTTTCCACCTGTTGTTCACGCTCAGCGCTTGGACTACTCCTCCCTGGCGTGCGAGAAGATCAGATCAGTTCAAAACATTCAGAAAATGATGGAACATGGAGGAGCTCGAGTTCGATCTATGAACTGATTACCTTCTTGTGGATGAAGAGGATCGCCGTGCCGTCGCCGTCCCTGACGATGAGCTGTCCGCTGACGCCGATGATCCCGCAGCCGTCGACGCTGAAGACGACCCTCTGCTCCCGGTCGGTGACCACGAAGCCGCCTCCGGTCACGGTGGGCGGACGCCGCCGGACCAGGAGCACGGCGTGCAGAGGGCTGCAGAAGAGCTTGCTGACAACCGGGGTGAGGGGCGTGTGGGCACCCATGACAGATCGATCGCCTGCGTGTCCAAGTTTTTGAGCAATGCATTAAGGAATAAATAGAGTGATTTGAGTGTGGATCTGCTCCATGACTCGTGTTACGTTTACCCACCTGCCTAACCGGCCGGAGAACGCTAATCGGCGCTGTACGTGTGATTATCGCGAACCATGCGATTCGACGAAGGTTAGCGGTCGAAGCAATGCGTGACAACGCCTTGTATATATAGGACCACAGCTAGGAGAACGATGGCCGGAAGAATCTTTGAATGCACTTGCTTCCGGCCACCAAACTGCAGCTTTATGCAACCTTTTTAGGAGTTTAAGTTCAGCTAAACATAGGGATTATGCCTAATTGCAGGCCTAATCATTCGCTCGTACGTACGTGTTGCGTTTATAGATAGGGTTAATTATCAGGCGGCCCTCAGATGTCGCCATGTACTCAGTTTTGCCCTCAGCCGCGAATCGTGCTCAGTTTTGTCCCTAATCCGTGTGCAAAGATTTATTTCATGACTCTTGCCGTCTCCTATCTGGTCAATGGTTTGACTGTTAACTTCTTAAGGTTGGGACCCACATGTCATGAATTTAATAGTTTCAGCTTTTTTTTGGAAATGTTTAAATTTCTCACAGGAGGCCCACTACTGACGAATCTGAATCTGAGATTTAAACAGTACAAAATTCGAAATTTTCAATTTTCGAAAAAAATTTGAAAAAAAATCCGAATGTTGATAATGATTATTTATACTAGTGCGCAAAATTTGAGTGTGAAATATTGTGTAGTTTAGTCTATGTAAAAATAACAAATTTCGAGATCTAAGATCTAGATCTAAATCTAAAAAATTCGAATTTTTCAAGTTTTAGATAAAAATGTGAAAAAAATCCTGGATGTCAATAATGAATATTTATTCTTATGTGCAAAATTTGAGTGTGAAATATTGTGTAATTTGGTTTATGTAAAAATGACAAATTTCGGTATCTAATATCTAAATCTAGATCTACATCTAAATTTTTGAATTTTTCAAGTTTTAGAAAAAAATCCTGTATGTCAACAATGAATATTTATTCTTATGTGCAAAATTTGAGTGTGAAATATTGTGTAGTTTGGTTTATGTAAAAATGACAAATTTCGGGATCTAATATCTAGATCTAGATCTAGATCTAAAAAATTCGAATTTTTCAAGTTTTAGATAAAAATGTGAAAAAAATCCTGTATGTCAACAATGAATATTTATTCTTATGTGCAAAATTTGAGTGTGAAATATTGTGTAGTTTGATCTGTGTAAAAATGACAAATTTTTGGTTATGAGATTTAGATCTAAATAGTACAAAAAAATTCGAATTTTTTCAATTTTTGAAAATAAATGTGAAAAAAATTCCGAATGTTGATAATGATTATTTACAATAGTGTGCAAAATTTGAGTGTGAAATATTGTATAGTTTGGTCTGTGTAAAAATGACAAATTTGTGAATCTCAGATTTAACGCTATTTAACGAGATTTAAACTACAAGTGTGTTATAATTTGTCCCCAAAATTATAGACAAATTTAGCGAGGGCTTTCACTAATCCTCAGTCTAAGGTTGAAGCAGGGGGGTTTAGGGTTTTCGGGGGTTTCAGACGGGGTTTCGGACGGGGTTTAGGGTTTTCGGGATTTAGGGTTTCAGTGAGATAGGGTTGAGCATAAATAATTTAGAAAAAATCAAATAAATATGTAACTTTCGCTCACTGTTTACTTATTCAACTACGTTGCTAAAAAAATTAAAACTTGTTATATCCACAGTTAAATGAAAAACATTCACACAATTCAAGCTATCGATGAAATGAGCTAGGGTTGAGCACAACTAATTCAAAAAAAATCAAAACAACATACAACCAGCGCACGTGGTCTACTTATGCAACTAAGTTGCTATAAAAAATATAAAACTTGTTATATCCACATTTCAATTCCAACATTCACACGTTCACGATATCGATGGAATGAGATAGGGTTGAGCATAAGTAATTCAAAAAAATCAAATAAATATAAAACCAGCGCACATGGTCTAGTTACATGACATAGTTATCAAAAAAAATATAAACTTTGATTTTGAGTCGGTCAACGGTTTTGTGCAAAGTTTGACCAAACATTCAAATGAGCACAAATAATTCAAAAAATCAAAATAACATAAAACCAGCGCACATGATCTACTTACATGACATAGTTATGAAAAAAAAACTTGGCATATGAGTATTTTCATGAGAAATCCTTCACACAAATGACTTACCACGAACGAAGTTGCAGAGAGTTCAAAGAAGTGAGAGAGGGTTTGATGTTTTGAAAATTTAAAAAAATTTAAAAAATCTGCAAAGCTTCATTTGGTGTGACTAAGAATGACCCATGCTTAGTTTTTTATTTTGGTATTTAAAACTTGTTTAAATGTTGGTCAAACTTGGGTTTGATTGATTTTGAAATAATCATAAAAATTCATAAAATTTCAAAAAAATGAAAATCCAGTGCACATGGTCTTAGTTTCTCATGTAATAACAGCTCCAACTGATAAATAAGGTCTAGATATATATCAAACAAGAAATGCTTCAATATGGTGTGAAATCTCACATCTCAAACTAGGAACTCTCATGTGTGAAGATAGTTGGTTTATGTTTTGAGAAATGACTCCATATTGGTCAAGGACACTATATTAGTGCAATAGATGTTAACTCTAGAGTTTGAGATCATTTGGAGAAGGTTGAAAAAATGACAGGATTAGAAATGGGGCTGTTTGGACTACCTTTGAGGCTCTTTTGTAGCTCATTTTGGTGCATATTGATGCATTTTCATGCAATGCTTGAAATCTCACACCTTTGGCTATACCATATTGATGCATTACCATGAGTGTGTGAAATATACCATGAGTGTGTGAAATATGGCCTCGTTTCGACAAACTATGTCATGGTTTCCCATTTATTTAATTTTTTTTAATTCAATTCAAATAGGGATTCTGAGAAATAAGTAAAAAATAATAAATGGCATATTCTAGTCGCCCTCTAACTATTTGACAAGGTTTTACATTCTGAAAAATTCATTTGCCTACTCAAACATGGCAATGCCATTTGGACCAGAAATGTTTTTCACAAAATCGCAATATAGAAAGTTCCAAACTAGTGAAACCTTATAACTACAAAGTTGTAGTATTTCCCATTTAGCGCACAAAGATATAAAGTTTTCTTCCTAAATCGTTAGGAATATCCCGGAACGCATTGATGCCGACATGGCCATGTCCAGAGCACGTCCACAAGGTGCTCGACAAAATACCGACGGCGCCGCCCGGTCATGGTCGTCGGATAAGCCATCCCTCGCGCATAAAAACTTGCCCGTTAGGACCATAGGCTCTCGTGGAACAAAATAGAGTGGATTTAGAGTTCAGGGGAGGTCATAAGGAAGCGAATCGAGCACGGCGACCTTCGGTCGGAGGCGAGGAAGATGGCGTCGATCCCGACATTTTAGTCCATCCCGGCTCGCGTCCTTTCGCGTGGAGGAATAGTAGGACCCGGCGGAGCCCAATGTGGCACTGGTTCGAGTTGGGGCAGTCGAAATCAGCTCGTCCCCTTCACCACCGGCCGAAGCTCGCCGCGGATGATATCGAGCGCTTTAGAGATCCTCCGCCCCAATTGATAATACTAGAGCGACTAGGGTGAGCAACTGATCCTCATATGCATCTTTTCCCTGTCGGTTGCCTCCTGAGGTCGTCGTGGACGGCGAAGACCACGGGGTGGAGCTCCGGGTGAGGGAGACGACCATGAGCGGATGGAGCGTCGTGGACGGAGACGCCAGCACTTGAAGCGGCAGTTGGAGCAGGACACCACCGCGACGCACGCCGCCGCCATTTCGGCCGCGCCGCCCTCGCTCCGCCGGCGTCGAGGTCGGCTCTGCTCCGGTGTCGAGGGCCGCCGGCATGGCCAGGACCATTTTTCTATTTCCCTTTGTTGCCTTTTTTTTACTTGCCTTTTGTTGCCTTGGTCCCACGTTTAAGAGAGAGAAAGGTGGGCGTGTTTGTTTATTTTCAGCAAGGGCATGTGGGTCCCACTCGTCAGCAGCTAACGGTCAATGCATTGACCCGACTGAAATTATTAAATCCATGACATGTGGGTCCCACCCGTCAGAAGTTAACGGTCAAACGGAATGGACTTCAGACTTGCCGTTTGGCAGTAGCTGCGACCGAATTAAAAGCAAAACTGAGCACGATTCGAAACTAGGAGCAAAAATGAGTTCAACGAGGCTGCTAAGGTCAATCCATTAAATGACCCTTATAGATACCGCATACGGCAACTCTTAATGCTTCGTGCATGATTGACAGGTCAAGGAGAAAGATATAACCCAGCTTATCCTCATCACGAGCTAAGCTTTTTAGTTCCGACTTTTATTTCCATCGTAAAGCAACCGTGTTAATCATGGACACTAAGCAAATTTCATTTTACTTTCAGGCTTTTAGCAGGGTTGCAAGTCTCTCGCGATCGTAGACGTAAGGTAAGAGTGTAAAGCGATCAAATATTATTATTTTTGAAATCATGCGGAGCGATCAAGTGGTTCCTT
Organism: Poa pratensis; assembly: GCA_947311845.1. Taxonomy (NCBI): domain Eukaryota; kingdom Viridiplantae; phylum Streptophyta; class Magnoliopsida; order Poales; family Poaceae; genus Poa; species Poa pratensis. Next base: position 14,531,480 of record CAMZMU010000064.1, read on the forward strand.
TGAGCTAGAGCAGGCGACGCGGCTTGATGTGGGCTTGCGAAGGTTTGTGGGCTAGGTCGGTGGAGCCGAAGAGTGGAACGGGCCACAAGGACACTCTCGCTTATTTATTTCTCTTTGAGAACTTACATGGGTTGATATGCGTTGTGCATCCAATTACCTGGGAGGTGATATACACCGCACTTTAGCGGCGCTCTCGCCCCGCGCCGCCTACATGGCCTCGCCGCGCGCCGCGTACGTGGGCCGGCCCAACTATTTCACGCGCGCAGAAAACAGTTCACCCCACTGCTTTTAATGTTTCGGGCCTGTTTTGATTTTTTTTCTGCTTTTTCGGTTCTATTTTTTAAAACACGAATACTTTTTTAGTCTGAATATTTTTCAAATACGAAACATTTTCAAAATATGAACATTTTCAAAAAATAAAAACGAAAACCAAAATGGTTCCAAATTTGAAAATGGCACCATTAAAAAAACAAATTTGGAAACGTTACTAAATTCGAAACCTTTTTTAAATTTGGAACCATTTAAAAAAATAAACAATTTTTTAATTTGGAACCATTTTTAAAAAATGGTTCAATTTTCAAAATTGGAACCATTTTCAAAATTGGAACCATTTTTTAAAAATGGAACCATTTTAAAAATTGGGAACCATTTTAAATTTGGAACCATTTTTAAATTGGAACCATTTTTAAATTCAGAACCATTTTCAAAATGAAATCATTTTTAAATTTGGAACCATTTTCAAAATGGAAGCATTTTTAAATTTGGAACCATTTTCAAAATGAAACCATTTTAAAAAACGAACAATTTTCAAATTTGGAACCATTTTTAAATTTGGAACCATTTTCAAAATGGAACCATTTTAAAAAACAAAAAAAATTCAAATTTGGAACCATTTTTAAATTCGGAACCATTTTCAAAATGGAACCATTTTAAAATTTGGAGCCATTTTCAAAAACAATTTTTTTCAAATTTGGAACCATTTTTATTTGGAACCATTTTAAATTTGGGAACCATTTTTAAATTCGAAACCATTTTCAAAATGAAACCATTTTTCAATTTGGAACCATTTTTAAAAATGGAACCATTTTCAGAAAAGAAAACAGAAACTGAAAATGAAAAAGAAAAACAGAAAAAACGAAAAAAAGGAAAAAAACAGAAAAGAAAAAAAAGAAAACGAAAATGATAAAACAAAAACTGAAAAAGCAAAACAAAAACAAAAAATAGAAACAGAAAAGAAAAAAGAAACGGAAAAAGAAAAAAACGCTAGACAGGCGGCCCAGGAAACACGTCACCCTGATTGAAACAGAAAAGAAAAAAAAACACCATATGGGCCGGCCTAGGAGCACGTCGCGCGGATCTTCTTCAGGCGGCGCTTCCCTATGCGGCGCTAACGGGCGGAGCATAGGGTTTGCGCAATTACCTAACCAAGTGAGACGGTCTCACTTCTCTCGTACCTAGAGGATAGGGATAGAGGAAGAGGGGAAACCCCCTTAAAAAAGGGAGATGGGAAAATTGAAATGAAATAAATAAATAATAAAGCAAAAAAAAGTCGAAGATAGAATAGCCCAGATTCCAAATGAAGTAGTGGAAACTTGAAAAGGATCCTTCTGACTCTGGCGCTGATCAGCGAAAGTGAACCCTTCGGTATATCGCGCTCAGCCCTCCCTCAAAATCCCATTTGTTTCACCGAGGAATCACTCTTGATCCAGCTCTTCTCCGTCTATAACTCAAACTCCACCTACATCTTAAATTTTATTCTCGCAACTCTGTTACACCCTTCAACACGTGCCAACATCCAATGCCCCCATTCATCCATAATGTGAGAAATCAAACCCTCCACCAATTATCGCGTTAGCGTTTGGCAAAAGCTTTTGTATTCCGTTATTTCAACAATCTCCAACAGACAAAGATAATCATGATATCAAAGCATATTTTCTCCTTCTTCCGAACGTGCAACCTGGACGTCAACCACCAAGACTCGATTGTACCAGTTTGTAGAGGAATGACCACATTGTACTATCGTCTCTTAGAAACAATAATCCAAACTTGACGAAAGTAAACACACTCCATTAAAATGTGATCCACCATGTCTTCCTATTGAAGACAGGTGTAGCATGCAACCATGGTGTTTCCTACAAAAACAGCCTAGCAGAGAATCAATGCTTGGCCAACTAACAGGCAAGACGTTCCCTAAAAAAACAGGGCATCATGTCAACGATGTGGGGTAATCCAAAAAAAAGTCAAAGATGCGGAGTTTCTGTTGGATTTAGATAGTTTTTGTAGGAGTTCAATATGAGTTTATTCTTTGACGACTAGTTCATGTTATTTTCAATCTACTTCACCGGCAAGTATAATAGGGAATTGGTAGAATGGGGTTAGTAAAATGACAAAGACTCAAATCTAGGTGAGAGTTTGCTTTGAGTTGGGCTATTTGGAACTGCCACAATGATAGCTATTTTTTTGCATATCATTCTCAACGTTGCATACTCCCATACTGAATCTGTATGTGACCAGGTGCTATTTGGAGACGATATCTAGAGATATATTCAACCAGTTCGAATAGTAGTCTAGTAATAGAATTTTTGTGATGCGTAGATGATATTTGTACTTCCGGTTGCCTTGGTTGTGCTTTATATCTGTGTTATGTACTCTGTAAACCTGGACGGAATGCTCGGGCTGCCGCACTGAAAAGCCTGCAACACTCATGAATCATGATTGACCGACGATGGCCGCATGGTACGATGATGTATCAGTGGTGAAACACGTTACAGTGGGAGATGCAAGAACGTCAACACACAAGTCCACTAGCTAGCGACTAGCGTTGTTAGAAAGCTAGCACCCTGCTAGCCACATTTCGACCGGCAAAAATTCTGGAAGCGCACCAATGTAAACAGTCGATCCGGTGGTGGTGCTTGTGTGGTACCAAATGATAAAAGGGAGGAGACAACGGATTGAATTTGGTGCCACCGCGCGACTACCACCCAACCTAAAGTTGAACTGGCATGTTTCTCGTTTTCGTTCTTTCTTCGGCATCATGATCCACGAGTTTCAATTTGTCCACGACGAGACTGCCCGCGGTCTCTGCCCGATCGAGACGAGCAGTACTTGATGAATCGTTTATTTGCTGACTGAAAATGATTTGGGGTTATTGACACATCAGGATACACGTGCTGTAAAGGTGGCAAAGGAACCACTCGCTGCAATACGTGAGCAAGCATTTCTTAAAATACTTTTATACTTTGTTTTCATTAAAAAATTAGCACATCATAATCCATACTTTTCTCTGTGCATGACGTTTCTTCTCCCTTCTAAGTCGAGAAATATAAATCTCTTAAAAATATTTCTAGGCCAAATGTTAGAACAATTAGTTTTTTACATGAGTTTGTCTTATGTTTTTACTTTTCACCCCCTTCACGTACACGGAGATTGCAACATTTCACGTATACCATAAGTTGTTAAAAAGATACTCGCATCAATTCTTCTTACGTCACCTACCAGCTGCATTGACTCGTGCCAAATCTCGCCTTTGGTGGAAGCTAACAAACATAAGCCGAAAGGGAGACAAAACGTCCGACATTAGAGATAGAGGAATACATAAAGTGGTGGAACATAATAAAATGAGAAATTGGAAGATTTCGCTGAAATTGTTCGTTTGGAATTTTTCCGAAAAGCTAATTATAGGTTATTCCCTCCATTGGAACAATATGGCCGTTATGCGGACAGAAAACCTGGAAAAAAGAGTGGCCTTGAGCTTCTCGGTCATGAGCGTGTTCCTCGATTCATAGGATATTTGGAGGAGCTGGGTAGTCAAAGTGTATTTCACTCTACTACAGTACATGTTATCATTTTAGATCATGGAAAAAAATAGCGCGCTATTTCGGCGCTAATAGCGCGCTATAGCATATCTGGAGGGTCCACGCTATATTTTACCAGTTTTTCACGCTACAACGCTATTTACGAAATACCACGCTATATCGCGCTAAAACGTCATAACTTTAGCACGCTATTTTCTTTTTCTAGCCCAACGACGAAAAGCACCAAGTTTTCCAACTTACTAAATAGCTGAAATTTCTTTATGTCTATCTTAATGATGAACTACGATAATACTGAATTGAAAGACAACATCACTAATGCTGATGATCTAAATATATTATGTTGTTACTTCATGGGATGTTGATTTTAAGCTTTTAGATAATTGTAGAATATTTTTCATACGTGGTTATGCATATATGTTTCTTCTATTTTTGACTCTATTGTTTATTCTTGTTAAAATTCTTCAATTTTGAAGAATATATGGTATCTTTTCATAGCGCTATATTGAAATATAGCACGCTATTAGCACGCTATAACATGTATAGCATCTGGAGGAGGCCCGCGCTATTTTTGTAGCACGCTATTTTTTACCTTGTTTTAGATCGGTCTAGGAGAAGCAAACATGATACGGCCGAAGTCAAAAGAAAATGAACCATACAACTCAGGACCTACTAAACGAGAAAAAAAGTATCCTCACGAGTCCAGATCATCATACTCCGTTCAGTCAAGTTCCTATCTTCTCCTATGGAAATGTCTGTCATCACTCATCAGCGCAAAGGCAAGGATTTCAGACATTCGGAGCCCCAAAAAAAATACTGCGCCCGTCTCGTGGTCGTCTCCCGTCCGGTCAATAAAACAAACATGCAAACTTGGTTGGTTCACGCTTGACTGCAAATATAAAACTCGCTCGAGACACAAGGCAGGCACACACGACTCTTCTCTCTCGCTGACCCGACTCCATCGTACTGCTCCAGTCACTTCGCCTTGTCACCTTCTCGCCTCCTCGCTAGCTAGTCCTCTCGCCGGAACAAAGCCAGCGACGAACATCAAAGATCCGAATCGCCGGAGCCGAAGCCAAGAACGCGGCATGGCCGCCTCGTGCAGGGAGTTCACTGGCGTCGCGCAGCCGGCAACCACTAGGCTGCAGCCCCGCTGGAGCCAGAACGAGCTCTGCTTCGCACCGCTGCAGAGGAGGAGGAGGGGCGTGAAGGTGGTGGCGGCCGTGAGCGAGGAGCTACCGAGGCTGGCGTCGGCCGCCGGAACAGGCACCGAGGTGGGCGGGAGGCCGCCGGTTCCCGGGAAGGTGGCGGTGCGGGCGGCTCTGACGGTGCGGCGGAAGCACAAGGAAGACCTCAAGGAGGCGGTGGCCGGCCACCTCGACGCGCTCTGGGACATGGTCGGCCGCGGAGTCGTGCTGGAGCTCATCAGCACCAAGATCCACCCAAGTAATCACATCTTCATTCCTTCCCTTTCTATCTCACTCCCCCTCCCATTCATTCCTGGGCCTAGTGCTAGCTTGACTTCCTCAGTAGAGCTGTTGAATCGTAGCACCTTTGTTTTGATCCGTGATCGAGTATTTGGACCTCGTAGATATGCAAAGCTGTTGGGTTGGGAACTTGGGATGCTGCTTCGTCCGCTCTCGATGGTCCTAATTGGGAGTAGGTCTGTATAGGTGGCAACCAGGACCAGGAGATGCTAATATAACTAGATACACACGATCATCGATTCTCCAATAATGGTGTCTGTGACATGGGCATGTGTGGGTGTTTGCACTGGATATTCCCACTGCATTTTCCAAGAACCTTTTTCTCGGAACCCCATCATAAAATACGGTGTGAACCTATTTGGACCTACTGCCCACGTTTTTGTTCTGCGGCCGACATCTTGCACAAAACTGCAAATGCAAAAGATCTGAAGGATGGAGAACGAAGAAATCACTCACCGATAATGCAAAGCTTGGATCAGAATCACTTTTTGTTTTTTACAGAAAGCTTGGATCAGAATCACTTTGCAGTACTGCAATCAGCATGCTTGTCTATTATTATTCCAGCGAAAGCTTATGACTTTTCTTCGCCTCCCAACTTTTCCAAGTCGTGCTCGGTGCCACTGCCACGTGATGACAATGAATAATGATCCACCATGCTAATTGACAGGGACGAAGAAGCCGGTGCAGAGCGGCCGGGCGTCGATCAAGGACTGGTGCCAGAAGCGGGGCGCCAAGGGGGAGCACGTCGTGTACACCGTGGATTTCACGGTGGACGCCGACTTCGGCGAGCCGGGCGCCGTCCTACTGGCCAACCGGCACCACCGTGAGTTCTTCCTCGAGAGCATCGTCGTCGAGAGCGGGCTGCCGTGCGGCACCGTCTACTTCGCATGCAACTCCTGGGTCCAGACCACCGGGGAGCTGCCCGCCCAGAGGGTCTTCTTCAGCAACAAGGTAGGTAGCAGCAGCGGCATCCTTATTCTTCATCGTCTCACTTCAGGTTCAGGAAGACATGGACTTCTTGTTAGACCTTGGTACCAACCATTCGGTTATCGTCTTGACTGGGTGAACGTAATAGCTAGCAATCATGTGTTGATCAAAGATTAATAGCTGGTAGCGCATCCTTGTCTGCGATGTTGATAGAGGGACAAAGGAGGCCGTTAGATATGGTCTGGAAAAAAAGGAGGTCATTAACTGCAAAACGAGGAGGCCAGTCTAAATGCATGGTACTGATGGAGACATGTCGTTGTCTAGGACCTGTTTACATGGCTGACTTTTGGTTAAGGCCGAAGTAGAGCATATCTTTGGCTTGTACGAGAACAATCTGTTAGCACTAACCCACTATATAGCGTTCACCCTAAAGAAGTCTATATACACTCGTATACATTACTTCAGAAAATTAATGTCTATTTTTTCTCATCACTATTAAGTGCTAACACCGACACCGACGGTGTTGTTGATTTTCATAATTTATCAATGAATTAGTCAATAACCATTCAACAGGCAATATGTAGTCTAATTTAAGTTGTGGTCTCCCTATGCTGCCTGTTATTTAGTGCAAATATTCTGCTGCCTTTAAGCCTAAAATGGCTTATTGTTTATTTTTTATGAGTACAGTGGCTTCCTAATGTTGGACTCAATCACCAGGAATTTATAATACCGAATTTGTATAATATATGGATGATCTCATGCAGCCCTACTTACCATCTGAAACACCCCCCGGGCTTAGAGAAATAAGGGAGAAGGAGCTGAGAGATCTAAGAGGAGATGGCACAGGGGTTCGTAAGATATCTGACCGGATATATGATTATGCAATGTACAATGATTTGGGAAATCCAGACCGGGGGAAAGAGTTCATCAGACCGATCCTTGGAGGGCATAAAATGCCTTACCCACGTCGATGTCGTACTGGACGCCCACCAACTGATACTAGTAAGTTCTGTTGTCTTTTAAAACTCCTTTGCAGGTAATAGAAAATAGAATTTAGCCAAAGTCAGAGAAGTGCATGTTATTGTCCAACCATATCTACTAGTGCTTGTCCAATTCTATTTAAATAAAGGCGATGTCGTTTTCATACTTTAATAGCTTGAAGCATCAGGAAATAGTCCTTCACCACATGGTTTGATGCAATGATTCATGATTGTGTCCGAATTTGACAAAAAAAAAGGAATGTCTGTGCACAAGACCCAAAAGTTAGATCTTGCCATATGCCTATAAAATATATTCCATGCACTACATGGATAAAAACCAAGATTTTCAAAATTGGAACAGAAAAGGATAGTTCAACAGGTTCATATGAGGATCTGGACAATTTCTTTCGAGTCATGATGCTTGACAACTACTGAACATTGCCATTAGTTAGGTTGGAAGTACATGACCATATGTCCAGTAGCACATTTTGTTACATTGTTTAGCTACTACACGTTCCTTGGAAACTCTACAAGAAAGCATGGAGAAATATGTTTATCTCTGAAGTGCATGACCACCATCGTGACAATTAATATGGATCGGAGGGAGTACTTTTCTTTGCACGAAATTGACTTTTCAATTTGCAATTGTGTACAGTCAAGTCTTAGTTACTTCCATGAAATGTCCATGCACATGCTACATAAAATTGAAACTAATTAGTAGTATTATATTTGATATCGTCCCTAGCAATTAATATTAGTTTTTCTGTAGTGTTGCTACATTACATTTCTTAATTCTTTCGGATTGTACAGCATTGTGAATTGTGATTTCAGAGAGGAACAGTCAAACCGTTTACTACAGAGTGGTCGTGATGAATTGTTTTCAGATAGAACAATTTGGCATTCACCTCATACAGAAATATTAGAAATTAACCATTGTTCCTACCTATGGTGCAGGCATGTTATCAGAGAGCAGAGTGGAGAAACCACATCGAATATACGTACCCCGTGATGAGACATTTGAGGAGCTGAAACAGGGTGCCTTCATATCAGGGAGGCTCCGAGCAGTACTTCACACCCTAATCCCGTCGCTGATTGCATCAGTCTCAGCTGAGACCCACAACTTCCAAGGCTTCCACCACGTTGACAACCTTTACAAGGAGGGTCTCAGGCTAAAGCTGGGCCTCCAGGAGCATCTGTTCCAGAAGATACCACTTGTTCAAAAGATTCAGGAGTCGAGTGAAGGAATGCTTCGCTATGACACGCCTAGCATCCTTTCCAGTAAGTGAAGTTCATGAAATTTCCCTTATGGTGCTGTGCCATCAGAAAATGTTTTTAGTCAGCCTCAAGATCCCTAAGAGTATTCGCTTTAATCCCGTGACTCCCGTTCTACAGAGGACAAGTTTGCATGGCTCCGTGATGATGAGTTTGGGCGGCAAGCTATTGCAGGAATAAACCCAGTTAGTATCGAGAGGCTCACGGTAAGAAAAAAAATCATTATCCTTAGTGAAATCAGCAATAGTAATGTACTTCTAGGTTGATCAATAGAAGTAATTGTATATCTGTGTTTATTTCGTAAATACTTAACTGGGGCACTTACATGGAAATAGGTTTTCCCACCAGTGAGCAAGCTGGATCCTGCTATCTATGGCCCACCACAATCATCAATCACCGACCGGCACATTGCTGGTCATCTCAATGGACTGACAGTACAAGAGGTAGCTTCATACAACCCAGTCTTAATGTATGCTCAGTTATGTATCAATGGTCATTCTTCTGCTGATTCTGATCACGCCTCATGAACAAGGCAATGGACAAGGAGAAGCTTTTCATTGTGGACCACCATGATGTGTACATGCCATTCTTGGACCGAATCAACGCAATTCAGGGGCGGAAAGCATATGCAACCCGGACAATCTTCTTCCTGACTCAAGCTGGCACGTTGAAACCAATAGCTATTGAGCTTTGTCTCCCTCCAACCCAGTCAGGGGAGCCTCAGCCAAGCAAGGTTCTTACTCCTCCCAGTGATGCTACAGCCAACTGGATCTGGATGCTTGGCAAGGCTCATGTCAGCTCCAATGACGCCGGTGTTCATCAGCTCGTCAATCACTGGTATGGTATTGCAGAATCAACTGTCTAGGCTGAACATGCATGCATTTGATTTGAGTGATGCGACTGCATTGTTGCCTGTCTCCAAGTGGAGTAACTCCTAACAGCATGATTCAGGAAGTACTCACCATATAGTCTCTGACAAACTCTTTCAGGTTGAGGACGCATGCTATAATGGAACCATTCATCCTGGCGGCGCACCGGCGTATGAGTGCAATGCACCCGATTTTCAAGCTCCTACACCCTCACATGAGGTACACCCTGGAGATCAACGCGCTTGCAAGGCAGAGCCTGATCAACGCCGAAGGGGTGATCGAGTCCTGCTTCACCCCCGGCCCTGTCTCGGGCGAGATCAGCTCCGCCTACTACCGCAAGCACTGGCGCTTCGACCTCGAGGGCCTCCCCGCCGATCTCCTCCGCAGGCACGCAATCACTGTCAGACATTGTTAGTTGATGAGAAAGAACGATGCTGTCAGTCTATCATGGTCACTGACATCCTCTTGTTCTGGCACTCTTCTCAGGGGAGTGGCTGTGGAGGACGCCACACAGCCTCACGGCATCAGGCTTCTCATCGAGGATTACCCTTATGCAAACGACGGCCTCCTGCTGTGGTCTGCCATCGGCAGCTGGGTGGAGTCCTACGTCCAGCTCTACTACCCGGACGCCGGTACGGTCCAGTCCGACGACGAGCTCCAAGGGTGGTACCACGAGTCGATCCACGTCGGCCACGCCGACCTCTGGGACGCGCCATGGTGGCCGCCGCTGTCCACGCCGCGTGACCTCGCCGACATCCTGACCACGCTCGTCTGGCTCGCGTCGGCGCAGCACGCGGCGCTCAACTTCGGGCAGTACCCGCTGGGCGGCTACGTCCCGAACCGCCCGCCGCTGATGCGGCGGCTGCTGCCGGACCCGGACCGCGACGCGGCGGAGTACGCCATGTTCCTGGCGGACCCGCACCGGTTCTTCCTCAACGCGATGCCGGGGGTGCTGGAGGCGACCAAGTTCATGGCGGTGGTGGACACGCTGTCGACGCACTCGCCCGACGAGGAGTACCTCGGCGAGGGGCGCGACGAGGGCGCCGCGCCGTGGACGGGGGACGAGGAGGCCGTGGCGGCGCACCTCGCGTTCGTGGCCGACGTGCGCCAAGCAGAGGAGACCATCGACGGGCGCAACGCCGACCACGGCAGGAAGAACCGGTGCGGGGCCGGCGTGCTGTCGTACGAGCTGCTGGCCCCAAGCTCGCCGCCGGGGGTCACCTGCCGCGGCGTGCCCAACAGCATCTCCATCTGAAAGAGAGACGCCATTGTTAATTTCCGCCATTTTTTTCCTCCCCATTTTTGTCGGGGTTTCATTTACGGGACCCCCTCATTACGGGCATATAGTTTTGATCTGGAGCTAACGCTCGGTTTGTAAATCTAGCGCCGCCTTCGCCATGAAATCGCCACAGTGCTTCGACGAGATCTCCCCGACGTCGCCGCCGCCTGCGTCCGAGCTCCGCGACTGGAGTCACCTCGCAGACTTGGGCGCTCTACTTCCTCAAGTCTTGCGGATATGACCAGACGGCCTGGAAGGCGTTCCAGCCAGGGTCCGACTGTACGGAGGAGTGGTGGAATTCGCCGTGGCCGTCGCTGATCTCCATCCAGCGCCGGTGGCCGCCGTCGCAGACATGGGTTTATCCCAGGCTCTTCTATTAATTCTGAACCGAAACCAGGTGCATGACTTTTGGTTCAAACTGTCGTCGATGCCATGGTTAAAGTGTGTGTCGTTCCTGAAACTCGTTTTGCAATCCGCTTGTTCCATTTTGGGTTTTGGCCACGTTGGGAACGTAAAGCAACCAGGTTACCAAGAAACAAAACACTCGCACGAATACGTAGCAGTAGCACGGATAGGTTGATAAATTGACTCAGCGCGACAATGGGTGCTAGGCCAGGTTGATAAATTCTGCCTGTTTGTGAGACCAACCATTGGATATCTTATTACTCGTGTCAGCCTCACGGTGAATATCTTGTGGAGGCATTTCTATGCCACAAGCTAACATGAAAATACTGGAGTAGATAACAAGCTAACATCACTACAAGCGTAAACTGTCTTTGCCTCCCAAGCTCCTCCCTTCATTTTAAAATATTCAAGAAACTCGCAATCCAAAATTATTAGTATTCTGGGATACACAAAATCTGATAAAATTTATAGGTTTGAAAATATGCATACTCAGATCTACACTTTTGTCATTTTTGTGTAGCTTCAAACATAGAGTATTTGAAATTGATATTTTACATGTTTGCGGGATACACCACATCCGGATTTTTTTTCAATTTATTTTGAAACTCGTAAATATGATTTTTGATTTTTTTTTAATAACAAGATCCAATCTACACTCGACTACAAAGCCTACGAAATAGATCATGTGTTCAGTCACAGAGAAGCACTAGTTCTGCAGCAACCAAAACAAAAGGTCAAACAACTGTGCAACAAAGTGTAAAAATTATTGATAGCAATGATATCATGAATTCATGACGCAAGGTGATGAGTTTACAGAAAGTAGTACACCAGTTGCAGGCATGTTCTGTTTATTGTCTAAAACCCTGAAACATACCATACGAATGGATTAAAACCAGAATAACAGAACAGAGGAACAATGTATAACTACATCTCATTTGTGTATATGACAGTCATGTACAATAGATACAAAACAACTAATTCAATCCAGGAAGTGGCAGTATCCCCATCGCATTGCTTACTCTAATGAAAAGGAAAACAGAGTAAAGAGCAATGAGACCAACTCCGAGCGGCTTGTTAGGCCGCATGCCGCCCCGTGGCAGCATAACAAGAGCCCAGATCAATCCAGCAACGAGGAAGCTCATCGTGTAAATAAGAGAGCTGTCTTGCGGAAGATCATAAGAGTTGGGTGCCGCTGACCAAGCTCCAAGCAGCATGGATATTCCTAAGCCAGCAAGTGTATTGAACATAGGTCCTGCATAACACCCAGACATAGCGATCTGCACACCATCTCCTCCATTCATTGCCAACGCTACATTTGACATTAGGTCACCCATCGAGTTGCCCCATGCTAACACCGTTAACCCAAGAATTGAAGGATTAATTCCAAGTATCACTCCAAATGCAACCAACAGTGCAACCAGCTCATTGGCAATGATGTAGAACCAAGTGATGCTCATCACAAACCCTCCAAAAACCCATGGGAATAAATATCTCCTCGGAGGGCGCTCGGAACTAGTGGATGTGAAAGCGAGAGCAGCAAGTCCTATCCCGAAGATAGCAGCTACCGCATATGATGCGACGCTAGCACCCATGGATACTCCATCCTGACTGTTCCACAAAAATGCCAAGAGAACAGGCGCCAAGCCAGCACTGGCGACAGCATATTCTTTTGACCAGCGGTCATCCTCAACTATTGGAATCGTCAACTTTCTTGGTATTGTCAAGGGCAGCTCCAAAAACAAGAAGAGCTTGGAGAAGTTAAGCGTGGAGGTATCCACTCTGCCTTCCTCATTCCAACCCCACAATGGCCTGTCAGGGGAACCATCTCTCCCTTGATTTGAGTAGATAGCCACATGGGATGCCCACATCCACTGAGGCAACAATGTGTTTATCTGGGCCGCCTCATCAGTTGTATCCTCTTCAAGAAGTGAACTGTACACAGAGTCATCCTCCTCTATTCCTTGCGAGAAAATACTTCCCCTCACAGGAAGCAATGGTGTGACTACATCAAACTTCAGCATCCGTGCATGCTTCCTTAATAACTCATTTGCAGCCACCACGAATGCATAAACCACATAAATCGACACAAACACCATCGCTCCCCAAAAGGTCACCTTCCCGACGATCAATATAACAGACAGTGCAACCAAAGTGATCAGGAAGAATCCGACATCCCTTACAAAGCACTTCCAATCAATCTGTACATTCTTATCCGCGACGGACAATGACACTGCTCCAACAACGACACAAGTAACAAACACCGCTCCGCCTAGAACACTGTTCAGTCCCACATCCCCGGCGCCAGACCCCATAAACGCTGCAATACTGGCGAACACATCAGGGGCACCATTACCAAACGGGAGCAGCGTGACACCGGCCACGGTGGGCGGGAGCCGCAGCAGCGCCGACATCTTCTCGAGGCTGCAGCAGAAGTAGTCCGCGGCCGTGTTGCCGAGCATGTAGAACAGCGCTGCCAGACACACCCCAAGCACAGCATAGCCAAGCAGCCTGAATCTCTGGCACCTGCAGTAGAAGAAGTCTAGGTAGTCCACGAACCCGCCGGAGCTACACTGCGGATGGGCCCGGATGAACTCGCACTGCGACCCGAAACCCTCGTGGCGCGCGATGCCGGCGCACGAGGTGGAGGGTTCTCCAGCTGCTCGGTGACCTCCGAACCTTTGGACGCGGCGGGGCTGGCAGGATCGGCATCGGAGAGGAATCTACCGCGAAGCGGGCGCGAACTGGAGCTCCAGGGCCCTGGAGATCGCGGGAAGTCCCCATCCGAGCGGCTGTAGAGGAAGAGGAGGAAGAGTACCAGGGAGGCGGCGGCGAGGGCCGAATCCGCCGGGGATGCAGCGGCCGCGAGGCGATCATCTCCGGCGAGGTGACGGATTGGAGCTTCGCGGGACTGGCATGCCGAATCTGAGGTGGGTCGGGGTCGGGGTTAGGGTTTGCGTGGAGGAGGGCGTGGTTTGGGAATTGGGGATCGACGACGAGGACGAGGGAAGAAGACGTGTTAGCCCTGGTCGGATGCCGCGTGAAGAAGGAACATGGTAACGGAACGGTAGTTGTTGACTGGGCCGGAATAGGCTTCGATCGGATTGGGCTATAAGGGCCTCTTGGTTTGGGCTTATTTTGTTTTTTTACTTTGTCGTATAAGCCGAAAGAAAACACTTACATAGTACATAATAAATGTCGCAATTTTAAACTAACCCCTGTTCAAAACTGTGACACTTATTTTGAATTGGAGGGAGTGAGTAGGTGTTTTTGGATTTTGGAAGACAAAAAAGTTTAAATCAAAGGTTTTTGTCTTCCAAAAGCACTTATTTAGGATATTTTTTGGCTTATAAGTTAGAGCCCAAAAAACAAAACAAGCCCAAACAAGGGGCCCTGAACGTTTTTTAGTAGAGCCTTGGGTTGTCGTGCTTGCTGTCTATAACTTGCAATTATATGGAAAATGCTCGTTATCACCCGAGCGATTCTTAACGAGGAGTCGCTCGGCTGATATAAGGCAATGCCGACCCAAGCCCAGCTACACTTTTCGAGCTAAATCTAAACGCAGATATAGACATTGTTGATTATAATAAAAAGGTAGACATACACAGGAACACTATGTTTGTCTGTTTTTCTTAATGCGGGAAATTATGTTCATTCAAGTACATTTTACTGAGATGAGAGTGAAACGAGTCACGCTAGTTCTTACAAGGGTATATAATATCAAGACATTGTGATCCTTGATGCGCCCGCAAAAAATACATCTAAAAAGCAAGGAATAGTTATGCATCCTCGGAGCAGGTTTGGCTTGGTGATATGCTGTTGTGTTGGCAGCCATGCTGATTTAGTGAATCCTGCTGCAATTGACAGAGAACTGGCTTGAATGTGAGCAAGGAGCGGTATGTTATCTAATTCTAGTGCACCATGTAGATGATGGGAATCTTCACCGCACTCACAAGCACCGAATAAGCTATGGAGAAGTAGGGTTTTGTATTCCGATGACATTCCCAGCTTCACCGCTAAAAGAAGAGTGTATCTTTTAGTTTGAAGAGGAGAGAAAGCCACGGGGAAGTCGCTGCCAAATAAATCTCCCAACCATGGGGATTTTCGTGTAGACAAATGATCACTCCAGGCCAGCAGGGTGGGAATCTCCTCCCATGTTTTTCATTCCTGGCTGCATCGCAAAGTAAGAAGTTTCAAGCATTGGGCATTAAGTTTGAAGGGTTATTGTTGTAGCCATGTAGCGGGAATCATGGTCACTATGATACCCCTGTTCGGTGACAAACTCTGAAGGTTCTAGTTTTGAACCCTGCAAAATAGCATTAGCCATAGCGACGACCTATGTCGAATTACCTTTCTTTGCTGCAAATCGATTTTCAGTTCTATCTTTCGAGAGACATCGTAAGAAAGTATACAATTTAGAGAGACTAATATAAGGGTGTCCAGAATTATGGAATTAGGCAATCTTGGAGGAGATAGGATTATAGTTATATGTCAGGCTTTCAGATTTTAAATGCCAAGGGGGATCAAACCTTGCCGCCTTAGAGATGGACAAAGAAAAAATATGTGCATGTCATCCTATGCCCTTCCACATCTCGAGCAGGACCTAATATATGATTGAAGAATCCACTACTAGATTCATAATTGAGAGGCATGCTTGATAAACAGTTGGGAGAGCTCTCCTAAGAAGACGCCATGCAGAAGTTTGAACCCTTGCGACATTTGCATTTCTTGCCAAACCTGGGTTAGCAAGGCGACAATTCGGGATGGCACTATTTTTGGATGTTGTCTTGGTGGCAGGTTCAGGTTGTTGAAGGCATTCTTGTTAGTCTCTTTAGGAAGAAACAATCGTCCTGAGGCTAGTTTTCAAAAAAGACTATCCTCCTCGTTTATATTTAGAAGAAGTATTTGCATTATCACGTTAGTAATTTTATATTCGAAGTGGACATGAAAAAGTTGGGTGTTCTAGGAATAGTAGTTTGGCAGCCAAAGGTCACGGACCACAACCTGCTAATTGTGGGGATGTTGAATGATGAGGTGGTTATAAATGATTTCCTAACCATCAAACCGAGGAGAATTCCAGACGAACTAGAACCATCTTCTAATTGCACTTGGGTTGTAGATCCGAGGAGACCCCTGGCCTTCAGAATAGCAACCCAGATGGCTGATTTTGGCATCATTGTGGGAAAACTGTATGTGATGGACTACTCCATCACACACGGCTTCATATCCATCACACATGGTATTCATGGGAAAACCGTGTGCGATTGACCACACAATCGTCCACCCCTGGTTGTGACGGTTATTTAGTAAATGATGTGCGATAGGCAATTTTAAACGCGTGAGATTGTCCAATGGTTTAAAATTAGTGTGAATTCCACCTTTCACACCCTAGTACATGTGTGACAGTAATTACCCCATCTAGTCAAAATTCATATAGATTACCTACTTTTGTGATGCTTACAATTGCACGGGAAACGGGAAAGGGTGGAAGGGACGTGATTAAGGGCTAATTTGGTTGTCAGGGAAATAACAACCAGGGAACTAAACCCCAAGGGGGAATTTGGGTCATGGGAGATCCCCGGGAGAGATTGCCTTTGTGGGAAATAACCCCGACAGCATTTGGTAACAGTAAGGGTGGGTCAGGAGGGAATGGTACGTAGCGTTTGCCCAGGTAGCTTCGGTTTGGCTGTACGTTTTGTTGGGCTGTTTGCTTTTGCTAGCTAGTGCAAGCAGTATTCAAAATTCAGAGCTACTTACCATACCAATAAAATCAAAATAATCCTGAAACTACAAAGAGGCACATAAAAACTTTAAAATAACTCCAAAAATAAAAAACTATTCCACTGCATTGGTTCGTATCAAACAACAATTGTACATGCTACAAAAAATGTACACAAAAGCCACGATCATCGCTTCTCCAGATCCAATTCAAAAAAATAAAACATAAGCTGTGATCATCGCCAGGTCCAAGAGATCTCTCTATAGCCGATCACCTCGTCCGCGCCAGATGGAGCCGCAGCCGGATGGCTCACAGGATACGATCAGTGCTGATGCACCGTCGGCCGTCGTTGATCCCACCACACTCCACTGCAGGTACACGTCATATCAAACAGAATCATCAATCTACCAATAAGATCAGGATTTTACATATAGTATAGCTATAGCCAACTTTGCAGCATCAGATATCAAGCTATGAATAGTATCAGGATAAGTAGTGAAGTACCAGATACCAGATTCATAGCTATTAACAGTATCAGGGTATAGAAAAAGTCATCAAGGGCATAGAACCACACGCAGCTTCCATTATGTTACGAAACTGCAAATTTTTCATCAAGGGCATAGAACTGAACACAATCAATTGCTCCTTCCAACACACATAATATATTAGCAACTGAACTGCAAAGTGATGAATGGAACAAAAAAATTGTTTTGGATGGTCTGACTGAGAGAGCTCAGGTCTCAGTCATTTTTGTTGGGCAAGTTGCAAAAAATCGACACTCTGAACATTAACAGAAGCATGCCCAACGACTAGTACATGAGCAGACACTCTCAGCCTTAATATCAGAAGATTGCACAAGCACACCTAGAACAAACAACCAGAAGTGAAGTGGTGGATGCAGATAGTGGCTAACCAGATCCAAGAGTTAGTAGTTGACTCATATATAATTACTTCTTTTTCAAATAAAAATCAATAAAGTTGCTTTTGCCAATGCATATTACCAGAGATTGAATAGTAAACTAATAACTAAGTAAACTGAAGATTGTCCCTAATTACCCTTCTGTCTAACCAATGCATTAGTATATCTCGACACTTGTCAATAAATTCAATGCAGCATATAGCTATTTTATATGCTAAAATCAATGCATCTCCTCCGCCAACATAATACAAGATTAAAGAATCAGAATGCTACATAATTTAACAAAAGTTGCGCTACAAGTATATGGTATGGACAAAGGTCGTAAAGGTCAGTTTTGATAGGCAAGTTGCAAAGAATGAACATTCTGAACCTTATCAGAAGCATGCCAAACGACTAGTACATGAGCTGCCACTTGCAAATTGCGTGGGTACAAAAATACGAAATAAACCTATCTAGGAATTGTGTACAAAACTAAATGTGAAGCATATATTGTTAGACTGACATGGGATAATGATCTATGCATTTGCACCCTACATATATGTGCAAATAGGATGACATCCTCCATGAATCATTATCAGGTTTGACGAACTGGAAGAACAAAGGGGACATCCTCCATGAATCTTGGGCATCAATCCTAGGCATGACGAAACCAACAAATCAATTGACTAGATAGAAAGACAGATAGCAATGGACTCTACCAGATGCAACAGATCTGACTCCACCGTATCAACAACTAGCTAAGAACTACTACCGTCAGATTTTCTCATGTCAATACAATGACGCTCCTCACCCGAGCTTCTTCCTCTTCTCTTTGATTGACACAATTGCACAGAAGAAGATCCATATGGAACCTTAGATGTGCAAGAGGGAGATAGGATATAGAGAGATGGAACTACCTGGCGACAAGCCACCGGATCTGTTCACCGATGGGTGGATGCATCCCTAGTGGTCGCCGGAGGGAGGGGAATTTCGGCGGAGACCGTTGCTCGCGGTCGTGAGAGGAGCTAGGATGCATCGCCGCCGCCGGACCAGCTTCGCCATCGCCGGAAAAAAAGAAGAGTTCCGAGGCGGGGGGAGTGGGGGAAGCTTGGACGAAGGGGAGGGGAGCAGAGCTCAGAAGGAGGCCGAGGAGATCATGGACGAAGGTGGCGGACTGCTTGGGGAGGGGCCCTCGCTCCGGTCACCGGAGGAAGGAGCTCCGGAACGTCACACGCAGCGCCGCCGCCTCTCTGTTCGCGAGAGAGAGCGACACGAGGAAATCCTCCCCGACCTCCAGACTAGTGGAAACCTCACCCGGGGAAACGCCGCGGAAGGGCCCGATTTCCCTGCCCCCGTGGGCAACCAAACGGTGCTGTGGGCTACCCGGGGCTAATTCGGCCCGCGGTTTCTTCACCTGGGGAAAAGGCCGGGATCCCCCAGTTTTCCCTGCCTACCAAACAAGCCCTAATTAGGCAGCGAAGGGGTGATTATCGCGCCGGATGGACGCCGATGCCTCGTCAGCTCTCTGCTACTAGCTAATATCTCGCCGGTGCCCTGAATTAAGAACACTCGATTAGCACCCCACTACTGTTGACTGAAAGTGAAACTTTATGCATGTCTTTCTTATTGTCTATAGATTATGCTTGGGTGCTTATGTCTTGGTGACAATTTTTCAACATTCGCTCAAGTGCATGTGTGCAGTGACAGTGACAACTTCAAATTACACAAACAAGCTTCGATTGGTGATGATTTTCAGGTCGCCAAAGTTGATACTCACGCCAGCAACGGATCGATCTCAACCAATTGTCAACCAAGGCTCAACATCAGACGTACACTCCTTATTATTGTAGTTGCAATTATTGCTTGCAGCTGGCTTCGAATCCATTGCAGACGGGCTTTTTATACAGAAATTCATTTTCTTTTCCCAGCGGAAGTTGACTTGGGCAATATTTACCTCTTCCGTTTCCGATCAAAAGCATATGATGAGGGACATAAGACCATGCATTGTTTTCGTTGGCAAGCCAGAAGATAAGAAGAAAACCACACCTTACTTGCATATATTGCAATTGGCAATTTGCATATCAATTCTTGGTTTATACTTCTTATCTTCTTTTTCTGTGGGAAGTTCTTGCTTTGTAATTCAAGTTAATTTACATTGGATATATGTTTGCACTCCACTGGACAGCTTGCCTTAATTTCAGGCTGGTTTTGGATGCATTTTCTACTTAAAGTAACTTTGCTGCACTGCAGTACAAATTATATATATCAGTCTTGATTTCTACCTGAAGCGGCTCGTACAACTGCAAGTTGCACTATGATGGTATCGTATAAGGAAACCCAACTGTCATATACTCATATGCATCTGGCAAAAGGGGGTCTACCCGTGCGTTTCGTGAGCAATACTCTTCTGACTCAATGGACATACATTAATTTATAAATATTTAATCCTGCATTATTGGTACTACAAAAAATCAGAACAGGCGAGAAAAGGATGGCTAGTATTAAAATGATGCACCATGCTTGTCCGAACTCTGAATGTCTCTGGCATATGCTAAATTTGACAAAGTCTCAAGTCCCAAAGTGCTAGTTCGAAAGTAAAACCAGGAACACAACACTTGCCAATATTGAATTATGAGATGAACACTTGACAGAACTTAAAATGGAATTCTTCCATCTATATTATTTTCCTTGCTTCCTCTACAATGCTGTTTTCAGTATCACGCCAGATTAAAGATTTACAGGAAGGTGAAGAAATTGCAGGGTCGGCGTCCAGATCAAGCATGTCAATATTCAGAAACTAACTGTAAATTACGGAAGCATATTGAATTGTAGATGCTGAAGAGAAAGACCCTAGCTAAGTAAGTAGCTCCTGCTTCATGAACAGATCTTCGATCTGCTTCAGGCCTCCTGCAACTCCAGCACCACCTGCACGGCCTTCTCCTTCCTCCCAGTATCGCTGCGGAGCAGCCGCCTCACCGCGGCGATGAGCCGCTCGGCCGCCTCGGGAGACCTGCAGAAGAGAGCCCGGCAGAAGGCGGCGTGCCTGGCGATCGCCGCCTCAACCTCCGCCGAGGCTGCCGCTGATGCTGATCCACCACCGGCGGCGAGGTCCTCGCCCACGGCGTCGCCGCAAAGGCCGCACAGCCACCGCCCGGCGTACCGCGCGCGCACGCCGTCCGCGTACGCGGCCGTGCACTCCTCCCTCAGCCCGCAGCACGCGCACGCTGCCCACTCCACCTCCGCGGCCGCCGCTGCCTCGATGGCCGGCGCCAAGTCTTGCACAACCGCCGCCGACATACTGCTGCAGTGGCTATGGAAACTGGAAGCCTCGCTCTTCTCTGGGTCTTGAGGACTCTAATTAAAGGCCCGCCTGGTCGATCGATTCTTGTGGCTTTTCGTGTTTGGATGCGGCCGTGTCAGAGGAAGACGAAGAGGCGGTATTCGCCGCGGGCGAGGGGGAGGAGGAGGGGCGGTTGGTCGTCCATGGAGGAGGTGGAGATGGAGGACATTGGAGGAGCTCGGCTTTTGGATTGGTGGAGCAGCTTGCTCCGCGACGCGTCTTTTGTATGCGACGATGGAGCTGGATGGGGAGTGAGACGTGTAGTGCGGGCTGAAATGGCGGGAGGAGTGGACGGGGTCGGGGCGGGTGGGCCCAGCTGGCAAGCAAATCATTGAGGTCCGATTCGCTTCGGGTGTTCGTTGATGCGCTAAGCTGGAAATGTGCCGAATAGTTGAGCTGTCAGTGATATCGATGTGGTCAGTACTCTACTCCCAGTTGTATGCCACGAGGAGATATATGCATATCTTTCTAGCTAGCTGATGACTTTTATTCGAAAGTGTGATGAATTTGTTTAAAATTGTAGGAATGAAAACAACCGAAACTTCAAGTAAACTGATAGAAGTTGAGTAGTTCTTCCACAACCAACGAAAGCTACTAGCAAATCCTTGGAAAGATCTCCTAATCTTGGGCCATGATGTAGTTTCTTTTTTTTTGAACAGGATCTGATTCATATAACAGAGTGCACAGTACAGATTACAAACAGGTCCAAACAAGAAAAAGAAATTACACACAGGCCCTGCAAAACTGCACAGAACACCCTGCACCCCCAGGAACGAACGCAATCAGATCCACCCCAGACCAAAACGCCTAGCCGACATCGCCGACGCCGTACTGCGAGCCGCCGTGGAGGAGGCACCCCTCCTTGCTGAAGCAGACCGCAAAGCTCGGCCGCCGCCGCGCGACGGCAACTTGTCTCGATGAACGAAAACGGTCGCAGCACCACCTCCACAGCATCACCATTCTTCCAGCCGTCGGAAACCTCACCCAGGCCAGCCGCCGCGGGCCGCCGTCTCCAAACGCCACTCCCCGAGCCACCACGGCCGGCCGGAGTCGACTCGCCGCAGGAGAAGGCGCCCAACACCACCTGCACAAAAACGGAACCAACCTCCTGCACCACCAGCTCCCCCCACCACCTCGGCCGGCCAGAGCACCGGTGCAGAAGAAGGACCGGACACAAAACCGCACGATCCCAGCAGATCGGCGGGACAGAGATCCTCTCGCCGCGGCGGAGAGGCAGCACACCACCGCTCTCGCCCCAGCGCCGCCGGAGACCGCGCCGAGGGAAGGGGAGAGCCGGGATTTATTTACCCTATACGGCGGCCGATCCTTCCACTCGCCGCCGCCTGGGGCTAATCCTACCCTAACTACGCGCCAGGACACGAGGACCAAGATCCCCACCTCCTCCCGCCGCCGGAGCGACAGGAGGAGGCCGAGATCCGGCCTCGGTCCGGCGAGGAGAAGGGGAACGCGACTCGCCTCCCTTTTCGCCGCTGGTACTGTAGCAGGGGAGAGAGAGGTGAGGACGGGGCCATGATGTAGTTTCTGGCGGTATCTATACACTGATCATAGTATGGCGGCATGTGTATGTGCCCACATGTTTGCGAGCTGTAGTCTGTGTTTTTTATGAAGATAAAAATGATATGTGCACTGTATTGCCCATAGAACAGAAGGCTCGTACTGTAGCAATTGTTGCTTCGTGCGATCCTTGTATTTGATCTTTTTAAACAGCATTTTACAATTTTCAAGAAATCCAAAAAAACACACGTGTGTTGAAATACATAGTGCATCTATTTTTTGTTTTGAAGAGATATAGTTTCATTATCGGCTGTAACAAAAAGGGAAAAAGTTATCTTATGGCATAAGTCGGTACTACTTACTCATCGATATTTAGCTCATCACATTTTATTGTTTATACATTCTAAATGAAATCATTTTTTCATAAAATATTGCAAGCTTATGTTTTCCGCATAAATATACATGTGATATTTTTGATTTATCATAAACTTGCAAAATTTCCAAAGTATAAAAATGTTGGAACTCACACAAGCCAAATGTGTTTACTAGCCTGTACCACATAAAAAGAGTAAACAACTTTGCCGATAAACTGTTACCTTATTCGTACTCCACAATGCACACTGATCATATTATTGTCAGTGGATCAGAGATGATAGAAAGAAAATCATAAAGCCTCCCCAGCCGCCTCTAGTGACTCAGGAGGCCACTGCCCCTGCCACCTACCCCTGCCACCCACTGAAGCTCGCATGCAACCTCCCAACCTTCTCGACGCCGTCGGAGGAGGCCGTTCGAGAGAGGTTGAACGTCTCCATTAGTAATTTTCTGAACCCCCTCCCCCCGAATCAACCCTCTCAGCCTTTCGATCGCGGAGGGGATTTTTAAAAAGCTCATGGTATGAACATGTGAGGTTCCATGTGAAAGTTTTGGACAACGAACGTTGTTTTCCTTCTGGAAGGTGTCACGAGGGAACCATTGTCTTCACCAACTCACGCGGGTGTTCGTGCTTCGCTAGGGCCAGCGCATGGGAGCTTGCACGTTTAGGCTTGGCGGTGTGTTGCTGCATCGTGGTGCTCCACGATTTCATTTCTGATGAACCGGGACCAATACTTTCGTCTCCCAATTTCTTTGTTTGGCTTATGGTTGTCAAATGTCGGTGTATCTCGCTGCGACATCATAAGACTTTCGCGGGTGATAATGTGTGATGTCTTCGACATTGCTCTCTATTTGTTGTGCAAGCTCGAGTTTGTACCGTATTGTTGGCCAGTTGTATTATTCTGAGTTACGTGTTCCTTCGATGGCGCCGGTGGCCCTCATCACTTCGGAAAGAGCTCGAGGTTGTCCGTGTGGCGGAGTTTGCAGTCAAGGCTTGTGTTCTTTGGCATAGTCTTTGGTTTTGCAATGCCCTTCGATGGCACGGGTGGAACACCTTGTAGTGAATAAAATCTAGTTAGGTGGGCGGGGACGTGCCAGCAACATTAACTCGTGGCGTGAATCCCTTCACAATTCCGAATACACTCGCTGACTTGTGCGTGCTCTAGTATTGTGCCCTTGGTGGCAGTAGAATAGTGAGTGATAGAGTGGCAATGGTCGTCATGTGCGCATGCTCAAGAGTGATCATCAAGTGCACTTGTGAATCCTTTCTTTGTGTTGAGATTCCCATTTTTTTTTCTAAGTTCTTTGTAAGGTCACAATCCATGTATTCAGAGTTTTAGACTGATATCATCTCGAATGGGATGTCAAGATTCTGCTCTTGTAACATTCTTTTGAAGTAGTATATTCAGGCGTGAATATTCTCCCCCTCGACGGTTGTTTGAAAAAAAAAATGATGTTTCTTACCAAACTTCTTGTGCTTGGAACTCATATTCCTATGATGCTAAGAACACATGACTGAAGCGTAATGCCACTTGAATCATGTACGATCAAATTTATCTTAAAGTTTGTCTGACTACACTACATAAGAGAGATATAATTTTTTTCTAATGCATGGAAAACTTACTTTCAGATGCAGCGCGCGTAAATTCTTAGAAAAAACTATCGCTCAATTAAATATTTAGCAAGGCAAGTTTTTCTACAAATTTCAATTTTTTGATATTTTTTTTAGAAAAATCCTTTAGTTCAACGCGATCCTGGTTTTGGACTTGTGACTAGGGTGGGAGCACCAGCTGGTATATGTTGTCTTATTGTAGTCCTTGTATTTGAGTTTTCTTAAACATATAATATAAAGTTTGTATAACACCACATTAATGATATAATAGAAAGCTTGTGTGGGTAGCCGCTTTTTTTTGGCATATTGTGGTCTTGTATTTTAAACTTATAAACACCATTAATATTTAAAATTTCCAAGAAATCCAGGAAGTACACATATCAAAATACGTTATGTATCCGCAAAATTTTAGGAGAAATAGTTTCAGTATTGGTTGTACAAAAAAGGCAAATCAATAATAGCAAATCGGTCGTACTACCACTCCTACTGCTATTACAGCTCTATTTGCTCACTAAAACTCGACAACCTATATTTTTTCACATATATACATGTGACGCTTTTAGGGTTCTCATGAACTTGTAACACATGTATTTATTGAACTTTCAAAGGACAACAAATAATAGAGCTAAGTAGCCAAATAGGTTTACTATGACTACGTTTTTTCCGCAAAAAAAAGAGAGTAAAGAACATATATCAAAAAAATTGTCAGTTATTGTTATTCGTGCTCCACAGTTCAAAAGGACCATACAAGTACAATGGATGTTTTTTTTGTTATCGAACTTCTTGTGAATGCTTAGCACACACATGGAGCTCTTTGATGCGTACGGTGCTAAAAGCATATGCTTGAAGTGACATTTCACTTGAATCACACATGCTCGAATTTGTGTTAATATTTGTTTGATTGCACTATAGGAGAAAGGAAGGATTTTTTTCAATGTATGCAAAACTTATTGCAACACATATAAATAATTACTCCCTCCGTCTGAAAAAAGATGTCTTACATATATCCAAATTCGGATGTATGTGTACACTAAAACATATCTACATACATCCGAATCTAAACAAATCCAAGACATCTTTTTCCGGCCGGAAAAATTAAAGATTTCACGCCGGAAGAGTGTTACAAATTTTAATCCTACAAAGTTCTTGATAAAATCTTTTAAATGAAGGTTATACTGATTTTGAACATGTGCCAAGGGTGGGAACACCGGCTGGTGGTGCAGTCAGAGGATAAGCTGGAATTAGATGCCCAGCTGCGCACCCCCGTACTTACACACGCTTGTGCTACTCTGGGCAGCTCAGGCCCACATGTCCATGACACACCTCCGCTTGCCCTCACGTTAGGGGTGTAGCCCACTTCTATCTTTTTTTAAGTTGCATGTGTGAAGCGTGCAATACGCACGTGCTGTGTCGTGAGTTCAGCAACAGCTGCTGAGATTACTACCGATTCAGGTTCTCACGTACACGTCGACGCATTCCCCGAATAATTAATTAGCGGTGCCTAATACACCATTCCTGTGAAAGGTTCTCTCCGTATTTTAATATAAGATGTTTTAGTTTTTGTCCACATTCACATGCATACAAATGTATGTAGACACATTTTAGTCTATGTGTTCACTCATTTTAGTATACATATGGATAACATGTGTACCACCTAAAACATTTTATATTAAAAAATAGAGAGAGTACATAGTTGTCAACTCGTATATCGACATCCATGTTGATAGGAAAATGCGCAAAATTCTTCAACCATCTATGTCCCGTGATGTAGAAATCATCTCCAATATCTCTCTGATGTACTCCCTCCGTCCCAAAATAAGTGTCTCAAAGTTGTCTAAAAGTGAATGTATCTATACTTGTTTCATGTCTAGATACATTCACTTTTTAACAAATTTAAGACAGTTATTTTGGGACGGAGGGAGTAGAAAACAGCATAGTTTTTTTCATCATCGTTTTACTTGCTGGGATGTACGATACCATATCAAACGCTAAGGGCTCATTTCATTCTTAGGATAGAAAAAGTGTGGTAATATTAGGCATGCATGCAGACGGGCCGACGGTCCGCAAGGCACTTTTTTTTTTAGAACTCGAACTTATATTGAAAATCAATCGGGATTACAGTCCTTCTTGATACAAGCATTAAGGAAGGTAGGGATATAGTTTATCCAAAGGCATCTTCTTCTAACTGAACTACATTGTTTGGCACACAAATGAGCTAGCTCATTGGCCTCTCTAGGAACAAAATTCAGAGAGAAAGATTGAAAATTCCCGGTCTGCTCACGAACTTCAATCAAGATTGCCGCCACTTCTGATCGCTCAAAGGTAGATGATGACCAAAGGTCCACTAGCACGACTTCTCGAAGACCTCGGTCAAGGGCAAACTGCACACCGTCCCTGATCGCATATGCTTCCATCACGAGTGCACTAGCAGTATACTCATACCAGATCGCTTGCGCCCACAGAATCTTCCCCTCATGGTCTCGCAACCCAACACCAGTACTCCCCTGACGAAACTCCTCAGAATAGGCTGCATCGACGTTAATCTTGAGCCTACCAGTCGGAGGAGGGCACCACTTCACCTTAGGTTTCACCTGAGATTTAGCCTTCTCCTTCCCCGTGAAAATCAGGTCACAAACAACATCACACGTCCATTTGACAGACTGCATAATAGTCCCGGAAGATTCACCATGGCTCCTTGCGTTCCTCTCCATCCAGACTGCCCAGGCTCCACATAAAATGATACTGCAGTCAGTTCTGGAAATCTGCACCCCGTCAACCATGTCCAGAGCCCATGAATATGGGTGTAGGTATGGATTTTTTGTCCCCATTACCGCTTTGATTTCTATCCAGAATAGTTTGGCCCAAGTACACTTGAACAATGCATGAAATATAGTCTCCTCTTCCCCACACGCCTCACAAAACCTTAGCTTCTCAATGTGGCGATCACAAAGGACCCCTTTGGTTGGAAGAAACTTGTTGATTACACGCCACCAAAAATTGCGTACTTTCGGTGGAACCGGCATACTCCAAAGTTTTTTCCAAGTAGTCGATTCTTTGCCCACCGAAGCACTAACTGTATGGACCCGACCATGATGAACAATAGATTTATATGCTGACCGAACAGAGAAAAAACCAAGCTTCTCAGGCAGCCACGCCCATGTATCTTCCATCGCATTGCCCACAGGTAATCTGAGAATTGCTTCTATATCTCCAGGAACAAAATTGTGACAAACTTTTTCAATATCCCACTCTCCCGAGGCTGGGATCAACAGCTCCTCTACCATTGTGATATTTGTATCATCCTTCTTCACCAATGGCTTCTTGTTGTAGTTTTCCGGGATCCAAGGATCCGTCCATGCATTGATAGTAGCACCATCGCCGACCCTCTTAATAAGGCCCAATTTTAAAGCTTCTCTTCCATGAAGGATAGCTCTCCATGTATGTGACGATCCTCTTCTCCTTGTGGCGGTCATAAAATCACCAGAATGAAAATACTTCCCCTTCAACACTCTAGCACACAAAGAATTAGGATTAGTGAGCAATCTCCAACCTTGCTTTGCAAGCATTGCTTGGTTGAACTGCTCAAAGTCTCTAAAGCCCAATCCTCCCTCACATTTGGGAATAGCCAAATCCCGCCATTTACGCCAATGCATCTTACGTTTTTTCTCATCTCCACCCCACCAGAACCGCGATATCACACTAGTAATTTTCTTGCATAACTTCTTTGACAACCGGAAACAACTCATAGAGTAAGTTGGTATAGCTTGGCATATAGCTTTGATTAACACTTCTCTTCCGGCACTATTCAAATATTGAGGTACCCATCCATTAACTAACCTCTTTATTTTAGTCAAAATACCTTAAAACTGATCATCAGTAGATCGCCCCAACGATGTCGGCAGCCCCAAATATTTCTCAACCAATGCCTCAGTGGGAATTGCAGCCGCTGCATGAACTTCTTGCTTCATCTCAGCTGAGCAATTACTACTGAAAAAATGGCAGATTTAGATTTTTTCACTAGCTGCCCAGATCCATCATGATATCTCTCCAGCAGATCACAAATCCTTTGAGCACCAGCCGCTGTAGCTTGTGTAAACACAATACAATCATCCGCAAATAATAGGTGAGAGATCCATGGTGCATGTATCCCCACTCTCACCCCACGAGCCAGATGACCTGTTCCCACCTTTTTCAGAAGACAAGATAAACCTTCCGAGCATAAGAGAAACAAATACGGGCTAATCGGATCCCCCTGTCGAATTCCCCTTGAGGGTTTAAAGGCATCCGAAAAAACCCATTGACCCAAACTGAAAAAGAAGCCGTCTCCACACAAGCCATCACTCTATCTATCCACAGGTTTGCAAATCCTAGCTTTTCCATAATCTTCCTCAAATACGCCCACTCAACGCGATCATACGCTTTCGCCATGTCAAGTTTAATAGCACATGACCCAGACTTCCCCTTCTTCCTTTTCAGATAATGGATGCACTCATAAGCTGTCAGTACATTGTCCGTAATTAGGCGCCCCGGCACAAATGCACTTTGTTCCTCTGAGATTATTCCCTCAAGAATCGGTCTAAGGCGCAAGGCTAACACCTTTGACACGATTTTATACAAACCATTGCATAGGGAAATTGGACGATATTGAGATAATTCTTTCGGATCTTTAATTTTAGGAATAAGTACTAGAACCGTTGGATTTACCTCTTCCGGCATCACACCTGTTGCAAAGAATAGCTTGATTGCATCACATACCGGCCGCTTTAACACGCTCCAATGTCTGACATAAAAGCCCACAGTAAATCCATCAGGACCCGGGGATTTATTTGGATGCATCATAAAAAGAGCTTTCTCAATCTCCATGTCCGTTAGCGGACTGCACAATTTCTCATTCATCGATTCGTCGACCCTACTGTCGACTACTTCAGTAACCAACTCGAGATTCACTCCCTCATCCGCAGCAAACAGATTTTGATAAAAATTGATAGCAGCTGACTCTAAAGCTAGTTGTGTATCCGCAGTAGATCCATCAGCTAGACGAAGGGTTTTAATTTTATTCTGCCTAGATCGCTCCCTTGCCTTTGCATGAAAGAAGGCTGTATTACGATTGCCTTCTTTAAGCCACTGTATCCGAGATCGCTGCTTAGCAATCATCTCTTCTCGAGTCAATAATTCTGAAATTTTATTCATCAAAGTTCTCTCCTCCTTCGACGGACCAGTCCGCAAAGACCTAGCACGAATACTATCAAGTTGCGTTCTCAAAAATTTCAACTGTCTTCGGACATTGCCGAATTCTTTGTAGCTCCAGACTTGAAGCTTTCTCCTCACCCCACCAAGCGCATCAGAAACTTCTAACAGAGAACCTGAGGTCGGAATCCAAGAACTATCCACTGTATCAGTGTAGTTCTCATGCCTTGTCCACGCATTTTCAAAACGAAACGGCTTAGGACCTCTAAATTCTTGATTTTCTTCCGACCCATGAATTTTAATCAACAAAGCACAGTGATCCGATTCTGTTGTTTGAGTATGGATTACCTCAGAATTTCCAAAAACCTCCAAAAACGATCATCCCCTAGTCCACGATCAAGGCGAACTTTAATATTTCTGTTCCCCTGTTGCCTGTTATCCCAAGTGAACGGGAGGCCTGAGAACCCCAAGTCCATAAAACGGCATGTGTCCACTGCATCCCTAAACCCTCCATCATCCACTCTTCTCTTCGATTACCTCCAAATTGCTCATTCTCATGTAGAATTTCATTGAAATCCCCAGCACAAAGCCATGGATTATCATACTCTGCTCTAAGAAACTCTAGTAATTCCCAGCTTCTTCTTCTCCTTGCTCTCACGGGGTCCCCATAGAAACCCGTGAATCTCCACTCAGTCGCCCCCAAACTCTCATTCTGAATCAGAACATCAATATGTGATCTACTGAAAGATTTCAGATTCACTACTGAGTCATTATTCCAGAACAAGACAAGACCTCCACTAAGGCCTTCACACTTCACCCCAAAAGCATGCTGAAAACCAAAACGAAACCTCAAATCTTGCGCTCTCGTAGCTGACAGTTTGGTCTCCGAGAGAAAGACCAAAGCCGGGCGATGCAACTGTATCAAGTTGCAAACTTCTTGAACTGTCTCAGGCCGCCCGCAGCCCCGACAGTTCACACTAAGGAGATTCATTGTTCCCGGCGGTCTCCTCCGAGAGGAGCCGCCGATCTGTTTTCATTGGACATCATGTTGCTCTCATCATCAGTTTTCTTAGGCATCTTCTTCTCCCTAGGAGGAACGTACCCTGGTGGAGGCGGAGGTACCAGAGGCAGCTCCCCCTTTTTTGACACATTAATATTACCATTTGCAACACCACTCTCCAGATCTTTATCAAAGATCAACTTTTCAGCAACAATATCCCTCCCAAATTTGTCTCCCTTCTCTATATCCTCGTCCATCTCATCCCCTGGTTTCTTCAGCTGTCTAGACTCCGTATCATCTAAATCTTCCTCATCATCCAATTCAAAAGACGATCGCTTACGGTCGTAGTTTGTCTCTCCTCTACCCCCTCTACCTCGACCTCCGATCCTACCTCCTCCTCGAGACATAAAT
Organism: Poa pratensis; assembly: GCA_947311845.1. Lineage (NCBI taxonomy): Eukaryota > Viridiplantae > Streptophyta > Magnoliopsida > Poales > Poaceae > Poa > Poa pratensis. The sequence continues at coordinate 14,562,562 of CAMZMU010000064.1, forward strand.
TGTCCCGCTTGTTCTCTCCTTTTAGCAAGGAGCCATTTGCCATATTGGATAGCTTTTTGATCATGTACACCATCCCCACACTCCTCGAGATCATGTCCCATGATTCCACAAACATCACAAAAATAGCCGATCTTCTCATACTTCACATGTAGCAATTTCCTCTCAGAACCTCCGATATTCAAAGGCACAAATCGAATCAAAGGGCTTCCAACATCGATACTAGCCCTGACTCTGACATAATCACCTTCAAAGTATCGTATTGGCTTCATCTCCACGCTCTGCACCTTTCCAATCCTCCTTGCTAACTGATCAACCACCACAGTCACACGATATATCTCAGGTATTGCATGGATCTGAGCCCAAACCATGGTACGATCCAGTTTTACATCCTTGGGGTTGCACATCCCGTCATATTCAGCGATAACCACCACCAATCTCTTAAAGAGCCACGGTCCCTGATGCATGACTTTGTTCCAATCACCCAGGCAGAAAACTTAAAAGTGAATAGGTTGTCAGCAACCTCTCGCAATTCTGGTTCATATGCAAGACCCCATACACCTTTGAGTGTTTCAAACAGCGCCGACGAACTAAACGGCTTCTTCGTGTTCACCTTTGCAACTGCTAGCCATCGTGCTGCCTTCTTCAGATTCAGAGACTCCTCCATGCCGATGAACACATCATCCAGCTCTCCCTCCCTAAGCTCCAGGTTCTGCAACGCCCTGGCCAAAGCTTCGTCCCCTTCATCCATCTTCGTACCACTACTAGAACTTCCCAGCAAGGCTGCCATACGATCGGATCGAAAACAATCCTTCGCGAGATCGGTCTGTGGGGAACCCTAACGTACTTCGCCGTTCAGGAATTGTTGCGTCAACTCAGGCGACCTGGCCCGTCTTTATCTTCCGCAGGTCTTGGCAGAATCAGATCTTGAATCAAACTCGGGACCTCCCCGTCAGTAATCTCCCCGGAGACAGAATCGCCGGCGGAGTCGTAAACCCTAGTTTCCTAGGTCGTAATCTCTCCGCAAGGCACTTTTGGTAATTGATAATCAGCGGGTTGTTAAGCAAATCGGTGACATACTGAATGTGGTGGATGTATACTCTACTTCGGGCGGACGAGTCCGCCTGCATGCCTTTTTTAAATAAAAAAATGAGACCCAAGGGCACTCATGCCTTTTTTTTTGTAACCTATAGATTAGAATGACATTCTAAATGAATCATATGGAAAGAGTAAGTTTTCTAGACCTCATGTTATTTTTCTATAGAATTTGCACTACAGGATTCCTACACTATTTTTTCCTACGAGATGTTATCCTATGAATCAAACGATTTCCCAAGAAAAATTTCCCATAAAATTTAATCCTATACAAATTCTTTGTAAATCCTACTATGAATCAAAGGAGCCCTAAGCTTGTTAGGTGATACAGTATTATATACTGCAGCTCTGAATGCAAAAATCACATCGCAATAGTTTTTGTCTGTTCGTCTCCGTCCTCGCCTCACCATGACCACACGACCCCGTGCAACCAAGAATCATTTCATCCGGATAGTACAAAGTATGCGTAAACTATCATCAATATTCGCCCCCTCGCGCCTCCAAAGGGACCATGGCGTTACTCCAAACAGAAAAAGGCCCACCAGACTGCACCAATTCAACACCACTGACACACGGGTCCCATTTACCCTCGGTCCCACTCGCCAGTGCAGAACTGCTACCAACCCCGGAGGTGGTCCCTGAACCGGATCAAATCGACAGCCGGGCCCACAGCTGGCCTCACGAGACAAACAAACACACCACCATTCCTCGCCCGGGCCCACCTGTCATCCAGACGCATCCCGTGGTTCCAGAGCGATGCCCATCCTGTACCCTACGGCGCACGGACGGCCGGATGCGCTTCCCCCCGCCGATCGGAGGGCCGGGAGCAGCCCGTGGATATTATCGCGTCCACGAATAATATAATACTGTATAAGGCTACGAGTCAACACAGCCAACAAGAGTGATAGGGAGGGCGGCCCAAAAAAATCACGGAGAAAAAAAAACTGTGGAGAAGAGAGGACGAGCAGCGGGAGCAGGAGGACGGCGAAGGTGAGATCTCCAATCCTTCTGGAAGTTTCTAGATTCATCACCCCCCCTTCAGCAATTACGGTCACCGCAGATGCGCGCTGCGTCGGCGGGGTGGCTCTAGGTGTTTGTTTATCGCGCGGGGTGTGTGTGGTGGTGGTAGAGAGCTCCGACAGGTTAGGGGCCGTCGTACGCACGTACGGGCCGGACCGGGCCTTCCTCTGTCCGTGCGCCGCCGGTATCGTCGATCTAGTGCGAGGTGAGGTGCCCCCGAGGCCTCTAGATCCTCATCGGTTTGCATTGACTGGCGTGGGGTTTTGGTGGATGGGTTGGTCGATGGAGCTGCTGAAATTCAGCTAGTCCGGCGCTCGATTTCGTCAGTCTTCGAGCTGCTGGAGTGTCTGCTGATGCGGTTCCTTTTTAAGTTTCATCTCACTGAGTATTATAATGATTGGACTGGATTCGGTAGTGCGCGTACGTGCGTGCGTGCGTGGTCTCCACTTGTGGTGGATTGAGCCTCCAGGACTCCGATGCTTGCTGTTACGCTTCTGAATTCTGATGCTCCTCGCTTACTTCGATTTCGTCATGGGCTCATGGCATCAGTTGGAACTGAATCAACTGCCTTTTCTAGCTTAGTTCTAGATGCTTCTGGATTCGATGGTGGAGGAGAATTCCCACCGTTTCGGATTTCCGTTAGTCTGTTCTGGTTCTGCAGCTGACTAGCACTTTCTGGTTTTGGGTGCGTCGTTGGTTTTGTATTGCCATTTGTCATGTAATCCTGCTTCTGAGGTCGGTTTTAGATTTCAAATTATTTTACTTCTGTTATCATTTGCTTCGTTGTGGTAATGGTAGCATGATCCTACTGTGCTTTGGGGTAGATAGAACGAAGATGATTGTGTTTTTTGGTAGGAAGATTGTATGAAATTTAATGGGGACACATTTTCGTAGTGTTATTTATTTATTTTTAGTGATTAAACATTGCACTTGCGGCTAGAAAATGATCAAGTTAGCCTTTTTTTCCCATCTACTGGATCTTTCACTAATTTAGGCCCCCAATGAGACAATGCTTCTTGCTCGGTACTTCTGTATCGAAAAGTATGAAATGTGGGTGCTTAGTTCTTTGTCCATGTTTTATGTAAAATCCATAACAGAGTTACTAGGAATGGTTTGAGATGCTTAGCTCACCGCAGTTTCTGTCGTTCGGCAACAAGTCCTGTTATTTTGGCTGCTTTTTCTTGTTCTCAAGTGGAACCTTGTTATGTCTACTACCTTATGCACTGGTGTGGACTTCTAAGATTTGTTTGCAGGCTAGATTTTACATTTCTTGCTCACAGTAAAATGGTAGAGGCCAATTTCTATGTAGAATAGAGCTTTGTCTGACACGTCATAATCTTAGTCCATACATTTTGCAATTTGATTTGATAAATGTTCCATAACCTCTTATCCTCAGTCATTACTAGAAAACCAGTCCATCTTCAACATCTATCCACTTGAATTCAGATATCTAATTCGAGAAACCAGAAATATTGGGTTGTGCAAATATGTATTTTTTTGTGTGCGAACCACACACACATGTTGCCCTGCAATTTCTTAATCACCAATGTGGTACTTAAGGCCATCCCGTTCTTTCTCGGAAAACAGTTTTGACTATGTTAATTTTGCATGGTCTGATATCTAATTCTACCTTGCACAATTCTGTCTTGTAGGTCCAGAAGAATCTCTCCAGAGAAAGTTCTGCCCCTTGTTGTTCAGTGTCTAAGTGTCATTTTTTGTGTTCTGGAGAAGAGCTGCATCTGTTCACCAGCAAGATGTCTATTGAAGAAAGGAAATTAAGCGTGATAAACAAGACCACTGCATTAAATCCTAATGCGATAGAATTTGTTCCTTCATGCTTTAGATCTGTGAGTGATGCTTCAAACAGATCGGACACAGCAAAGATTCCTGTCTCAGGGTCCTCCAAGGACACCAGTGCAGATAAACCAGAGTCCACTGTACCAAGTAACCCTGATGAAGAAGCACATCGGTATTGGCAAGAACAGCTTCCAGATGACATTACCCCTGATTTCAACGTTCTCGGGCAAGATGAGACTCCTGGACATGACAGTCTTTCACTTACGGGCTTGTCAATGAATGATGGCTTTGCTTCTTCGATATTCTCTCCAAACCAGACATCAAGAATGCAGCACCATGCTTCTCCTTTTGTCAGGGACACACTAAGTGCACGGTCAAAGATTGAATTTCCTGGCCCAGAACAGCCACAAGCTACTATTATGAGTCCAACTGCAAGTACTATGAGCCCAACTGCTGCTCCATGGGTAAAGACAGTAAGAAATGGTGGACAATACGTTACAAATAGAAGGGATCCTAGTCACTACAATGGAGATTCTAGCATTGGTACATTGATTTTACGAGTGCAATTCTCTTTAATGAAGGTGGTTCTATAAACCCTAACCTTTTCCCTTGTAATTTCAGGATCCCCACTGCAGTCTGATGCTTACTACAGAAACCGGCGTAGCTTTAGGTCAACTATGGACATCATGACTCAGCTGGAGGTGTGTCTTCATTAATCCTTCATCCAATTCATCTCAGACTGTTTTTCTAAAATTGTATTCATCCAAAGCTCCAACTGTCCCTGAGCTTGGGTACAGAAGACATTAAAAAAAAAGTTGGCGTGGCTCTAATCAGGTGCCTATTTCACATTTGTAGGGCTAACTATTGTGTTTCTCATATGGCAGCAAAGTGCTTGCTATGTTTTTAAAATGTTAATGAACTACACAGTGTATGGTTTTACAACTTACGTCTACTATGCAGAATTTAATGTCACCTAAGCTGTCTATTGATAATAGCACCTGTTGTTTGAGACTTGAGTGAATGCCAGCATAGTGGATGGACCTTGCTTGCTGTGTCATCCAATTCATGCAAGTGTACACCATCTTCTCGGAAAGTCATTTTGGCTCCCAGCTCCAGTGATCCCACGATTTTATAAAATTCAAAAAATATATTTAAAAGTTTCAAAAAATCTGAAAAAAATCCGTATGTTGTCAATAATGTATACTATAAGCCTGCAAAATTACAATGCGATTTTTTTTGTATTATGAGCTACACAAAAATGACAAAAGTTGGAGATTTGAAACTATACATTGTTCACTATACTCATATCTGTACATTTGTCATTTTTGTGTAGCTTAAAACGTTAAGTATTTTCATTGAGATTTTGCATGATTGTAGGATATATCATTTAGAACATGCATGATATTTTTCAGATTTTTTGAAACTTTTAAATATAATTTTTGATTTTTTGAAAGTAGTGAGATCACTGGAGCCCGGAGCACGAAATCTCCACTCCATCTCACACTATAATTGTCAGGTGTTGTAAAAAATGTCAGTGTTCTACTAATTCTAAATAATAAGCCCTTCTTGATGACCTGCGGTTATGCTATCACTCAGTTCATACGTCAAGTTCTGCATGTATTAGCATTCCTAGTTCTGTATTCAGTATTTGGTTTCTGCAGTTATTAGGAGTTCCACTCCCTAATCAGGAATGCATATTCAATTAGTTTTTTGTAATCAATGACAAGCAGTGGGAATCTCATGTTTTCTTGACCTTTTTGGTTACTTGCTATCCTTTGTGAATTTTTTTGGCCAAATGTATGGCAAGCAACAATTTGCGTCCTAGCAATCTGTTAGCAAGACCTAGCCACGCCCGCAAGTGTGGCCAGGTTTGGCAACAAATTATATTTATGACATGTGAGGTGCGGTCAGTGCTATGATGATGTTGGGCACAAGCTTGGCAAAGAACCAAACACTGGTCTAAGAAAATCAAACATGCCGAACTCATGTGTGTCGAGTTGTGGTAAACACTAAGCACCATCTTACTACACGATGTACTTAAACGGGTATATAATACTATGATATAGACTCTACCTACTGTATAGTTATTTGAGTAAGTAATGTGGAAGTTATGTAAAACTTGGTAATTCCTCATGCTGCCTAATCTGGAACCACTAATAGGCACTTTCTATTAATGTACAAGAGTATAAGACTACAAACCACTGATAGGAAAATTCATGTTACTTAGATGGCTAATTATCTGTGCTAAATGCACTTTACTGTGCAACTGATGTATCGGTCTCTAAATGGCGCTCTTGTCGATTTTGTAATATCACTTGCTTGGATTTTCGTTGGACTTTCTATGAAACGCAGAAAACTGGAAATGCTTCTATCCATAGTGACTATGAAAATCACTCAAATTATCTGTGGAGCCGGTATATTAAGAAACTAGCCTGTAAATCATATTTATATTCATTATGCCACAGTTTTAATTCTCTGTTTTAGGCATCATGCTCTATTAGTTCAGATCAAGCAATAGTGTATACCCTAGAATGTACTGAACATATTTTCATTGACTATTAGGAGGTTAATCTCCCAAAAACCTTCTACACTATAACTATAATGAAACCTTGGCTTTGTGATCTAACAGCTATGTTTATAATCAAATTTCTGTAATCTACTAGTAGTTATCTGATCTGTCAGTGGGTCAACAAAATTGCATATGTTTTTATTTAATTTGGAATGTTTACCTTTATAGAATATGATTTACACACTTGTTTAATACTATCATATGTTCAATAGCAGAATAAAGTTGATGGGCGACTCAATCAGAATCTCAGGTCACTGTCATTTGGACATTCAAGTCCTCCATCACCAGTATCATATGCTCAAAATGGTCTTGCAAACTATAACAAAGAGGCCTTTGGTCTGCCAAACAGTCCATATAGATCTCATTCAGCTATGTTCACAGATGATATAATTTCACCTCCAGCTGGCCGGGAACGTTTGTCCTTAGATTCGCCAACAGGGAGGTACAAGACGACTAATTTGCCTGTTCCTGGTCTTGGTTCAAGCAGAGGTTCTCAGCTGTTGGGTGGCTCATACAATGGTAATCATGACATGGTCTCAAACAATACACTGCAAAACGCTCCTGGAGTTCAAACGGGATCAAATTGGCTTGAAACAGATTCTACGGGTAGTGTTGTTGAATTACGATACATGTTTTTTCATGAACCTGTGGCTGCATGCATGCCTTGTTGCCTTATTGTTTGAATTTTCTTTTGACAGCGAACATGTTTTTGGAAAAGGATGAAGTTCATGACTTTGCGAGCCTAAGACATGCACTTCTTGAACAGGTAGATATACTATATTTTTGGTAGAAGACATACTACTCATCACAAAAAAGATATACTACTCTGAGATACTAGATTATTGGAATGGAGCCAACAGTGTTATTCATGCTATTTTCAACCGCATAGCATTTTATCTAAAAAACATATATGGTAATTTTGTGTTGCTGAAAGTAGTCATTGTGAAGTACTGAAAATAATAGTAATGCAAATAATTCAGTTATAATCGCAAATTTTCAATAGCATCTTCTATTCTACTGCAGTATAAGATGATGGTCGTCACTTCACCATTTAGTATCAACCCAGACCTGGAAATTGTAGTTGTTCATGGTTGTTAAAATGAAATCACACCCAGTAATACATTGTCATTTGATACTTGACAATACGAGAATTTTTTGTAATGTGGTCTGGAGCTACGCTACATGGAGTCATAGACTAATTGTATCTTATGTGGACCGATTTGCAATAAATATATTATTTTTATGTTTCCTGTTGGTCATACAAGAACTGCACATGAATCTTAAGTACTCTGATTTTGGCGTTGATTTTTTGCACCACCTCAGTAGTAGCCTCTGAAAATATCTCTTGAATTGCGAGTACTTTTTATCGACTTCTGGTTATGTTTGCTCACAGTGCTCCCATCAACTGAAATTTGTAGCAGGATAGGCAAGCTTTTCTAACTGGTGGCAATCCTTTAGCAAAGGAACTAAATATTAAAGAGCTATACTCTATCCAAAGCAGATTAGCTCAGGAGAAGGCCAGAGAAACTTTATATCAGCAGAGGTCAGCACTAATTTCTCCTCGATGTCATCATTTATTAATAGATCGTCACGTTTATATGTATTCTCATGATGGTATCATTTTTATAATGAACACATTTACACATGAAAACTGTTCTGTTTGTAAATTTGCATAATTCAAATTACAAAATTCTACACCAGGCTTGCTTGGTGAGCATGCGGTGGATGGGCTTTTTATCTTAGTGGACAATAGAAGATTTCTTAAAACATAATTTGTTTGCATGTATTTTTTGTTGTAAACTATGTCCTTATGATAAAAACTTGTGCTCAGATACTGTCAGCAGAGTATGTTTAGTTTTTTTTTTGTGAGGAGTATTATTATAATTCGACTTGTATTGAAGTTTAAGATCTTGAAATTCAGCCAGACCTTTACTCCATTAGGGAGTACTACTGTTTACATCCTTTTGAGTCATTGCTGTAACTTAATACTATTATTACTCAATAAATCAGGAGCAATCACTGCCCATCTATATGGTAAAAACTTCAATACCCCACAAATGGATCTACCAAGATGCTATCTTGTGCCATAATTCTCACAGCATGATTTATCTGTTGGAGAATGCTGTTCACTATTACACATAAGCTAATGCATTTGCTTGGTTTCACCAGATTCCAAATGCCAGAGTTGCAAGGCCTCATCCAGGAGCAGAATCCCCCGATCGACCTTTGTGGTCTCCATGCAACCGAGGCGATGCACGTCCTGAACTACGAACTCAACAACCGCAGGAAGATTGTGCGTTCCACCGGCCGCCGTCTCCAGGCAATCATAATATCAACCACCCGTCCCCCCACGAGGCTGAGCGCTGCCGTCGAGCAGTATCTCCTGGAGCACGGCCTTCAGTATACACAGGCACAGCCGGGCCTATTCCGCGTCCTGCTGCAGTGAACTAGCAGTAGGTTGTCTCCAGGCTGCTCTAGATGTTTGTGGACACGATCAGATGAGGAAAAAAGACAGAAAAAAAAGAATGACCTGTACTTCTGTATATGGCTGAGATGAGTAGCAGAATAGAAAATGATACAGTAACAAATAGTTGGTTGTAATGTTGGTATATCAAGTTTTTTGTCAGCAAATACGTTGTAAAATTTGCGAAATTAGGCGATAATGTTCTTTCACAGTGGTTGAGGAAGTGTTGCATCTCTTGTTCTCTTTCTTGTATGGCTGAACTGAAGTATGAGCCCGCGTGACAAACTATTGGAACTCTCGTCAGGGAATGATGCAACGCTGTTGAAGAGTCATACCACGAGCACAACCCTTAGCCCAAAGAAAGTAGCAGGACGTGTGCCATTGCTGCTCCTTAAAACCAACGATCTCACAGAGATCTTGAATTTTTGGGGATGTTTGTTCCTAGCCACACTCTGCCAAGACTAAATTTGACAATTTGGTAATGTGTTTAATTCTTACCATACTTTAGAATTGCCAAACTTCGTCGCAGGGTTAACATTTCGTAAGTTTTACACTCTGCATCTAATTTTTTACCCACACTTTCCTTCCTGCCACACTTGCCAAACTTAGGCTTGGCGAAGTGTGGCCAGAACTAAACAGCCCCTTAATCTCATGCCACACCACAACATGCAATTGCCAGCACCATCAACTTAAATCGTACAAATTAAACCACACATGGAGATTGATCCAGCTATTACACGGCAAGTGGATGCCCGTTCTTGTTGCTACACATGAAATAATTCACTGAATGTTCCTTGGCTGGCCTATGAAACAAAATAACAGTCGGTGCCAAAGCACTACAGCGCAGTGAATTTCATGGCCGCTCAGTCGCGCTCGCTTATGGCCGTTAGGTGCTGATCAATCTCCTCCGTTTTCAGTGTTCTGAAAACACGATCTTCTTTCCTCACAACACCAACCTGCCAATCGCAAGTTATTCACGTAAGCACGCAATCACAGAGAAACACTGATAAAAACTGAGTTGTGTATTTATCTAGGAACAGCAGTAATACCTCAATCTCGGTAGCCTTGAAATCTTCCTGCAGAACTGATTGCAAAGCAGAAATCGCAATCTGGGAGTGTGGGATAAAGAGTTAGTGGAGAGTTAACTCAGCTTATACACGGACTATGAACACAAAAAAACATGAACATCTCTTTGAACTAAAAAAAGTATTACCAGCTTCAGTAAATAAACACACCCTAGACCATAGCCTCTTGTTGGCCTGAAGGAAAATTTACCTGAACAGTTTCATCATATGTGAACTCTGGGCTATCCTTCATTTTCTTCTCCAGAAAATTTATTGCTTCCTGCTCCTTAAGTCCGGCACTGGTTGCCTACAAACATGTCGGTAGTTTGTTAGAAGAAAAGAAGGCAGACAATAAACTAAGCGTTCAGCTGATACAGAATTAAGGAGGGATAATATGATACGGTGCAGAAAATTACTGTATACCTTGTGTCCAAAGAAGTGACCTGCCGGGTCACACTTGAAAAGTTGGGCATTTTTCTCTTCGTCATAGCCCAGGACCATAACAACTGAAGAATACAGCCAAAGAAAATGAATACGGTGGGCGATAGGCCTTGTACAGATTTATTTAGCACCAGAACATCATAGAAGAGTAATAAAAACAAAACGTAATAGACGGTGCTAACCTACACCAAGGGGTCTCATGTAGGCATGCTGCGTGTATATTTGTGCTTTGTCTGCTATCCTGAAACATTAATCAGATATGCAATGTTATTAAAGCTACCACTTTGTTATATGAACAAGCAGATTACACAAGGGACTTGGATGAGGATAAGGTACAATACCATTTTGCTAATACATCCACAGGCATCTCGTAACCCCATTTTTTACGAAATTCAGCTGCTTCGTTTCGTACTTGGGAGACCAAGGACCTTGCATCAGCTGGGAAACAAAACATGATATTCAACATCAATGTCAAGCAGCAGGCATGCGTAAGAGTAAATCCAGTAATCCAAATGTCATAAACTCAACTTCATCAGAAACATGAATAAAAGGGTAATGGATGATATCTGATGCTACAGACACAATGACTGGATGAGGATACAAGGGAAATGCACACGAAATTTGAAAAGACGGTGTAATTTCTTATGGTTCCCTTATTGCAGGGTTTTCCTGTTTTCCAAAAGAAAAGAAAAAAGAGAGTGCTATCAATCATCATGTTTTTAAGTGTGGATAAAGAGTAGACCGATACTATCCAGCATCTAAAAAAATATAAATCTATGTTTTCCATTGTTTCACTGATAATTAGCTCTTCGGTAAGAGCCAGGAATTTCACACTGACAATAGAGAAGAGTTGGAAATCATTTTTCAGAGTATAACATGTCCAACTACTGCAACAAATAGAACTGTTCTAATCTATCATGACACATAAAACACATATTTACAGTCCATTCCCCAAGTAGACATTACTACAATCCAATACATAATCATACATAAGCAGAGCTCAACTTAACTAGACCATGCCATCATCATCTGTAAGCATATCCTAGTCAGAACGAGTATATTACGGGCAGTAGGAATTGGGTGCTGGTCTATTTCCAGTGTGGTTTTACTCAAAATGATATATGAGATCACCAAATCACAAAGCCTAACACACAAATTAATCCTCATCGACTCACATAGAAGGAAGTTTTCAACGTCTCCATCATCAATAAATGAATTCTTCACTGTACGACAATACTACATCAGTATCACTCGTAGCATAGCAACAGTAACCATACCTGTGAGGCCAGTGGCAAGCAACCCGGTGTACTTGGTGATCTCGAACAGGTGTGTGATGCTCGTGTCATCCAGCAATTTATCCTACAATAAGAACCACATCACAGGGCACAAAATTTAGTCTTTCAGCATCTACGGCAACGAATTGGACCCCAAATTTAAGCCACAGGAGATAGCGGCAGCTGGGATCGAGCGGCGGCGGCGGATGGATGACTCACCGGCACTTTCTTCTGGGTGACGACGCAGACGGAATCCTTGCCGCGCACGCCGATCGAGGTGACCCCCGACGACTTGACCGCCTTGAACGCGTACTCTGCGCACGCCACACGCACGGATCAGACGCGTTCGAATCGAGGGGAGGGAGGGGAAAAGAGCTAGGGTTTTGGGGGGTGGATGGAGAGGTTGCAGGCACGCACCGACTTGGTAGAGGCGGCCCTCCGGGGAGAAGATGGTGATGTGGCGGTCGTAGCCCGCGCCCGATCCGCGGCTCATGTCGAGGTCGCCGGAGATCTCGCCGGAGCTGAACCTGGGGAGGGTGTGTGGCTTGCTGTCTCTTGTGGGCGAGTACAGGGGAGTTTGTGTGAACTTGGGCTGTAGGACTAGACGGCGCCTCTGCGTCTTATTGGCATTGGATTGTGCCGCAAGAAGAAGGAAAGGCCTGTGTTCGGGTTTGGCTTTTGGACTCGACGGGTTCCTCCTTCCTGGTCCAGTCGGACTCGAGACCAACTTGACGCAATCTATTTCCGACCGAACCCGCAGTCCTCGCCCTCTTGCTCATCATTGAGTTGTTCTCCATTGTTGATATGCAATGTACCTACTGCTTCATCATTGACTTCCATTGTTGCCTTGTTAATGATTGTTGCGTTATTCCTGTTGATCTTCAGGTTCCCAGGCATCATCTCGTCGAGGACTCGTGTTGAGATCAACCCCAAATATCATCGCGGCGGTGGCGATCACGTTACTTTATACAGGTTCAGACTTGCAAATGCAAGCAAAGCTAGATACAGGTTCAGACTTGCAAATGCAGCAGAAACAACCTGTACCTTCTTCATAGAGCAAGTTGAAGGCAGGGGAGCACTTGTTCAGAAAGAACGTTCTGGTCAAGATATATGCCTTTGTTTTACAGAACAACTTGTACAAATACAACTGCTGAGTTGTTTGAATTATTTAAACACTGCTACTGAATGTAAACTTGGAAAAAAAGTGTGCAAGTCTTTTAATATTCACATCATTCAGTTTAAGTAAATTTCACAAAACTGTAGGAATAAATAGCTCCAGGTTTTTCAGTTAGCATCACTGTCACAACTGTAGTGTTGAGATACTGGGATGATATGTAGGACGTTGTTCAGGGTACAATGTGATATTATGTTGCTGTGGCAATATACCGACAATACTCTGCATAGCTTTTGCACTTAATCACATATAAAGTGTTCTTTATTAATTACTCTTTTAATATTCTGCTTGCTTGACATCACCCCTGGCATATTTGCAAGATGGAATAGCTTTAGATTGATTCACTACTCCTGTAACATGGCCTATTTGCAAAATGAACTTGTACATACAGTACACTCTTTGTATTAGCGCAAGATTTTTTTAGCTACTCCAACCTGTAGGCACATGCACAATCAACCTGAAACAGAATTCTCAAAGTTTCCTATACAAACAGAATGGTCAACCTGTAGGCACATGCACAATCAACTACTCCTTTCCTTTCCTATACAACTACCACTTTCGTGTCCTGCTGCTGAATACAGGTTCAGACTTGCAAATACTCCATACAGACAAGCAAGCTTGCAAATAAAATCATCAAGTTGCACAAGGAGCAATTACACACACAAGAGTCACAAGGAGTAATTAGTGTCACTGCCCACAAAATGCAAGAAATTAATCTAATCATGTGCAGAGATTCATATACATTTCCATATTCTCATGTGCAGCTATTCATATGATTTGAACTTGCATGGGTTTTGGACATATGATTTGAACTTGCAGGGGTTTTGCTTGGGCCAAACTCACCAGTGGGAGCAGAGGGGTAGAGGCCTCGAGCAGCGGGGCAGAGGCCGACGGCGGGAGCAGAGGAGCAGAGGCCTCGAGCAGACGAGCACAGCCGGCGGGATCAGAGGGGCAGAGGCCTCGAGCAGACGAGCACAACCGGCAGGAGCGGATAATATTCTTTACCACATTTTCCATCGGATTCGTAGGGAGCGGATAATTATCGGATGCAGATTCAAAAACGGATACATGTGATCGCGGATTCGGGAACAGAACGGAGCGCATTTGGACCGGAAACAAAATTAATCGGATAGATATGCGCATAAATAAATTATCAAACTATACCAAATTCAAAACAATGCAAAATTTGAAACAATGTGATAATTTCAAACGAACAAAACCGTTGAATCGCGACTGTCCCCGACCCTTCCCTGCCGCTGACTAGGGTAGTGACCCACTTTGCCCCTACCTCCTCCGTCCACTGTTACGGTGATGGCAGGGGGTGGGGACTTCAGCGCTTCGACTTTGACGAGTAGTTAGGTTGGCCTAGGTTTTTTAGGTGATTGGTGACAGAGTCGGCGCCACGTCGGAATAAGGTGCCCTTGTCAAACCTTATAGCACAGACGAGGAGTAACACTTGCTCAACATCTTCAGAAAGCTTCATACCGCTAAGCGCCAAGTCCTCCACGGCTTTATCGTTGATCGTGCATCCAACGGCTGCATCCCCTCCAACTGTCGTTGTTAAAATCCAGCAAGATTTACACCTGTCACTTTAGTTGCATGCTCTGTCGTTTGTCGTCTACCATTCCCTAGAGTATTTAGCCGCAATCCCATTAGGGATTTGGGCATCTATCTTGTATTTTGGGTAAAGTCTAGCCTCCTTTATTGAGGTCTGGCCCTGATGAAAGTGCATGTGTTGCCCCATGCGTGATTTTGGTAATTAATGACAATCCTTATGGACTAATAGTTGCATTGAGATATACTTATAGATCTTGTCCATAGGAAAAGTTTGGAGTTCATGTGTTGGACTCTAGAAGATTACATGATGACCAAGGTTCCATCCAAGGGTTTATATGAAGAATGGTCATGTGAAGAGTTGAGCTTATTGCAAGCATGGCTTGGAAAAAAAGATTGAGTGAACATTCATGTTCATCTCCAAGCCATCATCTATATCAAGAGAAGAATATGAAGCGCAAATGGATTCATGAAGACGGAGCTAAGCGAGGCTCTCCCATAATGGTGTATGGGGGAGTATTTGGAGAAGTCTTCATCAAGCATGTGCTAGCAAGCGCAATCAAGAAAGGTGATCCACTCGAGGGAGTCAAGATCGTCATCATCTAGCTCAAGTGGAATGCGCAAGGCAAAGGTATGATCTTGATAGGGTTTCTATTTTACCGGTCTCGTGGTGTTAGTGGGAGACCGGGTTATAGGATAGACGGCGTACTATCAAGAGGGGCTCTCAAGTGAGTAACTTGATCACATCTTTATGGAGAGCTCAAACCTTTACATATTTGGCATATCATCTTTCTTGGTTCTTATTTGGCTTTTATCCATGTGAGAATTTAGAGCTTGTGTTCATCCCATACCAAGCTCTAGTTCATCAAAAACGGATTTCATTTGTATATCTTGTGGTGTTTTTGATGTTGGAGGTTTTACCGGTTCGTCTCGTGTAGAGAGGTCAAACTCTCCTCTTGTGTTATCCTCCTCACATGATGGACTATGATATATATGCTTAATCTAGTAGAGCTTGTGTGTATCTTCTAACAAGCCCAAGATCATAGAAAACGGAGTCCGGATGAGAAACATATTGTGGTTTTGGTTTGGAGGTCTTATCGGTTGTTCTTTTATCGAGAGGTCTAACCTTTCTCCATTTGGTTTTATCCTCCATTGTTGGACTATGATATTTCTCTGCATGATCATGTAAAGCTCTTCGCTGCGATTCCAACGAGCCCAAGATCATCAAAATCGGAGTCCGGATGCAAAACTTATTGCAGTTTTCATATTGGGTAGTTTTCATGTTTTGCCTCAGTTCCAGATCCGGAATTTTCCAGGTCTGGCACCGGGTTGGTCTGGAATTCATTCTGGATCTGGTACCTGGTCGGTCCAGAAATATTTCCGAGTTAGAACCGGGTTTTTTCCAGGCGGATCCAGTAGCGTTTTCTTAACCCGGAATTGGTTCCGGAATTTTCCGGATCGGGTACTGGAAAGTGCGAAAACTGTGTAACGGGCAGATCTTATCTTGACCTATAAATAGGTCTTCTTCCCCAACGGTTTTCCTATCTCTTGAGCACGAAAAAGCCCCCCATTGTTGACCTTCTTGAGCTTGGATTTCTCTCTATTCCTCCATGATTCTTGCCTCAAATTAGAGGGAAAGAGAGAGGAGATCTAGATCCACCATTCCACCAATCATTCTCTCCTCTAAGTGAGGGGAAGCCTTTGGATCTAGATCTTGGAGGGATTTGGTGTTATTCCTTTGTTCTTCCTCTCTTCTCCCTCCCATAAGCATTAGTTGCTTGTGGTGGGATTCGAGAGTGAAGGATTTGAGCCTTGTGCTCTTGCCATTGCTTTGTGCATCGGTTTGTGCTCTCCACGAGGATTCGTGGAAGTTGAAAGCTTGTGAACTTGTTACTCTTGGGTCTTTGGACCCTAGACGCCCGTGTGGTGGTTGAGACCCTTGTGTGGTCACTTGTAGCTGTTCGGGAGCCCCCAATCCCGTTGTGGGTTGTGCCCCAGATCGTTGTTGAAAGGCTCCGGATTTTAGCCTCGAAGGATTCCGATAGTGAAAGGTGAACCAAACCTTTGTGGTGCGGTTCATCGGAGAAGAAGGTGAAACCTTTGTGGTTGTTGAACCATTGTGTTGGTTCACACCTCTCCAACGAGACGTACTCCCTAAAAAGGAGGAACTCGGGAATACATCCTCGTCTCCGCGTGCCTCGGTTATTTCTATACCCGAGCTCTTTACTTATGCAATTTACATTGTGATAGCCTTTGTGCTTGAAGTATTCTATATTGCTATCACATTATTGCTTGTCTTGCTTAGCATAAGTTGCTGGTGCACATAGGTGAGCCTAGTTTATTTAGATTGTTGGCTTGTTAATTTAAACACCTAATTTTATTCCGCATTTATCAAGCCTAAACCGAAAAAGTTTTAATCGCCTATTCACCCCCTCTCTAGGCGACATCCTTGTCCTTTCAATTGGTATCAGAGCCTGGGCTCTCTTTTTGGGCTTTACCGCCTAGAGAGTAAAGATGTCGTTTAGAGAATTAGTGCACGATCCCACTTTTATATTCGATGGCATAAATTATGATGTTTGGAAAAATCGCATGCTAAATTTTTAGGGCCATGGGTCTAAATTATATTAAGAGGATTGTAGATGTGGGTTTTTCTCCTCCAAAGGATTCCCAAGAATTATCTTTAGAGGATGAGGAAAACTCTCATCTCGAAACTCTAGATTCTAATGGCCTTATATGTGTTTTGAGCGATGTAGTTCTTGCATCAATCATGCCCTTTCGGAACGCTCATGAGCTTTGGACCAAGCTTCAAGATATATATAAGTGTCCAACATTATTGAGGATGATTGTTCTCCTTCCACCTCCGGCCGTGACGAGTTCATAACTTTTTCCACTTCACCAACATGTGATTTGTCACAAGGTAATGATATGGTGAGTGGTGATAGAAATTGCAATGTTCTATCTTTGGACTTAAACACTTCTAGCACTCCAAATGTTTTACATGCTAGTATTGCTAGTCCTTGCATATCATGTAATAGTTGTTTAACTAAATCTCATGATGATATGCTTGATTCGTCTTGTTGCCATGAAAACAATACTTCCATATCCTCTATTTCTTGTGTGGCTAACAATGTAGAGGAATCACAACATTTGTTGGAACAAGACGTGGACCTCAATGGAGCTTCAAGTATCTCTTCACATCTTTGTCCACTACTCATTTTTGCCTTATGGCATGGATTCAAGGTTTCTCCACCTTTGGAACCCTCTACATCTTGTGATGATGTGGATGAGGATTCTCATGGAGCGCTTATGGATGTTGAATCCATAACAAAGAAGGGTAAGATGGTATTTGGTGCTCTCCCCAAAGGTAGCAAAGCTATCCCTCCTCTAAGTGAAATCATTGTTTATGCTATTAAGAGTAGGGAAATCATTGAGGACTTGGAAACTCAATTTCTCGAGAAATGTCAAATTGAGAGAGAGGATGCCGATGAAAACGCATCCTTAATGAATGCCCTTGAGGAAGAGCAAGAGCTTCGAGTGTCTCTTGAGGAGAAACTTGAATCTCTTGATGAATCAAATGATCTTATTATTGCTAAAATTTAAGGAAAGAGATCATGCTATTGCTAAATATAAAGTACTTAAAAAGGAAAAGTTGAATTTGGTGTTGGCAATGCTAGACTAATTGAGGACATAGAGACTTGACAAAGCTCACAAGGCTTTAGAAAGTGAACACTCTCTCCTTATCAAGTCTCATGATCAACTCCAAACTCAACTATCTAAAATGATGAGCTTGCCAAGTTGTCTTCTTCCATTTCTAATATTGATGATGCTTGTGCTACTAACTCCACTTCTCGTGAAGCATCTATTTTGAAGGAGAATGTTGAGCTAAGGGCTCAACTTGAGTTGCTAACTAGCAAGTATGGGAAATTGGAAGAAATTCATGAAAAGCTCTCTAGCTCTAATGAGGATCTTCTAGCATCCCATGCTAGGCTAAAGTTAGCTCATGAGGCTATTATGTCAAAGGTAACATCTTGTGAGCCTCATGTGGACAATGGCACAACTTCTACTTAATGCTATTGCCATGTGCTAGTCCTAGTAATTCATCCACTCACAATGTTGCTACATCTTGTGATGAATTACTTTCCTTGCCTTGTTGCTCTAACAATGAAGCTTCTACTTCCTCTAGTGTTTTTGTTGATACTAACCATGTAAAGGAATTAAATGAGCTCAAGGCCCAAGTCACTTCTTTGAAGAAAGACTTGGAAAAGCGTCATGTTGGGGATTCTACACTTGACAATATGTTGAGTGTTCAAAGACGCCCCAATGACAAGAGTGGACTTGGATTCAACTCCAATATCAAGAACAAGTCCAAGTTCAACAAGAAGAAAAAGGGCCAAGAACAAGTTAAATATTCGGCCAAGATTGTTTGCTTCAAGTGCAAAGTTGAAGGGCACCATGTTAGATCTTGCCCTTTGAAGAAGAAGTCTCTTAGTGAGAAGCAACAAGGGAAGAGCCTCAAGTTCAAACTCAAGTTCCTCAAGTTGAAGAACGGCCTCTCCCAAGAAGAATCAAGCTACCCTCCTCAAGTCAAGATAACTAAGAAGAAGGAGGAAGCAAATGTTGCTACTATGCCGTGAGAAGGGTCACTTTGCTTCTTCATGCACTAATGGTACCTTATCCAACCCATTATTAATTGATGATGTTATTCTCTTCGGAAGGATAAGGTTGGCAATGTGTTTGCCAAATATGTTGGTACTCAAAGTGGTGTCAAGAAAAGAACCATTTGGGTTGCCAAACCTATTGTGACTAACCTCTTAGGACCCAACTTGGTTGGGGACCAACAAGCTAAAACTTGATCAATAGGTGTTGTTGGAGGGCATTGGAGACTTGGCTACTTCATGAAGAATTAAGGGATCTTCATCAATTATATTATCTCAACCAAGTCATTTGGATTATATTGTTCTATCTCATATCCAATGTTCCTCCTTGCGGTAACTTTTATTTAAATCATATATACATTGAAAGTTGCTTGCACCCTTGCATGTGTTAGGTTTTGTACCTTGCTAGTGTTGTATGTGTTGTGCTCTCTACTTACTTATCTTGGTAATCAAGATGTGTATGTTGGTTTGCACACCATTTACTTGTGTTGAGCCTTATTGCTTTTATTTGATATCTTATCTTGTTGGCTCTCTTTTGAGAGATTAATGGACTATCCATTTTGGGGGAGTGATATGCTTCGTGCACTTCACAATCCTAAAATTGTGTATACATGAGGAATACCACTTAGTGTTGATATATCAATATTATCTATCTCTATGTGGTATGTCATCTCATGAGAAATTCAAATTCTATAATGTCCATTAATTATCTCTAGTTGGTTTTGTTTGCCACTTGTTTTAAAATAAATGGATTATCACATTATGGGGGAGTAATAAGCTTGTGCATATTACAAACCTAGAAAATGTGAACATGTGAGGTATTGCCACCTAGAATTGATATCTTCATTATCTTATTCCTATGTGGCATGTTTCTCAAACAAGTTTATTTGTTTAAATGCTTTTTGCTCTCACTCTATTGGATCTTGTTTGTGATGGACGTTCTTGATATGGCTTTCCCCAAATATGTTCGCATATATCTTTTGGGAAACCAATTGCTTCAAGCTACTCTTTGTAGTTGCTTTGCATGATCGCGTGAATTTGAAGCTATCAAGAATATCTATCTATTAAGCATGGCTTTAATCTATCCTTTGCCATATGCTTATTTGTTGTGAAGTTGGTCTCATGTTTCATTCCTATACCACCGAGAAATATCTCTATACTCCTTGTCATGACAAGTGATACTCATAATTGTGGTGGAATTTGTAGACCATCTTCACTTTGGTTCTTGCTTTGAATTGCCTTTTTTATTGCCAAGGATTTGTTTGATCTTACTCCTCTTGTCTTCCTTGTATCTTTTGGATCTTGTTGCTCTACTCAAAATTTGTTTTATGCTTTCTTGAGTTGGGAAAAGCAATGATCCAATTCTTGTGCATTGACATTCAAAAGTCATACTTCTTGATAATGCACTATTCTTGGAAGCTATCCTACTTGAGTAGAACACGTTCTTTAAATTGGTATTGCAATTTCTTGCTTTCTTGAACATGACTAGTGTTTGAATAATATGTATGGAGAGATGATCCATTTGTGTGCATTTTGTATTCAAATGCAAGATCATAAATAATGCACATCTTGGGGAGCAATCCTATATGCTTTTTAAACATTAGTTATCTTCGTTTGGTATTTGATCCCGATGACGTGTCTCTTTGGAAGCAAACATTTTTCATCTTGGTACTTTGTGCCATCATGAAAAGTGTAGAGGGTTTGGTTTATTCCTTGATGGTATTTTCATCAATTGGTATCTTGATTTCATTTGGCATCTTTTTAAAGTGGTATCTTCAATCATGTGTTGATTTGAGTTTTTGATATAGTTTGGACAATGTTTTTTTCTTGTCACACTTGTGTGTGCTTTCGTGGTTTAATTGGTGTTTTGTCCAAATTGTATCTCGTTT
This sequence comes from Poa pratensis, assembly GCA_947311845.1. NCBI lineage: Eukaryota > Viridiplantae > Streptophyta > Magnoliopsida > Poales > Poaceae > Poa > Poa pratensis. Next base: position 14,583,555 of record CAMZMU010000064.1, read on the forward strand.
GGTTCTTGAAAGTCTTGTGCATGCATATTTACTATGTATATCTTATGACGTGCTTACTTTCGTTGATCCAATATATAGGATAAACTCCATCAAATCCTAAATGGCTAAGATGTGCATGAAATTCAATTTCATATCAATATGCACATATTTATGTGGAGTTTGTCCTATGTATTGTAGTTGCTCTAACTACTTTAGACCCAATGAGTTTGGGTACCATGGTGTACTTGAATTTGTTTAGGTACACTTGAGATGCATTGGAAGCTTGTCTCATTTATAAGGAAGGTGATGTCACCATGTGCTTATTGGAGCCAAGCTTGGATGATCGTTAACTCTTATCTTCTACATCACCAATGCTATCTCGGTAACAAGTATCTACCTCATGCATACAGTTCTAGCTTTCAACCTTGTGTAGGTTGTTTCATGGCATGAATCTCTTTGTTGCAATTCATTTGGTTCTTGCAAAACAACTTTGTTGCAAATGTGGGCAAGCTGGGATGATTACATATCAAGGGGAATATATATAATATTTTCATGATTCATCAATCTCATATATGTTAATCTAGCACTTTCTACTCTATGTCTCACATATGCAATATTGATACTTTTCAAAATCATTTGCCTTTTGCGATACTTGTTATCTCTCTCGGAGCATCCCATTTATCACCTTATCCCTTGTGGATATTTTTGATGCTATGATGAGTGTGTGGTGGAAGTTCATCTATATCCCTTTAAGATAAAATTGAGCTTTGTGCTATGCTTTTAAGCAAATATCTTATTGGTATACATATGACTTCCACTTGGAATATCATGTTCTTCTCCGTTGTATCTACTTTGTGTGTGCATGTTTCTTTTTGGACATATATCTTCATGATTGATGTCTAATTAGAAACATATACACATAAGAATAGTTACATATTTAATTGGTATTTCAACTCTTTAGTGACTACCTTTTATTGCCTTTGATTTTTTGGTGGTTTCTAAAAGGCACAAGCTTTGTTCTTCTTTTGGTATTCCTTTTGCATCTTAATAAGCTTGTGGACCTATTTGCTACACCTTCTTTGGTTTGTGTTCTAGATTATCAAGGAGGAAGTGAGGATTCAATGTTGTGCACTCCATATTTCTTTGCAAATCCTACTTTGTGCACGTTCCCTCTTGTTGTTTAGAACATTGTTTTTCGGATCCTTTGATTGGTTACTTCTTTTGTCGAAGTACCTTTCAATTTTATTTTCTTTTGCAATCTTTGAATCCTCAATATAGTTTGATCTCCTTCCCAACTATTCGTCATTGGATATGTGCATTTGATTTCACTCATATTATGAGAAATGCACACACTATGGGGGAGCTCTTACTATATTGGCCTTCTAAATTTTTCCTCCCATTTTGGCAATCGATGCCAATGGGGGAGAAGTTTAGAGGGTTTAAGGGAATTTGGTTTTATGCTTGAGTTTCGTTCTTAAGCATTTGCCTTTCTTACTCTTGCATCCTTGCTCTTTGTGTTGCTTGGTTGCTTAATTCATTGTATAAACCCTCGTAAAAGGGATTGTCATCAATTACCAAAATGGGGGAGATTGAAAGTGCATGTGTTGCCCCATGCGTGGTTTTGGTAATTAATGACAATCCTATGGACTAATGTTTGCATTGAGATATACTTGTAGATCTTGTCCATAGGAAAAGTTTGGAGTTCATGTGTTGGACTCTAGAAGATTACATGATGACCAAAGTTCCATCCAAGGGTTTATATGAAGAATGGTCATGTGAAGAGTTGAGCTTATTGCAAGCATGGCTTGAAAAGAAGATTGAGTGAACATTCATGTTTATCTCCAAGCCATCATCTATATCAAGAGAAGAATATGAAGCGCAAATGGATTCATGAAGACGGAGCTAAGCGAGGCTCTCCCATAATGGTGTATGGGGAGTATTTGGAGAAGTCTTCATCAAGCATGTGCTAGCAAGCGCAATCAAGAAAGGTGATCCACTCGAGGGAGTCAAGATCGTCATCATCTAGCTCAAGTGGAATGCGCAAGGCAAAGGTATGATCTTGATAGGGTTTCTATTTTACCGGTCTCGTGGTGTTAGTGCGAGACCGGGTTATAGGATAGACAGCGTACTATCAAGAGGGGCTCTCAAGTGAGTAACTTGATCGCATCTTTATGGAGAGATCAAACCTTTGCATATTTGGCATATCATCTTTCTTGGTTCTTATTTGGATTTTATCCATGTGAGAATTTAGAGCTTGTGTTCATCTCCATACCAAGCTCTAGTTCATCAAAAACGGATTTCATTTGTATATCTTGTGATGTTTTTTATGTTGGAGGTTTTACCGGTCTGTCTCTTATAGAGAGGTCAAACTCTCCTCTTGTGTTATCCTCCTCACATGATGGACTATGATGTATATGCTTAATCTTGTAGAGCTTGTGAGTATCTTCTAAGAAGCCCAAGATCATAGAAAACGGAGTCCGGATGAGAAACATATTATGCTTTTGGTTTGGAGGTCTTATCGGTTGTTCTTTTATCGAGAGGTCTAACATTTCCCCATTTGGTTTTATCCTCCATTGTTGGACTATGATATTTCTCTGCATGATCATGTAAAGCTCTTCGGTGCGATTCCAACGAGCCCAAGATCATCAAAATCGGAGTCCGGATGCAAAACTTATTGCAGTTTTCGTATTGGGTAGTTTTCATGTTTTGCCTCAGTTCCAGATCCGGAATTTTCCGGGTCTGGCACCGGGTTGGTTCGGAATTCATTCCGGATCTGGTGCCTGGTCGGTCCAGAAATATTTCCGGGTTAGAACCGGGTTTTTCCAGGCGGATCCAGTAGCGTTTTCTTAACCCGGAATTGGTTCCGGAATTTTCCGGATCTAGTACCAGAAAGTACGAAAACTGTGTAACGGGCAGATCTTATCTTGACCTATAAATAGGTCTTCTTCCCCAACGATTTTCCTAGCTCTTGTGCATGAAAAAGCTCCCCATTGTTGACCTTCTTGAGCTTGGATTTCTCTCTATTACTCCATGATTCTTGCCTCAAATTAGAGGGAAAGAGAGAGGAGATCTAGATTCACCATTCCGCTAATCATTCTCTCCTCTAAGTGAGGGGAAGCCTTTGGATCTAGATCTTGGAGGGATTTGGTGTTCTTCCTTTGTTCTTCCTCTCTTCTCCCCCATAAGCATTAGTTGCTTGTGGTGGGATTCGAGAGTGAAGGATTTGAGCCTTGTGCTCTTGCCATTGCTTTGTGCATCGGTTTGTGCTCTCCACGAGGATTTGTGGAAGTTGAAAGCTTATGAACTTGTTACTCTTGGGTCTTTGGACCCTACATGCCTGTGTGGTGGTTGAGACCCTTGTGTGGTCACTTGTAGCTGTTCGGGAGCCCCCAATCTCATTGTGGGTTGTGCCCCGGATCGTTGTTGAAAGGCTCCGGATTTCCGCCTCGAAGGATTTCGATAGTGAAAGGTGAACCAAACCTTAGTGGTGCGGTTCATCGGAGAAGAAGGTGAAACCTTTGTGGTTGTTGAACCATTGTGTTGGTTCACACCTCTCCAACGAGACGTACTCCCCTAAAAAGGAGGAACTCGGGAATACATCCTCGTCTCCACGTGCCTCGGTTATTTTTATACCCGAGCTCTTTACTTAAGCAATTTACATTGTGATAGCCTTCGTGCTTGAAGTATTCTATATTGCTATCACCTTGTTGCTTGTCTTGCTTAGCATAAGTTGTTGGTGCACATAGGTGAGCCAAGTTTTATTTAGGTTGTTGGCTTATTAATTTAAACACGTAGTTTTATTCCGCATTTATCAAGCCTAAACCGGATAAGTTTTAATCGCCTATTCACCCCCCCCTCTAGGCGACATCCTTGTCCTTTCACCTGAGTTCATCTGTAATAGACAAATTCACTGATAAGTCAATCTTTGAACTTACGAAAAGTCACTGCAACCGGAGCACAGTGAGCCTTTTATTATAAAAAATTATAAAAATATATTTTACAAGTTTTAAAAATGCTGAATCCAGGCGTAGTCAATGTTTCACCCTACAAGTATGCAAAATCGTAATGTAAATTCTATATATTATGGGTTACAAAAAAAATTATAAAATCTTGTATATTTTAGAGATATGAAAGTGTGTACACTGAGATCCGCACATTTGGTCATTTTTGTGTAGATCAAAATATAAAATATTTCAAAAAAAATTACATGTTTGTGCAATACATCATGGACAACATGGAGGATTTTATTCAGATTTGTAAAAACTTGTAAAATTGAACTGGATGCATGCCAGGTTTCATGGACCGCACCGCAGCAAGGAGAAGAAATAAGGGTGTGTTCGGTTGTAGAATTAGGTGGAACGGAATGGAACCGTTCCGCACCTGGAGCTCGTTCTTGTGTTCGGTTGGAAAAAGGAATGGAACGAGGTGGTTCTATCACATCCCAAATTTGTAACCAGCTGTATTAGTCAAAATTAGGAACCAACAAAAACTTTTGTTGCATGATGTGTGTTGATTGTTCCTTGTTGATTGTGTTGTTTGCTTGCCCTAATTAAAAACTTTGAAAACAAGCATAAAAGTAAAACAACAACACAATGGGACAAGTGGCATCTAATTTCTCAAAGTAAGAAATCAATAATTCTTTCACACAAAATTCAGAGATGTGATAATATAATCACTCTCATTTTATTCCTACCAATTTTCCCTCTCAAACAAATATTTTCAAAAACCTATATTTAAAATTCCATTTCTTTCTTTACTTCTTTAGATCATAAAATGTACTATGTTACACTTACACAATAGATACCAAAACAGAACCACAAATCTTGATAAATCTATATGAAGCAAATTATGAAAATAATTCACAGAAAATTGAATTTGAACTTGGTTCATGCATTCTGTCGAACACCTTGGGGGCAGAGATGAACTCTCCCCAAATCAAATTCAATCCGATCGAATTCGGGCGAATTTCGGCAAACCACTCGCCCCTCCCACTCCCACTCACCTCCCCCACTAGCTAGAACACGGAAGAAACGTGCAATTTGACCGTCTTGGTCATAGCCATGGGCATGAGCTCGCACCCATGCCGCCCATGGCCACCACTGTGGAGGAGGACGAAGATGACGCCGAGCTGGCCCAACACCGTGCCCTCCATCTACCCCTCACCCATCCGCTCCTGCTGGGCGCGATTAGATCACCCCCGAAGCTCCCGCACACGTGTGCCTTTGGTCGCGCCAGGGCACGCCATGCGCAGTGGCCGCGCGAGGTCATCGATGATGAACTCAGGCCTCCACTACACCACTCGCCATCGCAGCAACCGCTCAGCCATTCACAACCTTCCCCACGGCCTCAAGGACACCTTGGCATCACCCAGGGAGGTCAGCACTGACGACTGCATTCCGTCGAACGCCGTCCATGTGCCCATGGCCGTCACCACCCCGAGCTCACTGTGATCACCTCCACACACACAATCTCGCTCCTCTGGACCCTAACGCCGTCCGTCGACGTGTCTGCACTGTCCAGCCCCCCAATGGTGAGCTCTCCCACCTTCTGCACCGCTCATGCACCACGACCACCATGGACCGACCTTCGCCCTTATAAGCTCACCCAAGCCCTCGCATTCTCCACACACCGCACCACTGTCCCTCCCTCACTCTCCACTCACTCATGCACCGCCAGGAGGGTGGAGCCACTGCAGCCTGAGCTGCTGTCGTCCTTGGCCGTGTCGCCAAGCTCGGCCGTCCCGAGGTTGAAGACGACCTCGCAGCCGTGCTGCTGCTTCCCTCTCTCTCCTCTGGACCCTCTGCGTTGCTTCTCTCACTCACCACACTCACACGCCCGTCTCTATCGTTCCCAGGAACACCCAGGAATGCTTCGCCGTCGACGTGCCATGGCCGTGGAAGCGGAGCTGCTCGCCACCGACGATCTGGACCGTCCCAGCAAGTGCAACTCCTCTAGCAAGCTTCCCCAGGCCGCCGCAACCCTTCTGCATCATCCATGCCATCTCCAGAGCCCCTAGGTGAGCGAATCGACCACCTCGCCGTCGCTGGCATGGCGGCGCCGCCCGTTTTTGGTCGTCGCCATTCGCGGCCATCGTGAGCCGTTGGATCTTAGATCCACGGTGTCGTACCGCTTCGCTTAGATGGGGCGCTGACAGGCGGACCCCACTGTCAGCGTTTTAAACATATCCAACGCGTGAGACGTTTCTGTTTGAGTCACTGACGAGTGGACCCCACCCGTCAGGGATCTCAACATTATCCAGAACAGAGAGTTTTCTTAATTTAAATCCCTGGAAAAAATCAGTACTGGACTCAACTTCAAAAATCAATATCTCGAGATTTATAAGTCCAAATAAATCGAATCAAAATTCTCTGGTTAGCTTATGAAATTGTTTAACCAACCAAATTGGTTTCATCTTGCTTGGATTAATAACAAATGTGTAGTATTTAAATTTCCACATAAGGTTTAAAATATAAACTTGATTGTTTCTGATGCTCTATTAACCCAAATAAGACCAATCCAATTTTATTAGCTTAGCACTGTAATCACTTAGCTTCCCTAATTTTTGTAGAATTAATTAAGCAATAGTATTTGTTTAGCATTAGATTAAAATTAGCAAACCCTTCTGTAGTGAAACAATTATAGATAATCAATGCGTAACCCAAATGAGTTAGGACTAATTTTGTTAGATCACATTTAATCAGTACTAGTTGCCCCTAAAAGGATTTAATTTTATGATCAACAGAACTTAGGCAGTACCTAAAACTTGATTAATAAGCTTCTGTAATAAAACAATTGTGTAGCGATTTTGGTAACTCAAATTAATCCAAATCCAATTGTGTTGTCTTCTTGATGTCAGTAGCTATCTGTAGAATTTTAGTTTGTATTTTTGTGACCAACAGAACTGGAGTTATACAATTAAACTTGTGTAGCTAGTTTCTGCCATATTCAAGTCATGTTTAAATAATGGTTAATTCAAGTAAATTGAACCCAAATTGCTTGCCTTGTGTGTTACAGTAGCAATTTGTAAAGTTTAAGATTGTATTGTTGTGATGTTTTGATTGAGTAGTATAGTGATTGTTTGTATTTGCTTGTTCGACGTTTAGACGAGATCGTTGCCAGGACTTGCGAGGAGGGGGAATACTTTGAACAACAGGGGCAAGACCCCGGGAACTTTGCTGAGCAAGGCAAGCTACTTCTCTGAGCTTGCATCTATATACATCTATTTTGGTTCACATGTTTTACTTATAAAGAGCATAAGTGATTTATGTGGTGTTTGCCACAAAAGCTATGATTTTGAAAACCCTTTTTTTCAAAATACAAGTATATTATTTTGACACCCTATAGGGAGGTATTAGATGGAATTCTTTTTCAAACTATAGGATGGGAAAATATTGTTTACTCAAAACTCCTTTGAAAATACTTGTATGTGTATGGAATACCGAGATGTCGGTGTTGAAGTGAAGAATGGAGAACGGTGGTGTTTATGAAAAATGCACATCATGTCCTAGTACTATGACGACCAACCATACCCTGTGCGACCACATTTACCCACATATGGGAACAGGCGTAGTCATATAATTTGCTCATATTAGTGTGGGATACCTCAACAACGGAGATGACTCCGTTCCATGAGGGGATGGTTCGGTGACCTACCCCCTGACCCGGGTCCTCGCACATTGGTGGAGGATAGAAGGCCGTCCCCTATACACCGCCGGGCAGAACTATGAGTCCTCACACTTAGGTTCCGAAGGGCTGGACTGAGTGTCGATGGAAAGTGTCATACGAGCAGGGTCCTATACTCGCATGAGCAAAGGACAGGCTATGGTCGGTGACTCAACTTCGCACACACCTTGTATGGCGGGATGTGGCTGACATGATGAGTTGCCGGATGGATGTGGGAAAAGCGTGCTACCTCTGCAGAGTGTAAAACTATTCGAATAGCCGAGTCCTCGGTAATGGACAGTTGGAAGGCTGTCCTATGACCATGTGCTAAGTTTTGAATTTTAAAAAGAAAAGGAAGTGGAGAATGTTTTATACAACTATACCAAAGAATCGGTATGAGGTGGTTGGAGGTAAATTGACCATGAAGGGCTATGGTCGGAAAAAGGAGGAGTTTTGGAGAAATAAATAAGATGGTGGTTTTGATGGAGGAAAGTTATAAAATTCGTCTTACCCTTTTTCAATAAAGATATAGAGATGTTTTCAATAAATAAAAAGTCTTATTAAATAAAAGTAAAACGAGTGCATGTTCATGTTGGGGTAGTTTGCGAGTACAATTCTAATTGTACTCATATTGGTTTCGTCCCTGGCTATTGTCTTAGCCAGATCTCGAGGAGCACTATGCCGAAGAGGAGTATGACGACTACTATGCGAACTAGGGATCTCCATAATTCAGCTGCCTGTCGGGTTGTCGTTAGGATGTGCTTGTCTACTACGCCGTAACTTCCGCTGAATAATGTGGTTTGGCCCATGAAGGCACCTATGTAAGACTTGGTCTAAATGACCGTATGTGTAAGACTTTATTTCGGTACTGTAATGGATGTAAATTTTGGTATTCAGTTTGGATTATGTGCAACGACAGACTGATCACGGTATCGTTGTGATAAGCATAATCGGGTATTTCGGACAGCTAGTCCGGGGTCCCCACAGAGCTGGTATCAGAGCCATCCTGACTTTATGAAACCTTAGATTAGCATGGTCGTTATATAGGAGTTACAAAACTTAATTTCTAAAATAAAGGAGTGAAGTATTTTCAAAAATTGCTTATCTTCCAATCCTCCTACTTATGCAAAATTTTACTCTCATTAAGTATTACATTTTTTCTTGTACCCTTAAAATTTTGCACACTTGTCATCCCATTAAGCTTAAAATTTTGCGCACTTGTTATTTCATTTAACTTAAAATTTTGTACACTTGTCATCTCACTAACTTAAAATTTTACTTAAAAATTGTAGATGGCACTCAATTTCACCGAGTTTAAGCAACTTGAGAAGGATGGCAAGCTGATGTTCGAGAGCGACTTGTTCGAGTTGAGCAAGCTGTTGGGTCGCCCCGCTCCTGAGTTTTAGGGAGCCCAGGTTGACGTTCACGGCAACGGAAACTTGAGTTGGCTCATCGAGTCATCTGTTCGGGGGAACCTCAAGTCTCTCGGATCCAAGACGATGATCTACACCACTATGGACGCCCACTGGGACGACGGACTGTGTCGTGCCATGCAGAGGTTGCTGGCCCGACTTTGTGAGGAGCACAAGGCGGAGTTGGTGAACTCCCGCTTTTAGTTCTACGGGAGGCGCACCGATGATGGACACCCCATTCGAGCCCCTCGACACCCGACGTTTGGAGACTACATCTTGGACATGGAGGTCCTACTCTACCGCACCCAGGAGGACCTGATGAGCGCTAGACGTCGAGCTCACTTTGAGCGCATCGCGCTCAAGGAGAGTCGCGAGCATGAGGCACAGCTGCAGCAGGAGAAGGTCGCTCTTCTTCAGAAGAGGACCCAGCTGAGGAAGACCGTCGCCAAGCTCCGCAAGAGGGTGGTGGAGTAGGACGAGATGATCGAGGATATGGAGCACCAGGCTAACGAGATGGAGGAGGAGGGCGAGGATCTCCACAGGGAGAGCAGCGCCTTCATCAGTGACGATGAGGATTTCCTGGAGGAGATGGACTACGAGGAGGAGGACGACGAGGAGGAGGAGCCATTCGAGGCAGTTCTCGAGGACGAGGAGGAGGACCTGGAGGAGACTGCCTACGAGTCCGACGCTGATGCGGCTGAGCCTGAGGTTCCACCTCAGTAGGCGAGTGACTTGAGTGTTACCGTAGGATTATGTTGACCCCCTATCGCTAGTCGAGTCTAGGTGGTGGTTCTTTTGAAACCATGTATTATGTACATTAGATGTAGGGTGATGTTATAGCTTGATGTTGTGAACTCATTGAAGGGATGCTGGTGTTTTATGAATGTGTTAGTCTTGTTTGATCTGTGCAAAAATCTTTCAATACCGTCCTTAATTAATCAACTCCCTAGCGACTTCATCGTTTTCCTCCTTAGTCGAAACCTCTTTGCCTTGCCGTTTATAGCCTGTATACTTCAGGATGGTGGACACTCGTCGCACCAACAACCCGGATCTACCACCACCGCCTCCTGAGCCGACCCCCACCCAACTCCTTGCGCTCATTATGGAGGAACGCCAAGCTACCCGGGAGGAGCGCCAAGCTCATCTCACCGCCCTGCAACAGATCGCTGCCGCTCATGTCAACAACAACAACAACAATGGTGGCAATGGCGATGGAAATCAACGATCCATCTTAAGCGACTTCCAGAAGACCAACCTGCCTACCTATTCCAAGGGACTTCACCCACTGGAAGCCGATGATTGGCTCCGCACCATCGAGAACAACCTGGAAGTTGTTGTTGTGGGAGAAAATGAGAAGGTTCTGTATGCCACCCACTATCTTGCTAGACCTACACGAGCTTGGTGGGAAACTACCAAGGCTCTCCAGCAAGTTGGCTTGTTATCAACTGGATTGAGTTCCAGGAGAAGTTCCGCAAGAAGCATATTCCCGGCAGACTCATTGAGAGGAAGAAGGATGAATTCCATAAGCTGAGGCAGGGAAGTAAGGATGTGGTCGGATATATGGATGAGTTTACCGACCAGGCTCGGTACGCTCCCGACGACACCGACACCGAGAAGAAGATGGTGCGTTTTCTGAATGGACTTCATGATGAACTGCAGTGTGCGTTGGTTATCCATGACTTCATTGATTTGGAGTCGCTTGTGGACAAAGCCAGCCAGCTAGAGACCAAGCGCAAGTCAATGTTTGAAGGTCGTAAGAGGAGGATGAGTGCTGAAGAAGGTTCTAGCAACCAGAAGCCCGTACTTTTCAGCCAACATCCAAGCCTGCTTATCGACCACCCCAAGCCCCACGCCCCAACTTTCCTAACCGCCCAAACTACTTCCACCGCCCCAATGACAACAACCATCCCGGAGGAAACTTCAACAACTTCAACCGTCGCCCCAATGTTGTCTGCTTTGAGTGCGGCACCAAGGGTCACTACTCCAAATAATGCCCCAATCCAAAGAGGAATGCTCAACGCCCTAATGCACCGGCGCCGAACCCTGGTCAAGGCCGTGCTGGAAATGGCAAGAATGCCGCACCCCGTGGAAATGTTGATGTTGCCAAGGGCCGTCTGAACCACATCAATACTGAAGAAGCCCAGGATGCGCCAGATATTGTGCTGGGTACGTTTCTTGTCAACTCAGTACCTGCAACTGTTCTGTTTGATTCCGGTGCCACCCATTCTTTCATTACCGAGGAGTTTGTCTCTAAGGGAGGTTTAGTAGAAGGCTTCCTACATAAACCTATGAGTATACAAATCCCTGGCTCCACCATAGAAACCAAGAGGTTTTGCCCCAATTCATCCATAGAAATTGGAGGAGAAAAATTTGCAGCCAACCTTGTCATACTAAGAACCCAGGGCATAGATGTTATACTTGGAATGAATTGGTTAGCCAAGTTTCAAGGCCGTATAGACTGCGCCAGAAGATTTGTTTCCCTCACTTCAGATTATGGAGTCGAAGTGGAGTGTGTGTCTGAAACCTGCCCCTCCCGACCAGGCTGCCATGAGGGCATAGCTCAACCCACTCTAGATGAGATCCGTGTTGTTCACCGATTCTAGGATGTTTTCCCTGAAGAATTGCCTGGTATGCCGCCAGACCGGGACATTGAGTTCGTGATTGAACTTATTCCGGGAACATCCCCTATATCCCAGAGACCCTACCAATGAATCCGGAAGAACTGGTTGAATTGAAGAAGCAGTTGGCTGATATGCTCAGCAAAGGTCTTATTCGCCCAAGCGCTTCACCTTGGGGATCACCCATTATTTTTGTGGACAAAAGAGATGGTACCACACGCCTGTGTGTGGATTATCGCAAGCTCAATGACGTGACCATTAAAAACAAGTACCCTCTTCCCAAGATCGAGGATCTGTTCGATCAGATGAACGGACCCCGAGTCTTCTCCAAGATCGATCTTCGGACAGGATATCATCAATTAAAAATTCGAGAGTCAGACATTCCCAAGACTGCCTTCACCACCCGTTATGGTTTGTTTGAGTACACCGTGATGTCTTTTGGCTTGACCAATGCCCCCCCTATTTCATGAATCTCATGAATAAGATCTTCATGGAGTACCTCGACAAGTTCGTGGTAGTCTTCATCAATGACATCCTTATCTACTCCAAGACCAAAGAAGAGCATGCTGAGCACCTACGTCTAGTTTTGGAGACCCTCCGAGAGCACAAGCTGTATGCCAAGTTTAGCAAGTGCAAGTTTTGGCTTAGTGAAGTGGCATTTCTCAGACATGTTGTGTCTGCAGGAGGAATTTCTGTTGACCCGGAGAAGATCCAAGCCATCGTTGACTGGAAAGCCCCCACTAATGTGACCGAAATCCGAAGCTTTCTTGGACTAGCGGGTTACTACCGCAAGTTCGTTGAAGGATTCTCTAGCATAGCCAAGCCCATGACTCAACTGTTGAAAAAGGACAAGAAATTCGAGTGGACCCAGAAGTGTGAAGATAGTTTTCAGGAACTAAAGAAGAGATTGACCTCAACCCCAATCCTAATCATGCCAGACGTCACCAAGAGTTTCGACGTGTATTGCAATGCATAACACCTCAGACTTGGTTGCGTTCTCATGCAGGAAGGCAAAGTTGTGTCGTACCTGTCCCGACAGTTGCGACCGCATGAAGAGAATTATCCAACCCATGATCTGGAGTTAGCTATCGTTGTTCTTGCTCTTAAGACGTGGCGTCCCTATCTTGTGGGACATCGCTGCGAGATCTATATGGATCATAAGAGTTTGAAGTATATCTTCACCCAGAAGGAGCTGAACCTGAGACAGAGGAGATGGATGGAACTAATCAAGGACTATGATACTGGGATCCATTATCACCCCGGAAAAGCTAACGTAGTTGCCGATGCTCTTAGTCGCAAGCCTTGCACCCTGAATGCCTTGATCCAAGCCGAACAACCAGCCTTGTTCAAGGAGTTTGAAGATTTCGGACTAGAGCTTGTTAGCCATGGTTATCTAGCCAATCTAGAGTTAGCCCCAACCCTGATGGATCAAATCAAGGAAGCCCAAAAGAATCATGAAAGCATTGAAGGGATTAAAAGGAAGATTTCTCTCGGCAAAGCACCTGGTTTTACCGAAGATGCTGAAGGAGTGATGAGATTCAATGGCCGTATCTGTGTGCCCAATGTCAAAGAACTAAAGGAATTAATCCTGAAAGAAGCCCACGAGACCCCTTATTCAATCCACCCCGGCGGGACAAAGATGTACCAAGACCTTCGTGAGAGATTTTGGTGGCATGGGATGAAGCGAGAGATTGGTTCTTTCGTGGCCAAGTGTGATATCTGTCAGCGAGTCAAAGCTGAACATCAGCGACCCGCTGGATTGCTCCAACCTTTGAAAATTCCTGAATGGAAGTGGGATGAAATTGGAATGGATTTTATCACCGGACTGCCAAGATCCAACCGAGGCCATGATTCAATCCGGGTCATCGTTGATCGACTGACCAAGGTTGCCCATTTTATTCCCGTCAAGACCACTCACACCGGAGCTCAATTAGCGGACTTGTATATTTCCAGAATAGTAAGCCTGCACGGAGTACCTAAAAAGATTGTATCTGATAGAGGCACGCAATTCACCTCAAGGTTCTGGAAAGCTCTTCACGAATCCCTCAGAACCAAGTTAGCTTTTAGCACAACCTATCACCCCCAGACCGGAGGCCAAACTGAGCGAGTGAATCAGATATTAGAGGACATGCTTCATGCATGTGTTCTATCCTATGGTTCCAAATGGGAAGATTGCCTTCCATTTGCAGAGTTCTCCGACAACAATAGCTACCAGTCCAGTCTGCAAATGGCCTCGTTTGAAGCACTTTACATCAAGAAGTGTCGTACTCCCCTGAATTGGTCCGACACCAGAGAAGGCAAATTGTTTGGACCAGATACCCTCCGTGAAGCTGAAGAACAAGTCCAACTTATCCGTGAGCGTCTCAAAACTGCCCAATCCCGTCAGAAGAGTTACGCTGACCCCAAGCACCGCGATATCACCTTCAACGTCAGAGATTATGTCTATCTCCAAGTCACACCACTCAAGGGAATGCAACATTTCCATGTCAAAGGAAAATTGGCGCCAAGATATATTGGACCCTTCAAGGTCATTGCCCGTCGAGGAGAAGTAGCCTATCAGCTGGAGTTGCCCCCAAAATTATCGGAATTTCACGATGTCTTCCACATTTCCTTGTTCCGGAAGTGTCTTGAAGTTCCCGACAAGTCCGATGTTTTCAAGAATATCGACCACCTCTCCATCGACCTGAACCATGACCTGACTTATCGTGAGAGACCCGTCAGGATTCTCGACGAAGATGTTCGTCTTACCCAAAGGCGCAAGATCAAGTTCTACAAAGTCCAGTGGACTAACCACTCCGAAGAGGAAGCAACCTGGGAACGTGAAGACCATCTTAGAAGCGAATTCCCAAACCTCTTTAGCACCTAAGTCTAGCAAATCTCGGGACGAGGTTTATTCTAAGGGGGAAAGGATTTGTCACATCCCAAATTTGTAACCAGCTGTATTAGTCAAAATTAGGAACCAACAAAAACTTTTATTGCATGATGTGTGTTGATTGTTCCTTGTTGATTGTGTTGTTTGCTTGCCCTAATTAAAAACTTTGAAAACAAGAATAAAAGTAAAACAACAACACAATGAGACAAGTGGCATCTAATTTCTCAAAGTAAGAAATCAATAATTCTTTCACACAAAATTCAGAGAGGTGATAATATAATCACTCTCATTTTATTCCTACCAATTTTCCCTCTCAAACAAATATTTTCAAAAACCTATATTTAAAATTCTATTTCTTTCTTTACTTCTTTAGATCATAAAATGTACTATGTTACACTTACACAATAGATACCAAAACAGAACCACAAATCTTGATAAATCTATATGAAGCAAATTATGAAAATAATTCACAGAAAATTGAATTTGAACTTGGTTCATGCATTCTGTCGAACACCTTGGGGGCAGAGATGAACTCTCCCCAAATCAAATTCAATCCGATCGAATTCGAGCGAATTTCGGCAAACCACTCACCCCTCCCACTCCCACTCACCTCCCCCACTAACCAGAACACAGAAGAAACATGCAATTTGACCGTCTTGGTCGTAGCCATGGGCATGAGCTCGCACCCATGCCGCCCGTGGCCACCACTGTGGAGAAGGACGAAGATGACGCCGAGCTGGCCCAACACCGTGCCCTCCATCTACCCCTCACCCATCTGCTCCTGCTGGGCGCGATTAGATCACCCCCGAAGCTCCCGCACACGTGCGCCTTTGGTCGCGCCAGGGCACGCCATGCGCAGTGGCCGCGCGAGGTCATCGATGATGAACTCAGGCCTCCACTACACCACTCGCCATCGCATCACCGCTCAGCCATTCACAACCTTCCCCGCGGCCTCAAGGACACCTTGGCATCACCCAGGGAGGTCAGCACTAACGACTGCATTCCGTCGAACGCCGTCCGCACGCCCACGGTCGTCACCACCCCGAGCTCACTGTGATCACCTCCACACGCACAATCTCGCTCCTCTGGACCCTAACGCCATCCATCGACATGTCTGCACTGTCCAGCCCACCAATGGCGAGCTCTCTCACGTTCTGCACCGCTCGTGCACCACGACCACCATGGACCGACCTTCGCCCTTATAAGCTCACCCAAGCCCTCACATGCTCCACACACCGCACCACTGTCCCTCCCTCACTCTCCACTCACTCCTGCACCGCCAGGAGGGTGGAGCCACTGCAGCCTGAGCTGCTGTCGTCCTTGGCCGTGTCGCCAAGCTCGGCCATCCCGAGGTTGAAGACGACCTCGCAGCCGTGCTGCTTCCCTTTCTCTCCCTATGGACCCTCTGCATTGCTTCTCTCACTCACCGCACTCACACGCCCGTCTCTATCGTTCCCAGGAACACCCAGGAGCGCTTCGCCGTCGACGTGCTGTGGCCGTGGAAGCGGAGCTGCTCGCCGCCGACGATCTGGACCGTTCCAGCAAGTGCAACTCCTCCAGCAAGCTTCCCCAGGCCGCCGCAACCCTTCTGCATCATCCACGCCGTCTCCAGAGCCCCTAGGTGAGCGAATCGACCACCTCGCCGTCGCTGGCATGGCGGCGCCGCTCGTTTTTGGTCGTCGCCGTTCGCGGCCATCGTGAGCCATTGGATCTTAGATCCACGGTGCCGTACCGCTTCGCTTAGATGGGACGCTGATAGGCGGACCCCACTGTCAGCATTTTAAACATATCCAGCACGGGAGACGTTTCTGTTAGAGTCACTGACGAGTGGACCCCACCCGTCAGGGATCTCAACATTATCCAGAACAGAGAGTTTTCTTAATTTAAATCTCTGGAAAAAAAATCAGTACTGGACTCAACTTCAAAAATCAATATCTCGAGATTTATAAGTCCAAATAAATCGAATCAAAATTCTCTGGTTAGCTTATGAAATTGTTTAACCAACCAAATTGGTTTCATCATGTTTGGATTAATAACAAATGTGTAGTATTTAAATTGCCACATAAGGTTTAAAATATAAACTTGTTTGTTTCTGATGCTCTATTAACCCAAATAAGACCAATCCAATTTTTTATCTTAGCACTATAATCACTTAGCTTCCCTAATTTTTGTAGAATTAATTAAATAATAGTATTTGTTTAGCATTAGATTAAAATTAGCAAACCCTTCTGTACTGAAACAATTATAGATAATCAATACTTAACCCAAATGAGTTAGGACCAATTTTGTTAGATCACATTTAATCAGTACTAGTTACTCCTAAAAGGATTTAATTTTATGATCTACAGAACTTAGGCAGTACCTAAAACTTGATTAATAAACTTCTGTAATAAAATAATTGTGTAGGGATTTTGGTAACTCAAATTAATCCAAATCCAATTGTGTTGTCTTCTAGATGTCAGTAGCTATCTGTAGAATTTTAGTTTGTATTTTTGTGACCAACAGAACTGGAGTTATACAATTAAACTTGTGTAGCTAGTTTCTGCCATATTCAAGTCATGTTTAAATAATGGTTAATTCAAGTAAATTGAACCCAAATTGCTTGCCTTGTGTGTTACAGTAGCAATTTGTAAAGTTTAAGATTGTATTGTTGTGATGTTTTGATTGAGTAGTATAGTGATTGTTTGTATTTGCTTGTTCGACGTTTAGACGAGATCGTTGCCGGGACTTGCGAGGAGGGGGAATACTTTGAACAACAGGAGCAAGACCCCGGGAACTTTGCTGAGCAAGGCAAGCTACTTCTTTGAGCTTGCATCTATATACATCTATTTTGGTTCACATGTTTTACTTATAAAGAGCATAAGTGATTTATGTGGTGTTTGCCACAAAAGTTATGATTTTGAAAACACTTTTTCCAAAATACAAGTATATTATTTTGACACCCTATAGGGAGGTATTAGATGGAAATTATTTTTCAAACTATAGGATGGGAAAAATATTGTTTACTCAAAACTCCTTTGAAAATAGTTGTATGTGTATGGAATGCCGAGATGTCGGTGTTGAAGTGAAGAATGGAGAACGGTGGTGTTTATGAAAAATGCACATCGTGTCCTAGTACTATGACGACCAACCATACCCTGTGCGACCACATTTACCCACATATGGGAACGGGCGTAGTCATATAATTTGCTCATATTAGTGTGGGATACCTCAACAACGGAGATGACTCCGTTCCATGAGGGGATGGTTCGGTGACCTACCCCTGACCCGGGTCCTCGCACATTGGTGGAGGATAGAAGGCCGTCCCCTATACACCGTCAGGCAGAACTATGAGTCCTCACACTTAGGTTCCGAAGGGCTGGACTGAGTGTCAATGGAAAGTGTCATACGGGCAGGGTCCTATACTCGCATGAGCAAAGGACAGGCTATGGTCGGTGACTCAACTTCGCATACACCTTTTATGGCGGGACGTGGCTGACACGATGAGTTGCCGGATGAATGTAGGAAAAGCGTGCTAACTCTGCAGAGTGTAAAACTATTCGAATAGCCGAGTCCTCGGTAATGGACAGTTTTATACAACTATACCAAAGGATCGGTATGAGGTGGTTGGAGGCAAATTGACCATGAAGGGTTATGGTCGGAAAAAGGAGGAGTTTTGGAGAAATAAATAAGATGGTGGTTTTGATGGAGGAAAGTTATAAAATTCTTCTTACCCTTTTTCAATAAAGATATAGAGATGTTTTCAATAAATAAAAAGTCGTATTAAATAAAAGTAAAAACGAGTGCATGTTCATGTTGGGGTAGTTTGCGAGTACAATTCTAATTGTACTCATATTGGTTCGTCCCTGGCTATTGTCTTAGCCAGATCTCAAGGAGCACTATGCCGAAGAGGAGTATGGCGACTACTATGCGAACTAGGGATCTCCATAAGTCAGCTGCCTGTCGGGTTATCATTAGGATTTGCTTGTCTACTACGCCGTAGCTTCCGCTGAATAATGTGGTTTGGCCCATGAAGGCACCTATGTAAGACTTGGTCTAAATGACCGTATGTGTAAGACTTTAATTCGGTACTGTAATGGATGTAAACTTTGGTATTCAGTTCGGATTATGTGCAACGACAGACTGATCACGAGATCGTTGTGATAAGCATAATCGGGTATTTCGGACAGCTAGTCCGGGGTCCCCACAGGTTCCTCAGAAGGGAATATTCGCCCGATATGCGGAACGCACTTGTCCGGCCGAATCGGCCGGACCGAGTGGAACGGCTTGCGATTAGCTCTCTCGCCTCTCGCTAATTCATTTCTCACCGCACGCCGGACGGAGGCGGTCAGCGGAGGCCAAGCCTCGGCTCCTTTCTTCTCCGAGGTCGCCCTCACCGCCCCTGCCCCCATCGCCTCTCACGCTCCTCCGAGGTCGCCGCCGGTCCAAGGTTGCCGCCGGTCCCGCCTCTATTCCGAGCTCGCCGCTCCAATCTCCCTCCGAGCTCGCTGTTGACCCGCCTCTCCTCCAAGGTCACCGCCGGTCCCGCCTCTCCTCCGAGCCCAGGCGAGCCCATGCGGCAGGCGGC
This sequence comes from Poa pratensis, assembly GCA_947311845.1. Lineage (NCBI taxonomy): Eukaryota > Viridiplantae > Streptophyta > Magnoliopsida > Poales > Poaceae > Poa > Poa pratensis. The sequence continues at coordinate 14,602,665 of CAMZMU010000064.1, forward strand.
GGTGGGGGCCAGGCTCGCTAGGACGGCGGCCAAGAGCGAGCCTAGGCGGCGGCGGCAGCCAGGCTCGGTGGGACGGCGGCGACGTCCAGGCAGCGAGGAATCAATCCAATTTTGTCTCTGTCCACTCCAATTTCTCTAATTTTCCCTCTAAACTCAAGTTATGAGATAAAAAATCAAGTTTAGGCATAAATCTGTGGAATTCTTAGCAATATATGCGGAATTGTCTAATCCTAAATTAGTGCTAGATTTGTTTTTAATTAATAGATTAGTGCTAATTGAATTGCTAATCCTAAATTATTGCTAATTGAATTGTTAATCCTAAATTAGGGGAACCATTCCATTTCATCCCATTTTGTCTAACCGAACACCGGGACGGAATGGAACCGTGACTGTCGTGGTGGTATCACGGCAGATGCCATAGGATGGCTAAGAGTGGGGTCGATGGACGCTGGTGGATCCGGGAGAGGGCTAGCGCGCTAAGAAGCACACACAGATGAACTCTCAAACATAAGCACACTTACGATCTACCCAGGTTCGGGGCCTCGTGAGGAGGTAAAACCCCTACTCCTGCCTGTCTCTCTCTGTATATCTCAATGCCACACGTACAAAGCTGCTCCTCGAGCTGTATGATCCCTGCAATGCGGATGAACACAAGGTAGAAGATGGAACTATGGGGAAATGCCTCTCAGTGCCTCATTCTTCCTTTTTCTCCTGGTCGTCCCTCACGCAGGAGGGGGTGAAGCCCTATATAAAGGCTAAGCCGAGTTACCAAAGTACCCCTGGGTGCACTGTAGCCATGCCAAGGATATGTCATGATGGCACTCCTGCCAGAGACAAGACGCGGCGCGGCCATCTCCTGCACACCTAGAATGTACCCTCTGCTAGAGACAAGACATGGCACGCCCATGTCTGTCTCGTAGCCTGCAGGTCTGTCTCGTAGCCTGCTCTCTGTCCTTGGTTAGCAGAGGGGAGACCAGTCACCTCGCTCCTCCTGCACGCGCCCGTGTCAGGCGCCTCCGTGCCAGACGCTCCCGTGTCAGACGGGATGTGACAGCAGCGCTGACCTCCGTCCGACATAGGGTGCCTCAACTCGGTAACCCGGCATGGAGATGCCGGAATACCCTTCCTGAATAAGTTTCCCTGCACATAAGAGAACAGACATGATACCGACATACATATGCCGGTCAAGACATCTCGGATCCCTTATCTCGGATCCCCAGTCTCGGTCAGTATATGCCGGGTTGCACCAGCGTGGTACCTCGGTCCATTCTGGCCCGGGTTATCTCGGTCGCCTTATGTCGGTTTGCACCGGTACCGCACCCTGGTCACTTCTGAGATCTGGATATGTCGGCTTTTACTGTAACTCGGCCCACACTTGGGACCTTGCTTATACCACATCATGACCCTACCCGGGGGTAGCCCCCCCGACATTAGTCCCCGAAGCTGGTGCGGTCCTGCAGCCTTCGATGAAGGGCCACAGCAGGTTTAATCAACCGAAACAACCTCACCAAGCATCCGACATAACCATGTCGGCTCAACCGTAAAGCCACTACTAACCTCTCCAACTGATTCTGACATCTGCCATTGTGTCGGTTTCTCCGACACAAGAACTTCGCTGAAGGAGCAAGCCAAGCTTTCACCACCAGCTCAACTTAACCCAACCATCCGACATAATGGTGTCGGTCTCACTTCAAGCATCAGGATAAAACCTCCAACTGCTTTCGACATATGCCCTTATGCCGAATTCTCCGACATGAGGCAATTGTTTTGTCCTGAACAAACATCCGACATTCTTATGCCGGTTCATCTCAAATTTCATGAACCAACTTTCCCAAGACCTTCGACATCTGCCCATGTGCCGGTTCCTCCAACATGAGAAGATTCCCTCGGTCTCATCTAGGGTCCGGCCACAGCACGTGGCAGAGAAACACTGCGCGATGCCTCGGTTACTGCACGCAGACATACGTGCCACTGCACGCATGCCTACCACGTCACGCGGGCCCCATGTGACATCAAATCCATAGCACACTCAAGTGCTTTGACCATGGTGCGCCTCCTCGATTCCCGCGCCAGCAACCTCACACGATCGCGCCGCGGGCGGTTACCACCTTGTGGCCCACGATGTGGCCGATCGCGTGGCCTTAAATATCGCAACCGCGCAGATCATGCGCGTTTAATCCGTGCGGCCGTTACGGGAACCGCACGCGGTAAAAATGGAAACCGCACGCGCCCCGTGCCCATAAATAGGGGAGTGGGCACCTCTCCTCGTGTTCTTCGCATCCATCTTCTCCTTTCTCTCTCTCCTGCACCATCGCCACCGCCGCGCAGTGAACTCCACCGCACGACGCCGGATCTCACGAGCCACCGCCCACCGGAGCACCTCGCGCCGCCACCATACACGCGCAACTCCGGCAAGCCCCGCGCTTCTTCGCCTTGCACCGCCGTCGCAACCTCCGGTAAGTTTCTTGCCCTTGCCACTGTGGATGAACGTGTTCATCCCCTCCGATGAACACGTTCTTCTTCTCTGACGAACTTTATTCATCTTCCCCGATGGACTTGCTCCTCTTATCCGTAGATGCCATTGCCCTTAGTTACTTAGATCCCTTTTAGATCTTCTTCACCGTGCCTCTTAACACTTTGCAATAGTTTCTCCGCGGATCTTCCTAAGTTTCAACTCACATGTTCTTGCATTTATCTTCTATTTATTTTTCTCCGTAGATCTTTCCGCCAAACACTGAGCCACTGAATTGTGTTTCCCGCCACTTATGCACTTTCCTCTGTTGCCCAAATATTCCGAGATACTTATCTCGGTTCCTCTGTTGCCTAAATACTCCGAGATACTTATCTCGGTTCCTCCGTTGCTCAAGTACTCCGAGATACTTATCTCGGTTCCACCTATGCCTTTTTTGCAGATCCCTTCCGAGATGTCATCCAGCCATACCCCGGATCCTGCCGAGGATGTCGTCGAAGAGGGTGAGCGCGCCGGGTGGGAAGGCTCCGACGTAACCCAGACGGAGATAGATTGGCTAGTCCGGACCAAGCGAATCCCGGCACAAGTGATATGCCGGGTTCCCGGCACAGAGGCCGAGCCGAGGCTGAAATCCGGCGAGCGCGTGGTCTTCGTCGCGCACTTCGAGCGCGGCTTCGGACTCCCGGCGAGCGGGTTCTTCCGATCTTTCTTGGATCGGTTCCGGCTTCAACCTCATCACCTTCCAGCTAACACCATCACCACGCTCTCTGCGTGTGTTTCTTTCTCTGAGGGATACCTCGGACTCTGGACCACTGTCGAGCTCTGGGCCAAATACTTCCAACTTCGGAAGTAGAGTGTCCCGGACCCAGAAAAGAAGAACTTCCCCAAGGACATGACCCCGTGCGGAGCCGCCACAATCATACCTCGGAGAGGTTCTGTCTTTCCTCGGATCCAGGGCCTGGAGTCATGCCGGAAATGGCAGCGCACATTCTTCTACGTGAAGAACCCGGACAACCCAGACAATACCGACTTTCTGAACCTGCCGATATTCAACATCGCCACCCCTTCTGAACAGTTTAACTGGTCCCTCAACCCGAAGGACCTGAACCTCGAGATCAACCAGATCCATAAGGTCATCGAGGAGCTTGTGGGGGCAGGCTTAACAAGCGATGATCTCCTGAGGACCTTTGTCAGCCGCCGAGTCTCCCCCTTCAAGACCGAGTTCATAAGATTTGCCACATGAGTGGCAAGTATGACCCAACTCGGATCAGCACCCACGAGCTGACCCAAGCCGAGGTCAAAAGACGCGTCAAAGCAATTGCCAAAACGACGATGACCGACGAATGGGAATGGGGTAAAGAACCTCATGACAGAACTCGGCTTTCGGAGCAAGTAGCAACCTTGCAACTTATACCGACATACTTTTTTCTGTCGAGATAACCCTTATGCCGGCCCATACTCGGCTCATAAAGTAACTCGGTTTTACTGCCTTTGGCTTGCAGAGGTTTACCCGGCAAAAGGCTGAAGATGGAGAGGATCCCTCCACCAAATGGGGCCAAGTATCCCTGCCCCGGACGTCGCTGAGGAAGAAGACCCGGATGATGAGGATCAGTTGCCGATTCCGGCTGCTGGCGCCCCTACCTCGGGTAAGCCTCGAGCCGAGCCTCCATCCGAGATTGGTCGGACGATGATGATTGCGAAGTGTTAGAGATAATTGACGCTCGTCCCATCGCATATGCTCACCCAGCCTCGGCACCGGCTAACCCGGGTGGCTCTGCTCTGAGTGCACGCCCTGCTACCTCGGGCAAACAAGTGGGATCCCGCAAGCGTGCCGAGACTGGTACCTCGAAAACCGGGACCTCCACCTCCTCAGACCCAGCAGCACCGATGGCGAAGCGGCAGAAAGGAGGAGCGGTTAAGCTGAGAAAGGCCAAGAAGACACCGCCAGTTACTCAAGGGTAAGATACTTTTTGCTTCTCCCGGGATAATTTTTCCCCGACATAACACTTTTTCTTGCTTGATGCAGTACCCCCCTTGAGATTAACCAGAGTGCCTCCTCCATGCGCTCACCCTTCTGAGTGCAGCGGAACCTCGGTCAAGTGACCCCGGGGCACATGCCACTCCACCCGTCATTCCCGAGGTCGTGGTCCTCGACCAAGATGATGGCTCCGGTGCCCCCACCGTGGAATCCGACATTCCGCGGGCCGACACTTCGGTGACACAGCAACCACCACCACAACAACAACAGCCGCAACAACAGCAACCACAGCAACAGCAACAGCAGCCACCGCAACAGAAGCAGCAGCAACAGCAACAGCAACAGCAACAGCAACAGCAACAGAAGCAACAGCAGCAACAACAACAGCAACAGCAGCAACAAAAGCAGCCGCCGCGGCCGAAGTGCACTACCAAGTCCACCGAGTTAACAACTTGGAAATCTACTCCACTAGCTAAGCCGACACAGAGCCAAGTGTCCGCCGGGAAGCAACTTGTCAATCTGGAGAAACAAGTGGTGTTAACTCCAACCACTACACCGGAGCACCAAGCTCTCACCACCTCTGTCTCCCGAGTTACCACTGGCAGCTGGGTTTTTCCTCAGCTTCGAACTCACAGCGGACATAGCTTAGGCTCGGAGAAGCAGTACTACATGGACTGGAATGCCGCCGACACTAGCAAAGTCTCCTCTGCGAACCCGGTCGCCCCGCACCCAGCTGGACCCAGTGCGCTTGCTCAGGCGATGCACAACTTGCAACTCTCGACCCTCTGAGCCAGCAAGCTTGCCGAGGTACTTTTTCCTCATCCAGACCATTCTTTCCTTTGTACTAGATGATAAACATATATAATCCCCAGTCCCCAAGATTCGGGTCGAGTGATCGACACTCGCCCGAGTAAAGATCACTCGGCGCGAATCTTCATTAAATTTCCATTATTACCTTCCAAAAACCGACATAGAGTTTCACTCGGCATGAATTTTCACAAAAAACCGACATCCAGCCCCCGAGATTCGTGTCGAGTTTACTCGACATGAATCTTCACAAAAAACTGACATCTAGCCCCCGAGATTCGTGTCGAGTTTACTCGGCATGAATCTTCACAAAAGACCGACATCCATCTTTACTCGGCATGAATCTTCACAAAAGACCGACATCCATCTTTACTCGGCATGAATCTTCAACCCTTTGCTCTTTTCAGGATTGCACCAACGCCCGGACCACAATATTTCAGAAGCTGCTTTTGGACCATAACAAACTCAAGAGGTCCCACAAGCAGCTCCAGGAAACGCTGAAGAACAAGGAAGCCGCGCACACCACTGCCCTCCAGAAGGAACAACAGGAAGTGTCTCGGCTCCAGGAGGAACTTGCTCGTGTCCAGGGCGAGAAGGCCAACCTTGAGAATGCCCTGATGCAGAGGGAGGAAGCCGCACAGAAGCACAAGGAAACCCTCGAGGCGACCGAGGTTCATGCTACCTCGGTACAAGGAGAACTGGATGCCCTCAAGGCAAACTCCGACATCTGGCTGCGCGAGCTTACCCGGCTGAACAAGGAAATGGACAGTAAGTTTCTTTTATCTTTTCTTTTTGCTTCTATTGCTTGTACCGACATTAAGTATATGCCGGTATATAACTCAATTCGGTGATAGCTTTTCTATCTTCAGATCACTTCTCCCACTCCAAGGCTGCTGCAATCAACACTGTCCGCAGGGCACGAGCAAGAAGAGCCGATGCTGGCCCAATCCCGGAAGAATGAGATATTGAAGATCACCTGACAGCTCTGAACGCCCGCATTTCTCCTCTGAAGGCTATTGGCATGGATCTCCTTGATGCTGGCATCCGAGCTTACCGAGCCTTATGGCCGGGATCTCAGACTCCAGTTAGCATTGAAGAATTGGCCAAGTGTCTATCTGGGGCCGAGGCCAGGGTCGAGAATGGAGATCTTCCGCAGCTTGCGCCGGGGCTGATCAAGCCCTGACCTTTGTGCTATCCTGGTATGAGGACTTCAACCTCGATGCCGTGCGGTCCTTGCGACAAGGTTCAAAGTGGACCTCCGATCTGACACTTCTTGCCAGCCGCCAGGAAGCAGCCTCCTTCATGGCCAGCTACGCTCCCACCCGACATTTCCTTCCTGGTCCAGCCTACTCGGAGGAGGAGGAAGATGACGAGGATTATGAAGATGGTGAAGACGAGGAAGAAGGCGTTGACGAGAAGATCGAGGTTGAAGCTCCCGACACAGCTAATGCCGGAGCAACCGAGACTACTTCTGCTGCCGGAGTAGCCGACACTTCTGCTGCCGGAGCCGCCGACATTACCCAGTCGACCGCGACCGACACTGCCAAGTCGACTGCGACCGACACTTCTGAGAAGCCGGTATCCGACACTGCCGATACCTCGGCAGCCACTCCAACACCCGAGGTGGCTCCAACAACTGAAGCTTCTCTAGCCGCCGAGACCACTCCTGAGCTTCGCACCGTTCCCACTGCTCCGAGCTCCTCCGAGACAGCGGCCTAAACTTATCACAAGCTGAACCATTAAATCCCTGGAATGCCGGGTGCAGATGTAAATATACTTTTAAGTATCTCGCAGTGCTACTTTTATCATACTAGTTTCAACAAGACAGGCTCAATGCCGGATCACTTTGCACCAAGTCCCCGAGTTTACTTTCTTGTTTACTATACTTAGTAATCTCTGCTCTTGTCTACCATTTAGGCGTTCGACAGTCGAGTCACAAGATCAAATTATAGCATACAATACTTGTAAATTTTGAGGTAAGGTTTAGAGTCATCCGACACAAGAAAAGGAAAGAAAAAACCGGGTTAGTAAACGACATATGTCGGATCTTTTTAGGACCGAGTCCCCGAGTCCATTTTCATGTTTACCATATACCATAACCTCTGCTCTTGACTGCCATTTCGGCGTTCGTCAGTCGAGTCACAAGATCACAACAAAATAGCATACATTACTTGAACTTTGAAACGAGGTCTCAAAATCATCCGACATATGAACAACAAGAAAAACGAGAAAAACAAGCATATAGACAAAGGCAGTCCCCGAGTTTCTTTTCGGAGTGCCGCATTTTATTCAAAGGAAAAACCGAGATACATACATTGCGCCCTTATGAGTAAAAGGGCGGAGTAGAGCTACATTCCAGGGTCTTTTGGTCTCCTCTCCGGATTTGTCCATCACATTTTTCCTCGGTGCCTGTGCATCTATAAGATAGTATGAATCATTGTGCAGAGCCTTGCTCACAATGAATGGTCCCTCCCATGGAGGTGACAACTTGTGTCGGCCTGCTTTGCGTTGCACTAGCCTCAGCACCAAATCTCCCTCTCGGAATACCCGAGGGCTGATCTTCCGGCTATGATAGCGTCGGAGATTTTGCTGATATATAGCTGACCGAGATAAGGTCAGTTCTCGTGCTTCTTCGAGCAAATCAACATCATTTTCCCGAGCTTCTTTTGCCTCGGTTTCAGTGTACAGCGCCACTCTCGGCGAGTCATACTCCATGTCGGTCGGCAGGACCGCTTCTGCCCATAGACCAGAAAAAATGGCGTATAGCCAGTTGAACGATTCGGTGTGGTCCTTAGACCCCACAAACTGCTGGTATCTCCTCTATCCAGCATCCCGGAGTTCGCAACAGTGGTTCAATCAACCGGGCTTTGATACCGGCAATACCAATGCATTTGCTCTTTCCACTTGCCCATTTGCCTCTGGGTGTGCCACCGAGGCTATGTCCAACCGAATTCTTTTTTCCGCACAGAACCGAGCAAATTCTCCCACAGCAAAGTTTGTGCCATTATCCGAGATAATGCTATGGGGGTAACCATATCTCAAAATGATGTCCTTCAAAAAGGACACAGCTGTGTGACCATCACACTTCCTGATTGGCTTCACCTCGATCCATTTGGTGAACTTGTCCACCATCACCAGCATATGAGTCATGTTACCTCGGGCTGGCCTGAACTCTCCCACCATATCCAGACACCAAACTGCAAAGGGCCAAGTGATTGGAATTGTCTTGAGTGCCGAGGCTGGCAGGTGATCTTTTTAGCAAATCTCTGACATCCCTCACACTTTCGGACGATATCTTCTGCCTGATTCAAAGCACTGGGCCAATAAAACCCATGCCGGAATACTTTAGCCACCAAGGCTCTTGATGAAGCATGATGACCACACTCTCCCTGATGAATCTCCAGGAGCATCTCTTGCCCTTCCTGCGGCTCGACACAGCGCTGCAGTACCTCGGTCACACTTCTCTTGTATAACTCCTGGTTGATGATGGTGTATGCCTTGGATCTTCTTTGCACTTGCCTGGCCTCAACTTCATTACTTGGCAAACTCCCGTCCATCATATATGCCATTATTGGTTGTGCCCACTCCGGCACAGGACGCACAGGAAAGACCGGATCATCCACCTCCATGAGATCAACCGACATTACTTCTTCCGAGATTGAGTAACCAGTCCCCGAGTTCTGCCAAGCAGTCCCCGGGTTTTCCCAAATGCATCCGACATCGACGTCCATGGGAACAGCACCAGACTCCGGTTTCGGGATAAAGATTGACTCGGACTCGGCGATGGTTTGATTGATGGCTTCCTCAAATGCTCCAAGGCTATGCCGGGTGGATTGGATCCCGAGATGAACCTAGCTTGGACAGTACATCGGCGGCTTCATTTTCAGCCCGAGGTATATGCGTGAGCTCGCAACCTTCAAAGAACCCCGAGATCTTCTGGACATGAAACCGATACAACGCCATGTTGGCGTCTAAAGCATCCCAATTTCCCGAGACTTGCTGCACCACCAGATCCGAGTCTCCGAAGCATTCTATCCGGCGAATACCAATTTCCTTGGCCACATTTAGCCCATGAACAAGTGCCTCATACTCGGCCACATTGTTAGATGCCGCAAAATGAATCTGCAACACATATCTCAGTTGATCCGCTTAGGCGAGGTAAGGACTACCCCGGCACCTAAACCAATTTTCGTCCTGGAACCATCAAAGTGCATTCTCCAGTAATTGGAGTCAGGCAATGGTGGCTCATATTGCATTTCGGCCCAATCCACCAAAAATCCGGCAGTGCCTGAGATTTAATGGCATCTCTTCTTTCATAGTGAGGAGTGTAAGGGGACACCTCGATGGCCCACTTGGCTACTCGGCCAGTTGCATCTTTACACCCAATGATCTCCGAGATAGGAGCCTCACACACCACAGTGATTGAATGCTCTTGGAAGTAATGTTTCAACTTCTTAGCAGCCAGATAGACACCATATGTCATCTTCTGGTAGTGAGGATAGTTCTGCTTGGATAACGAGATCACCTCGCTCAGGTAATATACCGGCCTTTGCACAGTTTTGCCATCTTCTTCTCGCTCCACTACTAATACGACACTCACAACCCGGTTTGTGGCTGCAATGTAGAGCAACATCGGCTCTTTGGGTAATGGTGAGGCCAGTATCGGCGCAGTTGCCAGCATCTTTTTTAACTCGGTGAACGCCGCATCTGCTTGCGGGGTCCACACGAAGTGGGTGGTTTTCTTCATGAGCTGATACAAAGGCAATGCCTTTTCTCCCAACCTGCTAACAAACCGACTTAAGGATGCCAAACATCCAGTGAATTTCTGCACGTCCTTGAGACATGTCGGTAACCTCATGCTTTCAATAGCACGGATTTTTGTCGGGTTCACCTCGATACCTCGGCTCGACACGAGGAAACCGAGTAACTTGCCTGCCGGCACACCAAATGTACATTTGTCCGGGTTAAGTTTTATCCGGAATTTCCTTAGATTTCAAATGTTTCTCGAGATCATCAATCAGAGTGGATTTCTCCTTAGATTGATGACAATGTCATCGACATACACCTGCACATTTTTGCCTATTTGATCATGCAAGCATTTTTGCATACATCTCTGGTAAGTAGCACCAGCATTTCTCAAACCAAATGTCATGACACGATAGCAATAAGCCCCGTACGGGGTGATAAAAGCAGTTTTCATTTGATCAGCAGGGTTCAGTGGTATCTGGTGAAAACCAGAATACGCATCTACAAAGGATAACAGCTCACACCCGGCTGTGGAATCGATCACTTGATCAATCCGAGGCAGCGGGAATGGATCCTTAGGACATGCCTTGTTCAAGTTTGTGTAATCAATACACATGCGCCACACAATGGCCACATTCGGGTCATCTTTTTTCTTTTCCACCAGGACCGGGTTAGACAACCAGTCCGGGTGCAGCACTCCATGATGAAACCAGATGCAAGTAATCTGGCCAGTTCATCGCCTATCACCTTTCTCCTCTCATCCGAGAGACGTCGCATAGGTTGCTTCACCGGTTTCATATCCGGTCTGACGAACAAAGAGTGCTCAGCCAACTCCCTCGGAACACCTGGCAGGTCCTGATTTGACCATGCAAAGATATCCCGGTTCTCACGGAGGAAGTGACTGAGCTCGCCTTCCTATTTCTCAGTTAACCCGGTACCAATGATGACGTTGTGGTCCGGAATGCCGGGTCAACATTGATCTTCTTGGTCTCCTTTGGCACCTCGAAAGTTGCATTCTGCTCCGGGTTAGCCATACCCGGCATGCCGAGTTGCGCACTGAGCCAATGCCACCACTTCATGGATCTTCTTCTTCTCTGCAGCGATAATCAGTGACTCGGCCAAGCACGATCCAGCCGAGGCACACTCCAGTGCACGCTTGTAATCACCCGAGATAGTGATGATGCCATTAGGACCGGCATTTTCATCTTGAGGTAACCCACATGGGTTGATATCATGAACTTGGACAACGCAGGCCTGCCGAGTAAAGCATGGTATGGACTTTCGAGGTCCACTACCTCAAACTGGATGCTCTCAGTTCGGCAGTTGTCCTTGGTGCCAAACAACACATCAACCCAAATTTTGCCCATAGGTGCACATGAGACACCCGGCACTATGCCATGGAAGGTCGTACTACTCGGTTGCAGCATATTTGCCGAGATACCCATCTTCACCATGGTGTCTCGGTACATGATATTGATAGCACTCCCATTATCAATGAGAACTCGGGTGAACCGAACATTGATGGTGGGTCCAAAGAATGTCGGGTCCACACCAATGCATAACCTCCCGGAGTTGGCATAACTCGGGGATGATCCCTTCTGCTCCAATGATCTCTTGCTCGGACCAGTGCAAATACTTCGGCACTGCCGGCATAACTGCGTTCACCTCCAGTGCACGCCGATGCAAGCTCTTCTTGTCAGTTGGCTCGGTCACAAAGACCACATAGCTCTGATGAGCTTCTCTGTAATCTCCCTGGGGATTCTCCCTGCCTGCTGGGACCAGCGTTGTTGTTCCCTCCGACATTCACCTGATTCACAGGTTTCGGATCTGCTTGCCTCGGAACTGGTGGATTCACCGGGATAGCATTTGCCCGGTGAGTGGCAAGTTTTGCCTCGGCGGAATTCTCTGAGGTGCCCCGCCTGATTTCCTCCGGCTCTAGCTCCTTCCCCCCTTGTGCGCTGATACCAGCTGCACTGCCGAGTTGTATGGTTTGCAGGCTGCGATGTCTTGGGTGTGGAAACTGCAAGGCCCATCCAACATAGCCTCATAAGTGAGGACTGCTCTGGTCATCCATGGTTTCTTCCTTCTTGATTCTGGCCCCATGCTGGGCCATTGTACTTCGGACGCTGGCTACTGCCGGCATCTGGTTGGTCTTGGTTTACCGCGGCAACCTGGTTTGAGCCATACCGGTAATCCGGCTCTCTCCTCTTGTTACGAAGTCCTGGCGATCGTTCTGCCTGACTGGCCCGGGTCTGTTATTCACCGGGTATCTTCTATCGGTTCCACCGGTTCAGCAAGGGTTGCATCGGATCACCCAGTGCATAGCTATCCGCAATCCGGATTGTCTCGGCCAGGTGGCCGGCATTTCCCTCTGCAACTTCTGCCAGAGCATGGAGCCGTGTCGGCACCCCTGGGCAAACCAAGATATGGCCTGTGCCTCAACAACTCCTTCACAGGAATTGCGAACAGTACTCCACCGGGTTAAGTAATCCCGGTCAGTTTCATTATCTCTGCTTGCACATCGCAAGCTGCTGAGGACGATTCGGTCTCTTGTACGTGCTGGAGAAGTTGCTAACAAATGCTTCTTCAAAGTCCAGCCAGCAGTCAACACTGCCCTCTCTCAAGTTATTCAAAATCCGGGCTGGCCCTTCCAACATCTGTGGGATATACCTCACCGCCCATCGGCGGTTTCCTCCCGCGATATGTACTGCCGACACATAATCTGTCAGCCAGTCTTCCGGCTTAGTGCTGCCGTCATATGTCTTTGAGCCTCGGCTCAACTAAAGTGCCGCACAGGTGGCTCCCTCATGATCCGAGGTCCAAAGCATGCAGGGCCAGGTGGACCTTGCTCTTCCAGCATCTCGGACATATAGATTCGGTCTAACTTGTAGCGTGCATCATTTGGTGACAACTGGCGAGGTCCCAACCGGGATCCCAGTGCACCCTCATATCTCTGGTACCCGGCTCATCATAACGATCAGCCACCTGATCACCACCTTGTGGCTGCTGAACATGCGCCACACTTGGCTGCTGCTGGGCAGGATTTTGAGGCGGATACCGAGGTGAATAACCCGACCAGCCGAGTTAACATCTCCGACATTCGGATTGCCCTGACCGGGATTGCTCTTACCCCGGCCGACACTGCCTGGTCCGGCTAACTGTTTACCGGCATAAGCCGGATCATACGCCTGCATCTGCTTATTCTTACCGGAGTTTACACTCCGGCCCCGGTCTCCACCGTCATGTGGTGAGGAAGCTTGCCCCTTAGACCTACTAGCTCCCCTAGCCGAGTGAACAATCCCGGATCTTCCTGCCACTGTGTTAGCCTTGCGATAGGCCTCATTCTGCCGGGTAGCCACAGTTACCAGCTCATTTACTCGGTCCTGCTGCCTACGGAGAGCTTCTCCGGATAAGCCTGACAATTCGGCTCTTGCTGCCTCGGCAGCTCTAAGAGTTTTAGCAGGGGAACTATACTTTGGTTTTCAACCGACAAGTGACTAGGAGTCTTACTGGAACTAGCTCTACCATCTCTAGCAATCTCGGCATTGAGACCTCTGCCCCTACTACGCACATCATCTATGCGACTAGGGCGAGCAGCTACCGGGGTTAAACCATGTGCTTGGTTATACTCACGGAGAGTTATCCCGAACTCCCTCCATATCTCGGCCATCGCGAGAGCCTCCTGATGTAAGCTCTGGCGTTGTGCCTCCAACTCGGCCTCCGCCAGAGCAGGATATGTACCGGTAACTACCGGCACAGCCAGCTTCTCTGTCACATCCTCGAGAGGCACTTGCCTGACCGGTGCATGGGACGTCCCGGCCTAGTTGCCAAGGTTCTGCCTCCTCTCCAGCGACAGTTTTGCCATTCTGGTGGACTTGGCAGCAGGTGCACCGGCATCATCTTTGCCAGCATCAGCCACAGTCCCGGTCATCATTACCTCGGCGCAGACCCCGGGGCGATCGATACGCCGTCCGCGAGCCGCGCAGACAGCAGGAGGATCCTCAGCCACAAGCACCTGCTCGGGGTACTTGCAGACAACCTCGGTGGCGACGTAGGTCACGAAGGTGCCGAAGTTGATGAGGCAGCCGTTCGTTGGGAACGGCTTGCTGCCGAAGCATCCCGCGTTGTCGCTGATGAAGTTCAGCGAGCCGAGCTTGCAGAAGAGCCCGCAGACGACGCGCTCGCCGGAGTCGATGATGGAACCCGTCCGGATGATCACACCAGCCAGCGCCGCTGCTGGCCCCACGGTGGGCGCCAACTGTCATGGTGGTATCACGGCAGATGCCATAGGATGGCTAAGAGTGGGGCCGATGGACGCTGGTGGATCCAGGAGAGGGCTAGCGCGCTAAGAAGCACACACAGATGAACTCTCAAACATAAGCACACATACGATCTACCCAGGTTCGGGGCCCTCGTGAGGAGATAAAACCCCTACTCCTGCCTGTCTCTCTCTGTATATCTCAATGCCACACGTACAAAGCTGCTCCTCGAGCTGTATGATCCCTGCAATGGGGATGAACACAAGGTAGAAGATGGAGCTATGGGGAAATGCCTCTCAGTGCCTCGTTCTTCCTTTTTCTCCCTGGCCGTCCCTCATGCAGGAGGGGGTGAAGCCCTATATAAAGGCTAAACCGAGTTACCGAAGTACCCCTGGGTGCACTGTAGCCATGCCAAGGAGATGTCATGATGACACTCCTGCCAGAGACAAGACGCGGCGCGGCCATCCCCTGCACACCTAGAATGTACCCTCTGCTAGAGACAAGACATGGCACGCCTATGTCTGTCTCGTAGCCTGCAGGTCTGTCTCGTAGCCTGCTCTCTGTCCTTGGTCAGCAGAGGGGAGACCAGTCACCTCGCTCCTCCTGCACGCGCTCGTGTCAGGCGCCTCCGTGCCAGACGCTCCCGTGTCAGACGGGATGTGACAGCAGCGCTGACCTCCGTCCGACATAGGGTGCCTCAACTCGGTAACCCGGCATGGAGATGCCGGAATACCCTTCCTGAATAAGTTTCCCTGCACATAAGAGAACAGACATGATACCGACATACATATATCGGTCAAGACATCTCGGATCCCTTATTTCGGATCCCCAGTATCGGTCAGTATATGCCGGGTTGCACCAGCGTGGTACCTCGGCCCATTCTGGCCCGGGTTATCTCGGTCGCCTTATGTCGGTTTGCACCGGTACCGCACCCTGGTCACTTCTGAGATCCGGATATGTCAGTTTTTACTGTAACTCGGCCCACACTTGGGACCTTGCTTATACCACATCATGACCCTACCCGGGGTAGCCCCCCGACAGTGACATTCCATTTTAGTGGAATGGAACCGTTCCATTCCGTTCCACCCGGTTCTAAAACTGAACACATCCTAATAGTTCAGTGTAGGCTTCACCATTGAGTAACAGCGACAAACTGAAAAAACTGCACCTCAGAGTTTCAGAACCGACGACAAATCCTATAGCTCTAGTCAAAACGGTTACGTACCCCCAATCCAGCTTTCGTTCCAACTTGAATCCGAGTCAGCGACAAACTGAAAATTTGGCACTTCAGAGTTTCAGAACCGACGACGTTCCAATCATTCGCAAAAAAAAAGAAAAAAGACGACGTTCCAATCATCGGATAGCTCTAGTCAAACGGTCACGTACCGCCAATCTGAACCACAAGATGGCAGCATGGAGGAAAGAACTAGGGGATTATTACTGATACAATTTTGTTTGGTAAATGCACAAGTCTGTCGGCAAAATGTTGTCAGTTTGCCTCAGTGCAGTGTTACACTCACACCCGTAGGCCAGTAGTAGCTAACATGACTAAACAACTTCGGGTGAGCCAGGTGCAATAGTACCACCAATCACCAATGCCTTTGGTAGCAATTGATCCTAGCAAGCAGCTGGTGAAAGCAAACTGAAATATGCACATGTTTTCTCCTCAACCTGCACGTATATCTAGTTTCTCAGGTGCACAATAAACCTATAAACTACAGAATTAGCAGCAGTTATTCAGATCGGCTGCAAAACCATCCTTTTGCCAACCTGATTAATACTGTATTTGTCATGTGTTTTAGCCAATGACCTGCAAATTAAATGTGAAAGAAGGTAAGGCTAATCTGGTGAATGCAAAGTACATCTTTAGTGGGCCGGGTTTGAAGCTCTCACCTGGTTTATCAAAAGAAGTGCACAAGTTTCCCATTTGGAAGATGACCCTGTACTCAAAGGCACCATCCTTGAGGGGTTTCAAGGTGTCACATTCCTCCGGAAACCCCTTAAAGAGCATCTGCGTGATTTGTCAATCGCAAAATGTCCCTTCTACTAAAGATGATAATAAAATGACAGAATAGAAAGTAATTACACTAATTCTAAAACACATTAAAACAATGACCCAAGTAGTCATAATGATATGAAATGAAAGATAAGTGCTAAAAGTAGTCTTCACCATAATTTTCTTTTTTTGACGAAAATGCAAACGGAGCTGCTATTTCATTGATCAAAGGAGAAGAGTACAGAGTATTAGGACTGAAACAAAGAAGGAAAAAAAACGGGCTACACAGGGTCTGTTTGGGACAGGCGAAAAACAGAGAAAATGAGTTTAATCGGTCTCTCTTGGTCTTTGAATCAAGCCTAGGGCGCTTGGCCGCCCAGCTTTGTGCCATCTTCTGGCCTCTTGCAGAATCAAACACTTGACATCTGTAACATTGGCAGCCAGTTGACGAAATATCCTGGCTTCCGTTCTTCGGCTAGCACCGAAGATGTTGAGAAAAGAAGTCCATTCCAGAGAGTTACGCCACTAGCGCCTCTCTCGGGAACGACGGGGAACACCGGATAAGTGCTTTCAGCCGCTGCAACCCACCTCCTGTTTTCTTTTCTTCTGAGTTTCATAATAGGTCTAGGCAATAACCATCCATACTCGAAATAAAAGTCATCCGTTACAAATATAGCAGCTACATTACAAACAATGACTGGTCTGCTTGTATAGCCCTCCATATATAGAGAGATATATATGGAGGATCAAATTTGGATAATCTGCCGGTGATACTCTTTAGCTCAACCAGGCTCTCAGCATGTGACATGTTAGATGAACCCAATCCATCGCGTCGGGGTTCAAACTGACCGTTTCATATTTGGGATCCTCCTTGAGTCTTCGAGATACATCCAAGACAAAAGTCTGCAATGAAGGAAAAGAACCCGCAGAAAAATAATCAAAGCTCCAATCGAAGGTCAATCCTCTGAGATAGACGGACACATATTTTAGGTGGAGAAGTTTGCTACGTGCCAATGGTGTCTTGACTATCTCGCTGTTGGAGTGTATGCCAAGAGTTTCTATACTTGGTATACTACTGGATGTAAGTTCAGCTCGAGTGACACAAAAGCCACCATAAAAGCTCAAGTCTAGGTTCTTCACTTGCAACGCTTGTCCAAGTGAGACTCTTACACTGGGTTCACCCCTAAAATAGAAACGGTTGAGATTTGGAGCTTTGCTCTCGATCACTTGCAGCCTGTCGCAATACATCACGTTCAAGAAGGAAAAACGCTGAAGGCGAGGTATCTTCACGCATTCTAATAAAGAGCAACTCCAGACTTCCAGGGACTCTAAAGCAAAAGCATTGGAAAGAAAGCACCCTAACTCGTCCCCATTAATAAGCACATGCAACAGAGACAATTTCGTCAGGCTTTTAAAGCAACCAAGCTCATTCGTGGGACGAAAGGCACAAGCATAAAGGTAAAGAGACCGAATAGAGTCCCCAACCCCATTGGATAGAAGTGAGCATGGGAATTCATATCCCGGAACTAAAAGGTCTTTCAGGGATAGGGTGAGTTCTTCAATCCCTGATGTAACAGCAGTGTGAAGCCAACTGTCAAGGTAACGACTGTCCTTGGCACTATAATGTGGAGCCTTCAGAAGCTTGAATTTCTTCACGTGCCCTGAGTGTTTTCTCATAATGCTGTCGATTATGTCAGGGAAGTCTCTCACTTTTCCATCCTTTCCACGCGCATCTTCATCCAAGCCCAACGTTTCCTTACTGAGAGTGAGGCTGGGGCGGCTTCTCCAGGAAGAAAGAAAGGCACGAGACACGCAGGCGGCTCGGGCAGCATCTCGCAGTGGCATTAAGGTATGTATATGGCGCTGCATGTCCTCTGGAAGGTATGAATACCCCATTGTTTCACCGGCCTCGGAACTAGTATCAGCTTGTTGGCTATGTATATGGCGCTGAATGTCCTCTGGAAGGTATGTATCAGCTTGTTGGCGGGGTGAGCCCTTGCTCTTACGTCGTGAAGGAGCAATACATCCAACTGCTTTGCCCCAAGCGGCAATCAGTCCGTTACGGGCCCATCGGAACCGACGCCGGCGATGGTGCCGATCCATGGACGTGAGCCGCCTGAGCACCACCAGCCGCCGCTTGATACTACGAGGAGAAATCAGATGTGTTCTCCGCTGTGCCACAGGCTCCATTTATTTGAACCCAACAAGGTGAGGGAAGCTATCTGAGATCGACCCCAATTGGGATTCGAATCGGACTCCAATCATAGATTTCCTTTCCTAGGCGCGATGTGAGGAAATCGCGGTGGCGCCACGCTGCCTCACCCACGTCCTGTTTGGAAAGCGGCAAATTGTTTTTTCCAGATTCCAGCACGACCTGAAAACTTGCCTTAGAAAGACTGCGATTGGGGACAAAGGAGCGAACGGATCAGAACAGATTCTGAGTGCCAGTATTGGAACTGCTACGTAGACTTTTGTTTAATTAAAAAATCCCTAATTGTTAATTGAGAACGCCTCGCGCATAATTTTTTTACAGTAGCGGGCATAACCTTAACAATATATGCCTATTGGAGTGCGATCGCTTGCTGTTTCATCTGCTCTGCAGATCTTGAGAGGATTTGGTGCCTTCTTCCTCTGGCCGGCCGTGGCGGCGAGGGGTGGAAGGAGTGGTGCTGTTCTTCTTCGAGCTTGGCGGAGTGGATCTTGCGGCTTCCTCTCTCCTGGAGCGCCGGGGAGGTCGTGGAGGTTTGGCTGGTGCTCTGCTTCTTTCTTGCTTCTCCGGCCGGCCGTGGTGGCGTGGGGAGAGGTAAGTGGAAGCTGGGGTTCTGGCTTTTGTTGCTGGTGATGCGGCTGGTCTTCTTCTCCGAGGTTTCTGCTCCGGCCGGCCGTGGTGGCGAGGGGAGCATCCAGGTGAAGATGGGTTGTGCTGGCGGTGGTTCTGGGCGATGCGGAGGCGGCTGGGTGTTGGGCGGTGTCGGGAAGAAGGTGCTTGGGCCGAGCTCGTTCATCGACACTAAATTCCGGCGCAGAGCGGCGGATGGCTCCTGCGGTCCTCTACAATGGTGGTGGTGCTTCCTTCCCGGCGGACGGCGGTACGGCGACTCCGGCGTCGACCAGAAGTTTGGGGCGAGGCGGTGGCAGGATCTGATCGCGTTTCTTCAGAGTGCTCAGGGTGCGTTGTGCAATTTGCAGGGGTCCTTTTGTATTTCCTTTCTTTTCTTGGACTTTTTTGTAAGTTGTACTGTGTGCTCTGTATTATGAATCGGATCCTTTCCTCAAAAAAAAAAAAAAAAAAAAAAAAAAAGAAAGGCTGTGTAGGTCTTGTAGCAGTAGCGCTTTAAAGTAATAAAGTTTACAGAGAAGCCAATATATTTTTTATAACACAATAGAAGTTTAATGTGGCTCGTTCTCTCCAGATATAGTGATTGAGATCTGAACAACAAGTTGGCAGCACGGAGGAAAGGACTAGGGGGTTCCTGATACAATTTTGTTTGGTACATGCACAAGCCTGTCGGCAAAATGTTGTCAGTTTGCCTCAATGCAGTGTTACACAACTCCAGTAGGCCGGCCGGTAGTAGCTAACACGACACGACGAAACAACTTCGACATGCGCTAAATACTTTTTCGATTAAACCAACTGAGTAGTTTTACATGGTTGTAGCCTCTGCAAGAGTACCACCAAACACCAATGCATTTGGTAGCAACTGATCCTAGCAAGCAGCTAGTGCAAGCAGACATAAATATGCACATGCTTTCTCCCCCAATCTGCATGTATATCTGTGGTTTCTCAAGTGCACAACAAACCTATAAACTACAGAATGAGCACACATTCAGGCTGGCTACACAACCATCCTTTTGCCCATCTGATTAATATTTATCATGTGTTTTAGCCTATGACCTGCAAATTGAATGTGGAAGAAGGTAAGGCTAATATGGTGAATGCATTGCATATCTTTATTGAGACAGGTTTGAGCTCTCACCTGGTTTATCAAAGGAAGTGCACACGTTTCCCATTCCGTTGACCATTTGGAAGACGAACCTGTACTCAAGGCACCATCCTTGAGGGGTTTCAAGGTGTCACATTCCTCCGGAAACCCTTTAAAGAGCATCTGCGTGATTTGTCAATCATGATAGTTAATGTCTCTTCTAATGATAAAAAATGACAGAACAGAAAAGTACTGATACTAATTTTAAAACACATGAAAACAATGGCCCAAGTAGTCAAAAATGAAATGAAACAAAAGACAAATACTAAAAGTGGTCCTCACTCCTCACCATTAATTCATCTGCTAGCTCAGAAGATGTTGAGAAAAGAAGTCCATTTCTGTTTACTTTTACAAGCTCCTCGATGCTGCACAAAGAAAAGAAAAGCCATAGGCTTATAATAAAGAACAACCCAAAAGCCAATGCCAACGATTCAAACATCTAAGAAACATGGTTTACCAGGAGAATGAAGCAGCACAAACTGGTAATCCACATCCAAACATATCAACCACCTAAGAACAACCATTCAAGTTAAAGCCCAGAAAATAGAAAATCCCCAAATTTAAGTAGATACTAACCTTCATAGGTAGGTCAAGCCCTGACGATGATGTATGCAACGATATGCCTAGATCAGCCGATCCTGTAATTGTTCAAAGAATCAGCATCTATGCTACATGGTAAAATTCTTTTGGCAATTTACCACTTTACCTAGCAATAGAGGATAGTCCTCGGATGCAAGCCACATAGTTCGGAAGGCCACTCGTCTCAGATTCAACCTTTTTATTTGCTCCTCATATTTCTTTCTATCAGGCCCTTTACCTTCAGTATCGAAAATTTACGAAAATCAAAATAAGTTCAAACATAGTAATTCAAGCTAATATAGCAGAACATGTGATACCTGTGATGATGAAAAGCAATCTTGGGTAATCAAATTGCTTGCCATTCTTGATATCAACCCAAAGTTGCCCCTCATCCATTGAATCCTCTTCACCTAATGTTGCAGCAACACGTCTATCATACATCAGTGCCGCTTCCAAAAGTATGCTGAAATCTTCATCTGGTGTCCTGGAATGCACGTGGCGCAGATTTGTAAGTTTACCTGCATTTTAATTATCCACTGAATAATCATGTAATCAGTTCAAGAGAACATACCAGCTTGTGCTGCTCACAACTAGTGCGGGTCTATTAGGCTTCAAGGAAATTTCACCATCATTCTTTCTAGTAAGTACAGTAGTGTTCTTGTCTTCCACTTCTTTTTCTTTGTTGTAATAGAAAATGGCAAAAAATAAATCAAACTGGAATATGTTCATACCATGAAAAGTAATCTGGTCGGTTGGAGGACAACATACCAACAGAGATGCAATCCGCACTGCCCATAGCACTACAAATGGAATTACCCAACCTACAAAACAACTATTTCATATCTTAAGGTCACATATGCTGATATCCAGTACTGCAAGTAGCGAGGGAACAACTGAGAACAAATGCTCACCTCATGTTTCTCCGCCAAGGAAGCAGGATGGAAAAATTCAGGAGAATGATCATATAGAACCGTTGCTCTGAAAATTGCAGTTAAGTTAGAAGAAACTGCAGCATGTGCACATAGCCTTTTACGAAAAAGAGAAGGTAGAAGTTCAATCTGTTTACTTGATCCCCCAATTTTGAGCAAGCTCATGCTGCATTGCTTTAGTAACACAAAAGGCACCATTCGCCATCTGACCAAAGTGCTTCTCGAACCTAGAAAACAGGAATACACCACTAATTAAAGAACATGATAAATTGGATATACTAACAGTCTACCAGATAAACAAACAAGGTCAGAGGGATTACCAGAAATATATTTTGACTATTATATGACTTCTGCCATGGGACAATCCGAGTAACGTATATCCAAAGTTGTGCCAATCAACAATAAATTTAGCACCTCTTAGCCAGCTAGCCAGTTTTACAGCAGCCAATGTTGGAACAGAGGGTGGATTCTATTGGACAAAAAATGATAAAATGATACAAATCAGGTCTCTCATTGTTACTGAAAACAAAATGACTAAATCTTGAAATTTTCTATACAGCAATAAGTTCTATAAAAACATTAATCAAAAGGGGCTCCAGGTGACTAAAAAAACTGCAATGAGATGAGCCTGGAGCATATCATGTAACCAAGGAAGTGAGGGTCAGATTAAACAACTTTGTAAAGGTACTACAGTCAGCAATGCCAACAAGAAAATGATGTCAAGGATAGGTCACTGTATATATTACATAGCATGAGTTACCTCTTACTACTTAAGCTGCACAATAAGCAATCCATGGCACTCAATTTACTTAGCATGGTGGACAATGAATTTCAGATGTTGAATTCTCTTAAGAAGAAGTATAATTCATGTAATTCTGAACCAAAAATGCAAAGAAGAGGCTGAATTTAATTTTACCTGAACAACAAAGACATCAGGGCGAGGAATCTTATAGCAAAGGAACCAAATCAGCAAGATAAACTGGATGGCAGCTTTAAGTAGCAGTGCTAGGGCACCAGATATCTTTGAAAGTCCTGAGAACTGCATTGATTTCTGAAGATACAACTTTGGGTTAACTGTAGTAGAAGAAAATGAAGAAATGGAATTGCTCGAAAAATCAATACCATCTCGTGGATGTGGATTGACGGATTCTCTCTCAATGATAAATGGGGATCACTTCCTGTCACAGACAAAAAACTAGATATAAGGTCAAATCTCCCAAAATAACACTCAAAGCTGATGCAACTTGGGCTTGTATTCTGTTCCCCAAGTTTAGTAATTAGGATACAAATAACTTCATACTGCAAAATGGGAATAAAGATTCAACAGTACGATGATGTGAAGAACAGAGTACCTCCGTTTGCAACAA
The DNA here is from genome assembly GCA_947311845.1 of Poa pratensis. Lineage (NCBI taxonomy): Eukaryota > Viridiplantae > Streptophyta > Magnoliopsida > Poales > Poaceae > Poa > Poa pratensis. The sequence continues at coordinate 14,625,779 of CAMZMU010000064.1, forward strand.
TGTCCACTTCCATACCAGCCTGTCAAGAAGAATAACGAACAACTAAGTATAAGATGCATCGAACACAAAAACTTATGCTGATGCACTAGAATTGTTCGCTCCATGCTCTCAACAACAAGGGATTCGTCTCAGCTTCCCAAAGTCTCTAATACTACTTGCTGAACGAGAGAGAAAAATACATGGTACATGCGCATAGTCAACCGCGCAATCGAATCCACACGCAGTATGCTGGCACGACTAGGCTCCTCTAACCTAATCGAATCAGAGCAAACACGAGGCTACGGATTCGTGCGAGGATTTACCTGGTTGGCGAGGGAGAGGGAGTGGTACTGCATCCGCGGGCTGCGGCCGATGTCGCCCAGCACCACCACCGCCGCGCGCTTCCTCCTTCCCGCCTCCTCCGCCATCACAGCCTGCCTGCACGCAGCGGGACGGAGGAAGGGGCGGCGTCAGGTCTGGTCGTCTGGAGCGTGGTGGCTGGAGATGGGGACGGAGGGGCGCTCCTCTGTTCGGATCCAACCCGGGGCGAGCAGCCGGAAAACGGCTGAAGTTCTGAACTCGTGGTCCCACCTGTCACAGTGTTAAGCAGATCCAGTTGCTATGGATTGAAGCAGGGGTTATGGTGCTCCCGAGATCCTTCGTGATTTAAAAAAAAATCAAAACAAAATTTCCGAGTTTTAAAAAATTCTAAAAAAATCACGAATGTAGCCAGTTATGTATTCCACAAACATGTATAAAATCAATTTCAAATACGTTGTATTTTCGGCTACACGAAAAATGATAAAATTGGAGATTTGAAAATATACCCACTTTTGTCATTTTCATGTAGCTTAGAACGTATTTGAGGTTGATTTTTTGCACGTTCACGGGATATATCATTGGCTAAATCCGTGATTTGTTTCAGATTTATAAAAACCTCGTAAATAGTGCTTTCGAATTTTTTAAACTAGCAGGATCACTCGTACTCGGGAGTCAAAGACTGTTGAACCTCAACCTGACGAACAGTTTCAGTTAGGCGTTTCGACAGTTTTACTGTAGCAGCTGTCGAACACATTCAGTTAAGTTCAGTTAAGAATAAAACGATCAGCTCGTCGAGCCTGTTCGCGAGTTGATCACGTAGTGTAGGCAGAAGTGTTTCACGTCGTGGGATGGCACGGCTTTGAGCACGTCTGCGTAGTGGAAGGATAGGATCGAGTGATCGTGGGATGGCACGGTCGTAGAGCTCGGTGTTGTCCTAGTCTTTAGGATCTCATTTTTCTGTTTGTAACGGACCTATAAATAAGAGCAGAGAGAAACGGAAAAGCTGCAAGTTTTACGCAGCACAAACTACTGTCTCTCGAGTCCACTCTCTGAATTTACTGACAAGTGGCATCAGAGCCGTTTGCGATCCAAGGGCACGATCATGTCGCACGAGCGATCACGCACGCCGGCGGCGCCGCCCAACGACGGGGGTGGCGGCAACGGCGGAAACGGCGGCAACAACATTCCAGCCGCGGACGGCACAGCGGCGGCGGCGCAACCTCGTGCACGGGCCAGAGGCCGCAGCCTCGTCAGGCGCGGCGGAAACGGCGGCGGCGGCGAGGTCGTCATCCACGAGCGCGTCGTGCAGGAGCGCACGAACTTCGGCAGCAACATCGTCTACCCCTTCCTCACGGCCACGAATTACATCGAGTGGGCGCTGGTGATGAAAATCAACCTGCGCGCACAAGGGCTGTGGGACGCCGTGACCGGCATGGGCGTGTCGGGCGATCGCGAGGACATGGCGGCGCTCTCAGCGCTGCTACGTGCGGTACCACCGGAGATGGTGCCCGTCCTCGCGGTGAAGGAGACGGCGGCAGAGGCGTGGGAGGCGATCAAGCTTATGCGCATGGGCGTGAGCCGTGCACGGGAGGCCACGGCGCAGCGGCTACGGAAGGAGTTCGAGCAGATCTCCTTCAAGGACGGCGAGACGCTCGACGCCTTCGGCATGCGCATCACCAACCTCGCCAACAACCTGCGATCTCTCGGGGACGTAGTTGACGAGGTAAAGATCGTTCAAAAATTCCTGCGTGAAGTTCATGTTCAGTATGCGCAGATCGCCTGCTCGATCGAGACACTCCTCGATCTCAACGGCATGTCCGTCGAGGAGTTGATCGGTCGCCTCCGCTCGGCGGCAGAGAGGTGCTCGATCAGAACTGCGAACGGTACAGGCAGCCAGCTGCTGCTCACGGAGGAGCAGTGGAAGGCGCGCGGGAAGAAGAAGGGGCCAGGTCAAGGATCTGGGTCCAACGGCGGCGGCGCAAAGGGCAACGGCCGCGGCAAGAACAAGAACCATGGCAACGATCGTCGTGGCTCTAACGGCGAACGGGACATGTCGGGGATCAAGTGCTTCAACTGTAACAAGTTTGCAGGACACATATCTCGCGACTGTCCAGAACCGCGGCGCGAGCGCAAGGTGAAGAATCAGCAGGCTCACCTGGCCGCGGAGGAGGAGGACAAGCCCGCGCTGCATCTGGCGCAGGTGTGCACCCTCAGTGACGACGAGGGGCCAGCACTCCTAATGGCGACCACGAACCAGGCCTCAGCAACGGACGCGCCCATGACGGTCATGACCGGCACGACGGAGCGCGTCGATCTCGTGGAGGAGCGAGTCTTCCTCACCTCCGCGGACCAGGACAACGACAGATGGTTCCTGGATACCGGCGCCAGCAATCACATGACCGGGCGCCGCGACGTCTTCACCGAGCTGGACAGCACCGTCGGCGGCACGGTGAAGTTCGGGGACGGGTCCGTCGTGGAGATCAAGGGACGGGGAACAATCTGTTCGCCTGCGGCAACGGCGACCACCGCGCGCTCACCGACGCATACTTCATCCCGCGTCTACGGAGCACAACATCGTGAGCCTGGGGCAGCTCGAGGAGAACGGCTGTCGCATCGAGCTCTGCAACGGCTTTCTGAAGCTGTTCGACAGGCGACAGAGACTGCTCGCCAAGGTCCCGCGGGCGCGGAACCGCCTGTACATCGTCGCGCTGGACATTGCGAGGCCAGCTTGCCTCGCGGCGGTGATCTCCGACGACTCCTGGAGGTGGCACGCACGCTATGGCCACCTCAACTTCGACGCTCTCAGGAGGCTTGCACGCCATGGCATGGTGCGAGGGCTGCCGCAGATCGACCACGTCGAGCAGCTCTGCGATGGTTGCCTGGCCGGAAAGCAACGCCGCGCGTCATTTCCCCAACAGGCGAAGAAGCGCGCGGAGGGGATCCTTGATCTAGTGCACGGGGATCTCTGTGGCCCCATCACGCCGGCGACGCCAGCTGGCAGACGGTACTTCCTGCTTCTTGTCGATGACAGGAGCAGGTACATGTGGCTCACGCTGCTGACGACCAAGGATCAGGCAGCAACGGCGATCAAGCGTTTCCGAGCTGGAGCGGAGGTGGAGACGGGGCGCAAACTGCGCCTACTCCGCACTGACCGCGGTGGCGAGTTCACCGTGGCCACGTTCACCGAGTACTGCGCAGACGAGGGGATCGGGCGTCAACTGACCGCGCCGTATTCGCCGCAGCAGAACGGCGTTGTTGAGCGGCAGAATCAGACGATCGTCTCTACCGCACGAAGCCTGATGAAGGCGATGGGTGTACCAGCAAAGTTCTGGGGCGAGGCCGTAACCACCGCGGTCTACCTCCTGAACAGATCGCCGACGAAGAGCGTTGAAGGACAGACTCCTTTCGAGGTATGGCATGGCTATAAGCCAGATGTGAGCTACTTACGTGTCTTTGGATGTGTGGCACACATAAAGGTGACGAAGCCGAACCTGGCAAAGCTCGACGACCGAAGTACTCCCATGGTGTTCTTCGGCTACGAGCCAGGATTGGCGGCGTACCGCATCTACGACCCTGTCAAGAACCGCGTGCACCTGTCGCGCGACGTCGTCTTCGACGAGGGAGCACGGTGGGACTGGGAGAAGAACGGGACGGCTGCCGACGCCGTGCCGCTCCATGTCGAGGTGTTCACGCACCCTGACACCACGGCAACCACGGCAGCTGAGGTCACCACCGTGCAGAGCTCGGCCCAAAGCTCTGCCGGGCAGGAGACAACGGCACGGAGGAGCTGCACACCGCCACCAAGTCCTGCTGCAAACTGGACTACGCCATGGACTACGCCATGGACTACGCCGTGGACTTCTGATACATCTTCGTCAGCATCTGCAGCAACGAACGCGAGCGCGGCACTGGGCAGTGGTACATGGAAGCTCCAACGGCACCGCACTGGGCAGTGGTGAAGCAGATCCTACGCTATGTAAGCGGCACGATTGGCTACGGATGCTGCTACAAGAAGGGATCGTCTTCTGAACCTATGCTGACAGGTTTCAGTGACAGCGATCTAGCTGGGGATGTCGATGATCGGAGGAGTACCACTGGCATTGTGTTCTTCCTCGACTCCAGCATCATCACATGGACATCCCAGAAGCAGAAGGTCGTCGCTCTCTCGTCCTGCGAGGCGGAGTACATCGCGGCGGCGACGGCAGCATGCCAGGGCGTGTGGCTCGGTCGGCTACTTGGCGAGCTGATCGGGAAACCTCCGGCGACGGTGAAGCTGTATGTGGACAACAAGTCCGCAATCGAGCTCAGCAAGAATCCTGTGCATCACGAGCAAAGTAAGCACATCGACACACATTTTCATTTTCTTCGTGAATGCATTGAGGAAGGCAAGGTGGATGTCGATCATGTCAGCACCGGCAACCAGCTCGCCGATCCACTGACCAAGGCGCTAGGGCGTGTCAAGTTCATCGAGATGAGACTGAAGCTCGGCGTCATGGAGGTATCGTCAGTCCGTCAGGTTTAGGGGGGGGGGGGGGGGGGGGGGATTTGTTGAACCTCAACCTGACGAACAGTTTTAGTTAGGCGTTTCGACAGTTTTACTGTAGCAGCTGTCGAACACATTCAGTTAAGTTCAGTTAAGAATAAAACGATCAGCTCGTCGAGCCTGTTCGCGAGTTGATCACGTAGTGTAGGCAGAAGTGTTTCACGTCGTGGGATGGCACGGCTTTGAGCACGTCTGCGTAGTGGAAGGATAGGATCGAGTGATCGTGGGATGGCACGGTCGTAGAGCTCGGTGTTGTCCTAGTCTTTAGGATCTCATTTTTATGTTTGTAACGAACCTATAAATAAGAGCAGAGAGAAACGGAAAAGCTGCAAGTTTTACGCAGCACAAACTACTATCTCTCGAGTCCACTCTCTGAATTTACTGACAGACACTTTCCGGGATTGTCAACACTACATGGTGATATAATAGGTAACACGGGCTACAGATTCACAGCGCTCGCAGTTGTGTATGCAAGCAATTAAATGACGGAAACGAAGATCGCCGGAACTCGGCTAAATTACTGGAGAAAAGGTAGACGGCGGGAGAGAGGGACGGCGAATTGAATCGTACCGCCTCGCCGTCGCCGCTTTCCTCCCTCAGTTTTGTCCTCGGGTCGTGGAAGACGGCCAGAGCTGTGGTGCCTCGATTTTTTCCAGAGCCGGGAAGGGGAAAGCAACCCAGTCGGGCCGGGCTCAGTTCTAATCTGGGAGTATGAAACGACGATAGAAAAATAGTTGGGCCTGGATCGTTTCCTTCTCACGGATGAGCTGTGTGGGTTGGACCTCAATCCAAGCCTGTTGGGGCACAACCGAACGAGGTCCTTCCCTGAAACATTCCACAACGGCCGCAACTTTCGGCTTCCTCGGGAAAAAAAACGGCGGCTCTCGAGTATCGACCAGGCTGAAGGCCGGGATGCTCCGCTCGATGTTAAGAAGACGGTACGGGGTAAATTATTTTCAGCAAAGACATCATTTATATGCCGTAAAGGAAGTGTGATGGTTGCATTCTATTTTCATAGCTAATGCGGTTATATTTAGTTGTAGGAATAGACATTCCTCTGTTTTTCTCTCTCCTACATAAAAAACGCGAAGCGTTCCACATCCGGTCATTTTGCATTTTAGCCCCTCGGGATTTTGCACATCAACCCACAGTGCCTCGATCCATTCCTCATCCGGTTATCCCCTCGGAACGGGATCCTCTCACGTTACCCACCCTGACATCCATCCCCTCACGAACTCCTCTCGCGAACGGGACTGGGATCCAGTGACTTTACTACATGAAGTCACGTTGCAACTTTAGCCCTTTCATCTCCGTCCAAACTTAATCCAACGGTCCAGAATCAGTTCTCAAAATTAAAACTTTTCAGAAAATTTTGAAAAAATTCCTCTAGATTGTACATGTTACGTTGTGTGTTCACAAAAAGTACGAGTTCATTTGGACAAATCGTTTATCATTGATTGACATTTTTTATGTTCTAATATTAAAAAGCTATTAAATCATAAACCGTTGATCCAAAATAATCGTAAATTTCCCAGAATACACAAACTAACATATTAAGCTTACAGTAATTTTTTTGATTTTTTTCTGACAAGTTTTAATTTTGGGTATAAATTTGGACCATTGGATCAGAATTGGATGGAGATTAGACCCCTAAAGTTGCAGGGTAACTTTATATGGTGAAGTCACTGGATCTCAATCCCGCGAACGCACCTTGCCCAAGCCCTGCACACCTGGAAAAGCTCATGGCGGCCCCCGCCACCTACGCGCAGCAGTTCTCCGTCCCCGCCGCGATGAGGGCCGGCCCTCCACAAGATTTACCTGGTGCGGTTGAGGATGGAGGCACCGGCGCGGCCTCGAGATCGAACAGAGGGAGAGGCAGCCGGATCTTGGGGTAGAATCTGTGCTCTTCCGCTGGTTGCATATCTGCTCCGATCCGAATTTCCTTTCTCCCCTGTCTCATGTGTTTCACGAACGATTTTATTCATGCACTGAAGTGATAGTCTCCATTTTCAGATTGCAAGAGTGGCTGGTGCGGGAACAGATTTTGTGTACACCATATTAGAGTATATTCATTTGAGTGACATGTCTTTTGGACTTGCAGATGATGAAATAATGCCCTTTAATTAAGTCTCTTGGGCATAAGAAATAGAGTTACTTCTTGGCAACTGAGATATGAATCAGTTTTCCGAATAGAGTTACTTCTTTTGCAGCATTCAACCTCTGTATCCAAATCTTCAGTTTTTCGAGATGGAGCCATTTGCTTGCAGGCCTTCATGCTTACCAACGTGTATCCAAATCTTCAGTTTTTCAAGAGGAAGCTAGGAGGTACGGTTTCCTATTATTTCCTTCTGTTAATAGGGAGGATACAGTCGAGTAGCAGATGACAGTTGACTCGGAATTCTTCATGCTCTTTTAATAGGAAGAATCTGTTAAACCAGGAATTGAGAAATCCTAGAATAAACCGCTGTGTGCAATAGCTCCACAATCATAATTTACTTCTCTTGAGATGCTTCCTCTCCGTTGATAGTTTTCCTTGGTGATCATTACGATAAGAAACGTGATCCCATGTACCAATCTTCAATTATGCTTATGGGCACGCGGAGCATATCATTTTCACATATCTTATATGAATGAAGCACTTTCATACCCTTTCCCTCGAATAAATGGCCATATCCAAATCTTCAGTTTTTCAAGAGGTACGGTTTCCTATTATTTCCTTCTGTTAATAGGGAGGATACAGTCGAGTAGCAGATGACAGTTGACTCGGAATTCTTCATGCTCTTTTAATAGGAAGAATCTGTTAAACCAGGAATTGAGAAATCCTAGAATAAACCGCTGTGTGCAATAGCTCCACAATCATAATTTACTTCTCTTGAGATGCTTCCTCTCCGTTGATAGTTTTCCTTGGTGATCATTACGATAAGAAACGTGATCCCATGTACCAATCTTCAATTATGCTTATGGGCACGCGGAGCATATCATTTTCACATATCTTATATGAATGAAGCACTTTCATACCCTTTCCCTCGAATAAATGGCCATATTCCATACTCCCTTTTTTATAGCAGCACTACATTAGTTAACTCTGTTACTTTTGTCATCATACAGAGACTTTCCCATACAAACACAAAGTTCAACAGTACAAATCTCAATCAAAAGATGATCCACCGACATTGATTAATGAGGTGCAATCTATAAAATTTGATTCTACGTGGAACAAGGGGGGTAACAGTTATACTATCCATCACAGAGTAACTGAATGCAAATAAAAATTTACCCGGTGACGTATTCCATTGATTCAAGGACAAGCGACTCAGACATGCATGATTCAACCTGAATCGACTGATGTAAGGAATGGTATGCATGCTTCTCACGACAAAGATATGTGAGCAAATGGCCCAATGGTGGTAAGTATGGTATCAAATAATATATGGTTGTCAATTAGCAAGGTGAACTTTACTGCACTCAAGAGGCAAGTTTATACAAGCATCTCATGCACCCAATTAATTTCACATTTCTGAGCTGTTCTATTAGAATGTATGGGGTGTCTTAACTACTTAACTTTATTGGTGCCTACAATAGTTTCCCCACAATATGTCTATTGTTGGACGTTCTAAGCACCAAACTTTCTTCAGTTGCATCCAGCTCCATCCAGCATGTTCTGTCTGAACCTATCTTAAAATTTAGCTGAATCTGGTGATATTACATTGTCGTATAACACAAAATATCCTGGAGTAAAGGAGCAGGTTGTTGTGGCAGGAGCAGGTACTGCCGCTGAAGTCGCTTCCTTTATTTGCATGTCCCATGGAGGTGAGCCATGTTAATAAGTTGCTGATCATTTCAGTTTTTACAAGTAAAAACAATGTTCATGTTCTGTTGTTTTACGCCGCTGCAGCGGGGAAATTAAACTGAAACTGTAAGCTTCAGAGGTACTAAGATGCAGTGAGCCAAAATGCAGTTCATAAGAGAAACCAAAATGCAGTGAGCCAATGAGTATTGTATAGATTCCATTAAACTGAAACTGTAAACTTCAGAGGTACTAAGATGTTAGGAATATATATTATGCTCAATTGTATGCACCTTGAGAACGATTTGTATCGCCCTAGATCATGTTTACTTATTTCTTAATTGTAACAAGCAGAAATAAGAGGTGTGAGTTCGGTTGTGCTCCTGAATCACTGTAGTTTTTTGAGTGTTGGATCGATCTTATATCTCATTGTTTGTTTGGCAATATATATGTACAGGCAAATAATTTCGTATACAGAGAAACAATCCATAGTTTATTGGACACTCAACTTCGTTACTCCCATCTATATTCATGTAACCATGATTTACACTCATCTTTGATTGCCAATAGATAAATCACTTTGATGGGGGAATCAACTTGCTTGTCAACTGTATACACAAATTCAAGTAACAGTTTCTATTCGACTATAAGTTGCAGACAGTGTAGATATGTATGGAACCATTTCGTAGTTTTTTTTAGTATCTTAGTGTAAAAAACGTGGCAGATGTGTCAAGAATTCAAATAATATGTTAATGATGGTAGGTATGAAACACACGATGATGATTTTTGTGATGCAGATAAAAATATGAGCATGCCTTTGCTTAAAAGCACGTGTCAAATAGTATTATGCATTTCATCATAACTTACAATGATGATTGATGCCTACGAGAATCCTAAAATTACACATTTGAAACGATTAGATTAGTGTAGAATCAATAGAATATTTATGCACCCGCTGCAACGCACGGGCAATTAACTAGTCTTGGGTCTATAATGTGATTATATTTAGTTCTGGGAATAGACATCCCCAAAACTATCTGAACCTCCTTGGTGTCCTCCTTGGAAGAGTGATGTACTACTCCCTCCGTTCGGAAATAGATGTCTTTCATTTATCTAAATTTAGATGTATATGCACACTAAAATATGTCTACATACATCCGTATTTGGACAAATCTAAGACATCTTTTCCCGGACGGAGGGAGTATTATATTCCTGTGACTGGGACATGCAATCCTGGTACTAGTTCTAAACCGCAATAGCTTTGTGCGTGTTTCACGGGTTCACGGTATTATGCGCCATCGACAACAATTGGTCGTGTGCCACGAGAAAAAACAATGCTGCGTGATATATAAATGTTCCTTTCACGCCTTTATGTTTGCTTGTCATATTAAAGTTTGGACATGTTTTTGGGTGTTTTCCTTGTATACTTTGGGTGGTAGGGATGTAAACTTGTCATGTGTCATCCATGATTAATTACATGGTACACGCTGAAAAGTATTACTCCTCTGTATCAAAATTTAAGATGTTTTAACATTTTTTGGTCCACATGTATCTATTACTTGTTTAGTGCAAGATTCATGTAAATGTTGCACTAAAACATGTCTATATACATGTGGCCCCAAAAATATTAAACCATCTTAGAACTATTGATCAGCTCATTCTATTTGTTCAAGCGCAAAACACGCAGGATTGCCGATTGAATGTGCGCATGCAACATGTGGTGTGTTACAGTTGCATGTACGTGCAGACTGCTAGAAGGGTAAGACGCGCATTATCGCGCCCACATGATGTTGGAGTTTAACATGTATATTATATTTCATGTATGTGAATAAATTCATAATCAATAAGCGTATTTCTTTCTACTTCATCATCTTTATTGTCTAGCAATTTTTTTTTGTGTCACAAACAAAATTCATTTCACACAAAACATGAAAGGTAAACAAAATAATTAAAACATTAGAGGTAAAAAAATAATTAGAAGATAGAGAGATATGTACTAATACCTTTTGAAATAACAAAATAACTGCGCCGCAAGGGCAACTATCTTATACATGAAAATGTCACTCAATACAATTGAAGTACCATTTTTGTACCAGAAAAATACAGAAAATAACTATTACTTTGAGAAATTCTAATGTGATTTCAAAAAGCTAGAAGAAGATAATGTCACACCGTAGATATAATTATCTTGATGCACCACTACCAAGCTGTGAAACAAAACAAAGAACTGCATGGTATTTTCTTGAGAACACACTTTAAGAAAATCATAAAAGATTGAGAATTAGTAAAACCATTAAGAAATAGTGGACATGTGTCCGAAAATAATAAGCCCACAAAGATGGGACTAAATTATGGTGTGATATACCAAAACACTATGCATGATTAGAAAGCAAGTTTCGAATCAAGATAGTCTAGATAGATGATTTAACTCCAGTCCTTTACTGCCACAGTTTAAAAGTCATAGAAAGTAGCATGAGGTCTGACCTAAAAAGTAGCCTTCGTGTCTTACCAGTGCGAAGAAATTGAGTACCAAAGTTAACAATATCAAGACTGCCAACATCGAATGTTGGTCAACACCGATGCAAACAAAATGGCTATCTATTGGTCCGTTGTTAAATGATAACGCATAACAAATGTAGTCTAATGCTCGTGGAGAACCACAACTAAAGGAACATGTATTGCAATAGAAATAGAAGGGGATAAATACTTCATTGTGAATGGAGTGTCTCCTGGATTTAGATGTTTTCGGAACCTCTGAGATTCGCACCAGGCCCTATGCGTCAGGAGATACGCCACTACGAACGGAGTATTTCAAATGACTTAGCCAGTTTTGCACCTTGCAGACCATATAAGCCAACGTCATTGTCGTGTCCATCTATTCATAAACCATTGTGAATGTGTTTTTTTGGAGGGCCAAGATCCTGCTGCAATTTTTCTATGTTGCTCGAAGTTTGCCACATGGCCATTTAGGCAAAATTATACACACACAAATCTTCGGCCAAGAAATCTTGCGAGCCACCAGTGAAGGGGACGACGAGTCCCTGGCGCCCCGCGGCAGATTAATTAGATCAGTGGTGCGACCTCCTCTACGGGTTCTTCTCCTGGAAGCGCGACATCGCTCTGACAGCTTTAAGGGGAGGGCGGCCTTGGAAGGGGGCGCCGGCCGACCTGCGGTGAAAGGAACCCGGGGCAGCGGCTACGGACACGGCAGTGGCGGCGTTCTCTCCGCCGAGGATATGACTAGTCTAGAGGTGGCTCCATGTGGCGGCGCCTGGGGCGGTGGACCACGGGATCCCGAGTCCAAGTTCGTCGCAGGAGGCGTGGCTGCCGTGAAAACCGCGCCGACTTTGGTCATGGTGGACGATGGCTGCGTATTTGCGCCGTTGCCTTGTAGAAGACATTGTTGCTGCCCCACTCATCGTCTTTCCCAAGCTGCTCTGTGGAAAACCCTAGACGTAGGTCTTCCATCCGCTGTGCCAATAGGGAGAATGGCGTCGAGACGCACATCGATAACAGTGAGTCTCGACGGCTTGGCGCAACAGGGTCTCGGCGGTGGACCCGTGCTGATGGACGCGCGCAGGGCAGTGGCGTTGTCTAGCATCGTGGCGGCATCAACGGCAGGCCTGGAAAGGTCAATGCGTTGATCTCTACTTAAAATGGGTAGGCGGGGAGGCGGCGATTTCTTAAGCGTACACAGACTGTGCGCGCTGAGAGTTTACTGGTTTGTATTCCTAGCTCGCCGTTGGTCGGTTTCGTAAGGCCTCAAGCTTAGATGGCGCGTGTTGGTGTGAGGTTAGTGTACTTGGCACCGATCAGGATCACCCCATTATCTTTTTTAGGTGTTGCGATATATATCGCCAGGAAGGTGGCCTTGGATATGATAAAAAAGTTGTGCTCATTTTTATGCAGAGGTAGAGGATTTAAGTTGGCTCACATCTAATCCATGTGAAAAGCATCACGTATCTCTAATACTCTCAATGCAAATGGATGGTAAGAATAGGGTGTACAGATCAGTCCATGCTAAAAAAAACTTTCTCTATGCAACCGCCACACAACCAAGCCAAACGACGCAAAGATGAGGCCAGATACCAGGCAGAATTTTTCCCCCAACTTGAGAGCTCTCTATTTTTATATTTCTAAATCTAAAATGTGGGGCCACAAGTAGAGAGCTCTCTATTTTCTATTCCAAAATCTAAAATGTGGTGTCACAAGGATCCACATCTCTTTATTTTAAGGGAGCTCACTATTTGGAAAGGACGTAAAGACGTAAAGTAAATGTACATGCCATGCATGTCAAGTACCAATCCGACCGAGCCAAACAAACCAAGTCCAAGGTATTGAACCATTTTCAAAATATGCGAAAATTAAAACGTAAAAAGAAAAAGGAAAAAAGTGAAAAAAACGGAAAACAAAAAAAGGAAACAAAAAAGGAAAATGGAAAAAGAAAACGGAAACTGAAACTGAAGACAATAGAAAGAAAAAAAATAAAGAAGAACGAGAATCCGATCGTGGCTTAGCAGCGCTGCTCTTTATGCGTGTAAGCAGGTGCGTGAGTTCGATTCCCACCGGTGCATCTTATTTCCTTTCTTTTCATCCGGAGCCGCCGGGTTCGGGTGCGGGTTTGGCACCCCCATACCCGCACCTTCTACCCGCCCCCGCCACCCGCCCCCATACCCGCCGGCGGGTATAGAATTTCCCCATACCCGCCACCCGCCGGGTACCCGCCAAATTCGTGCTGAACAGCAAAATGACAGGTTTTGCACATTTTCAGCAACATATAACAGCAATTTTTAGCAACAAATTGACAGCAATATTCAGCAACAAATTCAAAGCAGCAATTCAACTACAAGTTCGAATCACACTTTACATCCACAAATAGTTCACCAAATCAAACAAGTTCAGCAACAAGCCAACAAACAATACACCAAATCATACAAGTCATACATGTCCAGCAACAAACACTCATGAGTCATGACAAGAAATCGATTGAAGACAAAGAAGCTCCGTTGCTCCAGCTCCAGCAAGCTTGAAGCTTTGTTGCTCTCATATGGCGGTCATGCATGAGTCCTAGTTGCAATGAAATTGACAAGCATGTAAGTTATTAAATTTGGTACAACTGAATTATTAAACACAATGCATGGCTAGAAATAAACCTCATTCTCTTCTTGTGTGTCTTGAAGACAAGTCCAGAAGCTGCCTTCAATCATATGAGCATCTACAAGAAACAAATTTGCATCATTTACTCACAAGCATAAGTAAGAATAGACATAAGAAATCGATGATAGAAAATGTATCATTTTACTCACCTTTGTACTTATTTCTAAGCCAATTCTGATAGCACATCAATACCTCGAGCATTTTAGAAGTGAGGCGGCTCCTATGATCATTCACTATTCTGTCACTCATACTAAACACAGATTCTGAAGCAACCGTTGTGACTAGAATAGCAAATATATCTCTTCCAAGCTTCCTTAGTGTTGGGTACCTTGTACCAGCCACTTTCCACCAATCCAACACATCAAATTTTTCAGTATATGGTACTAAGTCATCAACCAAGTAATGCTCTATCTCGCCTTGAACTCTAGCTGATGCAGGCCTTTGTTGTGCTACAATGTCATGGAAGAAAGACATAATGGCAAGAGCTGGCATTGAAGACAAAGAAGGATCTCAAACGGACTGATTTTCATCTTCTTCCACTTCATACTCTTTGATCAATTGTTGGAGGTTCTCAATTAAAGCATCAACCTTGCAATTGCATTCATAAGAGGCTGGCTTAATGCCATGCAGCATTGCATAACATGAAACCAACATCTGCCTCTTATATCTAGGGTCAAGTAGAGTAGCTATGCCCATCAGCCCTTGGATATCAGTCCAATACTTATCAAACTTTTGTGTCATTAATTCACACATTACTTGGATAGCCAAATTTGTAGAGGTTGTCCACTGCCTAATTTTCATCTTGATTTCACATATCTTAGGAAAGAACACATTGGCAGTGACATAATCCCTACCCGAGAACAATGTGGTTATCTCATAGAATAAACTAAGCCTAGGTACAATATCAGCAGCAAAGTCCCATTCAGCAGGAGTAGGCAAGTTTGCATATTGCTTGTCTACTACTTTGGCTCTTTCAAAGATAGCTCTATAGGGCAAAGCTGTGTTAAGCATAATGAAGACAGAATTCCATCTAGTCTTACAATCTAGTCTCAACTTATTTGTGATTTTTACTTTCTTATACATAGCCATCTCCTCAAATTTCTCAACTCTCTTGGCTGAGGCAGACCAATATCCAACACTTTCTCTAATATTGTGTGTAGCAGATTTCATTGCATCTAATCCATATTTTACTATCAGATTTAAGATATGAGCACAACATCGCATGTGAAGCATTGTACCTTCTAAGGGCAGCTTGGATTTCCCTATTTTTTCCACCAAAGTCTCAATTGCCTTGTCATTCGATGTGCAATTGTCAACTGTCACATTCATCAGTTTCTCATCCAAATTCCATTGCATCAATGTTTCATGGAGCTGTTCAGCTATAACATCTCCGGTATGTGGTGCTGGCACATATATGAACCTATAACAAGATAAACAACAGCAAATAAACACTATAAACAGCAGTAAATAAACACTATAAACAGCAGCAATAAACACTATAAACAGCAGCAAATAAACACTATAAACGGCAGCAAATACACACTATAAACAGCAGTAATCAGCACTATAAACAGCAGCAAATACACACTATAAACAACAGCAATCAACACTATAAACAGCAGCAAATAAAGAGCAGCAATATACCCCATAAGAATGCTTAGCAGCTTCTATGATTCATCAATAAAATGACCCGTGACAGCCATGTAGCCCTTCTTTTGGCTGTCAGCTATCCACATATCAGTGGTGACAGCCACCCTAGACTGCAGCATTGTCATGTACTCAATTGCCTTGACTTTTTCCTTGTCATGCCTTCCTATTATATCCTTCCTACAAAGCAAAATACAAAGGTTAGCCCATCATTCAAAACTCAAGACAATGGCAGATATAAATAATGCATGAACAAACACAAACCTGATAGTGTTCCTTGTATGTAGATGAAAGAGTGGCTGTAGTGCACCAACAAACCTCCTAAATCTAGCATGGTCAACAATACTCAATGGGTAGTCATGCAGCACTATCATGTTACCAAGCTCTTCTCTAGCAGTATTTTGATCAAATGTATAGGTCTCTATATTCACCTTCCCATCAGCTTGGGCAGTCATCCTCAATGAAGATTGACTCATTGATTTTCCAGTCTTGCTCTTCAACTTCAGCTGTCTTAGAGTACATACTTTCAGATGGTCACGCAGATGTGAAGTACCACTCTTGGATCCTGCACTAAGCGGCTTGTGACAGTAGCTGCAGATGCCTTTCCATTCTCCATTCACAAACTCCTTCTTCATCTCGAGCCACACATCAGCAGTTAGCCTGCGTGACGCTCCTCTAGGTGTTGCAGCATTCACCTCCACCACTTCATCTTCATCATCAGACATTTCGTTCACCGATTCGGACGGGGCTTCGCTACTGCAGCTTGTACCCCTGCATGAATGAACAAACAAAATGAATTAGCAACATAAAAACAGCAGCAATTGTGCAAAACAAACAAAAAACACCTAAAAAGCTAAGATGCAATATAAACAACAAGATTGTAGGAATATATAATAGCATTCAGCAGCTATTCTCCAATACAAACAACAGGAATAAAAACATCTAAAATAGCTGCTGTTCTCCAATACAAAGGCTAATTTCACCTGCTGGAATAAATCTATTAAACCTCTCCGATTCATCTAAAATCTCTGGATGAACAAGCTAATGAATCATCTAAAATCAACAAGCCTAGCATCCAAAACAGAATGAACTACCCAAGCTGCCAAGCATCTAAATGAATCAACAATCCTACAATTTCGTTCAAATAATCATCTTACATTGGAAACTTGGCCTTCTGCGCCCGCTTGTCACCGGCGGCCATCTTCTTGCCCTTCTTCTGGACGGGGCCGCCGCCGTCGGAGGACGAAGCAATGGGCGTCCGGCTCCGCTTCCGGCCGTTCCCAGTGGGCGGCAGTCCCCCGCGCGCGCCGCCTCCATTTGAGCTCGATGGCGAGGGCCGCACGCCCACCAAGAAGGCGGGCCGCGCTCCGCTTCCCGCCGGCGGTATCTGTTCCGGTGCATCTCCTTGCGGCGAAGGCGACGTCAGTGAGGGGCTGGGCTCGGCTGGCTGCTCGACGTAGTCCATGGCTCCCAGGGAGCGGCGGCGCAGGACGGCAGGAGCGGCAGTAGCAGGCGGCGGTGGCTCGGGATCCGGGGAGGAAATGGGATGGGAAAAGATGCGGACTGGCTGGTAGGAGGAAATGAGGAATAGATGCTGGGGACCTGGGGTTGGCTAGGGTTAGGGTTTCACTTATGTACAATGACAGGTGGGCCTGGGTGCCGGAAACTCACTGACAGGTGGGGCTACGCTGGTATGCGGGTACGAGGGTATGGGTTTGGCACCCCATACCCGCCTCCGCTACACCCGATGGGTATGATTTTCACCCGCTAAGCAGACCCACGAGTTTTTTTCTAACCAAACCCTCCCCATTTGAGGTGGGTACCCGTCGGTTTGCGGGTATCGGGTACCCATTGCCATCCGGAGTTAGGACTCGCAGAAGGCAATATATAGGGTTTGCGCCTGGTGCATACCGATGCATGCAGTAGTCGACCAAGAGATGGACCAAGATTTCTCACGCAAAGACCGAAGGGTGACACGCAGGCGAGTCATAGTTAGGACTCGCAGAAGGCGATATATAGGGTTTGCGCTTGGTGCATGCTGATGCATGCAGCAGTCGACCAGGAGATGGACCAGGGTTTCTCACGCGAAGACCGAAGGGTGGCGGCGCACGTCTTGATCCACCTTCCAATATAAATAGTTATGGAAATTCACTTTGGCACACGGTATTTGAAAAACATATTGCAAAATGTCAAAAAAATCTAAAATAAAATTTCGCAGATACATCTTCATATTCTATGTGTTCACAAAGTTGTTTCACCAAAAATCGATATATTTTGTGCCTTGTGTAAAAAAGACAAAACAAAGTGGCCTAAAAAGCCTTATTTTAGCACTAATTTTTTTCTTTTTTATACAAGCCACAAAAAATGTCGTTTTTTCGTGAAACGACTTTGTGAACACATAACATGTTAAGATCTATACGCGAATATTTTTTTCCAAATTTCTTGAAACATTACAAAATATGTACAAAATGTATTTTAAATAAAGGGTCCATATGCACCCGGGAGCCAAAACACCACTCCCATTAGTTAGTTAGGCCTAGTTTGGTAGCAAAGTTTTTGTAAAACTGAAATATTCTAATACCACAGAATTTATGAGTCGGGCATAGTAATATTTCAGTTTCAGAAAGCAGGTCCATAGTTGTTTTTGAAATACTTCAAAAATAGCACGTTTTGAGATATAGTAAAGTATTAATACTACAGTATTTAGTAACAGCCAAACACATCAAAGTATTTGAAACTGTAGTATTTTGAGAAACAGTAATATTGTTGAAATACTTCAAAAAATACTTTAATACCAAACTAGGCCTTAGCGTTCATCTAGGGTTTTCCTTTGGGTTTTTGTTTAGAGAAGTTTAGCTATTGTGCTACTTTTATTTGTCTAGCCTCGTAGCGGCTAGTGCGACCATCAAGACATTATTCCATAACCCCAACTTTTAGTATTATTCATCTAGAATATCCGCAATTTCAGATTGCTTACACTATTGTTTTATTGCTTGTTCTTGATTTGCACGCTGGAAAATTCCTTCGTGGACAGGTTGATCATGTCGTTGGCTCGGTTGATAACATCATGGAGTTGGTTCAACGATTTTCTTGGATATCAGTCGTGTACGGTTCTCTCTGTACAGTTGGTATTCGAATCATGAGAGTCAAATTCTCCCAAAAATCATAGTTATGCTCTCACATCGAAAGATCGGGAACCCTAGAGCACATCAAGTGGTATCAGAACTATAGTTGACCGGTGAGAGATTTACAGTTTTGATAGATTAGATTTGTTTAACTATGCTACAATTTATCAAGTGATATCAGAACTACTGTTTTTGACAGATTGGATTTACAGTTGGACAACACATATCTTTTAAATGCTAACAATCCAGCATTTGATTTAACTATGCTCTTTGTCAACATGTAAGCTCGTGCTGAACGGACCTTCCATCCGTTAAATGATTTAACTTAGTCATAAATTATCATGTTGAAGTTTCTTGAGACAATGCAAATACTTGCCATTTTCGTTGATTAAATCGAATAAAGTTTCCTGGTTAATTATCGGCAAACCGGGCGAAAAATGATTAGGGCTGATTCAATTTGTTTTTCAGAGTACGCAAATTGCGTACCTTTTATATAGAAGGGGAGAAACAGAGTACAAATAGATGCCATAAAACGTTTACACCAGCGACTGTCACCCACACCCTCCACACTCACACACTAACTTAGTGGACTACTCTCGCAAAAATGTGCTACTCCCTCCTAAGCCAGCTCTCCTCCAAAGCTCCCACTCCGCCACAATTTGGTCCTTTAATCCAAGCACCGAGAACTGGCGTCGAACATTTCGAAAAGCCCTGGCGTTTCTTTGCTTCCAAAGTCTCCAGCAGGTGAGAATGACAAGAGTGTCAAAACCTCTTCTATCTTTCTTGATGAACCTCTTACGCTCCCTAAACCACCAGGAGTTCAGGGTGTGCGTGAGCCGCGGCAATCCAGCGTCTACGATGAGCTGCTAGAAGACCTCAAACCAAACCTGCCTCGAATAAACACAACCAACCATGATATGGCTGACAGTATCTGTTTCTTGCAGACAAGTGTAGCACTCTGATGCCTCATCCTGAAGCCCATGTCTAGCTCTTCGATCCGAAGTCCAGATCTGTACCGGAAGCGCATGTCTACTATTCAATTTTTTTTGATCCGGGGTAAATAAAGATGAATACAATTTATACTAAACTTTTATACTTCTCTGTGTCTTATTTTTATCATGATACAGTATTACAAGTATAATTTTGTGTTAGTTCACATAGTTTAACCACATAATTAACAATATTATTAAATATTAGTTGGTGTTTTCTTGTGGTGAAATCATTGGAAAATACGAATCTATATTCTGTAACAACGCCTTTTTTTTAGAAATATGTTTCTGCAATTCATAACTTTTATGGTTTATAAATATTTTTAGTAAATATATATCTAAAGAGTATGATCCAACAATTTTTTCGGTAGCAGATTCTAGTGTATGATCAAGTAAGCATTTGTACAGAAAATTGTAGCGTATAAAGTAAACCAGTGACACTACTTTTTGCGGGTCAAAATTGTGTAGCAACTCAAAAATTTACCACAAGTGTACATGTTTTGTACATGGTATTGTAACACCATTGTTTAGAATGATCACCAATGGAAAAAATAGTGTGGATTCTCTTAATATGTCTGCATATGTAAATTTTACTTATTTAAAATGCTCTTATGCAATATGCTTGCTATCATAACGTACAAGGCCCCTGTCAGTTTATGAAATCAAAATTTGTTGCACATATATAATTGAACGTGAAAAAGTAGACTCACCGGAAAGAGAATACTAGCATTAATTGTTGTCACCAGTCGCATTGGTTTGTTTTACGTCCAAGAGGCCTGGACCGGAAAGAGAACAACATTGTTGTCACCGGTCACACTCGTTTGGGTTTACGTTCCAACAGGCCCGGTGATGAACGAAAGACCAAAAAAAAAAGCTGTATTTGAAGACGGCGTCACACGGTGCCAGCCGCAAGTATTCATGGCCGGAAACGCGTGTTTACGTGGGCCTCCACACCACACTGGATTGCACCATGGCGGGGCTCCCCGTGCCGTGCCACCACCAGCACGATCAACGCGAGTCACGAGTTCACATGTGCAACAACTCGAGCCGACTGGTGGCAGCAACAGACAGCAGATGCTGCCCTCAAAGCGGGAGCACAAGCACACAAAGTACCTACGTCGCCGTCTCCTCTTAAATTTATCTCGACTTTTTTTTTAGATAACAACTGATGGAATTTCAACAATGGCGAAACCGATTACAAACGATTCCACAAAAAAAGGAAAATACAATATGGACCCAAAAGACCACACACCGTACTTCCAAATCGCAATCAAGCACATCGTCCTCATCTTCACCAACCAAGTACAGGGACCGGACCCAGAAGCAGCACATCTTCAGACACCATCGAGTCACCACCGCCACCTTCGCCACATTGGGCTTTGAACACCGCAGGAGTGCCCACCCCACGGGGTGAGAGCTAAGAACCTTTTCCAGACCATCGGGTAGGCAGGAGATGGGGAAGACCAGGCAGTACCTCCAATCCAAGATCCCCGAGCAGTAGGTCCCAACCATCGACGCTACGTCGAGCCGCCTCCTCCCCTCGCCACCATGGCCGGCTGGAAGAAGCTTCATGACGAGACAGTCGCATCTCAAAAAAGACCATAAACAACCCTAACGAGGAAGGCGGTTGTACCATCCCCTTCCACTCCCTCGCCACCACGGCCGGCCGAGGGGAAGACAATAGCATCAACAGCCCTCCGACTCCCGAACAGACTCCCGAAGCTCCACGGCAGAGTCGAAAGACGACCGCGCCCGGAGAGACCACCCTTTCCAAATCCCCAGATCTGAGAGGAAACCAGGCCAGCAGCTCGCCGGCGCCGCCACAAGTGGCCTTGCCGAGATGGGGATCGAGCTCCATCACCCTTATTCCGACGCGACGCCGCCTCCACCATCCGGACGACGTCTCCAACATCCCTAGCAGATCTCAATCCCCCACCACCGGCGATCCGACGAAGCCCCGCCGCCTCCATGGGATCCCCGCCGATTGAGAAGGAAGCCCACCGCCGCCGGCCGCCCTGGCTTTGCCCAGGCGTCTTCGCCGGCGGCGGCAGAGGGGAGGGGGAGGCGGGGGCGGCCTTAGGCAGGGGGGCGGCGGTGCCCCGGTGCAGGCACGGCGGCGCCCGCACGGGAACGGTTAGGGTTAGAGGGTTGGTCTGCTAAGCTACTACTACTTGAATTTATCTCGACTTCACTACAGTCATGAGTGTGTGCCTTCGGAGAAAGCACCGGAGCTTCGTCTAGGGTGTCGCCTTCCGTAGCAGAAATACTGTATTTCATTTTATATATTTTTTCTGCCAGGATATTCGATGTATCTTTGGTTTTTTGACTTCCGCTAGCTGGACTTTCGAGGAGCAGCGCGCATACACGATCTACTAGGTAAATTTGGCGCGGCGGCACGCCGCGTCCCGCGTGGAAAGTGTTGTGTTAGGTCATTTTTTTATTTAAATGAAGAACGAAGCTTTGTTTTTAAACCTTAAATTGGAGATAGCGGTAGGTACTCTTTTGTTATAAAAAAATTGTTCAGTTGCACCGGAGGTCCGATATGTATTTTTTTTTAAACACGGGGGCTGTGCTACAAAAATGTTATATTCGGGGAGACCGATTAATTTTTTTTTTTGAAAACGTGAGGATTTTTCTGCAGTAATGCTTTAATCCGGAGGATCGATTTACAATTTTTGAAAATGTGAGGACTTTACTGGGGAAAAGCTCACTATAGCTAACACCGTTCATTACTGTGACTTCTGTGCAAAAAGTTTTATTCCGTAGGGCCGATTTATAATTTTTGGAAAACACGGGGGCTTTCCCCTCATGAAAAGGAAAATTCAAACGGGTGACTGAGCGCGACGAATTTAACAAAATTCGTCGCAAAAATTGTCGAATGTTTTTGTGAATTTAGATCACAAATTAAGGAGCTAGAGTACATTTATATGTCCGTCAAAATAGAAGGGCTAAAATATGAAAGTTGTTTGGAAGGGTGATATGCATCTACTCGTGAAAAGAAAATTCAAACGGGTGACTGAGCGCGACGGATTTGACAAAATTCGTCGAATGTTTTTGCGAATTTAGTTCACAAATTTAGGAGCTAGAGTGAATAAAATTCGAAACCGATCACGGGAATGGAACCTGTACCCGCAGACACTGTAGCTCACTACAGTGAATCGCCGTGGGAGCTATTCTGGGCGTCCTTAATATATAGATCTATATATAAAAGGTGGAAAG
The DNA here is from genome assembly GCA_947311845.1 of Poa pratensis. NCBI lineage: Eukaryota > Viridiplantae > Streptophyta > Magnoliopsida > Poales > Poaceae > Poa > Poa pratensis. The sequence continues at coordinate 14,648,546 of CAMZMU010000064.1, forward strand.
GTTCACAGCGCTTCCCTCAGGCCACGTCGCGCGTATTTCCAGACCGTCCGATCCGCAACATCCAACGGCCAGGAGACGGCCACGCCACCCCCAGCACGCGTCACTGTTCATGTTCATAGCTACAGTGCAAACGAATTTCTACCAATCCGAGAGCGCCACGTCGCCCGGTCACCGGCCGGTCGCGCCGGTTCCAGCCGGTCACCCGCCCGGCACGGTTTTTGGCGCAAAAAACTTACAGGAAACCCCCCGCGAAGGACCTGATCGCAAATTCAGAAAACCCTAGGGACTTTTTTGCAAAAGCGTCCACGAAACCCCCTCCTCTTCCTCTCTCATCCGCAACGCCGGAAATCGCCGCCACCGCCGACGGGCTCCCCCGCCGCTCCGCCTCTCCCCGTTCAGATCGACGGGCACGGCGAGCTCCGCCGTCACGCGCTCTCCCTCCTCGCCGACAGCCGCATGCCGAAACGTCGTGAGCTCGCCAGAATCGACGCGGCCGTGCTCGCAGGCCGCCGCCGCCTTCTTGCTCGCCGCCGGCGGCTCCGGTGACCAAATGATCCGAGCCGCCGCCCGTTCTGCTCCCCTCCACCTCCTCTGCCAACTCTGCGTGGCCCCAGGCCCTCGCGCCTGCTCGCCTGCTCGAGCGCGAGCTCGAGCAGCGCGGCCGCGTCCACTGCCGGCGTGTGACGTCACACAATGACATCACCACGGCCCATTGTCAGTTTTTTTCTTAAACAATTTCATATTTATTAAAATCCTGACATGTGGGTCCCAAGTGCCATATATTTCACAATTATAGGAAAAAAAGGTTGAAATTCGAAAGAAAAAAATTGCTTACACATTTTCCAGAAAAAAGATTAATATTGCAAAATCAATGGTTTAAAATCTAATCATCAGAAAAATATGAAAAAATATCGAAATGACCAGAAAAATACATGCTAACTACTTACGACAAAATACAAAGATTTTTGGACATTTTAATTTGGCAAATATTTAGATACAACCTAAATACATTCCCTCTAAATAAATGGAGTTGATTTTAAAAGATACTTATATAGTGTATTCCCCCTGATTATGGATCTTAATTAAATATCTATGTCAAACTATAAACATATTTGAACATCTAAATTTGCTACAAAATTTGCGAATACTCCAAACAACAAATTACGACGAATTTTAACAATCACAACGTTCACGGTGGGCTTTACTAGGTGGTGGAATGTAAGAGCTGCTTTTATTTAGTTTTTATGATTATTTTTTAATGACCTACAAAAGGTAAGGGAAATGTGAAATATTCCGAGTATTGTTTAAACAAAATCAAAAGATAAAAAAGAAGTATTGTTTAAGCAATGTTCCAATTCCTAAAACAAATGATAATGGAGTCATTTTTTTTACAATACTCTAAACATTTCACATCTCTCTTAATAATGGAGTCATTTGTCTAAAAACCATAAGCAATGTTCCAATTTATAATAGCGAAGTCATTTGTCTAAAACAAAAGAATTCACAAATATTTGGAGTATTATTTCAACAAAAGAAAAACATAAGAGGAATGTGAAATGTGAAGTATAACAACAACTCCAAATCTATCCGTCGAAAAAATATAACAAATATATCAACATGAACAGAAAAATAAACACTTGCTATTTATGGCGTACGATCAAATTCCAGATTTGAATATTTCAAAAAAATTGTATGCCTTTCAAATCTGATCATCAATAAACGCAAACGTAATTCAAATATGAATACAACTTATAAATGTCAACTTTTTTGAATTTCAATAGATTTAAAATCCGAGTAACTTTTGAATGTGTACATTTTCAAATTTGAATTCTTCACACCACTGTACTTACAAATATGACAAAAAAAATAACATTATCACAAAAAAAAAGCTGACTATTTATGGCATATGATCAAAATTCATCAGAAAAATATGAAAAAAATATCGAAATGACCAGAAAAATACATGCTAACTACTTACGACAAAATACAAATATTTTTTGACATTTTAATTTGGCAAATATTTAGATACAACCTAAATACATTCCCTCTAAATAAATGGAGTTGATTTTAAAAGATACTTATATAGTGTATTCCCCTGATTATGGATCTTAATTAAATATCTATGTCAAACTATAAACACATTTGAACATCTAAATTTGCTACAAAATTTGCAGATACTCCAGTCGACAAATTACGACGAATTTTAACAATCACAACGTCCACGGTGGGCTTTACTAGGTGATCGAATATAAGAGCTGCTTTTATTTAATTATTATTATTATTTTTTAATGACCTACAAAAGGTAAGGGAAATGTGAAATATTCTGAGTATTGTTTAAACAAAAGCAAAAGATAAAAAAGGAAGTACTATTTAAGCAATGTTCCAATTCCTTAAACAAATGATAATGGAGTCTTTTTTTTACAATACTCCAAACATTTCACATCTCTTTTAATAATGGAATCATTTGTCTAAGAACCATAAGCAATGTTCCAATTTATAATAACGAAGTCATTTGTCTAAAAAAAAAGAATTCACAAATATTTGGAGTATTATTTCAACAAAAGAAAAACATAAGAGGAATGTGAAATGTGAAGTATAACAACAACTTCAAATCTATCCGTCGGAAAAATATAACAAATATATCAACATGAACAGAAAAATAAACACTTGCTATTTATGACGTACGATCAAATTCCAAATTTGAATATTTCAAAAATCTGTATGCCTTTCAAATATGATCATCAATAAACGCAAACGTAATTCTAATATGAATACAACTTATAAATGCAAACTTTTTTGAATTTCAATAGATTTAAATCCGAATAACTTTTGAATGTGTACATTTTCAAATTTGAATTTTTCACACCGCTGTATTTACAAATATGACAAAAAAAACAACATTATCACAAAAAAACGCTGACTATTTATGGCATACGATCAAAATTCAAATTTGAATATTTCAATATATCTGAGCATTTAATAAACGTAAAAACAATTCAAATATGAATAACTTCCTAATTTTTTACAACTTTTGAAATTTGAACAACTTATAAGTGCCAACTTTTTTTAAAATTTCAGCAGAAATAAATCTAGACAATTTTTGAATGCGGACATTTATAAATTTGAATTTTTTACATCGCGGTATTTCTTCTTCTAACAACACGGTCGCGGCGTATGCCGCGCTAAGTTGTCTAGTAGAGGTAATCGCTGAACGACGTGAAGGCACGCCGAGCGTGATGTGCGTGTGGCCATTGGCAGGCTCAGGCACCGGCGCTCGTTCATTAATAATTAGCTTTGTCGGCTGATCTTAGGGATGTCGACGGACACGGACGTCCGCCCGTCCGTGTTTTCCGCGCCGCTTCAGAGCCCAAAACTCAGGATGTAGGCGGACAGTCCACTGGACGTCCGTGTCAGTCCGCCACGATCCGTTAATACTAATCGCATGTTTAGGGGAGGCCGCGTCCGCTAAGTTACGATTCGCTCGGTTCCGACGGACAGAGCGGACCAGCCGCTACTAGCTTTGTATGTAGTTTGAAATTTTGAAAAGTTCAAATTAAAAGCTGGGAAAAATATCAAAAAATACCACGATGTAGACAAAACTATGTACTACGAAACTGACAAATCTCGATGTAAAATTCCATGTATTCCAGCCTCAGCAAAAATAAGAAAACTGCAGATCTATGGCTTGAGTATAACCATGCATTCCTATTGTTGATTTCGGGATGAGATCAGATCCACGAAAGGGGATGAAGAAGACGCTAGAACTTCATGGCCACGGGACAGAGCTTCGCTTCCAGAGGAGCTACGTGCCTACGTGCGCTTCCTCCGCCTGAATCTTCTCCTCTTCCCCCGGCGACTTCTTTCCGCCCTCCACAGGTGATTCCGCCCTGTCTCCACTTTATCCGAAATCTCTCCGCAGCTGCGCGAAGGGGAAGACCCCGAGGCCCAGGTGACCCTGCTGCATACTGGAAGATGGCGCGGCTTGCGGGGATGGCCGAAGAGCCGGGCGGCGGTCGAGCGGCCAGGAGCTGACGGCGGCTTTCTTTTGCCGCCCGAGCGGCCAGGAGCTGACGGCGGCTTTCTTTTGTTCTGCGTACTGCGCGACGGACACGGAAGGTAGCGGCTTAGCGGATGTTTTCCGTCAGGTCCGTCTAAATTTCGCGGCCCATCCGTTTAGCCGTTTTGGGTAGGGATGTCGACGGACACGGACGTCCGCCCGTCCGTGTTTTCCGCGCCGCTTCACAGCCTGATCTGCACCCTCTTCTGTCGCGCGCAAGGCATGCGTGATCGATCGAGAGGCCTAACACTGTTATGCTAACAGTTAGTTAGGCGCGCAGCAGCATGGCGGCCGGCACCAGAATTAAGTGAAGTCGATGCATACACAACTACCCAAACACAGATTTGTGCACCAAAGTGTCGCGCCTACGCTTTTACACTCCATACTCAAATCAAACATACTACTTCGGTGGGTACTGAAATATAATTTACCCGAATTTTCCGAATATATGAGGCATACACCAAACGACGCATGGGATTGAAATTTCAACGAAATTTCCGAATTTTACCAATTTCGGTCGGTACTGAGATATAATTTTACCCGAATTTTCGGACTATATTCGGATCAAATTCAAAGTAATTTTGAGCAAGAATATCTGAACTTTTTCCGCAAAATCCAAAATTTCATGGATTTCGGTGGGTCCGGAAATATAGATCTTTCTGTTTTTTTTTACTTTATGACACGAGTTACCGGACGCAACTTGTCAATACAAAAGTTGAGCATACAAAATAAGTAAGAAAAATACAATGCGCATATATTCACGCATGCAGTTCAACTATCTTTCCATACACTTGGGCCAGTAGCTTGCTTGCATGCCACAACATGTGGCTAGCTTAATTAAATTCTCCATGATGACTAACAACAATACTCCGAAGTAAATTAAAAGGTTAATTAAACTCTAAACTGGCAACTGGCCATAGTGAGCAACGGAAGCTAGGTCCCAGTCCCAGGTCACAGCTCGACGTACACGTACGTTGCCATGCTGAGGCGACCGATCACTGCGCGGCGCGTGCATGTCTCCTAAGCTACCCAGGGCGAGCCAGGAAGAAGCTTCCGTCTTGCCCTTCTTCGCCCTCGCCGGCGCAGCCATCTCCTCCCAGCGGCCGACATGGGTGGCCGACCTGTCCTTGCGCTTCGAGAGGAACCGCCGCAGCGACGCCTTCCTCGCGATCGGCATGTCAACCAGCGCCGGCGCCGCCACAGCCGAGGCCACCGCCGCCGTCGCGTAGCGGATCAGCTCGGCGGCCCTGGCCGGCGTGCAGCCGTCGAGCACCACCACCCGGCGGCAACGGCATTGACTGGACGCGCGCGTGTACTGGCGAGCCGAGACGGGAGTGTGGGCTTCGGCGGTGGCGAACTGGCGATCAATGGCCTCCACGAACAGTTTGCCTGGTTGGATGCAGTGTTGGATGGTGGGGGTTCACTGTTTTTTTATAGAGATGAGACGAGGATGAAGGAGTATGTTATGAGCGGGCGGGTTCGGCATCGGCGATGGATGGAGAGAGGACGTACCGGCGGGTGCGGCGTGTGCAAGCAGCGTGCGACGACGCGGTCGAATGGAGAGGACCTGAAAAAGGTCTTTCTTTTTTGGCGCTGGCGCAAAGTGCGCAACGAGCATGCATGACTGAATTTACTATTTCATCCACCAGGTAGCATGGCATGCAGGTCACACGAACCTCGCCTCGCAACCAACGCCCGGCATCAGCAGAGGGGACACGCTTTCGATCCAGCGCGCGTGTTCACGGTGTCCGTGCCGGCCCGCGTGAGATCCATGAGGAGTACGTACCAGGTATCTAATCTTGCGCCCAGTTTGTTAGGCAGGACAAGGCGTACGTGATCGGTCCGTGGAGACGCCTAAACAGTTGGCATGGCCGGCGCGCCGATCGAGCTAACTAACCAAATGTAACATGCATGATGCACTTGATTTCGTACCTAATCTGCGCTGGTTGCCCGTCCTGTGTATCTCAAGCTTGTAGCAACAGCAAATCAACGTGCCTCGCGAAATGTAATGCCGTCTGCTGCTAACTTATCGGAGACATGCCGCCTACCGTTGAGTAATTTGTGCGTGGGCCATAAAGCTAGCAAAATATAGCCTATATGCACTTTTCGTGTATGGATCGAATTGTTAAGGTTTCGTGACACAGAGGAGTTTAAATGTGGCGTTTGTCGTCGCTTTTCTTTTCAAGCCTTCGCCGTAAGACATACTACTATATATACTAGTTGAATACCCGTGCGTTGCCACGGGACATCAAGTTTCACCGTCGCACCGTGTAAACAAAGTACACATGTAAACTATTGGTCGCTGGTTGCATTAGAGAACATGGTGCACATGTAAACATGCATGCTGCAAATTTGTACATGAAGAGTCTACAGGAACAAGTAAATATCAACAAACTCTTAAAGCCACGCAATATTAAAATTGTGACAAGAATAAAATTGGAAAAATAATGTGCTAAAATTGTGACATAATAATATTGGAGAAAATAATGTTTTTATCATATATGTACAGAACATAGCTCCAGGTTCGACATCATCTGGTTCAAAAAAACAGATTTAATGTCAAGTTCACAGAACGTACATGCTTACAGGAACTTGGCTCCAGGTTCAATTGACAATCACAACCATTCAACACAGCACCAAAATGAAATGTACAGAACATAGTAGTCTGGTCCTGGCCGTCGCCATGCTCGCCACCGTCCACGGCAAAGCTCAGTGGCTTCTGCCGCCAATGGGACAAGGAATTGGGGAGAGCTTCCGTCAGCTCGGGGAGTAGGGGAGGGAAAGCGGGAAGAAGGTGCTCGCCGCCGGCGTGCTAGCCGCCTCCCACTGGCACCACCGCCACCATGCTCGCCGCCTTCTGCGGGCAAGGGGAGGGAGGATTCGGGGATGCTTCTGTCCGGCCGGCGAGATGGGGAGATAGTGCGGGAACCAGGCGCTCCCCGCAGCCAGGATCGCCGGCGTCGGCCGCCATGGTTCCTGGGTTTGGGTCGGGACGGGGAAGCAGAAGGGAACCGCGATGCGATGTGTCGGTGATGGCCACGATTGGGAGATTTTTTCTTTTCCACGTGAACAGCGAACCGGTATGTCTCTTTAGCGGTGGCAGGTGGCGTAATATTTTCTACTACGTAGGGGTAAAACCGGAGAGTGAAAAACGGACCATCACCTCAAGACATATTATATAGTAGAGATAAAAGCTGGAAGATTTCAGCCCACCTCTCGCCATCCACGTCACCCGCATTTCCTGGCCGTCCGATCGGCGCTAGCTACAGTACCCGACTATTTTCTGCCAATCACAACTCGCCACGCGTCCCGGTCACCGGCCGGTCGCAGCCGGTCACACCGCCCGCACGAATATTGGCGCACTGATTTAGCAAAAAAAAACCCTCGGAAGGACCGATTCGAAAATTCGTAAAACGCCAGGGGCCTCGGTGAAATAACGCCGGCACATCCCCCTCCTCCTCTCTCTTCTCCCCGCGCGAGCCGAGCTCGCCGGCGACGCCGACGCCTCGCGCCACCGCTCCGGCCCTCCCCGCACGCATCGGAGCCCACGGGGAGCTGCGCCGCTGCGTCCTCCACCTCCTCGCCGCATGCCGCGTGCCGGGGATCCGCGTGCGCGCCGGATTGGCCGCCGCCGTCCTCCGCCGCGTCCGCGGACGCCGCGGCCGTTCCGGCGACCAAACAGCGGCGGCGCCGCCACCTGCGAGCTCCCCGCGACGAGGCGCGTCGGACGCGCCCAAGCGCGCGTCCCAGAACGCGGCGGCGCGCCGCCGGCGAGCTCGGCGCCACCGCGGCCGATCCGGCCAGATCTGGCCATTGTGACGTCAGCATGACGTCACGATGGCCCCAGATGTTAGGATTTTTTTTACTCATTTCTATTTTCTTTTAAACTGTTAAATGCTGGAAAATCAATAAATTTAAATATACTCAATAGAAAAAATACACAAAATATATCAAACTGCCCACATAAAAATAAATGCTGACTTTTTATATCGTACGATAAAAACTAAAATTTGAAAAATTTGCATATTTCAAAATTTAAGTACCTTCTAAATTTGTCCATTTTGTAGACGTTAAAGAATTGAAATCCAAATAACTTCCCAGTTTGAACAGTTCTCGAAATCTGAACAACCTTGAAACGTAAACTCGCTTCGCATTTCAGTAATTTTGAAATCTGTGCAATTCTAAAATGTGGACAATTTCCAAAATTAAATGACAATTTCCAAAATTAAATCTCGCCGCACGGGCGGGGAAAAACGGCAAATACATCAGCACGAACACAAGAAAAGGGCACTGGCTGTTTATGACGTACGATCAAAATCCAAATTTGAATACTCTAAAAATTAAACGCGTACGAAATGTGAGCATTTAATACGCGCAAACATAATTCAAATGTGAATAACATCCCAAATTTACCAAATTCCAAAATTTGAAAAGCTTACAAATACCAACTTTCTTTGAATTTCAATAGATCTCAATTTGAACAACTTTTCAATACGGCCATCTTCAAATTTGAATTCTTCACATCGCGGTATTTACAAACATGACAAAAAAAACAACATGACGGTGGGTCCCACTTGGCAGTTTTTTCAAGAAAAAACCAGAAGATGGGAAACTTTCCATAAATAACCACCGGGAAAATATAAAAATATACCGAAATGCAAAAGAAAAAAACCTAACTATCTTTGGCAAAAAACAAACAAGTTTGCATAATTCAAATTGGCCAATATTTAGATAATTCTGTGAAACAATACAACTATACTTCATCATTTGAACTCAAATTCCAATTTCGCATAATTCAAAATATTTGGAAAGACTTTCAAACCTAACCGTTTTGTGAACACCAAAAGATTTTAAATTTGAATAGCTTCAAATTTGGTAAATATTTAGAAATATGCCAACAAATTTAATAAGTGCTCTAAAGATGGATTAATTTAATAAATTGTAATACAATATATTTCCTCCACCTTCTGATTTAAATTACATATTTACAGTAAGATACGAACATATCTGATCAGTTCAATTTATGAAGTTTAATTACACATTCGTGCCGAAATACAAATACTTCGACATACCCTAAACAATAAATTCCACGAATTTCAGCGATTTTAATTACACGGGTGCGGCGTATCGCCGCGCCGAGATAACTAGTTTATTCAATTGACGACAATATATCTAATTGAATCATAAACCTAGGGATAAGTTCATACGGCCCCGCTTGGAAAGGATGTGTAGTTTTACTCTCCGTAATTTTTCGCCCGTCCAAACCTGTGAAATACATGGACCTGTTGATGTCCGTATTTTCTCCCGAATGATTCCCTCCCAAAAACGGCATCCAAGCGAGCCCTAAGTGACATCTAAATGCTGTAATCAACCCAGTGAGCCATGTGCACACAGACAGCCGATGTATTAGCATCCCTCTTAACAAAACATAACATACAACTCTGCAAATTGGAGACCGTAGCTTTCATCCGATCTCTCAGCCTTCTCATGTAACCAATTTTTGACAAGCGCTTGGCAGTGCAGTTCAATCTTCGTTCCGTTACGGATTCCACAAGGTTGTTTCGTCTTAAGCGCTCAACATATATACAACCATTTTGCTAGTATCCACACATAGGAGGAGGAGTTTCGAATGTCGGATTGATATCCGATCGCACGAACTGAGATTGGCGGTGGCTAGGGTTTCTAGCACAGGGAAGTGTGTGCCTTAAGCTTTGGTCTCTCATGCCTCCACCTAAGTCGTTAGTCATAATGACGAATTCCCGGCTTTGAAATTTGCAATAAAAGCACCAATTGCTAGTGCAGGCTTCCGGGTGTTTGCACCTTCTCGCCATTGACTTTTTTTTTTGCCTTTCTCACCATAATTACGAATAGGTAACCGTAAATGACTCATTGCTTGACCATAGTTGGTGTGTTTTATGTTTTGAACACAATAAATGACTCTCAACACACAACAGTACACGCGAGCCAAGCACAAGCTCACGCACGCAGTAGTGCAGCACACACTCTCTTCGGTCCTCCTTTGGTGGAGGTGGCCTTGGATGAGAAAGAAAGAGATGGAGTTGTCGTCTCGAGTTAGCAGCTGTCGTGCATGGATTGACATGCAGTGGGAAGGTCGCCGTCCACCAGGAGGCGTGCTGGATTGACGTCGACAGCGTGCGGTCGAGGTGATGGCTGGCGGCTCCCCGCGCTGCCTTGGGGGAGCACATCTCGCCGGCAACGGACGGCTCAACAGGTGCTGGCGGTGGCAGAGGGGTCTTGCCGCTGGCCTCTCTTTCTTCTTCTCTGACGAAGGGATTTACCGTTTCGGGGTTTGGTTGGCGTGGGTTTCGGACTGCGGGTTGATTTTCCGTTTCGTCCACCACGGTCGCTTATGCATATTATATAGTAGAGACTAGGTTATTGATTTTTTTTTTTGAAAGGAATGCGGTAAGGGAAGCCCCTACAGCAGATTTGTTTTATAAATAATAAGAACCCAAATCCGCGTCCGTGAGGATTTGAACTTGGGTGGCTGGGTTGTACATCCACTTCCCTAACCAAGTGAGCTGGGCTCACTTCTTATTGAAAAATTATTTTTGGTTGTTTTGTTTCACAAAGTACTTATGCACGTATCTATCCGATTAATTTCATTTCCACTCCGAATCTGTTATGTTTCCGTTTCTGAATCCGCGACCACATATATCCATCTCCAAATCCGCATCCACTCATTATCCACTCCACTCCGTATCCAATGGAAAAATGTGGTAAAGTAGATGCCCGGTAGATGGTATAGACAAAATCCAATCTAACTCATTTACTTCCTATAACAAGCAACACTAGCTACAGATTTTAGCTGTCGCAGACTCCTAATGTGTATGCAAGCAATAAATGGCGGAAACCAAGATCACCGGAACTCAGCTAATTTACTGGAGAAAAGGTAACCGGCGAGAGAAAGGGCCGGCGGAGGGAATCGCACCGCCTCGCCGTCGCCGCTTTCCTCCCTCACTTTTTCCTCGGGTCCTGGAAGACGGACCAGAGCTGTGGATTGTGGTGCCTCGAATTTTTTCCATAGCGAGGAAGGAAGAATCAATCCAGACAGGCCGGGCTCAGTTCTAAACCGGTGGTATGAAACGAACATAGTGAAAAAGTAGTTGGGCCTGGATCGTTTCGTCCCTCGGATGAGCTGTCTGGATTGGACCTCAGTCTAAACCCGTTGGAGCACAACCGAACGAGGTCCTTCCATGCCACAACGACCGCTTCCTCTAAAAAAATGGCGGCCCTCGACCCAGCGGCTGAAGGCCGGGATTCTCGCTCGATGTTAAGAAGAGGGTAATTATTTTCAGCAAATTAAGACAACACATTTATGCCAAAATGGAAGTGTGATGGTTACATTCTATTTCCATAGGTAATATGATTATATCTAGTTGTAGCCTTGTAGGTATAGACATTCTTCTGTTTTCATATGTAATGTGATTATATTTAGTTCTGGGAATAGACATCCCCAAAACTATCTGATCCTCCTTGGTGTCATCGTTGGAAGAGTGTTGTATTTTGTTCCCGTGACTGGGACATGCAATAATCCTGGTAGTAGTTCTAAATTGAAATGGTTTTGTGCATGTTTCACGCGTTCACGGTATGCAGTTATGCTCCATCCACATCAATTGGTCGAGTGCCACAAGCAAAGCACTGTTGCCTAATTTATAAAGGTTCCTTTCACTGTTTACCGTCGTTATTTTGCTTGTCATCGTAAAGCTTGGACATGTGTTTTTGGTGTTTTTCTTTTGTACTTGGGGTGATAACCTGATAGGGATGTAAACGATAAACTTGTCATGTGCCATCCATGATTATGTGGTACACGCTGAAAAGTATTATTGATCTGCTAATCCTATTATTTGTTCATCAAGGGCAAAACGCGCAGGATTCCCGTGATGGACGATAGTATAAAAATAGTGAGATTACAGTGTCTCTATAATACTAGCAAACTGAACTGTTAAGTTCCTGCTTTAAAGGTTAGGATTTACTTCCACCATGACGTTGGTATATGATTAGTATATACTAGGTGAATGTGGCGCGGCGTGTCGGTGAAAAATTGTGTTGGGTTTTCTTCTCAAAAGATTCATATGATGTTTGAGGGAAAAAATACATCAGTCATGTTCTTTCTCTTTCTGTACACCAAAACGGAAGCTCTATGATTTAACAGTCATATGTTATTTGAGAAGAAATACATCAGTCTGCATTTACAATAAATTAGTAATGTTCTTTCAGATGTGGAGTTATGCTACCACAAATAAATCTTAACAGGGTATAAAACATTACAATAGAAACAATAAGTATACTATACTTTACCTAACAGTATATTTTCAGCTGCATCTAGGCATGTCACTGGTCCTAGTAGCCAAGTCTAAGCCAGCACCAATGGCAACTGATAAAGATTGTGGGTGACTGGTAAATGACCAAATAGTCGAAGGCAATAAACCTGCAAAGTAAAAGCGTTAAATGCCTACAGGTGGGAGACCTTATGGAAGCCGAACAAATGACTTGAAGTGTATGGAAGGTATCTCTAGTAATGTAAGCCAATAAAATACATCATTTTGACTTTTGAGATTTCTTATACCTCTCAATCACACTGACAAATCCATGCAGCAAAACAGAAGGAGCAGATCATTTGTCGGGCGGAAGTAACCATAAGCAAACAGAAAATTCTAACAAACTTAACTTTTTTAGAACGTATACACAAATACTTGAGAGTTCAGACTAAATACCTTCAGGAGCTTGCCGGGCAAATAGAAAACACCGTGGCAGCAGGATCTTTGTTCTCACTGTAGTGCAAAAGTTCAAGAAATCCAGGTTTTTGGACCTAAAGCATATTTCCGTTGCAAGCAACAAAGTATGCAAGCAAATGCAAACAAAGTATGCAGCAGGATATTGATCAGATAAAATTGGGGTCAGGTGCCTATGGCTGCAACTACATCAAAGAACACACATATATTTAGCAGACTACATAGTCGTAGGAGTCAACTGGAAAGAGTGTAATATAAAAGAGTAATCTGAAAGAAAAATAAACATTCTTGTAGGAGATTACAAATCTGAGTTAGAGTAATCATACATACACAACAAAATACTATCACCAATCTAGCTAGTATAGCATCTGCCGATACCATTTCTTGCAAACAGATGGAATTAAGAATAAAGATTAGATGAAAAGCACCATATCATGCTCAGAAGTACTGACTACTAATGGATGAAAAAATAAACATGTCTAGAATCTGTTAAACTTACCATGCACAGGACTTTTTATGTCATGTTCTCTGGGGAACCATCGAGCTAGGCACCGATCTGTTTTTTTTCTTCTTTCAAGGAGGTGCATAATCGATTGGTGCCCTGTGCTCACATCCGTAATATTGCAATCACAATATAAGAGCAATTGGAAGTTTTGACACTAAGAACTACTATGTAGAAATATATCAAACTGAATGCTCAATGTCAATGTAGCTAAACATCAGAATAATAAAAAGTTAGTGCCATGTGCACTAAAAGACACACAATTGTTTATTCATGCCCTAGCTAAAATTCACGATAGTAAGAAATAAAAGAATTGAATCCAAAATCCAAAATGTAAGTGGACAAAAACATGGAAATAAGCAGGACCAAATAATTGAGATCGTAGACTTTAGATAGAAACACAATTGTACTGAAAAATACCTTAATGCAAGAACTCATAACATACGCTATCAGCCTACGACAACCTACGAAACATCTAAAGCCAAGTGCAACGATTCCACGGATTTTCAGTGTTCAAGTCCTAATTAACAGTGGCTTGGCAATTCTTTAGCTTCTGCCATCTTCTGAAATTTCCCATTACCATTTGCAAGGGAATTCATAATCTAGTTGTTGATATTAGTACATCAGTATAACAGGTAAGGCAGGAACGAGCACTTTCTATCTGGCCTACCTTTGTGGAGAAAATGTATTACTGATTGATGGTCAATGAAAAGAAGACCCAGATCGTACATCTCCTATTCCTGTTTCTGTTCTCCCAAATCCGCGTGAGGTCTACCGTCACTTTCCGTCGCGGCTCTCGAGTCGGCAAATTTTTAACCAAACCAGTCTGCATACATACTGCACAAATTTAAAAAGTAGCTAAGTCACTAACATGTTTGAACAGTCAATCAAAGTTTACTGGAACAGAAATAGTAGGTCGGAGAAAAACAGAGAATGCAAATCTGTTGGCAAACCATGTGTGAAAGATAAACAAAAGAAAAGAGAGAAGAAGAGGATACGCTAGAGCTTCTTGATCCGCTGAGGCGGCCGGGCGGCGCCGGCTAGAGGAGGCTGGGCCTGCCGGCGTTTCCTCTCTCTCCAGGCGGCGGACGGCGCAGGAGACGTGGAAGAAGGCCGGCCCGTGCCGAGGTGCAGGGGCGGCCGGGCAGCGCCGGCCGGAGGAGGGCGTGTGGGCCGGTGAAGGAGCAGGAGGGCGGCCAGGCGGCGCCGGTCGGAGGAGGCCGGGCCTTCCGGCAGGGCCGGTCGAGGCGGCGTGGGAGACCGGTGGAGGAGCAGGAGGATGGCCGGGGCGCGTGGGCGCGGCGGCCAGGAGAGGCGAGCTTGGGAGGGGAATGGGGAGGATTAGGTATGTAGGGTAACGCGTTGTTTTTTATATAAAAGGACCGATTTGTAAATCTGAGATAATGCAGTGGTTTTTGTGTAAAAATGCCACAAAAACCGTCCGATCGGGAAGCAACGGTGCGGGATTGAAACACTGTAGATTACTGTAGAAATCTACAGTACCTGTGGGGCCAGGAGCGAGGACAGGCCGCGAATAGCTCCGTCTTTCATATATAGGTAGATTTATCTGGGTAACATGTGTTCAGATAATTCGATCCTTGGCGCCTCATTTCTTTCATGCTACTAATTCTTAACATAGTTTTTTTTTGTTGGAAATTTCCAATAAATTTATCAACTGTTAAGGTAGTATAAAGAACACAACAAGTAACAAAAATTACATCCAGATCATTAGACCACCTAGCGACGACTACAAGCACTGAAACGAGCTTAAGGCGCGTCGTTGTCATCGCCTCTCCCTTAATAGGGCCAAACCTTGTTATAGTAGACAGTCGAAAGTCGTCGTGCTAAGACCCCGCAGGACCAGCGCACCAGAACACCATTCGTCGATGATGAAGAAGTGTATACCGGAAGGATCCAACCTGCATAGTTACATAGCAAACGAAGACCGGATCCACCGAAAACAAACACCGACTGAATCTCGTGAGATCCGGCGGAGACACACCTCCACACGCCCTCCTATGACGCCTGGTGCACCACCGGGACGGGGGCAAGGCGGCAAGAACCTTATTCCTACTTTAGGGAGTCGCCTTCTTACCATTCTGAATATGACACAAATCCTAACAAAACTTGAAAAAAAGATAGAAACGGAGCCCTCCCGCCGGCGAGGATCATGGCCCTAAAGCCACATGAGAGACGTGGCAGGTCGGCGGCGCCATCACCGACGGGAGGCATGAAACCTATTCCCCGCGCCTCTTCCCGAGAACAGAACGAAGGCACCTAATGGGTCACAATCCTCGCTCTAATTCTTAACATAGTTGTGTTAAACTAAACATTTTGTTCTCTAAAAAAAACTAAAGATATTTTTTTCCGGCCAGCCTGCTAGAATATGCCACGCAACAGCCAATCGAATATGCAAAGCTAAACGCTGAACGTGAGAGGCTGATTATGAAAGCAGCTGAGGGGTCCTTCGTGGCCCCACCCCCTTGTAAAAAAAAATGTGCAAAGCTAAACGCTGCCAGGGCAATCGCAAGTTAGAGAAGAACCATCGCCGCGTTTGATGTCAGCGTCACCGGCGGTGACAGCCACTACTTACTCGGTGGCCGGAACGCGTGTTTCCGTGGGCCTCCAGACCACACTTACGTGCCACCACTAGCTCAAGCAGTACGATCGATCAACACGAGTCACGAGTTCACGTGTGCATGCAACAGACAGCAGATGACCTGCTCTCAAAGCGGGATGGGCGTCGCCGCCGTCTCCTCTTTAATTTATCTTGCCTTGACGAATCGATCGATCGGTGAACGTGATGTGCGTGGGCCGTTGGTGCAAACGCATTTGTTGGTTTCATGTTTCTGTTGTCACGGGACAAGGGACATCGATTCTTCGGTGCACGCATGATACATGGGATCGATGGAGTCGAGGGAATCACAAGGAGTGTGCCGCGCGCGCAACACGTGCTGCTCATGTTGAGTGAGAGGTGCTGCATTTTTAGAGTACTATGGTAGTGTTCTTTTTGCCGCAATGGTGCCGGTGCCGCGTGACATCCATGACTCCATGAGGTTTGCTGCCCGGTAATGTCTTGCGCCCGATTTGTTGTTACGCAGGCTCAGGCACCGGTGTTTGGTTCATTAGCTTTGTCGGGTGATCATCTGCACCCTCTTCTGTCGCGCGCAAGGCATATATGCGTGATCGATCGAGAGGCCTAACCGATCGAACAGTTAGGCTAGCATGGCGGCCGGCACCAGAATTAAGCGAAGTCGATGCACACACAATTACACATGAACATCATGTATGATGCGATTGATATGCGAGATCGATATATGCATGCCCCCCTGTTCAGCCTTCGTCGGAGTTGGTCCAGATTTGGGTGCATGTTACCGGTGTTCCTAACCCTCTGAGACACTTCTGGGGGCTCTGGGCAGTGGGTTCCCTCATTGGTACCACGATAGACGTGGATTTGTTCTCGCTCAGGCGCAGAGGGGTGGTCCGTATCTTGGTGGGGATGTTGTCAGATGACTGTTTCAAGGACATCGATGAGGAGGGGCCTTATATCGTGACTGCCGGAGTGCTTCGACTTAAGGGGTATGATTTTACTTTTCGTCCTGAGGCTGCGGATTATGTACCAGAGGCGGATTTCGTACCTTTCCTGTGGCAGCGCAAGGGAAAGGATGATTCTGATGATAATGGTATGGGAGAAGATAACTCGGGAGGTCAACCTGGAGAAGATGGTTCGTCCAACACTGGGACGGACACTTCAAACATGTCGGTCGAACCTAGCCCGGTTGGTGGGGGAGGACAGGTGCATGGTGCAGCGGTGGCTCTCGCGCTGGAGGGTGTGGCTGTTACCCCTTTTAACCCGAACCCGAAGACTCCACGCGGCATTGAAATAGTGCAGAAATGGAAAAAAAACCGTCCTCTACCTGTGTTTGGGGCGGTTGGGACTTCCGGCCCATCTCCATCGGCCAGTCCTGGGCCGCTGGGTGTGAGCTCTCTTGGTGCTGCCCTCCAGGCGTCATCTGCAGCTGGCGAGGATGGGCTGAGTGTGGTGGTGCGGCCCGTTTCCCGCCCGCGTGTGCTGGATGACGAGGTGAGCGGTGGCTCGCTGTTGACCGCCCAGGCGACGGACACGGGTGCTGCTGCTCAGCTGCCCTTGGCAGTTGATGGGCTGCTGGCGCCCGCCTATGCAGGGGAGGCTTCCGACGGGGCTGCTGCCTGGATGAGCAGCTCCTTCACTGCGGGGAGCGAGGAGCGGATAGGGGGCTCGCTGGGCTGTCAAATGGCGACCGCCGGCGCGAGCTCACTGACCCCGACGTCGGACACCGTAGGGGTGAAGGCTGCTACTTCACCTTTGCCTTCCTCTATGGTGTCTCCGCCGTCTTCGTGTCCTACTTCGGCGGCCTCTGTGAAGGGGAGGGTTGCTACCACACCATCACCCTCCCCCATCACGGAAGCATTTTCTGGGGGGCGTTCGCTGCCCAAGGCTATGCCTAGGCGTAGTGAACGTCACCAGACGGGGAAGGACGGTGCATCGGCGACGGATGAGGACACCATGACCAAGGCCATGCGGCGTAAGGCAGGATTGTTCTCTACTCCACCTCCTGGTATGTCTCCGGCACAGAAGTCCTTTCTTTCTTTTTTCGCCGTCTAAAATTGCTGCAAACCTATCCGGTGTTGGTGTTAGGTTAGGGCGGAATGAAAAGGAAGTGGTTTTATCGGCTAATATTCTGAGACATGTAGAATATGATCGCCGTAAGGTATCACCTAGTGTTTCGAGTAGGCCAGTACCTCCTCCTATAGATGATGATGAAGCGAATGACACACTAGATGGACAGCTTCTATCACATCATGTAGGAGAGGTTACGGAGTTGGAATTGGACGAGACTCAGCTGGGATCTTTCGATGACCTGTATGCTACCGGCCGGAGATCCAAATCCGCTAAAAATAAAAAGAACCTATCTTCGCGCAAAAGAGCGAGATCGTCGAAATCCCCAATAGTTTCCCAATGAATGGCATATTTAAAAATAGCAGAGGTCTAGGAGACTTGGCTAAACATTTAAATATTGCGCATCATGTGAGGGATTACAAGTTGGATTTTTTGGCTATTTCCGAGACGGGTAGACGAGATTTTCCAAGCACTCTACTATATCGCCTTTCTGGTGGTGTGGAGTTCGCTTGGCATTCTTGTCCCCCTCGAGGGAGATCGGGCGGCATGTTACTCGGCATAAAGACTGATATCATGGAGTTGTTGGACCGTTCGGATGGTGAGTTCCACATCAAATTTAATATCCGAAACAAGTCCGACAACTTTGTATGGAGTCTGGTTGCTATGTACGGTGCTGCCCAAGAAGAGTATAAGGCTGGTTTTCTTCGGGAATTGGTTAACTTAGCTAAGGATAACCCACACCCTATCATTATAGGAGGGGATTTCAACATGCTGAGATACCGTCATGAGAAAAGCAAGGGCAGGTTTGATGGTCATTGGCCTCTCTTATTCAATGCTGTAATTGATAGCTTGTCTCTAAGGGAGGTTCACATGATGGGGAGACGATTCACTTGGGCTAATAGTCTCCCAGAGCCTACGTTCGAAAAGTTGGACCGGGTGCTGATGGATTCCCGTTGGGAGGATAAATATCCTTTGGTATCGGTTCGGGCTCTAGAATGAATTGAGGCTTTTCGGATCATGCCCCCATTTTCCTTTCTACTGGTGCATCGAAGCCGACCGTTAAGCCCCAATTCAAGTTCGAATTAGGATGGCTGTTACGTGATGGTTTTGACGACTTAATTAAAAGGATATGGGCTCAACCGGTTGTGGGTTACAGTGCTATTCAACGATGGAATGGAAAAATGCGCAATTTGCGCAAATTCCTACGTGGATGGGCACGGCACACAACCGGTATGCTTAAGAAAGAAAAGGAGCGCCTGTGTTCCATTATTGATGAGCTCGATAAAATTGCAGAATCAAGACCCTATCAGCAAATGAGAATGACCTAAAACGGCATTCGAATGAGCAGGTGGGTCGGATGCTGCGAGAAGAAGAGCTTAAATGGTACCAAAGATCTAAGGCTCAGTTCATTCTGCAAGGAGATTCGAATACGAGATACTTTCATAATGTCGCTAATGGCAGACATAGGAGGAAACTCATTCACTCTCTTCACCAAGATGAGGGGCTGATCGAGGGTCAGGATATGCTCAAAGATTATATTACTCGCTACTATAAAGGTCTGTTCGGTGCTCCGGAGGATGGTACCTTCACCCTTGATGAGGCACGAACGGACGATATTACCCAAGTAACTCCGGAGGAAAACAACTGGCTTACCGCACCCTTCTCTGAAGACGAGGTAAGCAAGGCTGTTTTCCAAATGGAGCATAATAAGGCTCCTGGGCCTGATGGATTCCCAGCTGAATTTTATCAGCACTTTTGGGAAACCATAAAGGCCGACCTGCTCGAGCTATTTGGCTGCTTTCATGCTGGCCAACTCGAGCTATTTCGCCTAAATTTTGGGGAAATCGTCTTATTACCTAAGGTTCAGGGGGCCGAGAGGATACAACAGTATCGGCCAATATGTCTCCTGAACGTTAGCTTTAAGATCTTTACTAAAGTAGCGACCATTAGGCTGAATTCTGTAGCAGATCATGTCGTGAAGCCCACCCAAACTGCTTTTATGCAAGGGAGGAATATCCTAGACGGGGTTGTGGTTCTTCACAAGACTGTACATGAAATGCATACGAAGAAGCTTAATGGGGTTATTTTCAAAATTGACTTTGAAAAGGCGTATGATAAAGTGAAATGGCCTTTTTGCTACAGACCCTGAGAATGAAAGGGTTCTCGGATACATGGTGCGAATGGATCCGTAACTATGTTGAAGGGGGGAGTGTAGCAATAAAAGTCAACGATGACGTTGGCCACTACTTCCAAACTAAAAAGGGGTTAAGACAAGGTGATCCACTATCGCCTATACTATTTAATATAGTGGCAGATATGTTGACCATCATGATTGAACGGGCAAAAGTGGATGGCCAAATTGAAGGAGTTGTTCCTCATCTTGTCGATGGAGGGCTTTCTATCCTTCAATACGCGGATGATACAATTCTTTTTATGGAACACGATTTAGATAAAGCGTCGAACCTGAAATTAATATTGTCAGCATTCGAACAATTATCTGGATTAAAAATTAATTTCCATAAAAGCGAATTGTTTTGCTTTGGCGAGGCACATGAAGCAGCTGCTCAGTATGCTGATATATTCGGCTGTGAGCAGGGTCTTTTCCCTATAATGTATTTGGGTATCCCAATACACTATAGGAAACTGACAAATGCGGAGTGGAGGCACGTCGAGGAACATCTGCAAGCGAGGTTAGCTAGTTGGAAGGGCAAACTACTATCCTTGGGTGGAAGGCTGGTGCTCATTAATTCGGTACTCACAAACATGGTACTGTATATGATATCCTTCTTCCAGTTGCCAAAAGTGGTCTTTTATAAACTGGATTATTTCCGATCAAGATTTTTTTGGCAAGGGGATGGTGAGAAAAAGAAGTATCGACTGGCCAGATGGGATGTAGTTTGTCGACCAAAGGACCAGGGAGGGTTGGGTATTCATGATCTTAGTATCAAAATCTCCGCCCTCCTAGGGAAGTGGCTGTTCAAGCTGCTAACCGAGGATGGTATATGTCAAACACTACTCAAAAGAAAATACATTGGCACAAAGGCGGTATCACAGGTATCGTGGAAACCTGGTGACTCACACTTTTGGGCCGGGCTGATGGCGACTAAGAAGCATTTCTTTCGCTTTGGCGTATTTAATATTAAGGATGGCTCGGAAATTAGATTCTGGGAGGATAAATGGTTAGGTACTAACACCCTCCGAGAGCAATATCCGGCCCTGTACGATATTGTACGTCACAAAGGGGACACTATAGCCACTGTTATGCAGTGTTCGCCTCCCAATGTGACGTTCAGACGTGATTTATTCGGTGCAAAATTAACGTCTTGGAACGCCTTGTTGGCACGGTTGGCTTCAATCCAACTCACACAAGGCTCCGATGAATTCCGATGGAACTTATGCGGGAATGAAAAATTCTCAGTAGATTCCATGTATAGGGCACTTGCGCATTCTGATATCCCAGTCGATGATAATAAAAAAATATGGCAAATGAAGATCCCACTTAAATAAAAGTTTTCTCGTGGTATCTTCGTAAGGGTGTCATTTTAACTAAGGGTAACCTTGTCAAACGGAATTGGCATGGAAGTACAAAGTGTATGTTTTGTTCAAAACAAGAGACAATAAAACACTTATTCTTCGAGTGTGATTTCGCTCGTTCTATATGGTCAGCTATCCAAATAGCATCTAACTTATATCCACCCAAGTCCGTTGCAAATGTTTTTGGCAACTGGTTACATGGGATAGATAAGAAGTTTAGAACGGTTATTAGGGTGGGAGCGATTGCCATTATTTGGTCGCTTTGGCTTTGTAGAAATGATAAGGTTTTCAATGATAAAAATGTTTCTGTCTTGCAGGTACTCTACCGATGCATAAGTACTCTCCGTACGTGGTCCACCTTACAGCGTGTGGGACATCGAGGCCTCTTTACGGAGGCGTGTGCACGCTTGGAGGGGGTGGCAAGGGACATTTTATCACAACATGGGTGGCCGCTTGATCGCCGGATTGGTCCCCCATAAGTTGATGAGCTCGCTATGTCAGAGGCGTTGCACTTTATTTTGATGATTGTAATTCGTCTTTCTCGCACTACTTTTATTATTTCGGTTGGTTTGCGGCTGTGTGCATTTGTTATGCAGAGGCCGGGTGTAATACTTCAAACTTTTGAGTAATAAAGCCCTTTATCTAAAAAAATATGCATGCCCCCCTAGCTAGTACAGTATCTGATTTCTTTTTTGGCGGAGCAGTTCCCTGTTGTAATGAGAAACAGGAAATTAACGTGTGCGCCTTGCACTTTCTGGCAGCTGCATGTTGCCCAATAACTACAGGTAGGCACGCCACGTCTGTATGGATCGAGTACTGTAGCAGATATTTTTGCCAAGCACCGAGTTGTGCACCAAAATGTTTACACTCCATACTCAAATAAAACATACTACTCCGGTCGCTACTGAAATATAATTTTACTCGACTTTTCCGAATATATATACGAGGCATACACCAAACGACGCATCCACATATATATATATATATGAGGGATTGAAATTTCAACAAAATTTTACCAATTTCGGTCGCTACTGAAATATAGTTTCACCCGAATTTTTGCACTATATTCAGATCAAATTCAAACTAATTTTGAACAAGAAAATCCGATTCTTTCCCGCAAAATCCAAAATTTTATGGATTTCGGTGGGTCCGGAAATATAGCTCTCTCTGTTTTTTTTTTCTTCACTTTATGACACGAGTGACCGGAGGCAACTTGTCAATACAAAAGTTGAGCATACAAAATAAGTATGAAACATACATTACGCATATATTCACGCAGTTCAACTAGTATCTTTCCATACACTTGGGCCAGTAGCTTGCTTGCATGCCACAACATGTGGCTAGCTTAATTAAATTCTCCATGATGACTAACAACAATACTCTGAAGTAAATTAAAAGGTTAATTAAACTCTAAACTGGCCACTGGCCATAGTGAGCAACGGAAGCTAGGTCCCAGTCCCAGGTCACAGCTCGACGTACACGTACGTTGTCATGCTGAGGCGACCGATCACTGCGCGGCGCGTGCATGTCTCCTAAGCTACCCAGGGCGAGCCAGGAAGAAGCTTCCGTCTTGCCCTTCTTCCCCCTCGCCGGCGCAGCCATCTCCTCCCAGCGGCCGACATGGGTGGCCGACCTGTCCTTGCGCTTCGAGAGGAACCGCCGCAGCGACGCCTTCCTCGCGATCGGCATGTCGACCAGCGCCGGCGCCGCCACAGCCGAGGCCACCGCCGCCGTCGCGTAGCGGATCAGCTCGGCGGCCCTGCCCGGCGTGCATCCGTCGAGCACCACCACCCTGCCCCCGTAGAAGATCGTCAGCTGCTGCGCCTCGTCTGCGGAGAGGCCGTCGGGTTGCTGCACGGACCCCACGTGCCCCGCGTTGCAGCTGGACGGCGACATCAGCAAAGGAACCGGGCCGGCGCCTGACTTGACGTACTGGCTGAGCACGCCGCAGGCCACGGCGAAACGGCGGGCGGAAGCAGCAGCGGAGTCCGTTGTCGTCGCGGTCGCCATGGGCGGCAACGGCATTGACTGGACGCGCGCGTGTACTGGCGAGCCGAGACGGGAGTGTGGGCTTCGGCGGTGGCGAACTGGCGATCAATGGCCCTTGCAAGCTCCACGAACAGTTTGCCTGGTCGATCCGTTGGATGGTGGGGGTTCAATGTTTTTTTATAGAGATGAGACGAGGATCAAAGAGTATGTTATCAGCATCGGCGATGGATGGAGAGAGGACGTACCGACGGGACGTGGGGGAGAACGTGGGCTGCGGCGTGTGCAAGCAGCGTGCGACGCGGTCGAATGGAGAGGACCTGAAAAAGGTCTTTCTTTTTTGGCGCTGGCGCAAAGTGCGCAACGAGCATGCATGACTGAATTTACTACTCCCTCCGATCCATATTAGTGGGCATAGCTTTATTTAAATTCATATATATTTAGTTAAGTATTTAGACTAGATACATGTATATCTAGACAAAGTTGTGCCCACTAATATGGATCGGATGTAGTACTGTATTTCATCCACCAGGTAGCAGATCACACGGATCTCGCCTCCCAACCAACCCCCGGCATCAGAGGGGACACGCTTTCGATCCAGGCTCCGGCCGTCGCGTGCATATGGACGCCCGCGTGCTTGCTGAGCGCGCGCGTGAACCGAAAGCCGATGGGTCGGTCACAGGAAACGCGCGAAAGGGACATAACGAACGCATGCTGCCTCCTTGAAGCCAGCGCATGTTCACGGTGTCCGTGCCGGGCCGCGTGAGATCCACGAGGAGTACCAGGTAGTATCTAATCTTGCGCCCAGTTTGTTAGGCAGGCCAAGGCGTACGTGATCGGTCCATGGCCGGAGACGCCTAACAGTTGGCATGGCCGGCGCGCCCTGTATCTCAAGGTTGTAGCAACAGGAAATATATCAACGTGCCTCGCGAAATGTAATGCCGTCTGCTGCTAACTGGTGTGCGTGCCTAATAACTTATCGGAGACATGCCGCCTACGTAGGAATACGGAGGTACCGTTGAGTAATTTTTACTCTCCCTAATTTTTCACCCGTCCAAACCTGTGAAATACATGGACCTGTTGATGTCCGTATTTTCTCCCGAATGATTCCGTCCCAAAAACGGCCATCCAAGCGAGCCCTAATTAAGTGACATCTAAATGCTGGAATCAACACAGTGATCCGTGTGCACACAAACAGCGATGTATTACCATCCCTCTTAACAAAACATAACATACAACTCTGCAAATTGGAGACCGTAGCTTTCATCCCATCTCTCTGCCTTCTCATGTAACCAATTTTTACAAGCGCTTGGCGGTGCAGTTCAATCTTCGTTCCGTAACGGATTCCACAAGGTTTTTTCGTCTTAAGCGCTCAACATATACAACCATTTTGCTGGTATCCACACATAGGAGGAGGAGTTTCGAATGTCGGATTGATATCCGATCGCACGAACTGAGATTGGCGGTGGCTAGGGTTTCTAGCACAGGGAAGTGTGTGCCTTAAGCTTTGGTCTCTCATGCCTCCACCTAAGTCGTTAGTCATAATGACGAATTCCCGGCTTTGAAATTTGCAATAAAAGCACCAATTGCTAGTGCAGGCTTCCGGGTGTTTGCACCATCTCGCCATTGACATTTTTTTTTTTTTGCCTTTCTCACCATAATTACGAATGGGTAACTGTCGAGGTGTGCCCTCGGCAATTCCCATGGTTGCTATATCTAGGGTTGATTGTGTGGTAGAGAACGCGTAGTATTGGTGGAATCGACGGCTGACAAGCTGGATTTACCCAGGTTCAGGGCCCTCGAGTGAGGTAAAACCCTTACTTCCTGCTTGTCTGTATTTATGGTTTGAATATGGAGGTTACAAGAGTTCGACGAGCGGCTGATCTCGTCGAGATTTTGGTGGCTATGAATTGCTTGCCTCGATCGATCACCCTCCCAGCCTTTATATAGGTGGCTGGGTCTCGGAAAACATAACCGACCAAGATTACATATATGGAAAGACTTAACCGACTATAACTTGATCTAACTTGGAAAACACTCTTCGTTTTAGGCCTTCCTTCATGGGCTTCGATTAATCTTTGGGCTTCTTTGATCATCACGTGCACCAGGTACCCTTAAGCTGGGGTACCCGCAGAGCATAACCTCGTCATTAGCCCCGAGTACTTGCTTGAGTCGAAGAATCGAGCATGTGCTCCCTTCATCGTGCACGTCATAGTCTTTGCTTTTATACTCCTGATCCGACGTAGTCCTTGTACTCTTAATTTGTTTCGCGTATGTGAACCAAGTGATATTAACATAGTAGACCTGACCACTCGAGTACCGAGCTCAGCTAACTGCTTACTTGAGCAAAAAACCTTACTAATCTTCAGTCAGACTCGAGTCCCTGGATTCGAGCCTGGAACGCAGTCGAAAGATTTTGCCTAGGGATATTGACATAGTAGGCCTGACTCACTCGAAAATCGAGCTCAGTTAACCGCACATTCGGGCGAAACCATACTAGCCTTCAATCAGGTTCGAGTCCCCGGACTCGAAGCTGGAACACTTTTGCAATTTTTGCCTAGGGATATTGACATAGTAGGCCTGACTCACTCGAAAATCGAGCTCAGTTAACCGCACATTTGGGCGAAACCATACTAGCCTTCAATCAGGTTCGAGTCCCCGGACTCGAAGCTGGAACATACTGGACAGACTCGACTCAGGCCGTTGTAGGTCTTACTGATTCGTTCTGCAGTTTAACTTTTGATACCTAACGCGTCCGTCAGGATTTTCATCATGTCTGTTGACACGGAAAATTTCAAGGGAAAACACTGTTGGAGCGTCCCTCGGCCCATCTCGATTGCTCGGCGGGTCTTACCTTTGCATTTGCGTATGCAGCATCCGAAACATCTGCGATTGGCATAGTTGGGAATTTATGAAGTTTGATTCTTTGTTTTGTGAAGTACTTAATGCATTTTAATCGAGCCTGTAGTCGAGTGAATTTTTCTTACCTTGTTTGGAAATCTATGGGAGCGCGACAGCGCTCCCATGGGAGTAGCCCCCGAGATTGTGGTTTATTGTCTTGCAATAGAGGACAATCTCAAATCATCCTTCTATAATGCTTTTTGTCAATCGAAATATTTTGTCTTTGAAATCTACAGGAGCGCGTCAGCGCTCCCATGGGAGTAGCCCCCGAGATTATGCTTTATTTCGTTTGAAGTAGAGGATAATCTCAATAATTTTGCTCCTTTTTGATCAATCGCAAAAATTTTTGATACGCTCCCATGGGAGTACCTTTGCTAGTCGAATCCTTGTGTCGATTGTAGTCTCGAACCCACCACTCGAATGTGGACGTTGGCACTGCCCTGACGTCATTCGTGACGTCTTAGGCGTGCGCTCCCGTTTTGACAAGACGTGTCTGTGTGGGCCCAATGTTCAGAGTTTTGACCGCAGAAGACGCCGTTTCAGCTTTGATTTGACCGGACGTGGCGAATTTTTCGCCGCGCCATCATAACCTCCTAGGGTTTTGTGCGTAGTGGGCGACGTGGGATGCGACGGTTGCTCTCTGCGCTCGCCACGTGTACGGCCAGATGCTATGTGCATTTGGACGGACGGTTATGATGGGTTTTGCGTTGTGCGGTAAGTAGCAATATTTGCGCAAGATTTTGATTTACTTGCCATTCACTTCCTCTGTTCCTCTTCTTCCTCGCGCACCGCACACCATTGCTCTGCCTCCCAAGCTCCTTGCTGCTTGCTCCTTGCGCAATGGCGCCAAAGAAGATCAAGCGTGCCGCTGCAACTGTCTCCGCCACCGATCCAGCGGACAAGGGGAAGGATGCGGCCATGGCGAGTGAGCCTGCCGATGCGCTTTTGAAGATCCCCGGTGACTGGACGAGATCCAGTGTAACCGAGGATACCCTTTCTGAGTACCGTCAGAAGGGTTGGCTGCCGCCAGCTGACCAGCTGGCCGCGCGTGCTCCAGGTCTGGAGGTACGCCTGACCCTCGCAACGGCGAGCGCGTCTGCTTCGCTGAATTCCTTCCCCGCGGGTTCTCTCTCCCTTTGCATGATTTTGTGCGAGGGCTACTGTACGCCTATGGCCTACAGATTCATGATCTTACTCCCAACAGCATTATGCATATCGCCTGTTTCATGGTGCTATGCGAGTGTTTCTTGGGGGTGTCCCCCAGCTGGGCATTGTGGAAGCATATCTTCAAGGTGCGCCACAATTGCCGGGGTAAACGCCCTTGCCCGGTGGGTGGATTTCAAGTCCAAGTGCGAAGCGATTCGCATTACTTTAGCTTGAAGACAGTCGACTCTGCCCAAGGTTGGCGGACCAAATGGTTCTATGTGCCAGTCGCAAGTGGTGCTCCCGGCTTTTTCGATTGAGAATTCTCCGAAGAAGACGGTGGCCTGGGACCACCCTATCTCTCCTGCTGAAGCCAAAGAAGCCACCCCTTTGCTGAATGAGATTGGAAAGTTGCTGAAGACTGTTTCTGGTATTCAGTTGATCAGCACTTATTTGAAGATGCGAGTGTGGCCCATGCGCCTTCGTGCCCACCCGATGTGGCAGTATGAGGGTCCACTCGACAGCATCAGGATGAGCGCCACCGAGTTGACGCCGAAGGAGCTCAGTGCTCAGGTGAAGAAGATCACGAGCATCAAAGCTTCCACAAAAATCGACTTCAACTTCCCCACGTCCCCTACGGGCCAGAGAAGGCCTTACCCGCAGTGAGTGATTCTTTTTGCCGTTTTTATGCCTCACCATCTGCCTTTGCATCCTTTTTACTTGCTACATAGGGTCACTCGACTACCACCTCTCTCCCTCCTCTACCCGAAGCCGGGCCTACTGTGGAGACGGCAGTACAGGAGGAAACCAAGCTGCCCATTGCTGACCCTGCTTCTGCCCACTCGACCCCTCAGGAGAATCCCGAAGAAGAAACAGGGAAGAGGTGGAACAGGTTGTAGCGGATGCTTCGGATGAATCAGATGCTGAGCAGGGTCCTCGCAAGCCTAAACGCCAGCGTTTGGTTCTTCCGGAGTCTTCGAGTACAGAGGATGAGCAAGGGGACACCGGTAATTCGGGTATCCCTTCTCCTGCCAAAAGCCATCCCCTGACTGTCTCCCCTCTGGCTTCTCGTCCTCCTGCCACTTCGAGTAACACCTCTCGACTGGGTGTTTTCTCTCTTGGTGACGAACCTGATTCCGATGAAGAAGATGAGCCAAGGTTTGCTTAATGTTATATTCCTTTATTTGTAGCCGCGCCTTTATGGTTTTTGTTTTTGATTGCATGTATTTTTGCTTTTTGATACCAGTGGCAAATCGCCATCTCCCCTCCAGTCGCGGACACGTCGATTGTGGCGCAGCCATCCACCCTTCCAGAGGCAGCACAAGGCACTATTCTTGAAGCGGCCAAGGACGCAACTGAGCTGATGGTTGCTGATTTGAACAAGGAGAAGGCTGCCCCAACCGCGGATGCCGTGGCTTCCTCCTCCAAGCCTGCCTCTTGGACTGATCACGTGAGTGCTTCTGTTATTACTTATACTTGAAAATTTTGTTTCTTCTGCACTCGACGATAACATGCGTATTCTGTTTCAGCCTATGTATGCCGCCATGGCCCCTTGGGTCCAGGCCTTTGTTCGGGTGGAGCAAGAGAGGGACTCCCTGCAGTCAACTTCGACTGAGCTTGCGCGTAAGCGTTTTTTCTAAAAACTCTTCCCTTCTTTTGAAGTTATGATACTAATCGAGAATGTTTGTGAACTCCGCAGAAAAAAGAAGTCAGCTGAGGAGCAAGTGGAAGGCCTGGAGAAACAAGTGCAGGATTTGCAGACCAAGCTCTCCACCCAGCAGTCTGAATCGAAGAAAGCACTTGCTGATGCTCAGGACGCAACCACTCGCCGCGATAAGGAGCTTGCTGCACGTCTGTTGGGCATGGCCCGTGCTGCCAAAGGTGAATGAACTGTTTTTGTGAGTAGCTCTTTGGTTATTTTAGCAGCTTTTGCTCATAACTTCTGCTTTCTGAATTTTGAAGGTTCCGAAGGCACCTCGGCTTCCACTAAGCCATCGAGTGACTCACTGTCACTCGATGATGCAATAACGGAACTCGAGTCTGTGTTGTCCAAGACCAAAGGCGACTGGCTACCATGACCAGTACCCTTAGCAATTTGCACGCGGGGATGTGTCCTACAGCCGCCGCTCCCTCGACTGCAGAAGGACTTGCTGCAGCTTTTGGCGAAAGATCGTCGATTGTGGCGGATTTTGCCCGCGAACTCACGGTACGCGGCTCGGAGTACACCCTCAGGCTTTTGTTAGGCAATGGTGTAGAGGCCGATTTCGACAGTGCTTTATCGGACTACCCGAAAAAGCCTGATGGAAGGCCGCTATCATTCAGGGGTGTAACCGAGCCAGCTACGCGTCTGAGCGAAATCTGCGTCCAGACTATGGAGCGCCGGGCTGAAGCTGTTAGGGCTCAGTCGCGTAAAACTAGGGCAGAATCCATCTCGCAGGCCTAGGAACTTTTTACTCTGTAATTTGATTACTCGAACCTGGCATGTATGCTTTTGCTACTTATGTTTATGCTAGTATATACTTTTGGGTGCTTTTGTTTGAATGAAATTTGCTGAATCATCTGAATTTTGCAACTTCGTGTGTCTGGGCTTCTGAATGTTGCGTTTTATGAACCAGCCACAAGAATGCGAGTCTGGTGGACCTTCTCCTTCTCATACTCGAACATCTCGTCGAGCAAGGGATGATACGAGGGCACTTGCTCTTGCGAAGAATCGAGTGAGTGAACTAGAGCAAGAACTCAAAAACACTCGATCTGAGTTGGAGCTACTGCGTTCCAAGCCAAGTTTTGCTACCCAACGCGAGGATTATGTTCTTGGCGAGATGGACCACATAAACAGGCAACTCGAATGTGAGTTTATGACACCATTTTTGCTTAAAAAGTTTTCATTTGCTTGCATTATGCTTTGGACCAATAACTTTTTGGCCTTTGCAGGTTTTGTGCCTGATGCCCAGCAGGAAAGTAGGAGGGTCAATCGACTCCTCGATAATGCTGTTGATGTACCAACTACTGGCAGGCAGCATTTTTATTTGGACAAGGTGCACGCTCGCACACTTGCTACTTTGAAGGATCGAGTATGGCGAAACGCCCAAGTGCTCGAGATGTGCAGACGTATCTTCACTCGCTTAAATTGTGCGCTTTTCCCGTCAGGGCCTCAACCTCAAGGCTTATTTCCCTTGATTGATATCTTTCGAGTGACGGACTCAGTCAAAGTCTTTGATGCAGCTTGCTATTCTTGGATCCAATGCCACGATGGCTTACATCCGCGGTCGTAAGCCAAATTTTGCGATTCGACCTCCTGCAATTGGCACACTTGTATCCCAATCACATTTGATCGAGACACGCTCTGCTGCTGAGGAACTCATCGATTGCTGCAAGGAGCAGCTTTTTGGTCCTGTACTGGATATAAAGGATGAGCCAGATTCTTAACTTGCAAACTTTTTGAATAACCGGGGCATTCTCCGAATGTAAATATGTTCTTTATACTTGTGGCGAAATATTTATATGCGTATATTTGTGACAGCCCCCGAGTCTATCGAGTGGGATTTTTGAGTTTTTCTTTTGAACCCAGCCCTCGAGTATGTCGAGTGGGATTTTTTAGTAGTTTTGCTTGACCCAGCCCCCGAGTATATCGAGTGTTTTTTTTAGTATTTTTGCTTGACCCAGCCCCCGAGTATATCGAGTGGTTTTTTTTTAGTATTTTTGCTTCATCCAGCCCCCGAGTATATCGAGTGGGTTTTTTTTAGTGTTTTTGCTTGACCCAGCCCCCGAGTATATCGAGTGGGTTTTTTTTTTAGTATTTTTGCTTGATCCAGCCCCCGAGTATATCGAGTGGTTTTTTTAGTATTTTTGCTTGACCCAGCCCCCGAGTATATCGAGTGGGGCTTGGGTTTTATGCTCGCGCCCCCGAGTGTTTGAGTAGGGTAAACAATAAAAGGCATATATGAGGAATATGGAGGAACATGTATCTTTATTCGAAATATGTTTTCGACCGGCAAGCCGCCTCATAAAAAACCTTCCAGTCCCCTTAGGTACCCTGGTAAGGGAAAAGAGTGCGTCTGAAACCTGCTGGTTCTTCTGATATTATGCGCCTATTACATATCTATGCATAGAACTGACGCAGATGCGCCCTTCTATATACTAGTGTGACTTGACGACATGTTGACCGTCTCTGAACCTTCACTCGCCTGCCCCTTGTGCT
Source organism: Poa pratensis (assembly GCA_947311845.1). NCBI lineage: Eukaryota > Viridiplantae > Streptophyta > Magnoliopsida > Poales > Poaceae > Poa > Poa pratensis. The sequence goes on from CAMZMU010000064.1 coordinate 14,680,283, forward strand.
TCATCGCGTCGTTGATGACCTTGAGCCCTCTGTCGATTGCCATTTTCTTGCTTTCTGGTAGAGGTGTACGGTCAGTGGAGACCTCAAGCTCGGCGAGTGATTGCTCCATCCCGTACATCTCCGAGATTTTGCTGAAGTCACGGTCACATGAATCTGACCTTTGAAAGTTCCCGTTGATCGTGATGACTCCTTTTGGCCCTATAATTTTGAGCTTGAGGTAGGCGTAGTGTGGGACGGCCATGAATCGAGCGAAAGTGGGGCGCCCAAGTATTGCATGGTATTGTGATTTCCAATCGACCACTTCGAACTCAATCGACTCGGTTCTAAAGTGAGTAATATCTCCAAACGTAACATCGAGTTGTATGGTGCCTTCTGGGAGCACTGCTTTGCCTGGGACGATGCCGTGGAAGGTACTTGCGGACTTTGGCAGATTTTCGACTGATTTGTTCATTCTACGTAGCGTATCTGCAAAGATTATGTTGAGGCCGCTACCTCCGTCCATGAAGACCTTGGTCATGGCGTAGCCTCCAATTTGGGCGTCGAGTACCAAGGCTGCATGCCCTGGTTGATATACTGCGGGTGGGTGGTCCTCTCGATTGAAGATAATCGGAGTTTCTGATCCTTTCAAAAAAATTATGATGGCTGGGGGTGCCATGACCGCCATATTGACGTGTCGAGTGTGTAGTTTTTGCTCTCTATTGGAGGGACGTCCTCGCTGGATCATGTTCATCTGCCCACGAGTTACGGGATATTTTTGTTCATCTCCTTGCTGCATCTGGTGCACGGCTGCTGCCATTTGTGTTCCCGTAACGGGTTGTGCTGGCACCACGTATACTGGTGTCGGTTGCGCTGGTGTTTGTGCAGTATACACCTGAGTAGGCTGTGTTTGCGGTGGTATGGAATATACATGTGCTTGTTGTACTTGTTGCGGTGCTGAATATGCCTGAACAGGCTGTGCTTGTGATGTAGTCGATGGAATCTGCACTAGTTGAGGAGGTGCACGCCCATCTCTTTGCAGTCGCAGTATATGTTCAATCGCAAGTTGATCAAATTCCCTGCAATTTCTCAGCGAGTGGTTAGAGCGAAGCTTACCATCATCCCCTTTGTAAAGATGAAACCTGCAATAATCGTCCATCTTTTCTTCGATTGAGCGCTCAGGATCTTTGTCTGCTCGCCTGCGCCACTCTGGCCTTCTGTAGCTATCGCGGTCGTCGCGTCTGTAGTCTCGACTGTCACGTCGATCGTCTGTACGGTGGTCTCGATTACCTCGGCGGTCGTCCGTATGATGATCTCGATTATCGCGATGATCATCGGGTCGTCTGTCAGTTTGGTCGCGGCTGTCCCTTGACTGGACAAAGCCTGCTGCGATGAAGTTTGGATGGTCATCGTCGTGATAACGATTCTTGCGTTTGCTCCTTCGATCATCTCTGTAGCTATCTCTGTGATCTCGACTGCCGCCCTCGTGATTTTCATGTGATGCTACGGGTCGAGTGTCTGATACGTCTCAAACGTATCTATAATTTTTGTTGTTCCATGCTTGTTTTATACCAATTCCTACATGTTTTGCATCTACTTTATATCACTTTTATACATTTTTTGGGACTAACCTATTAACAAGATGCCGAAGTGTCAGTTCCTGTTTTCTGCTGTTTTTTATTCCAGAAAAGCTAGTCTGGAAATATTCTCGGAATTGGACGAAACTACACGGGGTGCCTATTTTTCCAGAACACGCCTGACGGAGCGAAGGAGCAGCAGAGGAGGGCCACCAGGAGGCCACACGCCACCAGGGCGCGGGCCCCCCTTCTGCCACGCCCTGGGGTGGTGTGGGCCCCTCGGGGGTCCGCAGCCGCCGCCCTTTCGCCTACTTATTCCCCCGACGCGAAAACCCTAAGTACCTGAGCAAATATCCACGAAAAGTTCCAGAGACGCCGCCGTCGTCAACCCTAGCTCGGGAGGGTTCAGAACCTCTTCCCGGCACCCTGCCGGAGAGGGGAATCGTCACCGGAGGCTTCTACATCGCCATGCCTGCCTCCGGAGTGATGCGTGAGTAGTTCATCCTTGGACTACGGGTCCATAGCAGTAGCTAGATGGTTGTCTCTCCACTTTGTGCCATCATGTTTAGATCTTGTGAGCTGCCCTACATGATCAAGATCATATTATTGTAATGCTACATGTTGTGTTTGCTGGGATCCGATGAATATTGAATATTATGTCAAGTTGATTATCAATCTATCTTATATGTTATTTAAGATCTTGCATGCTTTCCGTTACTCGTAGATGCTTTGGCCAAGTAGATGCTTGTAACTCCAAGAGAGAGTATTTATGCTAGATAGTGGGTTCATGTCTCCGTTTAACCTGGGACAGTGACAGAAAGTTCTAAGGTTGTGGATGTGCTGTTGCCACTAGGGATAACCTAACGATGCTATGTCCACGGACATATGTGTTTGTTTACATTACGCACTTTACTTAATGCAATTATCCGTTGCTTGCAACTTAATACCAACGGGGGACTCGGATGACAACCCGGCGGTGGATTATTAGTCATAGATGCTGTTGGATAACGATCTATGTATTATGTCGTAATGCCCAATTAAATATCATAGTAGTCAACATGTCATGTATATGCATTGTCATGCGCTCACTATTCGTCAATTGCCCAGCTGTAATTTGTTCACCCAACATGTTAGTTATCTTTTATGGAGAGACACCACTAGTGAACTGTGGACCCCGGTCCATTCTTTTACACTGATTAAACAACCACAAACTGCAAACTGTTCCTTTTTCATTCTCTGCAATTTAATACTCATTTTCCACACCATACGTTTAATCCTTTGTTTTCAGCAAGCCAGTGAGATTGACAACCTCACTGTTTCGTTGGGGCAAAGTAGTTTGATTGTGTTGTGTGCAGATTCCACGTCAACAGTCCAGACTCCCTCAACAGCACTATTTTTCTGGCGCCGTTGACAACCTTCTGAAGAGTTGCTGCTCCTACTGGTTCGATAACCTTGGTTTCTTTCTGAGGGAAAACTTGCTGCTGACTACATCATACCTTCCTCTTGGGGTCTCCCAACGAACGTGTGTTTCACGTCATCAAGCTATTTTTCTGGCGCCGTTGCCGGGGAGACAGCAGTCTTCTGCAAGGGGAGTTTCACGCTTCCAATCTCTTTACTTTGTTTTTGTCTTGCTTAGTTTATTTTATTTTATCTTGTTTGCTTTCAATTATCAAAAACACAAAAAAATTAGCTTGCTTTCAGTTTTGTTTTTGTTAGTTATTATGTCTAGCTCTTTACTTGCTATCAATGGTTACTTTCCTTGAAACTAGTCCTATGGCTGAAAACAACATGAGAGAGCTTTATGAAATTTATCTTGAGTTGGGACATGAGTGTTTGAAGAGAAATTAAAAAGCCTATGGAACTTTATTTGCATAACAATCATGATAGTAGCAATGTTATTAGCATACATTCTTTGAACACCATTATTGCTAATGCCATGGAAAGCTCTAAGCTTGGGGAAGTTGGTTTTGATAAAAATGATATTTTTAGTTCCCCAAGCTTGGAGGAGGAAGAATGCTATACTTTTGAATGTCATGATTCTATTGAAATATCCTTTTGATAAATTTGAAGTAAACAACCTCCTTGACTCAGTAAAAGAGGAAATTGCAGAAAGGAAAAATGTGCTCCCTAATTTATATATGATAATGCTCTTGATGATGGTCCTATATTGCCTAATGATATTAATTATACTATTGTCAAAAGTGGTTTGATAACCCCACTTTTTGAGCTTAATAAAAATTATGCGTTTATAGATCATGATAAGAATGTTTTATGTGATATCTATATTGTTGAGTCTATTCATGATGCTACTGAAAATTATTTTGAGAGAGGAAAATATGGTTATAGAAATCTTCATGTTATTAAATTTCCTCTCTTTGTCATGAAAGTTTTGAGCTTTCTCTTGTGTTGCTTTTATATGATGGTTTCTTTAAAACCTACTGGTCATTATGTGAGAGGGAGACACGGTTTCATATATCACATAATATTAAGTCTCCTCTCTTTATGTTGAAAATTTTAAAGTTGCACTTGTTTTGTCTTCCTATGCTAGTCACTTTGTGCTTCATTTACTTGTTTTCTTACAAGGCTCCTATGCATAGGAAGAGTGTTAGATTTAAACATGTTTTATATATGCTCTTGATGCTCTCTTTTATGTTTCAACTCTCATCTTTATGTGAGCATCATAAAAATCACTATGCCTAGCTAAAAGGCATTAAAGAAAGCGCTTTTGGGAGGCAACCCATTATCTTTTATTTTCAGTATTAGTCAAGGAGTTTGTTTACTTCTGTAGCAACTCCTTTGTATCTTTATTTTCTCGCATTGTTGTGCCAAGAGTAGCCTCTAATGATAAGATGATGCTTAATTTTGATTGCTGCGCAGAAACAGATTTTTGCTGTTCACTGTACGAAATTCCTAAAATCACCAGATTGTTAAAAAATCTGAAATTTTTGTGCGTAATCTTTATGAATGTCTGAAACTTTCATTAGTTCAGAGTTTCTCGATCTGAGCGTCGTAAGTGCCTCGAAAAAATTCGTCTTTGCGGACTGTTCTGTTTTAGACAGATTATGCCTTTTTATTTTTCGCATTCTCTCTTTTACTAGTGTTGAGTGAAATTCTTTTTTGGGTGGAAGAGCTTCACATAACATCAGTGGCTGTAGCTAATGTTTAAAGTAACAAATCATATTGCGTCTTTACAGAACATGTGAATTTTTGATTATGCACTAACCCTCTAATGAGATCTACTTTGAGTTTGGTGTGACGGAAGTTTTCAAGGGTCAAGAGAGAAGGATGATATAATAGGATCAAGAAGAGTGAAGAGCTTAAGCTTGGGGAGGCTCCCATGGATCTCCCCAGCATATTTCAAGAAGACTCAAGCGTCTAAGCTTGGGGATGCCCAAGGCATCCCCTTCTTCATCGTCAAAATTATCAGGTCATCTCTAGTGAAACTATATTTTAATTCTTTCACATCATATGTGCTTTTCTTGGAGCGTCTGTGTGCTTTTTATTTTCAGTATTGCATTTTTATTTTCAATAAAGCTTGACTGGACCCTAGCATTCTTGATTGGGAGAGAGACACGCTCCGCTTTTTCATGAGAATACTCCTATTCTTCACTTATATTTGTTGAGTATTCATATCTAGCGCTGTTCAGCTTTTAGCTCTTGTTTTCATGTATCTCTTGTCAGAGCTATTAGCTTTCTTTTGTAGAAAGTACTCTCTTGCTTCACTTATATTTGTTTGGAGAGTTGATGAAATAAATTGATTGGTGTTTGGTTGGTTCAGAAAATGTTGCATGTGGTAATTGGTATAAGGAAAAACTTGCTTAATCTTGTAGATCACTAAAATGGATAACTTGATGCTTGTCAATTGTTTTGAGTTAACAAGTAGATCATGATTAAATTGTGCATCACATGAGTTAAGCCTATTAGTGAAGAACTACCGTAAAGCTTGTTGAAAATTTGGTTTGCATCGGTGGTACCTCTAAGGTCTAGATATTTTCTAATAACAGGGTTTGGTTAACAAGGAAGACGGTATGAAGTCTTATAACGTTTGCAATATGTTTGTCATATAAAACTTGGTGTACGGGTTGATATTCTTGTTTGCTTACATAACCTTGCTAGCCTAAACTCTGTACTGAGAGGGAATGCTTCTCGTGCATCCAAATCCTTGAGCCAAAATCCATGCCATTTGTGTCCACCATAACTACCTATATGTGGTATTTCCTTGCCACTCCAAGTAAATTTTTCATGTGCTACCTTTAAATTATTCAAAATGTTATTATTCCCTTTTTGTGTCAATGTTTACTAGCTCATGAGGAATTAGTGTGGTTATTCTTTATTCTATTTGTCGAGTGGACTTTTACACCTGGACTAGTGGCATATACATCCGCTTATCCAATAACTTGCAAAAAGAGCTGGCAACGGGGTGCCCAGTCCCAATTAATTACAACTTTAACCAATTAATTCTCTTCACACTTTTGCCCTGATTCATCAGTAAGCAATGACAAACAGTGAAATACCTGAATGTGTGTAAACCAAAGAGAAAGAGGGATGATCTGCCTTGCTGGTAGAAATAACGTCCTTCATGGGAGCCGCTCTTAAAAGTCCGTTCGACAGGTAGAATACTGTTCTCACCCGCTACCATTCGTTGACAATTAACAAACACCTCTCAAAAATAGATACTCCTCCATGGTATGTGATTGATGGAAGGCACCCGAGGATTCGGTTAGCCATGGCTTGTGTTAGCAAGGTTGGGAGGAGTATCAAATATTTTATGCAATCTCTATATGCTTTCAAAAACCTAAAAGCTCTAGCACATGATTTAATCCCTGCTTCCCTCTGCGAAGGGCCTTTCTTTTACTTTTATGTTGAGTCAGTTTTCCTATTCTTTCTGTCTTCCACAAGCAAACACTAGTGTCAACTTTGTTACAACATGCGTTATATGCAATGTATTGGACTTGTTATACTACTTTGTGTTGACAATATCCATGAGATAAATATGTTGAAAGTTGAAGCAAATGCTGAAACTAAATTCTTCCTTTGTGTTGATTAAATACCTTTTGTTAGAAACTATTGCTTTATGAGTTAACACTTATGCAAAACTGTTTGATGCTTGTCTCGAAAGTACTATTCATGAAAACGTTTAGCTTGTGTGATTCATTGTTTACTCATTATCTATTTGATAGCAAATTATAGACCATTGACTTGGATCACTTCATTCATTTACATGTGCCTTGCAATATTATATGATCAAGATTATGATAGTAGCATGTCACCTCAAAAATTATTTGTTTTTATCGTTTACCTACTCGAGGACGAGTAGGAACTAAGCTTGGGGATGCTGATACGTCTCAAACGTATCTATAATTTTTGATGTTCCATGCTTGTTTTATACCAATTGCTACATGTTTTGCATCTACTTTATATCACTTTTATACATTTTTTGGGACTAACCTATTAACAAGATGCCGAAGTGCCAGTTCCTGTTTTCTGCTGTTTTTGTATTCCAGAAAAGCTAGTCTGGAAATATTCTCGGAATTGGACGAAACTACACGGGGGTGCCTATTTTTCCAGAACACGCCTGACGGAGCGAAGGAGCAGCAGAGGAGGGCCACCAGGAGGCCACACGCACCAGGGCGCGGGCCCCCCTCTGCCGCGCCCTGGGGTGGTGTGGGCCCCTCGGGGGTCCGCAGCCGCCGCCCTTTCGCCTACTTATTCCCCCGACGCGAAAACCCTAAGTACCTGAGCAAATATCCACGAAAAGTTCCAGAGACGCCGCCGTCGTCAACCCTAGCTCGGGAGGGTTCAGAACCTCTTCCCGGCACCCTGCCGGAGAGGGGAATCGTCACCGGAGGCTTCTACATCGCCATGCCTGCCTCCGGAGTGATGCGTGAGTAGTTCATCCTTGGACTACGGGTCCATAGCAGTAGCTAGATGGTTGTCTCTCCACTTTGTGCCATCATGTTTAGATCTTGTGAGCTGCCCTACATGATCAAGATCATATTATTGTAATGCTACATGTTGTGTTTGCTGGGATCCGATGAATATTGAATATTATGTCAAGTTGATTATCAATCTATCTTATATGTTATTTAAGATCTTGCATGCTTTCCGTTACTCGTAGATGCTTTGGCCAAGTAGATGCTTGTAACTCCAAGAGAGAGTATTTATGCTAGATAGTGGGTTCATGTCTCCGTTTAACCTGGGACAGTGACAGAAAGTTCTAAGGTTGTGGATGTGCTGTTGCCACTAGGGATAACCTAACGATGCTATGTCCACGGACATATGTGTTTGTTTACATTACGCACTTTACTTAATGCAATTATCCGTTGCTTGCAACTTAATACCAACGGGGGACTCGGATGACAACCCGGCGGTGGATTATTAGTCATAGATGCTGTTGGATAACGATCTATGTATTATGTCGTAATGCCCAATTAAATATCATAGTAGTCAACATGTCATGTATATGCATTGTCATGCGCTCACTATTCGTCAATTGCCCAGCTGTAATTTGTTCACCCAACATGTTAGTTATCTTTTATGGAGAGACACCACTAGTGAACTGTGGACCCCGGTCCATTCTTTTACACTGATTAAACAACCACAAACTGCAAACTGTTCCTTTTTCATTCTCTGCAATTTAATACTCATTTTCCACACCATACGTTTAATCCTTTGTTTTCAGCAAGCCAGTGAGATTGACAACCTCACTGTTTCGTTGGGGCAAAGTAGTTTGATTGTGTTGTGTGCAGATTCCACGTCAACAGTCCAGACTCCCTCAACAGCTATTTTTCTGGCGCCGTTGACAACCTTCTGAAGAGTTGCTGCTCCTACTGGTTCGGTAACCTACTGGTACCATCACTGTTTTAAAGATGTAAAAGCTGATAAGGTATATGATTGGATTTGGCAGAGCAAGTGTGTGCTCCGAATCAAAGTCTTTGCGTTGTTACTGGTCAGTGACAGATTAAACACCAGAGACATGCTTAGAAGGAGGCATTGGAATGTCACTGATGTTTATGATTGTGTGATGTGCCCAACACATACTGATGAAGACTGGCAGCACCTATTTTTTGCCTGCAGCTTTAGTGTTCGAATCTGGAGATATTTGCAAATAGAGTGGGACTATGGAGCTAATATGACTGTTGATTCTTTGTTCATGGTTGCGAGAAGGAAATTTGGTCAGCCTTTCTTCTCTGAAGTGGTTATTCTTGCAACTTGGAATATTTGGAAGCAACGAAATGAAGCTATCTTCCAGAATGTGGCACCATCTTTCAGGTCTTGGAAAAGATCTTTTGTCCATGATATACTCTTCATTGGTACAGAGTGAAGGAGAAGCACATTTCACAGCTGTCAAGATGGATTGACGATCTGTTGTAAATTTGTATTTTTTTCTTACTCGCTGCATGTACATAAACGTTGTATTTCTGTTGGTTAATTTTCAATAAAATGCTGTGGGGCTGTTGCCCTGCAGTCTTAAGGTAAAAAAAAACCTTGGTTTCATTCTGAGGGAAAACTTGTTGCTGACTACATCATACCTTCCTCTTGGGGTCTCCCAATGAACGTGTGTTTCACGTCATCAGTGCCTCGTACGGAGTCTTCTCCGTCTGCCCACTTTGTTGCGAGTACCATGAGTGCGGCCATTGTCTTTGGGTCTTCTCGACCAAGTGTTTCTTTGAAGTCTTCCCTCCAGAGTCTATTTTTGAAGGCGTCGATTGCCCTATCTTCTGATACGTTGCCTACCGAGTTACGGATGGTGGTCCACCGCCGTATGTATGATCTCAGAGATTCATCTGACTTTTGCTTGCAGGTCCGGAGCTCCTCGAAGTATTTGATGAAATCATCCTTGAAGTGTTTCCACGAATCGTAGTATGATTCGGGTAACGATTTGAGCCAATCGCGAGCCGTTCCTTCCATCATAAGTTGTATGTACTGCATAGCTGTAGTTGTGGTGCCGCGCTGACATCCGACTGCCAGCCTGTAATCTTCTAGCCAGCCTAATGGCTCTTGTTTGCAGTTGAACTTAGGCGTGGTAGCTAGCGAAAATTTCTTGGGCATACGAGCCTCCCGGATCCGTCGAGTGAAGCATAGCGCTCCACATGGCCCGATTTCTGCTTCCGAGTCTGAGCTGTCGCTGTATGACCTCCTCGAGTGGCTCCTACTGGAACGATGATGGCGTGAGCTCTTTCGACCGCTCCTTCCCCGAGGGCTTCGACTGCGACGGTCCCGATCTGTATCTCTCCTTGGAGTTGCTTGTGGATGATGTATGGCTTGTGCTGCTATTGCCAGTTGTTTGTACAGTTGGAGGTGCTGATCCCTCTTTGGGTCTCTTGCAGGAGGTTCGATTGTTCTGAGGTAGGTGCCTAGCGTCATCAGCGCCCCGGCTGACTCAGTAGGTATAGGAACTCCTTCCGCGTCGACTGCCATAAAGGCTGGGTTTAGATTCCGAGTGACCGCTGCACGATCTGCGTCTCCGAGGTTTACGAATCGTGACCTACTCGCGGGGTCATTTCTGCCTGTTGAACTTGTAGACAATGCTCTTCTCCGAGCACTCGATATGCTGGCTTGCTTTTTGCGCTCTTCGAGTACTGCTCGGTAATTCTTTAACCGTATCGATTCTTGCCACTGGAAGTATTGTAAGGTCAATACCTCTTCCGGAGTTGCGTTTGCTGGTAGCATTGTGCAGCTTTCGATTACTTTGCTCACTTTTTCCGCCATCTCTGCGGTGATGGTCAGCGTGGTTGTTCCGTCTGGCATGGTGACTGTGCAAGGGTATTCTGTAGGTCGACGGCATGTTGCGGCTGCTGATGTTTCTGATGTACTCGCGGTGTACACCTGATACGGTACCACCTGATCTTCTGCCCACGTGTTGCTGATGCGCATTATGGATTCGGCGTCGTCATCTAGGCTCATGTTGGAGTTGCTTTGCTTGTTGGGGTTTCCGTCACAATCGAGTTGATCTTCGAGTGCTTTGTCCAGGCTATCTGCGTCGCAGGTGAATATCTTGTGGCTGGCACGGATTTCTGGGCCGTTGAGATCGGCGAGGTATATGTTGTCATCTATGTTCTCCTTGTTCCCCGCGACGTCGTTGCAGTCGACGACGTTGTCGAGTGACTCGATTGAATTGTTTGGGCGATACGCAGATTCGATCTCGCTTCTTCCAAATCTCTTTGCTACCTCGTCACGGAACTCTTGCGAGGTCATGGACGTTGCAGAGTCGCTTGGCGATTGGATCGGGACGATCTGTGACGATGTCGCGCCCAAGATGGATGGTGTTGCAGTCGAAGCGTTGTCGATTGTCTCCATGTTGAGTGTCTCCACGTCGAGTGGGTCTAACAGGTCCTGCACACCATCTTTATCGACAAAGAAATTAAATTTTCCAACCGTAATATCCAAACCTGATTCGAGTCCGGCAAAGGCTTGTTGAGCTTCCGTCGAGTACGACGTGAGCCTCCTTGGAGATTTTGGCGAGTGATCGCTTTTTGAATTGATGCTGGTAGATCTTGCCGGCGAGTTGCTGTTTGCAACGGTGGTCGGTGATTTGCTTTTTGATGATGCAATAGGCGAGTTACCTTGTGCAGATGCGATCGTCGGGTGGCCGCTTGATGATGAAACCGGCGAAACCGTGAGCCCAATACTACCTGTTCCCACAGACGGCGCCAATTGTCGAGGTGTGCGCTCGGCAATTCCCATGGTTGCTATACCTAGTGTTGATTGTGTGGTAGAGAACGCGTAGTATTGGTGGAATCGACGGCTAACAAGCTGGATTTACTCAGGTTCAGGGCCCTCGAGTGAGGTAAAACCCCTACTTCCTGCTTTTCTGTATTTATGGTTTGAATATGGAGGTTACAAGAGTTTGACGAGCGGCTGATCTTGTCGAGATTTTGGTGGCTATGGATTGCTTGCCTCGATCGATCACCCTCCCAACATTTATATAGGAGGCTGGGTCTCGGGAAACATAACTGACCAAGGTTACATATATGGAAAGTCTTAACCGACTATAACTTGATCTAACTTGGAAAACACTCTTCGTTTTAGGCCTTCCTTCATGGGCTTCGATTAATCTTTGGGCTTCTTTGATCATCACGTGCACCAGGTACCCTTAAGCTGGGGTACCCGCAGAGCATAACCTCGTCAGTAACCGTAAATGACTCATTGCTTGACCATAGTTGGTGTGTTTTATGTTCTGAACACAATAAATAGCCCAAAACAGTTTGGCAAGCCCTTTCAAGTTAGTATGCCTCGGCTATCAATAGATCTTGTCGGAGTTTTCTCCATATTTACTCATCTCTGTGACGTATATAGGTAACCTAATACGCATTGAGAAGGACGCATGAGCCTTCCCCGGGGGCTTTGCACGACCAAGGCCACGAGACAAGATGGGCCATGCAACCAAGGTGGCCCGTCCGTAGTAGAAGAGGTGCCCGCCTCATGACTCAAGACGGAGTCAAAGAGGGGTGCTATGAAGGACCTCATCACAACCATGTCGGGTGACCGGTTGTGAGGTAGCCACTACCCCATGGTTGCGTAGTTATCACACATTGACAGTGTGCAACTCCCTTCATAGTTAGTACGCACAATTTTATCTCGAGTACATTTGTTTTCAGAATCAGTCAACACCATCATCAAACAAGGGTAGGTTGTTACCGGTGTCTATCCGTGGGAGTGAAACTGCATACATCGTCCTGTCGCTTATGTGTTATACGTCGACTTTGGCATCATACTAAGCTATAAATCTTTTGCCCGAGGAAAACACATACTTCACATCATGGAGCTCGGGTTAGAAGGAGCCCATTTTTTGAAAAGTTCAAAATCTACATTTTTAGTTCCATTTTTTCGTTAAAAAAATCCTAAATGTAGATAATGATATGATCTACACGTGTGTAAGAAACAATTCCGAAATTTGTTATATTTCAGACTGGGCAAAAAAAGACAAATTGATGGATCTAGATTGCTGAAAAGTACACATTTTTTTAAAACTTGAAATGTTGTAAGATTGAAAAGTTCAAGATTATGTACACACAGATTTTTCATTTCAATTTTTTTGAAACTTGAAAGTACTAATTTTGATTTTTTTTAAGAAAAAACAATCCATGAAGTTCAGGCTCGATTTGCACTTTCCGATACTTCATATCCATATAGATATGACACCAGCAACATGGCAATACAATAGTCCAGTACAAAATAATTACGGAGTAAGAAATACCACGCGCATATATTCACGCAGTTGGATATTTAATTTATGGGTACCGGTACTAGGGGGAATGCATGCCACGACATGTGACTTACACATGATCAATACTCCCTCCGTTCCAAATTAGTTGACTTGGTTTTATCCAAAAACGGATGTATCTATACTTAATTAGTGTCTAGATACATCCATATTTAGACAAATCTAAGTAAGTCAAGTAATTTGAAATGGAGGGAATACATATATAGCAGTAGTTGTTAATAACTAACATCGTGCGTAGGTAAAGATTAAATCAACCTCCACTTGTCATCGTCAGCAGGGAAGCTCCGAGATCACAGCTCGATGAATGTTGTCCGTCATGCATGTTGAGGCGATCGGTCACGGCGCGTGCACGTCTCCAAAGCTACCGAGGGCGAGCCAGGAAGAGGCCTCCGTCTTGCCCTTCTTCGCCGGCGGCGGCGCGGCCGTCTCCTCCCAGCGCCCGACATCGGCGGCGGTGACTGACTTGTCCTTGCGCTTCGCGAGGAACCGCTGCAGCGACGCCTTCCTCGCGATCGGTATGTCGACGGTCGGCGCCGGCTCGGGGGGCGAGGCCGCCGCCGCGTACCGGATCAGCTCGGCTGCCCTGGCCGGCGTGCAGCCGTCGAGCACCACCACCCTCCCCCCGTAGAAGATCGTCAGCTGCTGCTGCGTAGCCCGTCGACCGCGGGCATCGGCGCCGGTGCCAGCGCGGCGGCCTTGACGTACTGGCTGAGCACGCCGCAGGCCGCGGCGAAACGGCGGGCGGCCGCGGCGGAGTCCGTCGTCGCCATCGGCGACATCGACTGGACGTAGGTACTGGCGAGTCGAAAGTCGAGAGGAGAGGGAGGGTTTGGGCGGTGGCGATCAATGGCCTCTGCTAGCTCCAGGAATTAACTGTGGTGGATCGATCGAGTGGAATGGATGGTGGGCGTCGCGGAGGGGTTTCTTATAGAGGCCATGGTGACGACGAGGTGGTTATCGATCAGCGGAGGTTGTGGCGCGGCGATCGATCGTGAGGTTAAACGTGGGCTGTGCTTGAAAAGGATGGCCATTTTCGCGCTGGCGCGACTCGTAACCGTCTCCTGCCCGTACGTTCCGGGAAACACAGCGGCTAGGTAGCCGTAAATAGTAAACCAGAGGCTGTAACTTTCTCCAATAAGGGTGTGTTGAATTTGCTAGGCTGGATGAATGGCTCGTGTCTCTCGACTCTTATCGGAAATCGGATCAGATGACACGAGGATAAAGCTAATCCGATCGCGTGCGTGTGTAACTTCCTCGTGGGAAAAGGCGGATTCCATGTGCGTATATATCTGTAGTGGTACGCAGTACGAGTGTATAAACGTGTTGAACGATCGAGAAGCTCGGGTCCAGATAAGCACCCCTCAGTTTCGCTTGGTTAATTAGGGACCAGCCCTGCTGTTCTCCCTAATCAAGTTAGGGTTAAAATAACTAATGACAGGAACAATCCAAAATACTAGTACTCCAGCTAGTAATTATTCGGTATTCGTACTACAGGAGTCTAGGACGATCGAGAGATCCCAAGTTCTGAAAAAATCGCTTAACATGACACTAAAGCAAGCAAACAAACAATCATCGTCGCCGAGATACCATCTATCAGGCCGGTCTTTGTCAGCCAACGATATCGGATCAACCAGCGCGCGATTCCCAGACAAAAAGATTTTTTTTTGAATTTCCCAGACAAAAAGAATTAATGGCGACGCACGACTGGTTTGATTTTTCCGGCACGGGCGATTTCCCGTTTCGTGTCTGCTGCGCACGAACCAGAACGACCCGCCGGACGGCCCAAGAAGCAAAGCGCGTGTTAACTTTTCACGGTACGTTGGGCGACGGCATGGATGACAGGAAAATAAACGATCGGCTTTGGACGCAAGTTGGCAAAAGCGCGATAGTGACATGAACAACATGAACAAGTTGGCGAAAGATCGAGTTCAAATTTGGACGGAATAAAGCGAGGCCGAGGCGTACGTAATGACTTTGTCAATTTTAAGACCTGATCCGCCGGTTCAGTTTTTCGGAGCTGTTCATAGGGGTAGGAAGTGCGTACGTGCGTTCATACATGTGAATGTGTGCACGTGTATGTGAGCGTATGTGTTCGTACTGTGTTTCGTAAGAAAAAAAAACAGCTGCCTCTCTCTCGATGTGCCGATCCCATCCAAGGCCGGCGAACCCAGTCTAGCCGGATGACCACCACGCGGTTCATGTGGGGCAGATTACGGTAAGGACAAGGCAACCCGAAAATCAATTTTGCCTCCCGAGTTCCGGTGATCCTATGATTTTATAAAATTTTAAAAGTTTTTAAAAACTATGAAAATAATTCTGCATGTTTTCGAGTGAAGATTTTTGGCTCCCAGTCTCCAGTGCTCCCTCCTATATATAAAATTCGTAAACAATATTTATAAGCTCCAAAAAATTCTGCAAATAAATATGGAGAGAGTCAATTATATATCCCATGAACGTGCAAGATATCAACTTCAAATACGTTGTATTTTGAGCTACACAAAAATCACAAAAGTGTAGATCTAAGTATGCATATTTTCAAACCTCTAAATCCTATCAGATTTGTTATTTTTGTGTAGCTCAAAATATAATGTATCTCACATTGCAAATTAACACGTTCGTGGGATATATCATTGGCTACATCCGTATTTTCCTTCAGAATTTTTTGAAACCCACAAATATGATTTTCAAATTTTTTAAGTGGCAGGAGCACTGGTGCCCGGGAGCAAAAGACAGTTTCCGCATGTTGTCAATGCGATGTTTTTTTTTGTATTATGAGCTACAGAAAAATGATAAAAGTATGAGATTTGGAACTATACATTGTTCACTATACTTAGATCCGTATATTTTTCATTTTGTGTAGCTTAAAATGCAAAGTAGTTTCCATTAAAAAAACACACTTGTAGGCTATATTATTCAATTTTAGCGTGAGACAAGAGGTGTGTCTGCTATTTAATCTAACATATCTCTGTGAGACTATGGGTGTGCATGTTCTGTTGATGTCTTAACATGACGTAGCACAAGATGATCTCTATGAAAAAGAACACAATGTTGCTGAACTGATCTCATAATAAATCTATGCTCTTCACGGAGTTGATGGTGCGCTACGTTCAGGCCAAAGTAAAACTAAGAGATAATCTTTGTTAGATGTTTAGCATCCGCCATAATACAGTTTCTGCTCTCGCCTTTGATCTTCAGCACCAGAGACGTCGGCATTGTAAATTTGTTGTTAAATACTTTTTCATTTCTTTCCTTCAAAATCTCCCAGGCAATCAGGGTCATGGCAGATTTCAAACCATTTCGGGGTCACACGGCACCTTTGCAAGGGCATGCCATTACGATAGCACTATAGGACGACCGGATCCAATGCTTTGGGCGAGACATGGGCAAGATATCCATGAAGATGCAGCTTGTCTGACTTCGTATAGAGTACCGAAACTCGAAAAGAATATGACTAGCCATCTCAGGCACCTTTGCACTTATTTGTTACTTCATGTTTTTCGGGGCGCGTTTTCTTCCGGCTGCCAAGAAAGCGATAAAATTTACATTAAGCTTTAAAGTGACTAGTACCTAGGATGCCATGATAAGAGACAATTACTGGAAAAGGCCTAACGCATGTAGTGCTGATAGTAAAGGAGAGGCTGTAATATGATCTTTTTATTGTAGAAATTTCATAGGGTTTTTCAGGATTCCAATACTTAGATTGTTTCCTATAGATTGCATTTGGATCACATGAATGGTTGCGTGGACTGGATGTGTATGTCCCGATCACAATTCACATAGGTACTTTGAACATCAACTCCAACAGATTTTAACACTCAGTTGCATAGGATTGATGCTTCTTTTCTTTTTTTGTATTTCCCTATGTTCCGTCCAAACAACGATTCTTGCAACATTTTTGTGCTTTGCAATGTAAAATGCAAACATGTGCAAATCCTGTATATTTTTCTATTACTAAGTTTGGCCAGGAGTAGCTGGCTAGATGAATGGATCGTATCCGTCGTAACGGGAACAACTCTATTTCCGTGGCGTGCGCCTGTAATTTCCTCGTGGGGAAGAAGATAGAAACCGGATTCCTTGCGCGTGTATGTGTTACGTGTGTTAATTACGGACGATCGAAAAACTCGGATCCGGATAATTACTGCTTAATTTCGCATGGTTTAATTAGGGACTTGCCCTGCTGTTTTCCCTAGCTAGGATATGAACAATCCAAATACTAGTGTATTAATTCTTCTGTTTTCAAGTCAAAAAAGAAAAATACTTGTGTTTTCGTTCTACGGCGAGCGGTTTCAAATCACATGCAGAGTCGCAGAGATACAATCGATCAGAGCGGTTTGTGTTAATCCACGATCAATCAGTGAGCCGCACGCAGCAGCTTGAATCTACAAGAAGAGGAATGGCGAGCCAGGAGCCCAGGACTGAATATGTTAGATTTTTCCTGTTGGCGCCTATACCCACTGTTTCATCCAAAAACCGATAGAGCCTGAACATCGCAGCAACTGGCGACGCCTAAACCGCAGCCGGAAACGGCCGAACCCGCCGGCCTACTCGATATGGGCACGGGCGATTTCCCGATCCTGCCGACGAACCAGAAACCAGAGCACGCGTCTCGCCGCCGCGGTTGCTTTGCCTGGTTTGTTGCCTCCACCGACAAGATATTTTCTCTCTGAAGTTCCCCTGGTTCGCGTGCCGGAAGCCCGAAGGAGCAACACAGGCTGTGCCCTTTCGGCGACGCGCACCGGCGTCCATGCGGAAGAGCGGAAAACACACGCACGCCCGACGGCGACGCGCAACGGCTGCCTCTCGGTCGGTCTGCCGGCCGGCCGAACCACGCCGCACAACCAAGACGCGGTTCCCCTGACTAACTTTCCGTAAAGAACTGAACGGGCGTGTGTATTAAGCAAGGACAAGGCAACCACTCCACGCTGCCAACTTTAGTGTGTACCTGCTGGTTAATCTAACTGATCTCTACTTCTCTACGTGTTGATGTCTTAACATAATGGAGCACAAGCTCATCTATGTGAAAAACAACATAACGATGCCAAACCGAACTCATAATAAATATATGCTTTGCACAAGTTGTTGGTATATTATCAGACTTACACGTTAACAGGTAGAAATGTCGTCCTTCCTCTCGAGGATGTGTTCGAGCACAGTTCGTACTCACCTAGTGGAAAACTAGGGTTTCTCTGTTCTCTGATGGCGATCAATTTTGTCGAGGGTGAGAGATCTAAAGCGGCGAAGATCCCCAACGCAAGCTTCTCGTGAAAGATGGGAGACCGAGCAGAATCGCGTTCATCGAAGGATGCAGCCGAGACTAATATTGTGATTAATTTGAAATCTAACCTAATTACCGAATAGCATTTGATATCCACGGAAAATCTTGGAAGTAATAATTTGAATCTTTCTAGCATTGGATTGATTGATTCATCTCGACCCCTCCTCAAATGGATGCCAAACATTCCACGGTGTGAAATCGTGGGCAAACATTTTTTACTTTACATCGATGCATAGAGGACCAATCCTAACATATTTTCGACCCGAGGTGAATTACAATAATATATTTATACTAAAATTTTATACTTTTGGTGAATTAATGTTATTTAGTCTTAACAAGTATATATTTATATCAGTTAGTTGTCATATTCAACCACATTTGAATGTCGCTAATATTAATTGTCTAATTCCAATGTCTATCAATAAATAATGTGTCCCTAGAAATTTAAACCTCTGTTGTAAAACAATCCTGTGACTTTTTTTTTCATATTTTCATAACTTATGTAGTGTTTATTTATAAGTTGTGTATACACATGTGTGTTCTATTTTATGTCCTTGGTATCATGATAGAGATGTCTAAAGTGCAAGGTCTGATAAATTAATATATTAATAGTGGTTTCTCGTGTATGATAAGGTAAGCATATTTATATAAGCTTCTAAAGTATAAATTGAAAAATTGTAATAGACTTGCAAGTTTGGTTTGGTGATAAGCTAAAATTATACGCATGTTTTATAATATTGAAAATATCATCGAGCACACTAATCAATAGATAGTCTATTTTATATGTGTTTTTTTAATCTCGTGTATGCTTGTATGTAATGCGCTTGGTATCATCTTCCATCTCGTTAACAAAGATTTGAGTTTAAAACATCCACATGAAAGAGACTAACAACCGAATTAAAACATGTCACCGATGATTGGATTGGTTTGTTACCATGTGTTATACCATTTTTAGACTATTGCGTTGATTTGGCCTTGCAATTGATATTTTCTAGATATTCAATATTTTTTGAAGTAATTGAAAACAATACAATGGTTACTAATATTTTTCAATATTAGAAAATGAATAAATATTATGGCGCTTTTCCTCGAGAGACCGGGACAGTCGCCTCCTTGCCTGGCATATGGGCCGGTGGATGGGTACATGGCATGATTTCTACCAGTTGTGGCACCGGATACACGGTGGGAGGCACTATAGGACCCCGCCAGTAGTTCGTTGCCCGCGTGCCCTGCGTGCATAACTGTATAGCTTAGGAAACCGGAGGGAATTGCACAAATCACCGCCTATTGATGCAACTTTACCGCAAAACACCTACTATATGTGCTTGTTGTGCAACACTACCTATTGGTCTAATCTAGCGTTTATAAGTGCCATGTGGCAAACAAAACCATCCACATCGGTCAACTGGTTAAGATGAAAAAAAAAATGAAACTACTGGGTTGAAAGTAACCAGTCAATTAACATGTGAACCGACACGTTAAGAAATGCAACGATATGAAAGGTTTTGCAACTGATTAGTTCTAACCAAGTTGTTTTGCAGGTTTTCTTCTCTTGACCCACGATGACGTGGCCATTTTTGTTTGCCATATGGATACTTGAAAGTGGACCCACTTGGCAGTAATCATGTCAACAGAGATAAACGCTAGATTAGACCTATCTGCAACTGATAGCCCCAATAGCTAGTATTTTGCGTAACAAACCCGGAAAATAGGTGGGTTGCGCAAAAACAACACCAATAAATGGTGTTTTGTACAATTCCTTCGAGGAAACGGCCGCCAAATTTCCTGACTAGACGCGACGCCACGGCGCGCCACAACCGGCAAACCAGGCGGCGCGCATGCACAACAGCCCCCAAAATACAAGCTTGAGGGATCCAGAGCAGAGGAAGCGACCAAAACTACGGCCCGGTAGTGCTACGTTGAAGACGTGCGGTGCCCAGAGACGGTAGACATGCTATCGGTCTCTTGTTCCATCGTCTCCTCCGTCGCCGCCGCTCGATCGCATTTTCACGTGCTGCTTTCCGTTCCAGGAAACAGAAATTAGGCATATCCTTCGCCCCTCCAGCTGTATAGCCATAAGAACAGAGGGCTGAGCTATAACCTGCGACCTCATCTCCCGGCCAGACGGACAAACAATTCAGCATATGTACCTCGTCTCGCTTCCTTTCCGGGAAATGGACATGGGAATGGAGCAGCAGACTAAGGGCGCCCGCGGCAGCAGGTTCGCCGCGGCGTGCGGCCTGCTGCGTCAGTACATGAAGGAGCAGGCCGGCAGCGGAGCGGCCGTCACCATGGACCTCTTGCCGGGCGGCGCCAATGGCGTCGAGGGGGCAGGGGAGAGGATCGAGAAGACCATGGAGCTCTTCCCCCAGCGGGCCGGCACGCTCAAGGAAAACTCGCACGAAAGGTACGTACGCACGCACGCGCAGACTAGCACTCCGACCTTCCTTGACATGGGTGCCGGCAAACCGGAGTTCCTATCCTCCCCTGTCGGGAGGTACGTCTTGAGAATCAGTTTTGAAGCTAAGGTTGCGAGCCCTTTTTTGTTGTTGTTAATTAGGATCTTGGAGCCTGAGAGGGCGCAGCTGACAATCTTCTACGGCGGGATGACGATCGTGTTCGACGACTTCCCCGCCGACAAGGCCGACGAACTGATGCAGCTCGCGGGCTCCTTCGCCGCGCCTGCCACCTCCGACGACGCCGGAGCCGAGCTCGTCTGCCAGAACGTGCTGGTGCAGCCTTTCCTGGCAGGTAACCAAGGATCGACACATACTCGTCGTTCACATATCTGCAAACAGTCTGCAGTATTATATGCCGAAACAGAATCCATATTGTCGTTCAGTCGTACAACGAACTGATGATCGAGGACGTGCGCATTTGTTCAGACATGCCGGTCGCGAGGATGGCGTCGCTCCAGAGGTTCCTCGAGAAGAGGAAGAGCAGGCTCGCCGCGGCAGATCCGTACCCGGTGCCAGCTCGGGCGGCGAAGGGGACGGGCAAGCCTTTTGAAGACGGTGGCGCGCCGTGGCTCGGCTTCAACTCTGTGCTCCACCTGAACTGAAGAATTTGATTAAGCGGGAAGACAGAAAGAAACTACTACTGCTTTTCCATGTGTACGTGTGGACGTTTTTATTTATTACGCCCGTTAATTGGCTGCGTCAGGGTAATTAACTGGCCGGCCGGCTACCTGCTATCATCGGTTAAGTAGTGTGTCCATCATCCGTTTGAGAATTCTTTGGTGTGTAAGACAAGAATTATTGTCACGCTGATCCTATGAGTTTGCTATATGTGAGTGAGTATAATACTGATCAAAGCTACTCTACTCGCGTGTGTAGCTTTGTAAGCTGAATTAAAGCCTAATGTATGAGCCCGCAATATGTCTTATCTTAATTAATTTAGCTGATATGTGAAATGGCACCATTTGTTCATGTGATCTTTGTATCTGGACGAGAATGCGGGAAGAGCAAATATTGTTTTTGGAACAAATTTTGGCACGTATGTCCACTTTAGGCACCGAACTTTAAAAGTCTGGTGTCCTGGTCACTGAAATTGTAGCATTCCCTAAAAAAAGGAAAATTGTAGCAGTAGCACACATGGGGAGGCAAAACCCCGGTCTAGTTGGCGTGGACAACCAAAACATGTTTTTATTATAGAAAAACTTAAATCCAAATGTTGGGATCGAAAACACAACCAATTAGATCGCCACCTACACAATTAACCCATACGGCACAGCTTAGTTTCTAGAGTAGTATAAAAGTGGTTTCACGTAACTAGAAATTTGTAATCTTTGTTTTTTCAAAACTGAATGAAAATTTGGACCAAGATTCGTTTCCTACAAAAATCGATAATTTCAGGAATTTTATCCAAAATTTGTCCGAAAGTTTTGTACATGCATGTGACAGCTCATGTGAGGTCTTGAAGGGTGCTACGAGAAGGGGAGGGGGAGGTATCTCCTTGTCGACAACTTACCCCTTTGGACTAGTGCAGGTCCGAGGTTAATTAAAGCTAAACTCAAAAGTCTCCCCCTATTGAATGGAAATGATCCCTATGAAATGCAAATACTTAGCCTAATTTGGAGACTCTCCATTGGGATCTCGACACAAGTGATCAAGATAGTTCATGGTGGTCATCAACGAAATGGCTCCACAGCCAACGAGCTCGTGACAACCGCACCATCCTACCATCCTGATAACCGCCTCCTTTGTGGCCTACTGTAGTGACAGAGGAGCACTAACAGGCTCGTGAAAACCCATCAAATGTTTTTCAGAAACAAAAAAAGAACATCGAGGTCTCTCGTGAGCCTCTAATGCTATTTCCCTATATAAATCGCTTTCCGCATTCAAATTCCCCACGTCAACCAGACACCGGGGGCAACTCGTTAAAATTTGCCAAGTTTTTAGTTTGTTTATTATCGCCGGTGTTTTTGGAAATGGATGAATAAAAAATAATAACGTGAAATCAAAGGAAGCATTGTTATGCTGCATACAACAAATACTGCTTTTCAAGAAAATTTGGCATGTATGTCCACTTTAGTCACCTTACTTTAAAAGTGCGGTGTCGTGCACACTAAGTGAGGAAACTCTTATTGCATTGGACAATTAGTGTGCATGCGCGTCAATTTGGTCGTTGAAACGACATGCAACACTCACGCGAGGTCTCGAAGGGTGCTAGGTGTAGGGTTATGGGGAAGGAGTCTTGTTTACGATAACTTACTCATGTGGATTAGTGAGTGTATGTCCGATAAACGGTTAACTAACCCTAACCCGAAAAAACATGCCTATGGAATGCAACCATAATTTGGAACCTCGCAACAGGATGGAATAAGAGAGGTCATGATTGTCGTTAATGCAATAGATCCACCGCCAATAAGCTCGCGACGACGAACACACCATCCCGATGCCGGCCTCCTTTGTTTCCTACCACGCTAACCTTGCACGAGCGATAGAGGAGCATTTAGCCAACCCATGAAAGACCGGTATCTCAAAAAAAATCAAAAGGACACAAGCATCCCCTCAAGGTAATTGTGTGCCTCACATGCTATTTTGCCCGCAAAATCACCTTTTGTGTTCACCGGTTTCCACGTCAGCCAACCGATTGGTGTATCACTTGTATAGAAGGACTAGCTAAATGCCCGTGCGTTGCAACGGGATATAAATATTCTAATGGTTTAACAATAATCGAATTAAAAATGCAATTTTAGTATTCTCGTGTACATCAAACATCATTGTCAAGCTTTGAGCAAAGGCATAATATTATTTCACAACATGTTTTTTTTAGCAAAGGCATGTTCACAATTTTAGCTGCATCACAAAAAAGTATCATCATTTTAATCTTAGGACATATATTAGCAATTCATCGATTTTTTTTTAATCTTGTGATCCCAAGCCTAAGATGAGGCACACGTTGATGTTGAATAAGGGATCCCATTTTGAAACATGAAACTGAATTAGAGAACGGAACATGATTGTTGGAGATAATGACTGCTGCAATTTTGAAGTACAATGATGAATTCGTGATCAACATATTCAGAAGTAATATTAAGTGGTAATGTTCACATTATTCAGATCTGGAAGGTTGATTTCGGACCATCTATAGGCACGCCAAATACATCCTTTCTTATGCAAAGATTTCAGACTATTATGTTACACATATAGTTCACTTCATCAATGTACTCACCCTGGATTTGACACGAATTCGATAAAACAACTTGAATAAATTCCATCGATTTCGATAAAACAACTTGAATACATTCACACAAATTCAATAAAACAACTGGAATAAATTCACACAAATTACATAAGAACACTGGAAAAATTCTGCATTGTTTGGCAAAAGAATTTCCTCATCCCATACACCATATGGTCGACACTACATTTTTAGTTTAACAATTTCAGAAATTAGCAGTTTCCGTGCACCTCATGTGGAAGTAGCCATG
Source organism: Poa pratensis (assembly GCA_947311845.1). NCBI lineage: Eukaryota > Viridiplantae > Streptophyta > Magnoliopsida > Poales > Poaceae > Poa > Poa pratensis. The sequence continues at coordinate 14,704,273 of CAMZMU010000064.1, forward strand.
CATGGCCTTTTGCAGCTCTGAGTTGATACACACTGGCACAAATTGCAGCACACCCAAAACGTATCCACTTCTGCACGCAATAACACACCACCGCCACATCTGGAGAAGCAAAAAAGAACCCATAAAATTAACTGCATCGGAGTTCATCGATTTGTAAATTACCACCAAATCTTCTGTGACTAAACATCAGAAGGACAAAGACAATAGTAAGTATAATTGTAAATTAGCTTCTAAATCTTTTAGATAATTAGGCAGTACCTTTTGGACAACATAATCAGTGAGCCCAAAATTTAACTTTCACACCCTAGCTAGCCTGCACCATTTAGCTCAAACAAACATAGCAGCAGGGATCTGTGGCGTAGCAGGAGGCGGCAAGGGCATAAATACCAAATAGAACAACAAGTACTTGTTATGCAATCCAGAGAATATTGCATCAACCTTTACATGCGTGTTGCGGGCGCCCTCTGCCTCGCCTCATCCTAGCCGATGAACCCGGACAGCCTCCGCTGGTAGTCCTTCCAATTGTCCAGCTGCTAGGCCATCCTAATTATGTTCACATGCACGTAGGAGATACCTGCATATATGGAACCTTAGTAAGTAATTACTCAATCAATCAGTTAGGTAATACTCTCGTGCAGCACAAGAAAAACGAATTCAAGGCAAAGCAATTGTTGCATTATTAATTTCCTTTTGCTACTAAGGAATCACCATTCATATATGTGAAGTTGCGGGTTTGAAGGTAAAATTCAAGTAACTATTTCAGTTGACACTTGCATGTATCGACACTTATTATCAAAATAATTAGAAAGGCTTCTACCTTGTACTTGCTCATCAAGGACTGTGAGATTCAGAAGTCAAATAATGAACTTGCATACTTACTTTGGAAAGAACCTTACACACATCAGGAATAACAGGACAAGGACCATTCAAATGTTCTAATCCCAGCTTTATTTAGGTCACCACTATACTCCTGAGTACGCACATCAGGAATAACAGGACAAGGACCATTCAAATGTTCTAATCCCAGCTTCATTTAGGTCACCACTACACTCCTGAGTATGTTTCATTATCACCAACATATATCAGCTCAGAAAGCAAAGATATATTTATTATTACAAGAATCGCTCTGTCTAGTAGTTGAGCCAGGTGTCATGACGAAAAAAAGGTTGTAGCCCAGATCAGTCAAGGATAATAAACCCAGAGTTGTTCTCAAGTTAGAAATAGTAGAGTTCCTTGGCCGTCGAGTGCTACTAAGAGTAGCCTAGAGTAGGGGTAAACTGAAAAAAATCCAATTGCCAAAATATTTGCTTGTTTAAATTACAAACTACTATATATTTTTAACAGCAATATGAGATGAACAAAAAAGTAGTGAAATGCAAGTGAATTTAAACATTCAAGGAACTCAACTACTTGTCAGTATGAAAATCAAGCTCCAATGGCAATATGTATTTTAGTAAAGCAGCATTCAAGGAACTCAACCAGTGCCAGTATGAAAATTATGCTTGTTCATTGGTATTTAGTATATATTTAGTATACTAATGCAGCTGAATAGCATCAGCCAGTTATCTCTATACTATACCACTACTCTCGAAACAGGCCGTAGCCCCGCTTTATAAATAAAGCCACAACGGCCGAACCGATACAAAGTGATGAGGGAGCCCTCTTACAAGCAGATCAAAGATAAAAAGGAAAGTACAGGAGAGCCAAACTTGCCACCGACGATACTAGAGCGAAAAGAAAAAAAAACCGGAGCTCCACGACAATGCCCCAAGAGGGTAACGACGACTCACGCCGCCATTGTCGAGACCGAAGTCACAGGTTTTCACCCTGAGCCAACACGGAGAGTGTAACCACAACGACGCCCCCAAGAGGGTAACGACACCCACAAGCATCGCCGCCATTGGCACCGAAGTGCTAGGCTTTCGCCCGGAACACCCCGCGCACCCGGACACCTTGCCCGCCCAACATCATCGAGCCTGGCTTCCAGAACAAGATCTGGGAGCTATCTTTGTCGAAACGCCGTCAGCGCCAGGATCCCCATCGTCCGCTCCTCGCCATCCACATGGCCAAAGAGTAAGACCATCACCACTGCCACGTCGCTCACCGAAAAGACGTCCGGGCAGTCCACCCTCCAAGGCCGCCGCCCCGGCGTCCGAGATCACTCACCCACGGTGCGGCAAACGACCACAACAGCCAAAACAGCGGAACGGACAGGAGACGACTGAGCTAGCAAGACTACCCTCGGACAGTGAGGTTCGACGAGCAGGACGCACCCGCAAGTCAAACCCACAGAGCCCATTCGGGACCGCCAGGCGGCTGCCAGATCTAGGCATCCTAGCCCGGATCCGGCGCCCCAACCACTCATGGCCAGGGGATGGGCTGTCGGAAGCCCCTGAAACCAAGCGACCCGCAGGGTCCAGCCAGCCCGACAGGGCCGAGGCCGGACACGCCGCCATCGCTGGCCAGCTCCACCAGCAGTCGTCCAAGGGTTGTCCTAGACCAACCGACTCCGTCACAGGTTCGGGTGTAGGTGCCGCCGCCGTGTTGACCACCACCGCTGGCCAGGACCTCTCTGAACCGGCGACAGGGCCTGCCAGCAGGCTTCAGCCAGGCCCAGATAGGACCCGGAGGGCCCAGATCGGGCCCAGATCTGCCCGCCATGGCCGCCCGCCGTCAGCCAGGCCAGCGCAACCACGGCCACGCCGCCGCGGTCCCGAGCGCGCCGGAGATCCCCGCATCGTCGCCACGAGTGCGCCGTCGGGAGCCCCCTCCACCACGCTGACCCGCCGCCGCCTCGAGTACGGCGCCCTGCCGCGAAGCCACCACACAGCCATCAGAGGCCTACGACGGCGCCCGCCGGCACCGTCGCCGTCTCTGCCCGACCGCGCCGCCGCGCCCTCCGCCAGCACCGCGCCCCCACCAGCTGCCGCGGCCCGCGCCGCCGCCCACCGTGCGAGGGAGAGAAAGAACCCTGCCACCGCCGACCCCGCCCGGGCTTTGCCCGGCGGCGCCCTCCGGTGGCGGCGAGGGGGAGGGAGGGAGAGGGAGGAGCCGAGCTTGGGGGGCCTAGGGTTTCCGCCCTCCCGCTATACTATACCACTACCACCCAACCCCAAAAAAGAATTTTTAATATATGCGAGATGGAGCGACTTCGAGCTGCACATAGAGAAAGGAAGAACAATCTTGCGATCCACCCATAAAATTAAATGCTGAAGCCTGAAGGATCAAAGAGGCGGGCTTACCATGGGCTTGTATACGGCCGCTATCTTGTTTCTCGCCTCTTATTCGGCCAGTTGGGAACAGAAGACAAAATTCACAGCGTTAACATCCCCATGCCTAACGAAATCGCGAGCATTTTTCCCTGCTCTAAATCCAAGGTAAGAGATAATGGCAGTACCTCGTTCTGAACCGACCGAGCGCGGAGGAAGGGGCGGGGGGAGAGGTCCACGGCGATCTCGATCACCAAGGCGGCCGCGGAGACAAGCGCGAGACCGGCTGGGGTGGAGAGTGCGTAGCGGTGGCGAAGAGGAAGACGCCGAACCGCTCCCCGTGACGAGCGCCCCGGAGGAGGCGGAGCAGTCCACCACGAGGTCGACTGCCAAGGGCTGCCGCGGCGAGGAGCGCGACCAGGGCCGCGAGGCCGGCCAGAGCGGAGACCGCGAAGCGCGTGGCGAAGAGGAGACGACGAACCGCTCCCCCATGACCAGCGTCGCCGAGTGGAACGCTATGGGTGGCCGGCGCTGTCAGGCGGGCACAACAAAAGGGGATCGGGCCGCGATAGTGACGGGCCGTCGTGGAGGCTTCTCCCATCGGACAAGTTTCCGCACACGGCAGCACCATCCATGGCGTGCTCGTCCTCAAGGGGAGGCTCAGACCTCCGCCGTGGCGGCTGCGGGCGGTGGGGGAGGCGGCGATGTGGATTGGAGAGTTCGTGTGTGGGGTGTGATGCGGTGTGCGACCGGATCCTCTGACGTTACCCTGCCTGACGTCCTCTGACGTTGGGTCGCTGACAGGTAGGTCCCGCATGTGGTGGGCCCCACATGTCAACGACCCAAAGTCAGAAGACGTCAGGCAGGGTAACGTCAGAGGATCCCGTTCCATGCGGTGTAGGACTGCGGGTTAATTTTCATCTTCTCGAGGGCGAAAGTGCAAAACAACTCGTGATGGACGAAAACCCGGACGAAGTAGCAGACTAAGACTAAGGAACGAATATTTCTTTTTAGATAGTAGAGATAGAGAAGATAGAGAAAAGCCGAGTGGTTCATACGACTCCCATGAAAAAACCGTTTGTTCAGAAACTTGTGCTCTGACGTACATGAGCTAACCCATGAGGTTAAGAACCGCATGATGTGTCCATTACCAACCATAGAACAGGCCGTGGCCTCGAAGATCACCACTACCTCCTTTGGGACCTTAATCCAGAACTGAGCCTAAGGCTTGGTCATTTCGGTCCTATGCAGCCACATCCACCTTGTTCGCAAAGCCACACTGAGGTGTTTCATGTTTGTTATGTCAAGCAAGCCCACCCACCATCCTTGGTGAACAGACCGTATCCCAGTCTAATCGTCAATGTACGTCGTTCACCTCCTTTTTACCGGGGTATTTTACGATACATCCTACTACAGATTTTAGGATGTAGTATTAGGCAGATCCGACGGCTAATATGGCCTGGCCAAAGTCAGGCCCGAGGGCAGCTTCGTAATTTGTGGAAGGGTAGATTGTCTTTTGAGGAATTACTAGTTGAATGCCCGTGCGTTGCTACGGATAAGGGTTTCTTACTATTTTCTCTTGTCATACATTCAAATATAGTCATATAATATTAAAGAAACAATGAGATTCTACTTTCCTTATAATGCCATTCAATCATGCAAGCAACAGTTCAAACAATTCTCTCTTATTGACTAAGATCAACTTTGCTTGCATCCCGGAGACCGGTGACAGCTTCAAGTAATATCTTTCGGATACATCGCCCATGGGATGTAAAAAAGCTCGTGTGACATTGTTAGGCCCGGAACCCACATACATAGCCCAATGGGATGTAAAACCACTCCTGCAAAGAGCTCACACACGACCTTGATTTCCTTTTGACAATATCATTGATCGCCGATCTGGAAGTAGTCACCTTGCATAGGTCATCCACAATGAGATAGTTAGATTTAACCTGCACGGACAGATTATAGTTTGTCACAGTTTGCTTCAAACCCTAAAGATAAGCAAAAGGTTCAAAACTATCAGCTATAGTACAGAATTCAAAAATGTTCTTTTCGTCAATACTGCACCCCATGATCCTTACCAGTGTGAGGACTAAATCTAGCATCTAAGTTCAGTTTCAGCCGTCGTGTATGATGCATTAATTCTGGCACAAGCAGATTTTTTTCGTGTTTCGTCCAGGTCAATAGGTATAGCCTTAATATTTTGCAAAGTGCAAAGTTACTTTGTCAGGAAATGTACAAATACATTAACAATGGTCTCCTTTCCTAAAGATGCAATCATTTCGTAATTGCCAAGCGCAACAGCTAGACACGATCTTTACCTGTATAACGGGATCATTTTCATCATCCGGTAAATCCCTTTGTTCCTAGATAGCATATCTTAACGCCCATGCTTTCATACATTTCATTCCAGCATGATAACAATCTCCAGCTTCCATCCTGCAAATGGAGCAAATAAGAAATTGTCCATTGACCCCAACTACATAGGAGACCAATTCCATATGAACTAATATGTTACAGAAAAAGTATCATGGCAGAAAATGTGACAACGGAAACTTTACCAGTTTCAATCAGCATGTCAGAACCCGCAATTGAGATTAATCCTTGCCTCCTTGGATGAAAAGTTGGAAATAAGCTACACTTAATATAACCATGAGACTGAGACATGTCCACAAAATAACAGCGATGGAGACATCAGTTTTTAATTGCCAATTCGGGTGATTATTTTAAGAATTGTTATGCTTAGAATACAAAGGAGTGTTTCACTGAAATTGGCGGAGGGTGTGCACAATCCTTCAGGATGTGGGATGAGGGGAGAGGTTCATCCGGTTACAGGAAGAAGGTTAATATTTTTCTCTGGATAATGTCTGTTTTCAAGCTGGCAAGTGGGCTAGTGAATAGAAAACTGTTTTCTACATGTCAAGAGGAAGGAGGATAAATAACAACAAAGGCGATGAGCCAAACCTGCAGAGAATGATCGGAAGGTGAATGTTGATGGTGCTTTTACCACATCGACTTGGACACAAGGTGTGGGTATTGGTCGTTCGAGATGATGTTGGGAGTTTTCCGGTCCATTGTTGTGCCATTCAAGAGGCATGCTCAGCCCCATATGCCTGCAGAATAACAAGATGAAAAGCAATGATCAATTTATTCTTATCTAAAATCTAGAAAGGAAAATAATAAGACTACCTACATCAGTTCAATAAATCAGCCAGATAGCAGTGCTGCACCAAGGTACCTAAACATCAGTTCAACAAGGTAACTACATAAGCTAATTACATAAATTCTCGCAGTTCTCCTACAGATGAACATGAATTCCCAATTCATGATCCCCAAACCTCCTCTAAACTATCTGAACCATAACTAAAATATATATATATATATATATATACTAACCAATTTAAGCTAATCCCTACCGAAATTGCAATCCAATGTCTACAGAAAAATGATAAATAGAGAAAGGATGCAGAAATCTCACTTCCACACCTAGCGATATGGGGGAGCTCGTCTGTAAGAGGAGCTCGGTCGGCTGAGAGGACACGACGGCATGGAGGAGGAGCTTTTCCCGACGAGGAGGCGATCCGGCTTATGGAACTCAGGCTAGAGGCTAGGATGAGTTCGGGATAGAGGTGGTAGTCCCACAGGATACTCTTTTAGCTGATAACAGTAACACATTTATCAGAAAATAAACATTAATAAACAGGATATTGCTTCTTGTATGATGTTATTCAAATACAGTGGATGCCAAAAGTAGCAATTTGGTAAAAAGAATTCTCAATGCTCTCATAACGTTACAGTTAGGATCAATCTTTACATCAGTTATTCGTATTATAACAATTGTACACAGTTACCTTAGATATGTAATGAGATAGTTACTGCAAGCTCAAAATATTACTATACATATAAGATAGGTTCCAAATTTTTTAGGAAAAATTAGTTGGCACCAGAGATTAGCTAACTATTACACTCTATTGAGTACAGGCACCTCTAATAATCAGTAGAGGACATGGAACTGAAACTAAACCGCTAGGTGTTACAGTATCTTAATTTTTTTAATAAAACAAAATACACGTGAACATGGAAAAGCTTCAAATATCAGATTGAAATTCTGCATGTAAGGAATGGAATAAAACCTGATTGGAGTGAAGGTCAACTGTTCATAATTTTGATAGAGTGCCAATATCTGTCAACAATGAGGTATTTGTAAAACAAAAAACAGAAACAAATTTAATTTACATCATAAAAATAGTGTAGAACAAATAAAACCGCAACTAAAGAACTCATGTATCATATGGACTTGCAAAACAAAATAGAAACCAAAATCGAACAAATCACGCATTGTAACAAAAAATGTTGTCGGGGAGTATCCCCGGGTAGGGTCAAGGCTTGGCATAAGTGGAGTTCCAAGGTGTGCCGAGGTACGGAAAGGGCCGACCTATTTGGGCCTGGGAATGTCCGAGCTTCATCTTGACCTGGAGAGTACAGGCCGACCTATCTTGGACCAGAGGGGTCCGAGGTATCCCGTTGGCATGAGCCGAGGTTCATGATCCGAGCTATGATCAGCCGAGCTAACTACCTCGGTGCTATGGTTTGGGTTGTGAGTGCAGGAGCTACTGGAAGGAAGTAAGATCCGACCTGGTAAAAGATCTTAAGCGCAGGACCCGGGCTAACCACGGCAGGAGGCCATAGCTCGGGTAGGAGTCAATGCTCCTGTCACTTCCCGCCTGACACGGGAGCGTCTGTCACGGAGCATGGCAGAGGCGTGCCCCGGGTTCGGCGGGGCTGCACGCCTCTGACCGCTGACCCCGTGAGATCCGGGGTCAGGGCTACGAGGTAGCACGGCGTGGCTACGTCCTGTCTCAGTCAGAGGAGGACATCCTAGCTCCACTGTGGTGACGCAGGGGATGGGCAGGCCATGTCTTGTCCCTGACAGGAGTACAATGATGACCAAAGCAGAGGCATGGCTACAGTGCTCGGCGAGGGGCACTACGGTAACCCGGCTGGCCTATATAGGGGGCTTCCACCCCTCCTGCGTAGGAGGAGAGGGACAGATCAATCAATCACGAGAGAAAAGACCCCGGAACCCTGGTTCATTCTCCCCTTGTAACTTCATCTCCCACCTCAAGCTCACACATTGTATAATCGCACAGCTCGAGGAGCGACCTGTACTTGTTACCTTGAGCTATACACTGACTAGGTAGTGCTGCAGTAGGGGTGTTACCTCCGCAAGAGGGCCCCGAAGCAGGGTACATCGTGTGCTTCGTGTTCTTGGTTGCTTGGTTTTCAGTTCGTGTTCTTGCGTTTTTGTGTGTTCTTGCTTGTGCACTTCGAGAGTGCATAAACCCTCCCCGGATTCCCCCAACGACCATTCGGCCCCATCTTAGCCATACCCATGGCATCTGCCGTGATCCCACCACGACAGTTGGCGCCCACCGTGGGGCAGATTGAGGCGTTGGAGGGAGTTTACATCCGGACGGGCTCAGGCGAGCGTGTTCTTTCCGGGCTTATCGCCAAGATCGGTGAGTTCACCTTCATCAGCGACAATGCGGGGTGTTTCGCCGGCAAGCCCTTCCCCGAGCATGGCTTCACCATGATGCTTGGCAGCTTCGTCACCTACGTTGCTGTCGAGGTTGTTCGCGAGTACCCGGAGCAGGTGCTCGTGGACGACGAAACTCCTCTCCTTGCGGCTTTAGGTCGGCGTATCACTCGCCCCGAGAGCTGCGTGGAGGTGATGATGACCGGTCCGGTTGATGCCGCTGGCAAAGGAGATGCCAGCAAATCCAAGCCGGCCGAGGTTGCTAAGGTGAGATCTGCAAAGCCCAGGCTAGAGAAAGAGTTGCCTGGCACCCCGAGGTGCAGGGCCGAGGTGCGACCTAGAGATAGCGGAGACACTAGCAGACCCAGTAGATCCAGGAGTGGATGTAGTGGTGACTGTGGCCGAGCTAGAGGAAAGCGTGTCTGTTGCAAAAGGAGGCTGTAGCAATGATAGCAGCTAGAGATGAGTTCAATAGAGATCTGCGTGAGTACAATGCAGCGAATGGCTTCACCCCGGTAGCAGCTGATACAATAGGGGAGCCGAGGTGCGGCAGAGAGGCAAGGGGCTCAATGATGAGATGACAGGGAGGCTCGACCTACCACCTCGGCTAGGAGTGAGAGTCGCGTGTCGACTGGAAGGCCGGTGTATAGTTCCCCTGCTAAGAACCTCAGAGCTGCCGAGGCAGGCAGGGCCGAGCTATCCGGGTTGACTGGAGATGCATGGCGTGCGCAGCAGAAGCGAGTCAATGAATTAGTGTATGTAGCTAACCAGCAGAATGAGGCTCTCCGCAGAGCCGGGGCTGGTGATTCGAGATGGTTTATTCAGCTAGGCCAGTTAGTCAGGTGTCCAAGGGGCAAGCCTCGTCTCCACTCGTCGGAGGAGCCGATCGAGCCCGGAGTGTCACCTCGGGTCAGAACAAGCAGCTGCAGATGTATGATCCGGTGTTAGCAGCAAAGCAGAAGGTGGGCCAGGGCAATGCTAGCCGAGCTAAGGGAAACCCCGGCCAGGTAATGCAAGCCGAGCTAAGGGTAACTCCGGTCAGGGAAATCAGAATGGCGGGCAAGCAGCATCGGCTGGCCGAGGTAAACCACCTCCGCCCCCGAGGTATCAGCAACAACCCCGGCCGCAGGGGCAATATCAGCGAGAGCCGGAGTATGTTCAGCAACCTCAGAATGTCGGTCAAGGCGATGACCGATATGATGATGGAGACTCGGCCATGGCGCGAGCTGGATACCACAGAGTGGATGGGGCGTTGGGACCTCGGATAGGAGCTCGGATGTTAGCTCCAGGCGATGTTCGTAACAAGCTGGATAGAATCTACTTGTCCGAGCAACTGGAGGAGGAAGGCCCTCCTGGTCCGGCGTGTTTTGGACCTCGGATCATGAAGGAGCCACCACCGCCAGTATCTCAGTTCCAGTTAGGTCGGAACACCAAGCCATACAACGGGAGCACCAAGCCGCAAGATTGGCTGACAGATTATGTATCCTCGGTGCACATAGCGGGGGGCAATCGCCGATGGGCGGTCCGGTATCTCCCGCACATGTTGGAAGGTCCAGCTCGGATCTGGCTGAATAATTTGCCGGAGTATAGTATCAACTCCTGGATAGACTTGGAGCTGGCGTTTAACAGCAACTTTGCTAGTACATACAAGAGGCCAAACCGACCTCAGCTCCTGGCAGCATGTAAGCAAGATGATCATGAAACTGACCGAGAATTCTTAACTCGGTGGAGCAATGTTCGGAATTCCTGTGAAGGAGTTGTAGAGGCACAGGCCATTTCCTGGTTTGCAGATGGTTGTCGACATGGCAGCATGCTGTGGCAGAGGCTCCAAAGAGATATGCCGAAATCCCTAGCAGACAATCCGGATTGCAGATTCTTATGCTCTGGGTGATCCGATGCAGCCAGCAGCAGGCAGGGCACGTAACAGAAGGAGGGAGCCAATAAACAACCGGCTCGGACCAAGGTGTAATGACCGCCAAGAGTTCGGACAAAGAGGAGGGAGCCGGACTACCCATACACCTCGAACCAAGTTGCAGCGGTGAACCCGGATCAGCCCGGAGCTGGAGGTGTCCAGAGGCCGAAAATCAATGGTCCGGCATTTAGTCCGAACCCGGAGCCACCCTTGACTTATGAATCAATGATAGATGGTCCTTGCGTTACCATACGACCGACCCGCGCAAGCCAGCCAACCATTCAACCCGGCAGTGCAGCTGGAACCGCAGAATCAGGAAGAAGGGGCAAGGCCGGAGGAAACAGAGGAGGACCACCTCAGAGATTTCAGCCGAGGTCTAACCCAAATCTGTCCGGAGCAAATGTTACCCCGATAACCACTGCACCTCCTCCGAGGCCTGCAGCAGCAAGACCGTGAATGTGTGAATGTCCGAGGTAACAACAACAATGGTGCCGGACCAAGTCAGCAGTATGAATACCCCGGAAATGACTATAGAGAGGCTCATGCGAGCTATGTGGTCTTTGTGACCGAGCCAACTGACAAGAAGAGTGTGCAGAGGCGTGCCATGGAGGTGAATGCAGTAATGCCGGTGGTGCCGACCTATATGAACTGGTCTGAGCAGGAGATCACTTGGAGCAGGAAAGACACACCTCGGATCATGCCGAGCCCTGGAAAGTATGCCCTGGTGGTAGATCCGACGTTGTGTGGGCCTACAACAATGTGAGGTTTACCCGAGTTCTGGTGGACAATGGCAGTGCCATCAACATCATGTACCGAGACACAATGGTGAAATTGGGCATATCGCCAAATCAGTTGATGCCAAGCAGTTGTACTTTTCATGGGATTGTGCCTGGCGTTTCCTGTGCACCCATGGGCAAGATATGGGTGGATGTAGCATTTGGAACCAAGGATAACTGCCGAGTTGAGAGTATCGAGTTCGAGGTGGTGGACTTGGAGAGTGCATACCATGCATTGCTTGGAAGGCCAGCTCTGGCCAAGTTCATGATTTCCACCCATGTTGCATACCTGAAGATGAAAATGCCAGGGCCTAATGGGATCATATCCATCTCGGGTGACTACAAGCGAGCCATTCAGTGTGCCTCGGCGGGGTCTAATCTGGCCGAGTCTTTGGTGATCGCAGCTGAGAAGAAGAAGCTGCATCAAGTGGTGGCAATGGCGCAGTCAACACAGCTCGGCTGTCCGGACTGATGAGCCCGGACTCAACTGCAGCGTTCGAGGTGCCCAAGGAGACCAAGAAGATCCCCATTGACCCGGAGCACCCAGCGCATGGCCATCATTGGGACCGGGCTGGGCGAGAAATAGGAAAGCGAGCTCTGTCACTTCCTCCGTGAGAATCGGGATATCTTTGCATGGTCGGCTAAGGACCTGCCTGGTGTTCCGAGGGAGTTGGCAGAGCACTCTTTATTTGTCAGGCCGGAGGTGAAACCGGTGAGGCAACCGACCCGTCGTCTCTCAGACGACCGAAGACAAGTGGTGCTGGACGAGCTGGCTAAGTTGCTTGCAGCCGGGTTCATTATGGAGGTGCTGCATCCGGACTGGATATCCAATCCGGTCTTGGTGGAAAAGAAGAAAGACGAGCCAGCCGTGGTCAAGGTGTGGCGCATGTGCATTGACTTCACTAACCTCAACAAGGCGTGCCCGAAAGATCCGTTTCCATTACCTCGGATTGATCAAGTGATCGATTCCACTGCTGGTTGTGAACTGTTGTCTTTTATCGATGCGTACTCTGGTTTTCACCAGATACCACTGAACCCGAAAGATCAAATAAAGACTGCTTTTATTACCCCGTATGGGGCGTATTGCTATCGTGTCATGTGTTTTGGTCTGAGAAATGCCGGGGCAACTTATCAGAGGTGTATGCAGAAATGCCTGCACTCTCAAATGGGCAAAAATGTGCAAGTGTATGTCGATGATATCGTCATCAAAACTAAGGAGAAACGTACTCTCCTCGAGGATCTCGAGGAGACATTTGTGAATTTGAGAAAGTATCGGTTGAACTTAACCCGGACAAGTGCACCTTTGGTGTCCCGGCTGGAAAGTTGCTGGATTCCTGGTGTCTAGCCGAGGTATCGAGGTTAACCCGGCCAAGATCCGAGCTATTGAGAACATGAATTACCGAAGTGTTTGAAAGATGTGCAGAAATTCACAGGGTGCCTAGCCTCGTTGAGCCGATTTGTAGCGGTGGGAGAAAAGCCTTACCTTTGTACCAGCTCATGAAGAAAAGTACCGGGTTTACATGGACCCCGCAGGCCGACGTGGCGTTCAATGAGCTGAAAAAGATGTTGTCCACGCCCGGTGTTGGCATCACCATTGCACAATGAGCCGATGTTACTTTACATTGCGGCCACAAACCGAGTTGTAAGTGTGGCAGTGGTGGTGGAGCGCGAAGAAGGTGGCAGGTCGGTGCAGAGACCGGTGTATTACTTGAGCGAGGTGATCTCTACCTCGAAGCAGAATTACCCTCACTACCAGAAGATGACGTATGGTGTCTACCTGGCGGTCAAGAAGTTGAAGCATTATTTCCAGGAGCATCCCATGACGGTGGTGTGCGAAGCTCCAATCTCGGAGATCATCGGGTGCAAAGATGCAACTGGCCGAGTTGCCAAATGGGCGATTGAGGTGTCTCCATATGCACCACATTATGAGAGAAGAGATGCAATTAAATCCCAGGCGTTGCCGGACTTCTTTTGTGATTGGGCCGAGATGCAGTATGAGCCACCCAGGCCGGACTATAATTATTGGAAAATGCATTTTGATGGGTCCAAGACAAAGATCGGGCTGGGGGCTGGAATAGTCCTCACCTCGCCGAAGCGAGATCAGCTGAAATACGTGCTGCAGATTCATTTCTCAGCATCAAACAATGTGGCGGAGTATGAGGCCTTAATCCATGGCCTCAAGGTGGCGAAGGAGATCGGTATCCGGCGTGTAGAGTGCTTCGGCGATTCCGACCTGGTGGTGCAACAATCTTCTGGAACTTGGGATGCTCTGGATGCCAACATGGCGTTATATCGGTTCCATGTGCAAAAGATATCCGGGTTCTTTGAAGGGTGTGAGTACAGGCATATACCTCGGACAGAAAAATGCTGCCGACGTGTTGTCAAAGCTCGGTTCATCTAAAGAGGCAGTACCACCTGGGTAGCCCTGAATCACTTGAGAACTCCTTCAATCAAACCTTCTCCTGAATCCGAATCTATTTTCATCCCGGCGGAGCAAGAGCCCGGACCTGTTCCAATGGAGGTAGACGTCGGTGCGTTTGGTCGGACCCGGGGACTGCGTGGCAGAGCTCGGGGACTGCGCTCCAGACTCGGGGACTGGTCGCAGGATGGTGGAGGAAATAATGGAGGAGATTATGGTGGCCGAACCAATGGAGGTGGACGAGAACTTTTTCCTTTGCACCCAGTGCCGGAGTGGGCGGAGCAAATCATGAAGTTCATAACGGAGGGAAGCTTGCCAAGTGACACAACCGAGGCTAGGAGAATCCAAAGGAGGGCAAAGGCGTACACCATCATCAACAAGGAGCTCTATAAAAGAAGCGTAACCGAGGTGTTGCAACGGTGTGTCGAGCCAGCTGAAGGCAAGGAGATGCTTTTGGAGATCCACCAAGGAGAGTGTGGTCATCATTGCAGCACAAGAGCTCTGGTGGCCAAGGTGTTCGCATGGGTTCTATTGGCCCACTGCTCTTGCTGATGCAGAGGACATAGTCCGGAGATGTGAAGGATGCCAAAGGTTTGCCAAGCAAACGCATATGCCAGCCTCGGCGCTCAAAACAATTCCTATCACTTGGCCGTTTGCGGTATGGTGTTTGGATATGGTGGGAGAGTTCAAACCAGCCCGAGGTAACATGACGCACATACTGGTGATGGTGGACAAATTCACCAAGTGGATCGAGGTGAAACCAATCCGGAAGTTGGATGGTCATTCAGCAGTGACTTTCTTGAAGGAGATCATTCTGCGATATGGGTACCCCCATAGCATTATCTCGGACAACGGCACGAACTTTGCTGTTGGAGAATTTGCTCGGTTTTGCATGAACAAGGGAATCCGGCTGGACATAGCCTCGGTGGCACATCCGGAGTCTAATGGACAAGTGGAAAGATCAAATGCTCTAGTGTTGGCCGGCATCAAGGCTCGGCTCATTGAACCACTGCTGAAAACTCCGGGGTGTTGGATAGATGAGATACCAGCAGTACTGTGGGGTCTAAGGACCACGCCAAATCGATCAACTGGCTATACGCCATTTTTTATGGTCTATGGGGCAGAAGCTACTACCCACTGACATCGAGTATGATGCGCCCAGAGTGGCAATGTACACTGAAGCCGAGGCAAAAGAGGCTCGGGAGGATGCAGTAGATCTGCTTGAGGAAGCTAGAGAGTTGGCCTCATCTCGGTCAGCAATATACCAGCAAGGTCTCCGACGTTATCATAGCCGGAGTCAACCCTCGTGTGTTTCACGAGGGAGATTTGGTGCTGAGGCTGGTGCAGCGCAAGAAAGGTCGGCACAAGTTGTCACCTCCATGGGAGGGACCGTTCATTGTGAGCCGAGCTCTGCTCAATGATTCGTACTATCTATAGATGCGCAGGAACCAAGGGAAGATGGGCTGGACAACCCCGGATCAGAGGTCAGGCGACCATGGAATGTAGCTCTACTCCGACCTTTCTACTCATGAAAGGCGCAATGTATGTACCTCGGTTAATCCTTAATGAAATGTCGGCACTCCGAGGTTGAAGCTCGGGGACTGCCTCGCTCTTGTGCTTGTGTTTTATTTCTGTTTGTCAGTTTCGTTCATATGCCGAACTATTTTGAACCTCGTCTCAAACTTCAAGTAATGTGTGCTGTGTAACTAATCTTGTGACTCGACTGGCATCTGCCTAAATGGTAGTCAAGAGCAAAGATGAAAAAACGTGGGAGACATGAAAATGGACTCGGGGACTCGGTCCAAAAATATAGTTCGGCATGTGTCGTTTACTAACCCCTGTCTTTACCTTTCGTTTATGTCGGATGATTTTGAAACACACTCGAGATTTGCTAAGTACTGTATGCTATAAACAACAATCTTGTGACTCGACTGTCGAACGCCTAAATGGTAGACAAGAGCAAAGAATGCCAGTATAGTAAACACGAAAGTGAACTCGGGGACTCGTTCCAAAAGGGTTCGGCATAAAGTTTTAGAAAAGCATGGTTCGGATAGCAAGATAATAGTACTGGTAGCAAGGCAAACTACTTAAGGTATTTACATCTGCACCCGGCATACCGGGGATTTAATGTTTTGCTTGAGACAAGTTCAGGCCTCGGAACCAGAGACCTCGGTCGCCGAAGTGGTGGCAGTGGGAGCCTCGGGCGCAGGACCTCGGCGCAGGAACAACCTCGGGCGCAGGAACAACCTCGGTCGCGGAAGCAACCTCGGTTGTTGGAGTGGATGCCGGGGTGTCCGTCACGTCGGGGAGATCACCTCGGTGGCTACGGCTTTGCCGGACTTGCCCTTGGAGTTCGGAGGTTCGTCGAAGCTGAAGTCATCATCAGAGCCTTCAGCCACCTCGGTTGTTTTGCCGGCCTTGCCCTTGGAGCTCTCAGGCTCGTCAAAGTCAATTTCCTCGCCGTCAGAACTTCTTCACCGGACTCTGCTTCCTCGTCCGAGCTCTCTTCGTCCTCAGAGTAGAGGCGCCCGTCATCAAAGGTCCGGGTGTTTGCATAACTAGCAAAGAGGTCGGCTGCTGCTTGGCGTTTCGCAATGCCATCAGGGGGTGTTCCAAGGAGAGCCCTGCGCAGGGAGGTAACAGTGTGGATCTCAACATCTTCATACCAGGACAGCACGAACACCAGGGCCTTGTCCGCTCCAGCCCGAGCTGATGAGCATCTCCACTCCCGAAGTCTAGCCTCGGCTCCTTTCAGCTTCGTGGCGAGCTCGTCGATGCAAGTGGGAGTCTTAACCTTGGGCCAGAGGGCACGGTGGACCTCGATGGCAGCATCAACAGTTTGGTTCCAATGGCTCGGAGCGGCCTGATCCGAGCATTAAGGGCGACAAGGTGGTCCTGGATATCCCAGCTTTCGCTGAGGGTTTCTGTCTCAGCCCTCTTTGCCCGAGCTGCTTGAACTTCGCGGATAGCCTTGTCCTTGGAGTGCTCGAAGTTCTCTGAAGAAGACAAAAAGGCTGTCGCTGAAATAAGGCATACGGTGGCACGGGGTGTAGGTCGGCAGAAAATAAGGAAAAGGGAGAAAGAAACTTACTGTCCATTTGGTGATTAATCCGAGCGAGCTCGGACAACCAGCTTTTCGATATAGCTCGGAGGGCGATAAGTTCGGCTTCGGCCGAGGTGGCGCGGCTCTCCAGGGTCTTGGCAAGCTCTTGCTGCTGTTCGGCGGCCTGGTCCTTGACCTTCATAGCGTCCTCCACAGCAGTTTTGGCTTCATTAGCCCGGTTCAGCTCTTGTTGCAGCCGAGCTATTTCATCCTCGGCTGTCTTCAACTTGGAGGCGTAATCTTTGTCGCTCTGCTCCTTGCGGATAGAAGAGTCCGGTGAGACTTCTTCAGTCTGTTGTGATCCAGCAGGAGGTTCTTGAAGACCTTTGTCCGAGCATTGTTGCACTCCTGAAAAAATAGAGAGATCAGTTCGAAGAAATCCGAGGTCTTTTTAGCACCCGAGGCCCGGGGACTTGGCATTGGCCTCGGGGACTCAGCATGGGAGAAATGACAAGTTTTTGAGATTCAAGCCGAGCAATTTTAACTCGGTGGAGTGTCAATTGCTCAACCCGAATCTCGGGGACTGGGAATAGTGTATGTTTGTCATTTGGTTTCAAAGGAAGAAAGAGAGTTGCGTAAAGAAACTTACCGAGGCCTTCTTGCTGCAATCAAGGACGCAGTCTGCATGTTGTAGATGGACTGGAGCACGGCGCTAGGTCCAACTGGATGCTCAGAGCTCGGGTTAGAGGAGACCTCGGCAGTGTCAGCCGAGTTCCAGTCCATGTCATAGTGCTTCTCCGAGCCTAAGCTGTTCCCGCTCTTGGTCCGGAGTTGCCCGACCTCCCAGCTGCTGATGTTCGGCTGAGTGGTAGCAGCAAAAAGAGCTCGGGAGGTGGCGACCTGAGAGCTCGAGGGCGCTCTTGGTCAAGGTGGACTTCGGCGCAGGAACGTGCGGCACCAGTTGGGTGCTCGCAGCCTTGGGTCCCGGTGGCGGTGGCGGCATCGGAGTTTGCTGTGGCTGTTTGGGGGGCTCAACACTGGAGCTGAATCTTTCTGCTGCTGGAGCTTTTGCTTCTGCAGTTGTTGTTGTTGTTTCTTCTTTTGCTGTTGCTGCTGGTTGCGCGCAGCTGAGACTTGGGGGAGAGCCGAGGCTCCTGCACGGTCTTAGCCGGAGTCTTGGCGCGATCTGTCTCCGCATCCTTCTGAGGAGGCGGAGGAGTCTGATCTCGGCGGGGAGCAGAGCTCGGCGGTGGAAGTTCGGCGGAGGAGACGCGCACCGGGGAGGAGATGGTCTTCTCCGGGCTGGTGAGGTCAATGGACCGTTCTGGAGGAGAGGCTCTGGCGGGGCTGCCGAGGTTAACCTCGACCTCGGTTGTCTGAGCTTCAACCACTGGAGGCAGTGGTGAGTGTATCGAGCTATGGCTCTGCTTGATCTGCCGAGCCGGGCTAGACGAAAGAGAAAGATTAAGTTAGAGTGTAAAAACTTAACCTCGGAGCAGCGTGAGGTAAGGAGGAGCAAAGGTGACTTACGCATCTTCCTCCACGGGCCTCGTTTCTTGCGCCTCGCCGAGGTCTTCTTGGCACGCTTGGCTTTGGGCGCCGCAGTCTCCGAGGTCTTGGAAGCCTCGGCATCCGAGGTACCAGGTCCTGAGCGCTTCCGGGAAGTTCTTATATGTTGGAGGAGCATATGAAATGGGAATAACGTTGACAGGTTCCAGAATTTGGCAATCGTCATCGTCATCATCGTCGTCAGACCAGTCTCTGATGGAAGTGGGAACTTGTTTCTTACCCGGGTTGGAGAGCTAGTCTTTGGGGCGGACCTCGGAACGGCCTTAGGGATCGGCAGGTGATCCTCATTGTCCGGGTCTTCAGTCTCTGAACCTTCCAGGGCGAGGCGGGCAGGCGCCCAGTTCGACGGCTCCGGGCCGTCCTCGATCAGCTGCCGGGCGAACCGCTGCAGGAGTGGCAAAAAAGAATTGAGTTAAGAAGCAACCGAGGTGTGCAAGACCGGAGCGTAAGCTCGGAAATTAGTAAGTACTCACTTGCTCCGGAAGATTTTCTCTGTTGTGAGGCTCCACGCCCCATGTCCACTCCTCGTCCATCTCAGTCTGGGCAACGGCTTTGACCCGGCGCCAAACTGAGGCCTTGGAGAGCGCCTTGCTGCTGATCCGAGTAGGATCGAGTAGACCTTCCATATGGCAGATCTTATGGGCTCGTTGTTGGAGGGGGCTGACTCTTCGATCCACAAAAGTCCGGAGGATGTCATCGGAACCCCACCCTCTTTTCTTGAGATCCAGCATGTATTCATGGATCTCTTGAACCTCGGCGTAGGCGTCCTCCGGGTTGAAATCCCAATTGAGTTGTGCAGTGGGAGGGCCGAGCTGGAAGTCCGGGAGGTTGATGAGGTCGACAGTACCGGGGTTCCTCACATAGAAAAAGGATCGCTGCCACTTCTTGCAGCTCTCCAGGCCTTTGATCCGTGGGAACTCGGAGCCCAGCCGGGGTGAGATAGAGGCCGCACCACAGGCAGTCATATCTTGTTCACAACCTCCTTGTTGGGGATGCTCTGTTTCTTCAGCTGGAAGTACTTGGCCCAGCCCTCAACGCTCGGCCAGAGGCCGAGATATCCTTCAGAGAAAGCTGCATAGCACGACAGCTGTAGCATGGAGTTAGCAGGGAGATGGTGCGGCTGCAAGCCGAAGAACTTCAGAAATTCCGAAAGAACTTGCTGGCCGGAAGTCCGAATCCGCGCTCGAAGTGAGAGACAAACACCACTTTCTCGCCGGGGTTGGTGATCGGTTCGCCGTCCCCAGTGTGAAGCCGATATAGCAGTTCGGCTGGGATTCGATGAGTTTCTTTGAGCCATTTGATATCATCGTCGGTGACGTCCGAGCCATCCCATCCACCTCTCTCGCTGGCGGAAACCTCGGCGCGGTTTGACGTAGCAATTGCCGACATGTTGACGCTTTCCTGCAGAAGAGGGAGGTTCAACCGGGGTAAGTACCTCGGACAGTTCGAGGTTCAGCCGGGGTAGATACCTCGGATCATTCAAGACAGCCGAGCTAAAGGATTTAGGCGGGAAACATGTTTCTACCGTGGCGAGATACTAGCAAAGATCTACCGGTGAGCTAAAAAGGGAGATAAATTCGAGTTCATCAAGGGGCAAACCTAAAAGGACAGTGCTACGGGTGTGTCTGATACAAGTCTAGATAAGATCTAAAATGGCAAAAAGAGTGCAAAGATAGAGCATCGGGTTCCTCAAGTTCATCGGATTCATCCAGATCCTCGAGTTCATCGAAGGATGAACCTGTTCATGGCAATGGCAACGGAGGGGAGATAAGGAACTCACCGGTGAGGTACTCGAAGATCGGGGAAGGATCGACGACGGAGTGGCAGCGCAAGGCACGGCGCGTTTCCGGCGAGATTCTTCGAGACGGCGAGGTCGCAGCGACAAGTGCTTGACGGCGGCGATGGAGGCAGAGCGCACGGAGCAGTGGGCGCGGAGCAGTGGGCGAGTAGGGAGGAAGACATGAAGTTACCCTGGGCCCCTATTTATAAGCCGCGTGCGGTTACGGCGTGCATTAACTGCGCACTACCGCGCGGTTATCGGGAAGGGCGGGATCGTGTGCGGGTGAGCGCACGGTTGCGCGGTTGGTGGCCGCACGATCGGCCACATCGTGGGCCGCGGAGTGGCAACCGCCAGCCTCGGATTTCCTGTGCTGATCAGCGCGAGAATCGAGGAGTCGTGGGCGGTCAAGTTGGCCTCGCACTTGAGTGCGCAGGTGCGCTGTTCGGTGGGTCCTGCTGACGAGGGCGGCGTGTGGTCAGGACCTGTCTTTCAGAGTCCGGATTTCGAAGCCCGGGCAGAGATTCTTCGCCACGTGCCTCGGAAAATCTTGAGGCAAGATTGTGCTGAGTCAAATAGCTCGGAAAGTTCAGATTGCATATCTACCTCGGATTAGATTGTGGTATGTGGGAAGTACCTCGGCGGAACTATGTTTGAGGTCGGTTTTAGAGGTGGTGCCTTGCTTATTTTGAACCTGCTACGGCCCTCCATCCGAGTCGTAGGACCGCACCAGCTTCGGGGACTAATGTCGGGGGAGTATCCCCGGGTAGGGTCAAGGCTTGGCATAAGTGGAGTTCGAAGGTGTGCCGAGGTACGGAAAGGGCCGACCTATTTGGGCCTGGGAATGTCCGAGCTTCATCTTGACCTGGAGAGTACAGGCCGACCTATCTCTGGACCAGAGGGGTCCGAGGTATCCCGTTGGCATGAGCCGAGGTTCATGATCCGAGCTATGATCAGCCGAGCTAACTACCTCGGTGCTATGGTTTGGGTTGTGAGTGCAGGAGCTACTGGAAGGAAGTAAGATCCGACCTGGTAAAAGATCTTAAGCGCAGGACCCGGGCTAACCACGGCAGGAGGCCATAGCTCGGCAGGAGTCAATGCTCCTGTCACTTCCCGCCTGACACGGGAGCGTCTGTCACGGAGCATGGCAGAGGCGTGCCCCGGGTTCGGCGGGGCTGCACGCCTCTGACCGCTGACCCCGTGAGATCCGGGGTCAGGGCTACGAGGTAGCACGGCGTGGCTACGTCCTGTCTCAGTCAGAGGAGACATCCTAGCTCCACTGTGGTGACGCAGGGGATGGGCAGGCCATGTCTTGTCCCTGACAGGAGTACAATGATGACCAAAGCAGAGGCATGGCTACAGTGCTCGGCGAGGGGCACTACGGTAACCCGGCTGGCCTATATAGGGGGCTTCCACCCCTCCTGCGTAGGAGGAGAGGGACAGATCGATCAATCACGAGAGAAAAGACCCGGAACCCTGGTTCATTCTCCCCCCTCGTAACTTCATCTCCCACCTCAAGCTCACACCATTTGTATAATCGCACAGCTCGAGGAGCGACCTGTACTTGTTACCTTGAGCTATACACTGACTAGGGTAGTGCTGCAGTAGGGGTGTTACCTCCGCAAGAGGGCCCCGAAGCAGGGTACATCGCGGTGTGCTTCGTGTTCTTGGTTGCTTGGTTTTCAGTTCGTGTTCTTGCGGTTTTTGGTGTGTTCTTGCTTGTGCACTTCGAGAGTGCATAAACCCTCCCGGATTCCCCAACGACCATTCGGCCCCATCTTAGCCATACCCATGGCATCTGCCGTGATCCCACCACGACAAATGTATAAATACAACACGCATGATCAGCTAGTAGCAAAAGTGACTTTGCATATGCACAAATTTACCCCCAATTGCACTGAGACCGCAGAAAGGAGAGGAGGAATCCTCGTCCTCTTGTGCTGGAGTTGATCGTTCGGACAACATATACCTCATGGCCTGGTCGGGCGGGGGGGGGGGGGGGGGTTTGGATGGGAAAGTGGCAGAGGATGAATCCCATGCCACGGTCGGAGAGGAGAAGGTCCCTGCATGAGCTTGGGCCCCGTCGCCTTCTCCTACTGCTTCTTCCTCTCGCCTTTCCACCTTCCGCCGCTGCTGCCCTTGCGAGGCTCCGAAGCGGGAAAAGAAATTGGGTAGGAGGCGTTGGGAGTGGGGTTTGGTTTGGTGGAAGAGGGCGGTAGAGCGGAGGGACCGTCGCGTGACCAGTATCTTCCATCCCAGCCCGCCTCGATTTCCCATTCGGCCATCGCCACTCACCTTGCCTGCAGAGATGGGGAAGCAGTTTAAAGCAAAGGGAGGCGCGCATGACGGCGAGGACGCGAGATCGCAGGTGGGCATTGTGTAGGAGGAGGTGGCGCTGTAGGCAGGAGAGGGTGGAGGAGGTCACTGGCGAACGAGCCCATGGCAGCGGCGGCGGCGGCGTTGAGAGGGGATCGATGCGAGTTTGATTTGGGATGCGCCGTGAGTGTTTTTTTTTTGACGTGGGGTTCTTTTTTTTTGACGTGGGGTTCGTGAATGTTGGCTGCACCCTTACGTGCGGAGGCATCGAAATAAAACGTTTCTGCAGATTTGTTTGGGCCTGGCCCATGCGAGCGATCGTGGAGGCAGAAAATTATGGCAGAAAACCATGGGGGTACGAACGTAGGTTGAACTCCCATTTAGTAGTAAAGATTAAGACCGGGCGCTACCGGTTCGTTCGTCCAGCGCCGGCGCGAGCGCTCCCATGACCGCCGAGTCATGGCTACGGTTGGCGCCGCCTCCCTCGGCTCGGACCGTCGTGTCTGGCGAGTGACTCCGCGCGGTGAAGACGGTTTCTAGACGGTTTCTAGGCCGCCACCTCGATGAGCTCTGCGCGTGGCCGTTGACGCCGCCGCCGCCGCCCTGCTATTCGGCACACGTTCCAGCGCGGGCCGTGGCACGATTGAGGACATTCCTAAGCCGCACGCCTAGCTTCCCTACTGAAGGGCTGATCCCTGTTCTGCACTCCCGGATCGCCTCACAGACGAGAGCGTCAAAAGGAGTAACTCCATGGATTCAGTCAAGTTCAGGAACCTCCTGATGTTACGAAGACTTTGTATATACAGAAATGGTATAAACTTGTGGTGCCGATTTCATATTCAGAGATCAATTAATAACATTGGGTGTTCATAGATTAAATTCAGGGTCGATACCCGTGCAAATGTCTGATTGTTGTCAAGACTTCATAGACTGCACAATAGAGCTATTTTTTTCTCATAAATCCACCAAGCAATATAACATTCTTTAAAACGATGGCATCCAAAAAGAACTGCGTGTAGGCTTCTGTGTCAACGGAGCAGAGAGGTGAGAGAAGAGACAACGCAGTGTAAGAATGTTAGTTCGCCCAATTGCCGCCATCATCCAAGCGACGGGGAACAGAACCGGGAGGAGATGGACGGGGAGGCAGGTCAGAGGAGGACGTGGTCCGGGACAAGGTCGCTTGACCTCGCAGTGGGCGGAGGAGGGCCGAGAGAGGAGGAGAATCCCGCTGACGGACGCTCCGGCGACCTCCCTCGAGATGTCGCCGGTGGCGTTCGTGCTGCAGCGCGCCATGATGTGGTGCTGGGATGCGATAGGCAATGGCCGAGGGAGAGGGCCGGTGACGGCTGAAACCCGAGCGCCGCGCGGTAGGTTCCGACGACAAGGTGCGGGGAAATGGACAAAGTGAAATTCCGACGACAAGTTGCAGATTCTTAACAGTAGTGAACTGCGCAAAATACCCCTCGGGCTCAAATATACTACTCTTTTTACCAGACTAAAGGATGCCGCGGCAAACCTTGTACATCCCGTCTAGACCTTGTTTACCTCGAGTGTATTTTACGGGATGGGAGGGTATTATCTTGGATCTCGGAAAATCTCCACTAGTTTGTTTACTTCTAGTGTATTTTAGAGGATGTGAGTGGATAATCCCCAAATATCCCCTACCAACCACCTCATTTTTGCCTAACACAAAAACTCTAGTTCATAATAGTGTATTGTAGGGGAAGAGTATTTATTAGGATTTGTGGGGATTATGTGTTCACCAAATCCCCTCTCATCCCTACTCTTCCCATCCCCTAGAAAACCTTTGAAGTAAACAAGGCCTTAAAGATTTGGCCGAAAGGTCCAAGACCTCATCACAAAAACAAACATCGCCGCTAGCTAGTCAGACCGCACGAGCAGACTTTGAGAAATTCTAATGAGATGCCTCGTTACAATTTGCCAAGTTTTTTACCACCGCCCCACAATTAGAAAGTTCCTTAACTAAAGTATACGTGTGTGTCAAGTTCATATATACCGCAGGTGCTTTCGGAAACGAACAGATTACAGAGCAATAATTTGACAAATTAAAAGAAGCGCTGTCTACCTCGTAGATCATGAGTGATGGCTTAGGTTTGTATAACTAAAACACCAAAGCGGGCACACATGTGTATTTGCTCATCGACAGATCCCGTGTCACATTGTGATGCATGATTCCTTTACATAAATCTAAGGCTTTGTCGTCTACATGCCGTGATTGGTAGGACGTTGGAACAGGAAGGAAAAGAGAGCAAGGAAGGTGCACATATGCATGTGGAGTGTGTGCATGGTGTAGCCGTTACACGTCCTCCTCATACAGACTTTGCGTGCGGGCGACTATGTTTACCACGTCAAAACCTTCTTGTTGGAAACACGCGGCGGTGTAACTATTACGAAAAAATCTCTGTCATTTGCACCCTAAACTATTGGATCCCGGTCTAAATTGAACCCTGTAACTATTTGGTTCACCGGGAAAGCCGCAATCCGGTCGGATTACAGATTACCCTCACTCGCAGTGGGCCCTACATGTCATATTCATCTTCTCCCCACCCATCACCGCTTGATTTCTTTTACAGATTTTTTTTGGATCTGGAACATGGATTCATATAAGAAACAAACGACAGATTTTTTTGTTGCGAAACACAGTACAACACAGACGCTCACATACATGTGCACACACTCGCCCACATGAACGCACGCACACACATCCTACCCCCATGAGCACCTCCAAAGACTGAACTGGCGATCGGGTCTTGAGATTGACGAAGTCACCACAGGCGTCTCGCTGTCGACGGGAACGTCGTCTCCTACTGAAGAATATTTCGCCTAAACGAGAAACACCAGTGTCAAGTCTGGGGTTTAAACTCTGATGGGCTCGGGTACAACCAACTTCCTAACCATCTTGCCACAGCTTTTCACTATTTCTTACCAGAGATCTGTAACATTTATTCCTGATTAAAAACTGGATCATTTATTCCCACCAGAATTTATTTTAGGAAACAATTTACTCCATGCGAATTTGGGGAAACCATACGTACAGAAAGAAAAAAGGATGGAAGCAAATAAAAACAGCCAATTTTTTTTGGAGAAACGATACATAACGAAGCACAGGAAAAAAATCCGTCCGAATTATTTTGCGGAATAATTTTGTTGAGATTACAAAAAAAGAGAAAAAAAAAGGAAAAGGTGAATCGGCATTAGAAAGGTCCACCAGGAGGAGTGGTGCTGCGGTGCTGCCGTGCCTCCTTCCACACATGTTCGACGCCGCCTCCTTCCTCCATCCATCCATGGCCCGTCGAGGACCTCCTCTGTTCAGCGCGCCCACCCCCGCCGCGGCGCCGCGGATATCGAGTCCCCCGCACCCATCCACCGCGTGTGGTCACTCCGGCGGCCTAGGAACCAACCCCGCTGACCTCGAGCAGATCCATGTATTCTTGAATGCGGTTGTCCAAATCCATGGCGCCAGGCGCCTTCCTCGTCGCCGTCGCAACGACATAGAGAGCTGTGACTGGTGCCACAGCTGATCGAGGCGGCAGCGACTTTAATCGGAGATGGCCGCGAGTGACCGAAGCCATGGTTGAGCAGCTCAGGGTCAGTGGTGGTCGGAGGGTCGGCGAGATTCTTCTGGATGTTCGGGAGATCGATGAGCTGTGTGGCGGCCGTGGTGCCGACGCAATGTCTGCGTGCGAGCTGCGACCTGCCAGGGAGGGGGGTGGGGGTGGGGAGAAAATGAATATGACACCTGGGGCCCAATGTCATTGAGGGTAACCTGTAAGCCCAGTCGGGATTGCTGCTTTCCCGGTGTACCAAACAATACGAAAACAGTACTAATGTTCGATTTAGACCGGGAGTCAATAGTTCAGGATGCGAACGACAAGGATTTCGACTTTAGTGTTTGATCCGCCCAACGTCGATAAGTTGAAGGTTTAAAAGGGACTTTATCCAACTATTACACTAATCTTTGATCGGCCTCGTGGCACACTAGAGCCAGCGTTGGCACTTAGTCAAAAAGAGGAAGGGAAATTAACTAAGTAGAGGAGGATCCATCGTGAGTGACTAGTAAAAAAAGAAGAGCAAGGTCGATCAAACCTTCTCTCTCTCGTATATTCAGCTTCCGCAAGGTCATGTGTTTGTGGCTGTTATTCGGAACCCGGTATTGGGAGTTGACAAGAGTAGGAAAATGTCATGGAGACGACCAGCGATTACTTTACCACAGGTCTTAGACAAATCACACTGAAACGCACAAGAAAAATGAACACGCATTGACGAGCTTACGGTTAGAGTTTTGCCGTTTTGGTCTCCTCCACAACAACCTGCCCACGTCGGTGCGCCAACTATGCATCAACAGAAAAGTGCCTCCTACCATAGACAGTACTCTCTCCGTTCCAATTTAATTGACTTACTATCCATCAAATGTGGATGTATCTAGACAATTTACATGTATAGATACATCCACATGTGTACATAGCAAGTCAATTAAATTGGAACGGAAGGAGTACTTGACAACGAGCTCT
Organism: Poa pratensis; assembly: GCA_947311845.1. Lineage (NCBI taxonomy): Eukaryota > Viridiplantae > Streptophyta > Magnoliopsida > Poales > Poaceae > Poa > Poa pratensis. The sequence continues at coordinate 14,731,365 of CAMZMU010000064.1, forward strand.
GGCCGTAGTTTACATTACAATTCAGTCAATTTGGCCACGATGATGGTCTGCTGATTTAAGTTCGCTCGCTCGCTGTGACTCGTTCTACCTTTGGAAAATCAAAAACGGAATTCGTTTTGCATATATCTGACCGATTCGTCCTACGTCGGCCCGGAGACCGGGGCTCCGCAGCTCTGCTTCAGTTTTCTTGGCCGCAAAACAGCGGCCGTATTGTCATCGTCGTCGTCGTCGTCGAGCCACGCACGTTTCTGAACGTGTGACTAGTTTACTCCGGCCGTATATCGCCGACGACTTGGACGGTCGACCCATAATCTAACAGTATTCCAATCCCATCTCGTCTGTCCCTAGAGCCCCGGCCGGTGGGATGGCGACAAGTGGCAGACCGGGCAGCGAGTCGCTGTCCTGCTCCCCGTCTCCGTGAAGCCAAGTTGATACGCACGTCCGTCTCGTACTTGTTACTCCGTAGAACACGTGTTTTGCTGGAAAGATAAGATCGCGCTACAAGTTTGAGTCGATCTGATAAGATCATGCTACAAAATCGAGTACAGTAGGATCGATATCTGTTCCTGTTTTCTTTTCTCCCCTCGTGATTCACGAGCCACAGCACGGCGGAGGCCACGGGGAGCCGGCCGGTGCCGGAATAAAGGCTGACACGGGCGCTTCATGCCGGGAGGATGTATCTCGTGATCCCTTGCATGCTTGGCACTTGGCAGGGGCGACATGTAGTACTCCTGCCTGGAGTCATTATTTCTTTTCATCGAACGAACGAACGAACGAACCAGCACCCTAAAGTTAACTGGAGTACAAGTGTTTGTTCTCAGAATTACAGCATGCAAATATTATACATGGTGACTATTTCTTTCTTGCGACACACGAGAGTTTTCCTTTCTTCGCGTGTGCATGCGATCCTTGCTGATCGACGAACACGCCAAGTTTATGAAGGTGCCTGTATCATGCACGTCACTGCCTCCAAGACGCAAAATAACAATAAGCAGAGGAATAAAGTTGAAACCGCGTGCTGCCGCGCCAGCGAACGGACAGCCAACCCATGACAAAACTCGTGATCCAAGTTTCAGCGATTCACACAACACGTCCATATCAATCTGGGAGAGAGGACAAATGGCTTCCGATGTAGATAGTGATATGATCTGATCTGATCCCAGATGTAGATAGTGATATGATCTACAATCGTGGAAAATTTTAACTCGAAATTCGTTATATTGTGGGCTGGAAAAAATATGACAAATAGGTTACACAGTTTCAAAAACTTAAAATTTTGCCCAATTTATCTTTCTGTGTAGCCTAAAATATAACGAATTTTGAGTTAACATCTTGCACGCTTGTAAATCTCGACACTATCGACATCTAGGATTTTGTTTCTCGATTTGAAACTAAAAAGTGCTGAATTTTCTATAATTAATCTACACTAGACCATATCTCACATACTTTGTACGGCTCTTTATAGACACCTATATGTACTCGTAAAAGCACGATTTGTGTTAGATACAATAAATCCTGATGATATATTGATGCACTCAGCCCGTCTAAGAAAATTGATAAATTACGGAAGCTGGCCCCACGTTGCTCCTCAAGGGGTGGCTCGGAGGAACCCTAAACCACCAGGGACGCCGTCCCCACCCTCTCCTCCTCTCCCGCCACCGCCAGGCTAAACCCGCAGCCAGCTTGCGGCAGCGGGATCTGTTTCTCGTAGCGCGTGGGGAGGTAGTTGGCCCTGGTGGCAGGGCTGGGTCGGCGTTTGTGTGATGGCTCTGGCGTCGGTGGCGGCTGTCTTATCTCCGGCATCGAAGCGTTTCAGGGTGGTCAGAGGAGTAACTGCTTCGCGTTGAAGACGGCGGCGTCCATGGACCGCGAGTGTCGTTCCTTTTTTGGAGGCATCTTCATGGCCTAGACCGTGCTTCCTTTCCTCAAGCAATATGGGAAAAGCTTGATCTGGCTTGACGCACCAGGCGGCGACGGCAACGCCTTCTTGTTGTTCGCTCCTTGGAAGCATTGTCCGTGTTCCTCCGGGTCACCGAAGATGCTAGCGGAGTTGGGATTAGTCTCCTCGTAGGTCAGGCATTCGAGGCACGATGTACATACGCGATGTTTCCTTGCGATGTCTCCTTTAGGTCTAGTAGGATCCTTGCTCGTTAACTCGCTGACTCCTAGTGCGTGTGTCAAGGGTACATTGCTCTGAGTTGCTAGGAGTCATGGTTATTCTTCGGAGGCTTCTCGCATCTGTTGTGACGCGGGATTAATGCTTTCTATCGTCACTAGTACAGAACGACACATCAGATACCCCTCTATGAAAACGGCAAATAAAAGGCGACAGTGGTACTACAGGATCCGCCACAACGGCAACGGTTAAAGCCCATTCCGAAGATAGGTGCGTGACACAACGGAAACGGTCAAATGGATTTAACCGTATCCGATATATCAGAAACGGTTAAATAAGTTCGTCCGTATGCAAATAAAATCGGCCCAAAAGCCCATCGCATAAATAGTCCCAACCCTAGTTCTCAGTCGACGCACACCATTTCCCCTTCTCTCATCTCACCCCACGCTGCCTTATCCTCTCTCCCCGCACACCGCATGTCTCCTTCTCCCCTCTCCACTGCTCCTCTCACATATCTGGCCGCCGCCATCCGCCTCCGGCGACGAGGCGAAGCTCCCCGACGAGATCGGTTCCGAGAGGTGTCGGGGCTGTTGGGGGAGCAGCAACGACGCTGGACTTCACAGAGAGCCAAGCGGGCTGGCGGAATTGATCCGAATCAGCGGCGGCGCTAGAGAGCATGCACATGCGGAGGTGGAGGTCCACCGTCGGTACCCGCGTGTGCTACCTACGATCGATCACAAATCCCCGCATGTGTGCACTGCCCCTCCACTCTCTATTGTTCAGATCTAGTGCATCCGAGATAAATCCACCTCCTACTTCTCCTTGCAGGTGAACTAGTTACCATCCTCCACGGCAAGGAGCAACAGAAACAACAGCCGACAAATGAGCAGAGGGCGTCAGGATAGCCGGAGCCGGCGACAGTGGCGCCGCCGCCCATCCGGGCTGGAAGATCTCCGGGCGTGGTAAAACTTCATCTCTCCATGCAGTTCAATTTTGGTTTTTTTCTCTGTTGGTTTGTGTGGTGATTTGGTTCAGGGGATTGGGTATTTCGGTTCAGTAGAGATTGTGGAGGAGACAGCTTGCGTGTAATCTAGTAGCAATAAAACTTCTATTGCTTTCCTCTCCTTTTGAATACATGAAGTTTCTTCGTGATTTTTGGAGTACAGTTTGGATCTTGCTGTGGTTACTAGTTCTTGTTGTTTCTTCAAAATATACAGCTATGCCGGTTTGTTCTAAATTTTCTCTACTTGTGCAGTATCTCTTGAAGAATGGTGTGCATGGACTGCTGTAGCAACTAGCGATGGCCTAGGTTGATTTCTGTTGCCAGCCAAATAGATGCGGCAAAGCATGATGGTCTCGGTGGATTTTTCCGAGCCCAGTAGTGGATTTTTTGCGAGAGGAGCCACAGTTTTCTCATGTATTATGAGACATGTACTTTGTGTATTTTGACATAGTCTTTTATGAATCTTGATGTGTAACCTGTGCAAAAGACTACAGGAAAATACAGTAATGTAGCCATCATTGATTGCTTCCGCTGCCGGTGGTCGCCGGTGGCCTGCTTTTTTTAATATATTTGACCCACAACGGAAACGGACAAAACAACCGATACAAATGAGCTGCTCTCACATCAGTATCAGAAGCGGGCAACGAATGCTTTCTCCGTTGCCATAAAAGGTTTGCCCCCGTTGCCATAGTGTCGTTCTGTACTAGCGCGTGGATCTTCGTCATATAATTAAAGGAGCCATGTAGGGTTTTCAGGTCATGTTTCCTTCATGAATTGGACCGCCCTTCTTTCTAATCATTCGAAAGCAGATCTCTTGTTAACATTCAAATCCATATGATATGGAGAAATTTCCAATGAAGGAAAAAAATATGTTGAAAACTTGCATCACATAAATACAACTATGCATGCAACGGTTGTCCTAATAATCGAGCTCTCTTGGTGTTTACCAAATAATCATGTAAAATTTCTATCATGTAAACCATGATCCAGGTTGTTGTTTACATGTCACGGGACTACCAATATGCGCGCATGAGCGTAGGGGAAGCAGAATGGGGTCCCTTATACCCACAAATGTAACTGTAACCCCTATTGTATTATCCATCATATCTACTCCCTCCGTTCCAATTTAATTGACTTGATATGCATCACATGTGGATGTATCTAGACATGTAACAAGTCTAGATACATCCATATGTGATGCATAGCAAGTCGATTAAATTGGAACGGAGGGAGTAATAAACTATATTTAAATTTATACTCTAAAAGTTTTCATAAGTATGATTACCTAATCATGGGCTAGAAACTGCTATAAAGATATTTTATACACCATATGCTTTAGAGATCTCCACCATAATATGTACACAAACATGTTCTATGAAGTTGCAAAATTTAAATTATGGAAAAAATATATAGTTTAAATTTTGTATAAATAACACTATAATTAATATTTATTAACCTTTTCATATGGTTAGCTATGTTAAAGAAGTAAAAAAAAATATACTCGTTAAAACCGTGACATGATATAAATAAGTATAAATTTCAGTACAAATTATTTTTACTTCAATTTAGCATCGTGCCCAAATTGTGCTTGGACCGGACCTGCAACCAGTCTCTCTAAGTTTTTCAGATTTGTCTGAAGTTTCCACAAATTCGACACTAAAGTGACAATTTAACAGGTGCAGTGATCGAAATGGGAAATATGTCAAAAAAATCCCACTCAAATATGTTTCTCACCTCTAAAGACTCAATAATTAACCTAGGTAGCACATACTTATTTACATGTGACATAATAGTTTTAGGTGATGTCGCGGCAACAACGGTGATGAATAAAATTGTTCTAAATCCTTCTCCGGTGTGGTATTCTGCTATGTGGTCGGCGATGGATCTGGGCGATAGTCCGTTCAAACAGGGATGGCGTGGCGGCGGCATCCTTGTGGTGGCCGCCGTTTCGACGGCGCTCGCTCCAGCATTGGAGCGGAGCCGACCATATAGTAGAACATGGGCGCGTGTCAAGGGTAGTTGGCGTCGTGTGGGGTGGTAGTTGTTCGCGTGACAACTTACGGTTGTAATTTTTTTTACTCGGGGTTTATTCAGTCTGGATTTTATTTATTTTCTTCTTGGCTGAGGTGCCTTTTGCAAAAAGTTTTATTTTCTCCTATTACTCACGGTTGCTTGTAACTTGAAATTTATTTATATAAATGAGACACTTATTACCTAAAAAAACTGAATATATCGCTTTTCCTTGGTTGCAACACGGTTAGTAGTGAGCGGGCATTTAGGTCATTTTTCATTCAAAACCTGTAACTAAATCTGGTGAGAAATGGAGAGAGGGAGAGAGGCTGGAACAGAGTATACTAGAAAACCCCATGGCACGCGCACATGAAGAGCGTGCGAAATAAACAAGTGGCGGGAGAAGAGTCTAAACCGTGGTCGACAAGAGGCGCTGAAAAGAAAAGAGGTCGCAGCTCTCCCGCGGAATACGCATCCGTCGCCATCACTCCACCTCCCTCATCCCCGCCTGCCCCCCTTCCTCCGGCCTCAAAATTCACGTGTTCTTCGTGCCCACCACCACCACCACCACGTCCTCTTCACTCGCCTAAAAATACTCCCATCAGACCAGGCGTCTCTGTGAGCTTCCCCCCCACACCACACCACCCACCCCCCTATATAACCAACCTCCCCGCCATACCTCAGATCCCATCCCCCACAGCCATCCGTCAACAGACCATTCTCAGCCACAGCGCAACTCACCATCGTCGTCTTCAAGAAGAGCAGAGCAGAGCACGCGGCGAACATACAAGAAAGCGGAGAAGCGGTACTATACATGGCCATGTCAGCGTCGGCGGATACCAAGAGCCGGAGGTTCGCGATGGCGTGCGGCGTGCTCAGCCAGTACGTCAAGGCGGAGCAGAAGATGTCCGCCCCGGCCCCGCGCGCCGCCACCACGCTCAGCCTCATGCCCGGCGCCGACGTCGCCCACGAGAACCACGCCGCCACTGAGGAGGCCGCCGGGCCCGCGACGGCGCAGGCGCCCCTCACCATCTTCTACGGCGGGAAGATGGTCGTCTTCGAGGACTTCCCGGCCGAGAAGGCGGCCGAGGTGATGCGCATGGCCGCCACCGCCGGCGCCCCTGCTCCCGCGTCCGCCGTCGCCCCGGCCCCGGCGCTCGCTGACCTGCCCATCATGCGCAAGGCGTCGCTGCAGAGGTTCTTCGAGAAGCGCAAGGACCGCCTCGGCGCGCGCGCCGCGCCCTACGCCCGTCCCGCGGCACCGGCGGCGGCCAAGAAGGACTCGACGGCGGAGGACAAGTCCTCGTCGTCCTCCTCGTCGTGGCTCGGGCTGGCCAGCACGGACGACGCCCGCCTCGCCTTCGCACTCTGATTTCGAGCAAGACGGTTTGCTCGGACGGGCGGGCCGGCCGGCATAAGATCGTTGTAGAGCACTCTTTAAATTAATGTAATTCTTTGGATGATAAAATTCGATAGGGAGATTATAAGATTGAAAGATCATAAAGCCTTTTTTGTTTGCTTGACACTTCTTTCTGTGTCAACCATGATTCATGAATGAATGGATGAATAACTTGGGATAAAACAAGTCGCTTCGATCCAACATAGTATTTGGCATCAACAATCATTTTGAGTATCACTAACCGAAATCCGAAAGAAATCCCCTGTTTTAGCAGAAGTTGTTCATGACTTCCATGGTGTGGAAGGCCGAAGAACAGGTCAAAAAAGAGGTAGCACAGCTTGTGCTAAAGAAAACCGAGATTTGTGGTGGAAGACTTGGAAATGTTCACGCGTCAATGCCTTTTTATTTTTCTTTAACGACGAAATCGCGCACGTTCATGGCGTTCCGGATGAATAAACAAGTCCCGCTGGGTTGTCTGTTGGCCCTTCGCTCTCGTGCGCTGGCATGCGGACGGATGGATGTGGTGGCCTCCGCCGGTGCCCCGACGGTCGACGGACCACATGCGACGCCGACGCCGACGACGACGAGCCTTCCTCGCCGGCTGCGATTAGAAAACCAAACCCTCTTGCTTTTATTCATTCTCTGCCTGTTGGGCACTTGGACTGTTTGTCGTCTCGTGAAACCGCGTGCTGCGGCAGCGGAGGAGTGTGAATCGGGATCGACGGATGCTCCTTCCGTGCCGGAGCTGGAGGTGCTTTTTCTTTTGGCACACGCCGCCGACGGGCGCCGCGTGGCCGGCGAGCCGGCCGGCGGATGCGTTCTGTCCCCCGCAACGTGCCGGACAGTCGGCTCCACGGTGCACAGGGGGAATCGGTTGCTTGTACTTCAAAAAGTTCTTTATTTTTCCTTTCGAGACGACAATTCCGCCACGTTTATAGAAGTAGTTTGCTGCGGCGGATCTGAGGGAGCTTTTGTTGTCGTGAGGGTATGATTAAGTGCTGTCGGTACAAGTGGCAAACTGGCCATGCCCACTTGCATGATCCCCTGCAATCGTGTTAAAGGTTGGACAATCGGTGCTAATAGTCTGATAGATGACCAGAAAGGTCAAGATAGGCCGGCCAGACAAAGGAACCAGGCTTAATAAGCAGACCACGATGAAAATCTTTGATTAAATACCGTAATCGTATGTCAAACTGGGCAGTGCTTTCAAAAGCACGTTGCCCTGCGCTAATGATTGAGCAAATCTCCGTGGCGAGAACGCGAATCCTCGAGCATTCGCGCGTGCTCGGCAAGAAGAAGAACACTCAAAAGTCAAATGCAGCCGGCCTACCTTAAACTGAAATTAGTAGTACTAGTAGGCAATAATAGTAAAGATTCTCCCTTGGACTCGATCTGCCGTTTCAAAAGAAGCGTGCTCAGGATTTCCAAAGACAATGCGGAGACAGACAGGGAGATCTAGCGAAGTCCGTTCGCGCAAGCGTGTTCCAACTTCCAATACTCTGATTCAGTTTCTCGGTGCTGCCCGGTGCCGTCTCCGCTAGACCAAGTCAGACACGAGACATCATGGCGGGAGAAGGAAGAAGCTAGTAATGGGGATCGAGAGACAAAACAAAGACTTGACACTGCAAGCACGATGCCTCTTTGAAGACAACGTGCGCCTCTGCCTTGGAGAACAGTATGAGGAGTAGGAGTAGCTACTAGCACACCTGCACCAACCAAATAGTTGAATTGCAGTTAAGACTACACGCAAGTAAGAGCATGTGCGAGATATGCTCTTCCAGGAGCTTTCCCTTTCGTCCAAGAATCTGAATCGAGAAGGAATTTTCCGCAACTAGTTGCCGCATGCCCCACTTCCGAGTTTCAAAAAATTTCGAAAAAAATCACGGACATGTGTCATATTGAATCTACTACACCCATAAAATTTCATCCCAAAATATTATCATATGTGACCTGTACAAAAAGACAAATGACAGTTTTGAAATGACAATTTTTTGAAACTCGGAAGTGGGGTATGCGGCAACTAGTTGCACCCGCAACTAGTTGCGGATTGTCATTTCCCGAATCCAACAGTCTGTCCCAGAAGCAACTTCATCTTGTATGTGTTTTCAGTTGACGTGCACTAGCGCTTCAGGACACATGCTTCGTTCCTCCACTGTTGTACGTTGAGTACAGACTACAGAGTGCTTTAGCATTGAGCTACCAATGTCTTGGCTACATCTCGAAAGCAGCCTGTTTACAAGTGCTGATAGAATGAGTGCTCAGAAATAATAACACCACAATAAAATTTAAGAACATTAGCACCACCAAGAGGCCATGATATCCATACAAGATAGAGCATTAGACAGACTCATCATAGATGCACCAGTTCAACCTTCATGAAGATGTACAGAAATCGGTAGTACTAGCAGGATCTGAATCCAATGAGCTATAAATCATTGACGAAAGAAAAAAGTTCCAGCAATTTCTTTCAATAGGATTTTACTCACTTCTCGGCTAGACAATAGGTTCATTTGCATGCACCATTCTTTTTCAGTTCACACCTTACCTGCTACAGACAAAAATGCACCTTACGAAACAACAAAAGAATGTTGTATCTAATATTGTAACAGAGTATGCTAGGTTGAATATAACTTCATATTGCCATAATAAAATAAGTTTTTTTTTTGTGAGCATACCCATCTCGAGCATGCGGGTTTGCGTGAATCATAGATGCAGCACATGAACACAAATAACTTGGCAAAGACCCTGAGTTTTTTTGTCAACTCAAAGCTTCATTAAACATTCAGGAGCATATTACAGAGAGCAATGTGCAAGGTTTGCGCATTTAGAGAGTAAACCATAGCCATAGTAGGGCAGTGGTTGGCCTGATGACAAGAACACAAGCAAATCTACAAGGGCCAGAAGACTGAGACACAAAAGCATGTTGGGCAAGCTTGTGAGCAATGATGCTTTTGTCTCTATTAATCTTGAACGCTCTGCCTTCAGCACCTTCGGTAGAATGAATAAATTGCGACAATATTGGTCTGATCGCCCAGTGTCCAGGGTGATTACCAAAGATCTCTTTTGTCCGCTGCTTCAGCTAAGACCTGGTTATCAGGAGTTAATTGCGCCGGAGGTCATACATCTCGTCACGTACGTGCACATTGGTCACACATCTGGAAAACGGGATTTTTTGGTCACACATCTCGACTTTGCGTGCACATTGGTCACAAACGGGAAGTGTCATCCCGTTGGATGGTAAATTTCCAGAAAACCCCCTGGAGAAATATTAATTTTACAAAATGGTCCTCCTAATTTTACAAAATGGTCCTTCTAATTTTACAAAATGGTCCTCCTATTTTTTTTAATTTTACAAAATGGTCCTCCTAATATTACTCAGGGGGTTTTCTGAAAATTTACCATCCAAAACGGGATGACACTTCCCGTTTGTGACCAATGTGCACGCAAAGTCGAGATGTGTGACTAAAAAATCCCGTTTTCCGGATGTTTGACCAATGTGCACGTACGTGACGAGATGTGTGACCTCCAGCGCAATTAACTCGGTTATCAGTAAGGAAATTTGGCCTTTGTATTTGAAGTGTTGTACTGAACTTTGCTGCAAGGTCATGACCTGAGCTTCTGCATCAATCACTGAACCTGCCAGAGATGGGCTTCGATAGAAATGCCCTGACAGCCTTCCGCCATATGTTGGATGAAGATACCAATCACAGCTTTTGGATTTTTAGAAGTACCTACGATAAAAGCAAATGGTTTTTCCATCCGCATCAGTGTGAATGTTAGGTCCTATCAAGGTTCTGCTCTAGTCCTGATTTTGTACACCTGCATTTATACCAACTAGATTAGGGGCACGGCTTGTCACCTGGTTGAAGTAAACCGGCAAAGGGTTGAGCACCCTGTTAGTGGGTTACTGGAGATAACGATGTTCATAACAGGGGATCGACACGGGTCAAAAATCTTGTCGACATTCTATTAACATGGATCAATGATATCATCGTGATGAGAAATTATTCCATAGTTCATGATATAGTTTGTTCATAGATCATGATGTAGGAAAAAGAAGTACCATTCTATAAAATACTCATGAACAAACAGAGATCTGCACCTCATACATGGTTCATACATAATTGATCCATTCTATAAATTATCATACCTACGATAGAAAAAGAAGTACCATTCTATAAAAATTAGTAGTTTACATACATAATTTTGCAGGGCTATTTTGTTACATGGTTCATGATGGAGGCAGGTGCAGCGATCTAAAAGCATGACAGGGAAGAAACAACCATATTTCAGAAACTCATTATGTAAACACAACAGGGAACTGTTCTAGGAAAACAGTTTAAAAAGACAGGTAGAGCACCATTTGGAACCAATGGAATTTTATTTAAGAAAAGGGAAACCTTCTAGAAAATGAATTTAATAATAATATGTTGCACTAACTTTATCATCTACAAAACTGAAGGTAATGCCTGAAATTTACATAACGTAAGTACATTATGATAAGAACACGGAGCGGCTTGCCATGTGCCACCTAGTTTATGAAAGGGAAACAGTGGTGGTTCAACAATCAACACACTATTAGCATCAGTGATGATATGATAAAAAAACGTATACCATCCGGGTGAACATCTAGGTCTAAGGCAATTGCCCATACATATATAGTCTGGCATAACAGAGATCTGCACCTCATACACAGCAGAAGCGTGATGCAACATAAGAAAATTTATATGGGTTTCATACATCAGGGAAAAAAGCAGAATCAGTTGCGTGACACAACGTAATTTTAAGAAGATAGAATTTGACTTGACAAAACAGGCCAACAGGAACATTTCCGGAAAGAGATATGAGCGTAAAAGAGACATTGGACCCTGGCAAATAACAGATGTTGTGCTCAGACCGCAGTTAACTAGCTCCCCACTTCCCCAAGCAGCTGTGATGGACTTGAACGACATATCAAGCAACTCCGAGCAACATCGATTGTTTCAGTATTAGTTGAGAGAAGATAAAAATATATGAACATCTTAAGATCTTAGGAAAGGACACTGATGGAACTGTTTTGGACCCACTATGGTATTATTCAGGAAATGACAGCACAGTGGGTGCATCCACAGTTTCTCACCTTAGTATAGTGGATTTCCAAGTTTACATGAGCTCTTTCCTCTGGGGTTTTTGCCCTTAAGAAGCAGAATGCAAGAGAGAGCATCTGCCCGTCTACCTGAAAATGGACAAAGTTCAAGATGGGAACTACAATGAGAACATGTACCAATCTTAGGAAAGAACACTGATGGAACTTATGCTCATTCATATTCTATGCACTTTACAGTAGTACAAAGGACAGAGTAAATATGCAGTTGAACTTCCGATGAAAAAATGCAGAGATACAGGGTTAGGTTTCAGTATTGAGGGGTACAAGGTTGCTGTTTCTTAGCAGTCACAGGTTGAAAATAAGCGCTGATATTTTGATTTTGGTTATTGCTTCCAAAAATAACTAAGGACAGCATCTTCTGTCAGCTGGGTTAAAGATTTGAGTATTTATAATCACAGAAATGGTTCCATGCCGAACATCTACAGATAATTTGAATAATTTGAGTTCAATTTCACACAATCCACTGAAAACAAAATTTAGAACAAATGCTCATGTAGCTACTTGTCTTTTTCACTCGTCTATTTCCATGAATTAGTGAAGAATTGGCTATCAGGGATAGGGCTTAAGTGTACTCTCATTTCAGAGACTTGCTTGCATTTTTGTAATATAAATCTGTATGCTGATAAGTCACAGCTATGCTTGCACGCATCATATTTAAAGTTAGTGAGGAGCACAAGTACTCCACATTCAGTCTTGAATCAAAGGAAATAACATCATATTTGAAACGATAAAAAAGATGTTACACTTTTTCTAGGAAAAGATGTATAGACACTAACTTATTAGTGATGAGATGTTTGAATGTAGCAAAACATGGATTTTCAAGCCATCAGAGCCAAATGGAAGTGATTAAAAGACAAAACCTTTGCAAGTAGAGCTTTTCATGTTCCCCATACAGTATGACTCCCTTCGGAGGCCTGAATCCAATGTCCTCATATAGCTCGGGAAGTTCAACTGCTTCTTTGATCTCTTGAATTTGAGCATCTAAACCACCAATATCAGCACAAGACTCCAAAGGTGTCATTTCAATTTTTATGACAGAAACCATATGATGGATTATGCCTTGGATTTGGGTGATTCCACTCTGAGCAAGTCCTTCCACTCTAAAACCTATAGGGAAAGCGAACCAAACTGCATGGTTGAAGCTGCAGTAAAAAAAAGGGTGAAAATCGTCCTCTTCCCTTCCACATCTGCTGCAGTCTTTGTCAATGTGATTCGATCTTGCTGCTGCTCTCACGCCAGTGCCCATGGTATTCCTTAACAATCTCCAGCCAAAAACCTGCACTCTGGGAGTTAAAGCACTACATTCCCTTGTGCTCTGAATAATATTTTGGGTGCTAACAAGGGTAATATGAAGAGGTCCAGCATTAAGGTTGTAAAACGAGGGACATAGATTTGATAAGCACTTTTAGCCGAGCAAATGCCGGAAGGGCTAAACTTCCAATCTTGAGGATATGGAACTGATCATTCTTTTTAACCCCTACAGTGGTCTCTTGAGAAGGAGTGCCAGGCTACCTGCTATGCTTAGGTATTCTCATTAATGGCACATCTCTCTCTGTAGTTAAACATCTAAGTTTGTCTCGTTCAGCTCGGCCCACTTCATATTGCACTTTCAAGTTGTCTCATATTTTACCATTGTCATCATCTTCCCTGAATGGTCATGGTTCATTTACACAAGTACTCGTAAAAACGAAACAAAAAAAATATCTAAATATTGTTTTCACAAATGTGGCACGACTGGCCACAGTTCATTTACACGGGCACTTTTAAAAAGGAGACACAACAAATAGCTAAAGAATACAATGTGTTTTTCCAGTCCCTACATAGTACAGAGCAGAATATGAGACACTGATAGGCATATTTTAATAAATCAGTCATTCCATCTATTATTTGAAGGACCAAATATAACAATTAAACAACATATGTAAGGTCGTAAGCACATTATCTTGCTATTCATTGATCCTTACCTTCTGTTGGATGCTAATCCATCTATAACAATACACACCCAAGTTGTGACTAAGCCACTGAGGCATGGAATGGTATCACCTCTTCTTTATCTTCAATCAAATTGTTGTTCATAGTTCATAAACAACTGCATTAGCTGTAATTTTTTTAACTGATTCATATTCATTAACAGGAATATGTTCTGAATATATGGAAAACTGAACCTATTTCTAAGATGACACCGGGTGCACCTAGCAAATTCTTCACAAAAGAAATTCAGTATTCCATCTAAACTTGTTATCAGAAGATTCTACTTTAACAACGATGCTTAACAAAAGACAGCAGGCATGAGCAGATTGGACCAGATATGTAAGACTGAAAAAGAATGGACAGGAGCCAATGTGCAGCCATGGCCTCACCTCAAACCTGAACAACATGAACCGTCATTCCCAGGCTGGGATTGTAACAATTCTGCAGAAATTCCCGTAAAAAATAATGTGCAGAAATTATAACAAGATTATATGATTCTTTTCTGACTAGAATTACAACAAGTGTAAAAAAAGATGTTGGCTTCCACGGCAAGTCTAAGAAGCGCCAATCAGGTCCTGTAATTCAACAAGGCAGTCATCAAGTGCTTTATACTCCTCCATGTCTTGGAAGTCCGTCACCTGTTTTAAGGAGCTTTTAAGATGCATCGCAGCTAACAATAACTCTTTTCTGTTTCCAGTCGTGGAAGAAATTTCCATGTAGACCTTGCAAAGCTGTAGAGAAACTCGAGCAAATGTCATGAACTTCTTCTTGTCATGCCATACTCCTGAACCCTGGAGAGACTGAAGTTGCGTTTTCAAATCTTTAGAACATTTAATGAGGTCACCCTTGGTTTTGCGCCATCTTGCATATAATCCCCATATCTGTGAATTGTTAGGCCCGCCTTCTACGATCTGTTCAAGGATGCCACCAATTATATCTAACAAACGATTTGATTGCCTGGTCTCTTTAACTGCATCATCTGAAGTGTTGCCTATGGATTCAGCTTTTTCAGTATCACTGAGATTTGTAGCTTGCTCTTCGAGAGTGGTCATGACTTTGTCCAATAGACCAACATTGTAGCGTTTGTTGAAGGACAATTTTAACACCATTTTGACAGCCTCAAGTGCCAGTCCAATGTTGCCTGTGTCCAAAGCAACCTTACTGTAGTTTTCCCAAACTTCCCAACTATTCCTCTTGAGCTTTACAGCTTCCCTGAATGCCTGGACTGCCCCTTGACTCTTTCCTCTAATCATGTGCAGGCAGGCTATATTGTTCCATGCTTCTCCATTTTCAGGATCTATCTGCACAGCACGACTAAAAGCATCCACAGCCTTCTCAAGATCTTTATCCTTCCATGCAGTTGTACCATATGCAAACCAGGCATCTGGATACAACGAATTCAATGCTAATGCAGATTCCCAAAGAACTTTTGATGTATAGAAGTCATTCCTGTTGTATGCACTGCGAGCCAGAGAACGCAGAGCTCGAGCAGATTTGTTATTTGAGACTTCCAATGCTTTCTTATAATGATCATCATTGTTGGTAGCATCACCAAGTGAACACCATAATCTTGGGTCATTGGGTGTAACGGAGAGCCGGGTATTTATTAGGCTAACTGCATCAGCAAGTTTACCTGATAATTGATAGCAGTAGATGAGATTGTCCCATAGTTCAAGATCTTTGAAAACATCCAGAGCCTCTCCAAGTATACCACAACTTATCAGGAGTTCGCCATATTCTTTCCTTACTGCAGGGAGACTCGGCATATGAACTCCAAAAACCAATTTGGCTCTCCGTGAAGCCACAGGAAAATCTTTGCCGATATCTTCGATCAAATTCTCCATCATTAACAGTGCCCGCTGTTTTGTCCGACTGCGGTTGGACTCCCACCTAATACGCACAACATCACACAAGCTCTTGACCACAAAGTAAGAATCATCCTGAGAATCAATTGACTCTATGTATGGTGCCATCTCCCACCCAGACATTTCATCATTCCGACTTCTCCTACTCACATGTAACCATTCTGCAAGTACAACAGCCTGCTGGATAGGGGTTAGTGATATCTGTGTGCTTGCACATGTCATACTTTCACCGCTCGAGTTATTTCCATTTTGGGCTAGTCTAGGCGTTCGTAGTATATCACAAAACTCATCACTTTCAGCAGGAACAGAGCACCTTGTATTTCTCAAAGCCATACCATCACTCTGAGCTCCTGTTTGTTCTGTTGATTGTCCCTCGTCAGCTGCTGTTCCAGTGGTCTTCGCAACAAGAACCATTTGGGACTTTGCGTCCACCTGGTGTATTGTTCGAAAACCAAGAATCCCTGTGAGAGAGAGATGAATCCCACCAGCCTCTTGAGCACTATCTAGATGCAACCTCGAAGCATCAACTCGACCATACTTATACTCCGCGATTCCAGCTTCTAAAAAAGCAGCCGAGACCAAAGAAGAGCCTTCACCATGACACAAGGAAGAACCCCAGTAGCTAGAAACCTTTTCAAGATCACCAAAGTGGGTCAACATTTTATTCTTGTACACTTGCACTTGATCAAACAAGGAGGAGGACAGCTCATCTAAAATGTTCTGCTGGGACAGGGATACTCTACACAACCACCATGACACACTCCGAAAACCAGAGGAATCCAGACTCATCGCGCTTGTAAACAGAATTTCTGCAAAGACGATGAACTGCAACAGCGAGAATTTCCCGTGAACATGGGATCCAAACGAAGTTAGATGATCAGAAGCCCATGCATCCCATATGCCTCCAGGATCACTGAACCACCGTTCATCCAATGATGAAGTCCAGAAGGGAAATGGTGAGTATTTCCCCGGAGGCCCCGTCACGTTCTGCTGCGTGAATGCGAGCAGCGCGGCCACCGCCACGGAGAGAACCAGCGCGCACCTGCATTCGAACCCCTCGCCCGTCGCCCCTCCGACGAGGAACGCCTCGGCAGCGGCGGCGAGCTCGGCGTAGAACCGTGCAGGGGAGACATGGACAGCGTCGGTATAGGAGGAGGCGTGGAGGATGTGCGGGACGGCGGAGGCGAGCGCAGCCGCGTAGTCTCCGAGCTCGACGGCGGCGAGGGCGGAGGCGGCAACGGGACCGAGCGGGTGGGATAGGGGAGGTGACGGGGGCGGTGGCTGGGACACTGCGGCGGGGAGGGTGCAGCGAAGGAGGCGGAGCTCGGCGTCACGAAGGAAGGTGGTGGACGTCGCCATGGCGGCGGCGGCGGCTGGTGGCGAGGCTAGGGCGAAGGAACGGTGAATTCAGGGGAAGTGCCTCGTAAAAAAAAAAAAGAAATTTGCGCGGCGACACCGCCGCACCCGCGCGGTGAAACTTAAATTTGTAGATGTCCTTATTGTAGAAGCAGGCAAATTTTAAAACTGTTGAAATAAGCAAAGTTGGAGGTAATACATTGTTTGAGCATTTGTTAAATTCAATTTGAATTCATTTGGTAATTTGACGTAAATGAAACTGAATTATTTGCAAATATTCGTATACTCAAACATTTTTTTTAGTTGCAACTACACAATTAGAGAAATGTAAGTTGTATTAATTGCAAATATGTTAGCCAATTTGAAATGATCAAATATGGTACCGTGGTGCCATAAATTTACTATTTGGCAACATATTAAGAGAGAAAATATTGCGGTCGTATCGAAATATTGGCTATTTGCTGGAGTGGATGCGGTGACGCGCGGACGCGGCGAAGGCCAACGCAGACGACGATGTTGATTTCGGCGCCCTGACGGCGTCCCGGCACGCAGTGCTTGGCGAGGAGGGAGGAGGAGTGACGGCGGAGGTCGTCATGGTCGTCGATTTGAGAGGGGAGCAGCGGTGCGGCGGTGGAGCGCGTTGGCGGCCGCGGCGAGCTCGGCGGCGCGCGGGAGCGAGGAAGGAGAAGGGGGCTGTGTCGTCATTTTTGCAGCTAGGTCCCTACAGTTTATGCAAATTTTGGATAGGTCCATCTACGGTGGAAGGTTGGGTCTCTGAGATTTTTTTGGATTTTATCGTTTTTATAACTATTATTTTGAAGATATGGATTTTTTAGATGGTATCATTTTTTTATTTGTAATTGTTGGTAAATTGCTTGTATTATTTTGAATTGTAGGTTGGAGGGCATATATTTTTGAGTTTTAACATTTTTTGTAATTGTTATTGTCCAATTGTAAGTTGTAAGTTGTTTTATTTATTAGTATTGTTGAATGTTTTGTGTGTGGAAAGTTTGGTAATTTCTGAAATTTATGAAATGTTGTGACGAAATGGACAAATTTGAAAGGCATTTGAAAATTTAAAATATTCAAATTTGAGTTTTGATGTAGTCAATATTTATTTTCGTGTGCTTACTTAGATGCATGTATTATATTTTTTCTGTTGGAAATATTTGAAGTTATTAATTTTCCAGCATTTAGGATTTTTTTTAAGAAATACGGAAAAAGAAAATTCTGACGCGCTGGACCCACCGTGACGTCATGGTGACGTCACGGCTGACGCATCTGCCGCGGCGGCGGAGGCACCGCCGGCGTCGAATCCGCCCGTTCCGGGACGCGCGCCGCTGGCTCTACGTCGCCGGAGCGTGGCCGGCGGCCCACGGACGCGGCGGAGGTAGCAGCGGCACGGCGGCGGCGCCGGCGATTCCACCGCGGGTACGGCGTCCTGGCAAGCGGCGCTGGCGGAGGAGGGAGATGCGGCGACGGCGGACCTCGGAGTGGTCCGCGATCTGAGTGGGGAGAGGCGTAGCGGCGGCGCGCCGTGGCGGCGGCGCCGGCGACCACGGCCGTCGCGGGAGAGGAAGGAGAGGATAGGGTTGTGCTGCCATTTTTGCACGTAGGTCCCTGAGTTTGTTAAAATTTGCAAACCAGTTCCTTTTGCGGGGTCTTTTCTGCAAGATGTTGCGCTGCAGTGACGTTTTTGCACGGAACCCCCGATCTTTTCGCGAATTACAAATCGGTCCTCCCACCGAGCACTGTAGAAGTGCGATTATCTGCGAACGTAGGCCGCTGATCGCCGATCCGACGGCCGAGGGAAATGGCGGTGACGTGGCCGCCTGGAGGGGAGGGCCAACCGGGTGGGCTTTGATATATAGTTAGATGTGAAGATATGTGTAGACAAAATATTCCAATTCCTTGTTTGAAACAAAAGAAAAAAAATCCAATTCCTAAATATTCCCTTATTTGAAAAGGCGGCGTGAATTTAAAACTGCAGACAATCGAGCTGTTGAAACATCGACAGATTTTTTTTTTACAACAAAACGTCGACAGATGTTTATAGCGATGGCTTATCACACATTTTCAAGAGAGGGTTTGGTTAGATTATTTTTGGCTTAGCCTAACTAAAACCCCGTCCTAGTGAAATAGTGAGATAAATTTCCAAAGTTATAAATTTTCCCAGGTCTTACTCAAAGAAACATATAGTTGTAACCATATAAGAAGAAAACTTACTTGACAAACAAATTCACCCGTCTAATGTGTCTAGTATAAGGATTTACGGATGAAAAAACATATCCAGGTTTTTTACTTCTCTTTATTATTATTATTATTATTATTATTATTATTATTATTATTATTATTTTAATATATATACTTTTTAAAGGAACTAAGTGTAGTTCATAGAACTGGGAACACATAACCTTTGGTCTCCTATTTCTTATCTCAAAGCGACTTTTCATGTTAGTGGACGGTGCACCGTGCACATGTCGCTAATTAGACGGTTTGTAGTTTTCGCCAATTTGCGAGCTCGCTTTTCAAATTCCACGTACTTAATACCGTGTAAAACAATTAGACCGAACTACCGTAGGGGAAGCCCCTATGGTGTAAATTATCGTGTAATTCATGCTTGCATGTGGTCATGTGATTATCATTTTGTATTTATTTTGGGGGGGCCTAATCGAAGACAAGAGTTATTCCATTCATATAAGAAGAGGCAGAACACAGTTAAATGAGGATAGTTCGAGCAAACTAAATTGTAAACACAAAAAACATAAACTAGAGCATGTTATAGACAATAATATAGATGAGCATCAAGATGCCTCTCCAATTCTTAAGTGAACAAATTACTAGGAACAAGAAGTTGTGTATCTTGATGACCTTATGAAGCTACAAAGCTAATAAGACCATGAGATGGTCCTTTATTTGGTCATGAAAAATATGCTTCATGCAACCATTTTTTTTAAGAAAATGTTACGCGATAACATCTTGATTACACTATTGTCGTGTCTCGGATCACGGACACCGGGAGTAAAGGATACCCCTTTTTAGGTTCGGCACGGGGAGCGAAGGAGGCTGTGAGACGCCTTACCTGGGAGTAAGATCAACGAGTTCTTCGTCCGGAGAGGCACAAGGAGTTTATCCAGGTTCAGGCCGCCCGGAGGCTAAAATCCCTACTCCTGCATGTCTGGATTGAGGTGTTCATCATTGTGTAGTTTACAAGGGTGTTCTCAGCGGTGAACCCGGCAGAGTTCCGGCCGGAGGTAGACGGAGAGCAGATCCTGCCCTGGGGAGATCACCTCTCTCTCTACCCTCCGAACCCAAGTCTAGTCTTGCTTGAGCTCTAACTTGTCCTTTCCTCGCCGGTGCCTCGGTCCTCCTTTTATAGACTAAGTGGATCCGACAGGGGCACGCGAGGAGCGTGAGGGGTTTTTGGAGGGAGAACCCCTCGGTGGTTTTTGGAGGAGACGTGGCCTCTTCTCCTCCAAGTATCTTCTGTGGGGTGGCGCGGTCGTCCGCCCTTGGGGAAAAGTGGGACGGACAAAGCCTGTCCGCCCCACCAATCACGCCCGTTGCGACTGAAGGAGATATGCCCTAGAGGCAATTAATAAAGTGATTTTATTTGTCATATCTCAATTATTCATAATACGTTTTAATACCATGCTATAACTATATTAAGCGGAAACATTAATACACGTGTGGTATGTAAACAAACAGGTCCCTAGTAGCCTCTAATTAACTAGTTCGTTGGGTAACAGATGATCAAGGTTTCCTGATCATGGATAATGGCGTCGGTTGACAACGGAGTCATATCATTAGGTGAATGATTTGATGCACATACCCAAAATATAGAAACGTAGTGTTCATACCTTCGACCGTGAGATCATATCAAATCTCTGATTCTGAAAGATACGGCTGATCGCATCAAACGGCATGACTTATATAGCGTGACAATAAAGGTGACACTTTCGGATATCGGAAGGAAGCAGTAGAAGCGAGTGATCAAGAGTGGGAATTGCCAATCCACATAGCAGGATAGATACTCTGGACCCACTCGGTGAGATTACATTAATGAGCTTGCAAGCATGTGACTAGGTCACGGGGGTGTATTATCACAGACGAGTAAAGATAGATTTGTCGATGGCGAGGTCATGCTCGGTAATCGTGATACCGGAGAACGACGCTCGGACAATCTAAGTATCACTAGGCAAGAGGATGAGACTAGACGTCTAAAGGTTCAAACGATAAAAGACATTCGTGGACGCACAGGGGCTATCATGGGTATCCAGATCACGCTGTTAGTCATTGATCGGAGGGAGTGTCTCGATCATGTCTGGGGTGATCCCGAACCATGGGGTAACACACTTAAGGGTGGGTGACGATTAGATTGGATTTAGAGAGAAAAGAAACCGGAGACTCTGGAAGTATTCCGGACATGTCCGATGGAGATCGGAGGGCAACGAAATATGTTTCGGAGTCCGAATAAATTAAATAATATGTATTTAATATTAATAACTGTTATTAGTAATTAAATATATTTTTATTTAATTAATTTCGAATTTAAAAAGGCATTAAATCTAAATGGGCCTTAGAGGCCCATTAGGGGAAAACCCCAAAGGGAAAAGAGAAAAAAAGGGGAGGGCCGGCCAGCCTAGGTGGGCCACATGGGGCCCACCTAGGGCCGGCGCACCAGCCATGGCTGGCTGGTCATGTGGAAATAGTCCCACATGGCCAGGCCAGCAAGGTTGGCTGCCCTCCTTCGCCTTTATATAGGGATGCCCCTATGCCTTGAAATTCACCCCATTTCTCTCTTTCTCTCTTACCTCAAGCGTGGTTCCACAAATGGAGCCGCGTACGGGTTTGAGAGAGTTCTCTCCACCATACGCACACCACCGTGCTGCTGGGTCCAAGTCTTCGTTTCCGCTGCTCTGCTGGATTTGGAGCCCGGAAGTCGTCATCTACACCGTATGTGTGTGGAACCGCGAGGCGCCATCGTTTGGCGCTGGGAGCCGTCTTCTTCCACTACACGACCCTGAGGTCGGCGCCGTCGTCTCCATCGACAACGTTCATGCGGAAACGTAATCCCGCTTTCGGTGTACAAGGGTATGTATTATGATCTCCTCCGTATTAGTATATCTGCATAGTATAGATCCTGGCTAATTTATGGTTATCGTCGGTAGGAAAACTTTTGTTTTCTATCTACGATCCCCAACAGTGGTATCAGAGCTGATCTATGCGTAGATATATCTGTACGGTTAGAACACATGTTGAATGTGGGCATCGATTCTACATGTGTTACCCTCTCGCGTGTATTTGTTTATATCGCGGTATTGTCGGATGAAGCGGCCCAGACCGACTTTACGCGTACTCTTACGCGAGACTGGTTCCATACTTGACATATGGCTTGTACCGTATATGTGGTTGGCGGGTGTCTGTATCTCCTACAATAGTTGATATATCATTTGCAATGGAGGGCCCCGAAAGGGGTGTAATAGAGACAATTGTCTTATCGCTGTTGTGGTTGTTTTCGTAGGTAAGAAACGGTTCTTGTGCGGAAGCCCTAGCAACCATGTAAAACATGCAAAAGATAAAGTAGAAAGCGTCTAACTTTATTTTGCAGGGGCAATGTGATATGGTCAAGGTAGGTTTATTAAATTGTTTATAAACTGTTGGCGCGAAGGAGAGCATCGGCACGGAGGAGACCATATTATGTCGCATTACATTTCATTTAGATGTTATGTAGATTATGTGCATCTTATATTGTGTATATATATGTCTATATATTAGTTACACGGTGATAGTAATATAAGATGATCCCTCCCAAAATTCTGGTAATAGTGTTCTCCCTCTGTCGTGCACCACCAATAAAGTTCTACGTTACAGGGTACGCCGCATTGCGGTTACACTCGCCTCTTCGTTCGCGTACAGTGGGTGTAAGCCATGTTGCACGCGCAAATACGTCAGAGGGTGTTATGGCGAGCCTAGCATGTAATGAGTCACATGCGGTGATGTGATCCATATACGATGTCTACCTTTGAAGTTATGCTATCTGCCTGATCGATGGGGGTAGTGTAATGGATGGGGGTTGTGTAATCACTAAGACGATGCGGGGATACTCGTCTTGAGTGGGAGTTCTAGTAGTTTTATTTTGAAAACTTAGTTTTACTTTGAAAACTTAGTTTTATTTTGAAACTTGAACCCATATTTTATTATGAACAAAGTCTTTATGTTTTGCAAAACCTTTGTAGATAATAACTTGTTTGATAGACCTTTTAAACTTAGGTGCTTTCCTGCGATTGAGAAACTTAAAAGGTTGGGTCCAAACTTCATATTTTTATACCGTAGCTTGAGGATACTCCTTGTTTAAACCATTAGTTCATTTGATACAAAACCCGATAGGAGATAGACCCGGAGATTCCGCTAAACAAAAGGATAATTTAGATTATCAAGTTTTGTGCGGATAATTCCATCATAGTCCAGTGTATGCTATGATCTCTCCATAGAGAATGAACTGTGGGTGCGTGTTGACAGATCGAACATTTGGAATGGTCGCTGAGATTATGATCTGTATCCACCGTAAATCAGGTTTTCTTCTCAACCAAGATGGAAGAGAACACTTGCATTAAAGGAGCACGTGGCAGTCATACTTGATGACGTTAGTCATACTTGATGACATTGGTCATACTTGATGACATTGAGACGCCTCGCTCAGCTCGATCACTGGATGACAGACAACATTGCCAGATGCAAATGTTTTGTCATAGACTATGTCATGCAAGGGGAATCATTCACCTTCATGAATTCTTGATTACGTTGAAGAATCAAGAAGATGAAACGAATCACCGGGAAGTCATCAATGATGATGGTATATATATGATATACAAGTTATGAATGTTTTACCTAAACAAGTACTTGCAGTAGTGACTAAGATTTGATACTAGTCATGTTTTATGAAAACAAGATTTTCTGCTTGAGTAGCTTGGAAGGATGAAGAGACAATGTGTGTTGATGATGGCAGGAATATGTTGTAATGGCCATAGACACTCTCTCTGCATCACCATTTAGATTAAATTTGATTTGAACAAATTCCATTAGATCGCTTGTTAGCATGATCATTATAAGTGTGTCTTGCCTCTAGCGAGACAATTATTCATATTTGTTAGTGACAAATCGTTGTCCTACATTTATGAGTGATATCTTTGAATAGAATGTTATTATTTGAATCTAGATGGTAGTAGCTCACACATTTATAACATTAATGCCAAGATACAAACTTAAATGACACCACAATTTGTGGCACTAACGTTTTGAGTTATATGCATTGAGAAGCTCCATTCACATGGATCTCCAAGTCCTTAGATTTGATCTTTTGACACTTGCAAGATAACTAAGACACCATTTCGGAAAACGGGCATTTAACTTGTTGAGAATCATACATATCGATGTGTGTGAATCAATGAAGTACTTCAACGTGTAGTGGAAATCATTATTTTTAAACTTCACCAATGATTTGAGTAGATATGGGCATATCCACTTAATGAAATGCTGGTCTGAAAAGTTTGATAAGATCAAACAAGTTCGAGTGAAGTAAGAGAAATAAACTTAACAAGAAAATCAAATTCCCGTGATACAGATCGAGGAAACAAGGATTTGAGTTATGAGTTTGGCATATCATTGGAAGACTTGTGAAAAGAGTTCCACAAATTACGCCGTATGGAACACCACAATGTTATGGTGTGTTAGAACGTCGTAATCACACGCTATTGGATTGTGTGTGATCAATAAAATCTCTTATCGAATTTTTGTGATCATTAGAGTCGTATGGTAGGAACAAAACATTCACTTTAGATAATAGGGAAACCATCTAAATCCATGGAGACAATACCATATGAGTTATGGCATGGCTTTTAGCCTAGATTGTCGTTTTGATATTTTAGTTTTTGATATGATCAAACCTAAAACGGATAAATTCATCTTTGTAGTGTATCTAAGAAATCAGTTGGATACATTTCTCACGAAAAGGCAAATTTGCTGCCGAACATACCTTGATCAAGAAATAGTTTCTTGTCCAAGGGTATAAGTGGGAAAGAAAGTAGAGCAAGACGAAGTTAATGAACTTTCTCTCCAGGCATCAGAGTGGCGCAGCGGAAACTGTTCCGGTACCGTCCTCCACAACTGGAAGGAAGCTGATGATAATGATCATGATGCTCTGAGCTCATACTAAGGTCGTAGGAGTATGAGAATGTGTTCCGCACTGTGTGGTACGACAATCTTGTTATGAACGTCATGTTAATGAAACATGACAAACCTACGAACTACAAAGAAGCGATGGTGACCTAAGTCCGAGAAATGGCTATGAGCCATATAATCCGAGATAAAATCCATGTACGATTACCAAGTAAAGACTTGGGTAAATCTTCTTGATGGGCTCCAGGCCGTTGAGAGTAAATGGAATTTTATGACAAAATAGACACTGACGGAAAGGCAACCGTCTATAAGGATCGATTTGTCGTAAAACAGTTTTGACAAATTCAAAAGTTGACCACAACGAGATTTTGTTTCAAGTGGCGATGCCTGAGTCTATTTAGGATTGTTCTAGCAATTATTTTCAATTGAGAAATTGATAGTGGATAAAGAAACCGTGTTCCCTAATGGCAACATTAAGAAAGAGTTGTAATCGGTACAACGTAGGTTTGGTTGATCCTAAGGATGCTAGACATGTATGCAAACTTCAGTTGTCCATTCATGGGCTGAAGCAAGCATATCGGAGCTGGAATCTTCACTTTGATAATGTGATCAAAGGATTTTGGAGTCGTCCAAAATAATTGAAGAAACCTGCATTTATAAAGAAGTGAGTGGGAGCTAAGTAGCTTTTCTTGATCTTATATGTGAATGGCATATTTGAGTGGGAGCTAAAAGGAAATTCCCTTGTCTTATATGCGGAAGGCATATTTGAGTGGGAGCTAGGTGTCATTCCAAACTTTATATGTAATGACATATAGAGAATGATACAGATCCTCTAGTAAAGTATAATGATTATTTAAGTGATTAAATTTTCTGTGAATGAAGTTTAGAGTATTAGGCTTTAGATCTGTAATTTGTGTAGATCAAAGGGCTTAATAACATTAGGTCAGGAATATTTTTCTAGGTCAAGATTCTGAAATGTTTCAGAATAGAACAAGCGAAGAAAAAGGTTCTTGGTTATATGACTAGATAAAATATTAAGTTTTAGTGATAGTTATTGAAAGAACTGGATGTCCGACATCCTCTATGCCTCAGACATAGATTCTATCATACTGAAAACTCGACTTGGTGTGACCCAAGTTCTTGGTTGAAGAACGGGTTCTAGAGTGATCCCGGATGGATCAATGAACAAATGTTAAGTTTTTCCTTCAGTGTCTACAAAGAACTGAAGTTATGTTTCTTGTATAGGTGAGAGTGAAGAGACAACTTGCCGTAAAAGGGTTATGATGCAAGTTATGACACTGACCCATACGGCTAGAAATCTCATACAGGAGAAGTCCTTTGTTTTGAAGAAAGGCTTAGATTGCAAAGTTGCATATGAATGCACTATCGTAGAAGGGTTAGCTTGCGAAATTGCATATGAATGCACTGTCGCATGATCTACATAGGTATAGGAATATATGGCTATTTCGAAAGTAGCAAGTGTGATTGGACTGTGCTGTTTTCCCAAGCATGACTGGTTTCCTTAAAAGATCTCTTAGACTTTTAAGGCTCATGCTATGCAAAATTTTGAGTCTCACTCCATCGACAAAGCATATATTTCACCGTTATCATATGATACGGGATGATGTCAAACTAGGTGACACAGAAGTGTTGCAAAGCACATACAGATCTAGATCTGTTGACTTGCTTCCTCTTCCACGAGACAAGCGTGCACCAATATTGCTATAGGTGTTAAGCTTTTACCAAATTGTAAACTAGATCAAATTGTACTCTAGTGCAAGTGGGAGACTGAAAGAGATATGCCCTAGAGGCAATTAATAAAGTGATTTTATTTGTCATATCTCAATTGTTCATAATACGTTTTAATACCATGCTATAACTATCTCTACTATATAATATGTCTTGAGGTGATGGTCCGTTTTTCACTTTCCGGTTTTACCCCTATGTTGCCAGAAAATATTACCTACATTGCCACGCTTAAGTTGTAACGGTTCGGTTTTCTATTTCCTGTCTCTAACCGACGTCGTCTCCTACCTCCGCTGCTCAGTTCTTTCTCTTCCCCGTGTTAGCCAGATGCAGCCTCTCTCTCTTCCAAATCTTGAAATCAACCTGCAATATTTATCCTCTAATCTCCCGTACAAAAGTCCAATCGACCTCGAGGCCGGCGGAGGGAGGCGGTGAGCCGGGGTTTGCCGGCGTCCAGCGGATGCGGCCGGCGGAGGAGAGCGCCGGCATCTGGTTCTACTGTACTCGATTCGTTCCTCCGCCGCCCCCGGGCTCCACCACGGTCCGCCGCCTCCACCGTCCGAGCCGTCCAGTCCGCCGCCTCCGTGCTGGGGCGTTGGACGGGAGCCGCATGTCCGCCCCTGCTCGTCCGCGCTGGACGACAGCCACCGCGCCCTGGGCCAGTTCTTCCTCGTGGTCGCAGCTCTGTGCTCTGAGATATTCTACCAGTCAATAACAGATAAGGTCCCCTTCAGTCACCAAGACCTTGATAAAAGGACCGCCCATGGATCCTCAGCAGTAGTAACATTGTCAGCACCATGGCGTTCTTCAACAGCGGGTCGCGAGCCTTGATAGAAATCCTACGAGGTTGCAGAGGTGCGTCCCTGTTAGCTCATCTTCCCCTTGGCCTCTAGACTGAAGCAGAGTTTGTCCTGATTTTCGCTTTGTTCTTTTTTATGTCTCGATGTTTACAGCTCTGAAAGACAAATGCCGGTTGACCACACCTTCTTCCAGTTCGGATCGATACAATATCATGTACAGGTTGCACGTGATTTTCAGCTGAAGCACATAAGTAGTCGTACAAAAATTTTATGGAACATTCGCAGGATGGCCACCTCGGTTTCCCTGGCAAAGCTAATATTGCCCTAGCTTGGCCCATTTTAAGTCTAGAACATTAATATTGACATCTGTAAATCACTCAGTGATGAAAACTTGGAGTCGTCCAATAACTTGAGAAAGTAATTAACTCTGTGACAACCAACTTTATGTTTGCCTTTGACGCACAAATGATCTAATTGTGGAGCATACTTGAAGCGTTCATTAACCAACACGTATTTAGGTTGTGAGGGAGTTGGGATATGAGATTTCTCTCTTGGCAAAAAAACGAGACACTTCGTTTATCAAGGTCTGGAACGCCTTCACTGGAGTACAATTTAAACCGCCCCACTATTCGAGTATAAATGCCACATGAACGAGTACAACAATGAAGTCGTTTCTGGTGGAATGAATTTTAGGACTAGAATTTTTTGATGTTGAGATTCTCAATGAATGGTTTTGGTTAATACTTGGTGAACTTTTTGACACACCAAGACTTGGTTCAACAATATTTACAAATGTATCTAGGCAAACATTCTCTTGCTGAAATTCTACAACAGAATTTTTTTTTTTGGCTAGATAACATGTTGATTCATGTTTTCACATTCGTTGCCCGTTGCAACACACGGGCATTTTGCTAGTATTACTAGGAAAATTTTGCGCGGCAACACCGCCGCGCCCGTGTGGTGAAATTAAAATTTGGAAATGTCCTTATTTAAGAAGTGTGGAAATTTGAAATTATTGAAATGCAAAGAAAGGTTATGTTTAAAAATTGTCCAGATTTCGGAAAATGTTCAATTTGGGAAGTTTTCTAGATTTGATTTCTTTTACGTTAGTAAAATGATCACACTTGAAAGGCGTTCAGAATTTTGAAATATTCAGATTTGAAGGACATTTAAATCTTCAAAATATTCAAATTTGATTTTTGATCATATGTTATAGACAGTCAGTATTTATTTTTGTGATCATGTTGATATATTTTTCTGTTTGTTAATGCTCAGATTTGAAAGGCAATTGAAATTTAAAAATATTTAAGTTTGATTTTTTGGTCGTATGCCATAGTTAGTTAGCACGTATTTTTGTGATCATGTTGATATATTTCTCCGGTTGTTCGTTGACAGCGAAATATATTTGGTGTTATCAGAACCAACTTCGGATGCGTGTTCTATCGATAAAAACTAAACATCGGAAAAGGAAAAGAGTAATCAACATACGACGTTAGTGCACTGCATTTAGTATGGATGATATGACAAATTAATTGTATTGAAATGTATCCTTAAAAAATTATTGTTCGCTACAGTCAGCTTAGGCCCTAAAGCACTGTCGGAGTTGGATGAGGAAGAGACACTGAATTTAGACCTTCTGTGGTAAAAAAATTTTAAGCTATATAAAGTGTTAACAATAAGAGAAATTTCATATAAAGAAATCAAGAACAAACTTTGATATAAGCAGCTTGCATAAGGTGTAAACATAAATATTTTAGTGTCCAATAAGGTAATTTTTTTAACATCTTCCATCTTACAAAATAAATATAGAATGGAAAATGAATTAATTTCCTCTGGAACTTGATTGGATTAAATCGAACATCTCCTAAGCATCAATAAATCTATACATTTACAGTTAGAAGGAAATTGTAATAAAGTTATGAAGCATAAGATCTGAGTAGGTTAACATCATATAAGTAGCATGAAAGCAAATTATTTTTAGATTACAAAAAGATTATGTTGCACAAAAAGGAATAAATTTTTCTTGAAGTTTTGTAGGACTTTCATCGAACATTTTTCATCATGAATGAATAATAATTTGTAGAGGTGCCAAAAATTGATTGACGAATAGTTAAAAGAAAACAAATATTATATGCATAATTCGCTTGAACTCCTTTGTTAGGTTGACTCAATTAAAATGAGCATAAAATGGAAAAGAGTCATAGTGAGCATAATTTCATGCCCGTCAGGATTCAAAATGTTGAAATTCATCAGATTTTGTCGTGTGGAGTATCTTCAAATATCTAGCGAATTGAACTGATAAATTTCTTTTTTTTCGTTAATATTTAATGTATGTCTATAGTGAGTGGAAATGAACATTTATTGATTTGCGTTCTGTAATTATAGTCAGTTCGTTTAGATTGCATTTAAATAAGTACCATATTAAAATGTTCAATTTGAGTTAGTAATTAGAGATAATGCATTATTTAAGCAAATTATTATTATTATTTTTTATACAATTTTCATGTGAAGAGTTTGAAAATTTGTTAAATTTAAAACTTTTTGGCATGTTATTTGCATTTTCATGAATAACAGATTGAAAGTTATGAACTTTGCAATTTCCAGTATTTTATTATGTGATTAAGTACTATCTGGAAATTATCTTGGTTTATCATTATCATTATTTTGTTTTTATACAATTTCTGTGCAAAGGGTGTGAAAATTTGTTAAATTTGAAATTTATTTATATATTATTTGCTTTTTTCATGAATAACAGATTAAAATTTATGAATTTATTGTCTGAAAATTATCGCGGTAGAGATCGGTGTATTATTATTAATATTTTTCTTTTTCTACCCAATTTCTGTGTGAAGAGTTTGAAAATTTGTTAAATTTGGTTTTTTGACATATTTTTTACATTTTCATGAATAACAGTTTAAAAGTTATGAATTTTGCAATTTCTAGTATTTTATTATGTGATTAACTATTATATAGAAATTATCGCGGTTGACATCGGTTTATTATTATTATTATTTTGTTTTTATATAATTTTTGTGTCAACAGTTTGAAAATTTGTTAAATTTGAAATTGTTTGATATATTATTTGTGTTTTCATGAATAACAGATTAAAAGTTATGAATTTTGCAATTTCCAGTGTTTTATTATAATTGTGAAAGTTATGACAGGTAGAACCCACATGTCATTTTTTACCCACATGTCATTTTTTTCCTTCCATAATTCAGAAAATCGTCTCTGGAAATGTTAAAAACTTGACAACTCGGGCCCACGATGACGTCACTGTGTGGCGTCACCCGCCGGTGGCGGCCGCGTCGTCGAGAGCTCGCGATGGAGCACTCGAGTACGCGTGCAGGCCTGAGATCGCGCGGTCTCGGCAGAGGAGGTGCAGGGGAGCCAGAGGGGTGGCGCGGCGGACCATATGGTTGCTGGAGCCGGCGGCGGCGAGCTAAGAAGGCGGCGGCGACTATCGAGCACGGCGGGGAAGATTCCAGCGAGCACGCGGCATTACGCGAGCTGATCTTCGGCGAGGAGGGAGAGCGAGCGACGGCGAAGCTCGCTTTGGGCTTCGATCTGAGCGGGGAGCAGCGGTGTGGCGGTGGAGCGCGTCGGCGGCGGTGGCGAGCTCGACGGCGCGCTGGAGAGAGGAAGGAGAAGGGCGGTGGTGGGGACGTTTTGCAGCATAGTCCCTGCATTTTCTGTAATTTGCGGACAGGTCCATGTACGTGGGAAGGAGGGGACTGCGACGCAATTTCCAGTGAACGTAGGTTCTTTTTCGTAAAAAATCGCGCTGGCCGTCGGATGGAAGATCGACGGCGCGGAGACGCGAATGCACTGTAGAAGTGCGTCCATGTAGCATCTGTCGACGTGGGCACGCTGCGGTAAAGGCTTAACGGGTGAGCTTTCATATAGGTATCGATTAAGCGGAAATATTAATACTCGTGTGGTATGTAAACAACCAGGTCCCTAGTAGCCTCTAATTAACTAGTTCATTGGGTAACAGATGATCAAGCTTTCCTGATCATGAGCAATGGCGTCGGTTGACAATGGAGTCATATCATTAGGTGAATGATTTGATGGACATACCCAAAATATAGAAACGTAGTGTTCATACCTTCGACCGTGAGATCATATCAAATCTCTGCTTCTGAAAGATACGGCTGATCGCATCAAACGGCATGACTTATATAACGTGACAATAAAGGTGACACTTTCGGGTATCGGAAGGAAGCAGTAGAAGCGAGTGATTAAGAGCGGGAATTGCCAATCCACATAGCAGGATAGATACTCTAGACCCACTCGGTGAGATTACATCAATGAGCTTGTAAGCATGTGACTAGGTCACGGGGGTGTATTATCACAGATGAGTAAAGATAGATTTGTCGATGGCGAGGTCATGCTCGGTAATCATGATACCGAAGAATGACGCTCGAACAATCTAAGTATCGCTTGGCAAGAGGATGAGACTGGACATCTAAAGGTTCAAACGATAAAAGACATTCGTGGATGCACAGGGGCTATCATGGGTATCCAGATCCCACTGTTAGTCATTGATCGGAGAGAGTGTCTCGATCATGTCTGGGGTGATCCCGAACCGTGGGGTAACACACTTAAGGGTGGGTGACGATTAGATTGGATTTAGAGAGAAAAGAAACCGAAGACTCCGGAAGTGTTCCGGACATGTTCGATGGAGATCGGAGGACAACGAAATATGTTTCGAAGTCCGAATGAATTAAATAATATGTATATAATATTAATAAGTGTTATTAGTAATTAAATATATTTTTATTTAATTAATTTCAAATTTAAAAAGGCATTAAACCTAAATGGGCCTTAGAGGCCCATTAGGGGAAAACCTCAAAGGGAAAAGAGAAAAAAGGGGGGGAGGGCCGGCCAGCCTAGGTGGGCAACATGGGGCCCACCTAGGGCCGGTGAACCAGCCATGGCCGGCTGGTTATGTGGGAATAGTCCCACATGGCCAGGCCAGCAAGGTTGGCTGCCCTCCTCCGCTTTTATATAGGGATGCCGCTATGCCTTGAAATTCACCCCAATTCTCTCTTTCTCTCTGTGGCGCCCCGACCCGACTGTTATACCGTGATACTGTGTCTCCGGTTATCCGATACCACCAGACACACTATCAAAGCATAATACAGAGATCAAGACTTGTGGAACAACTGGCACATCACAGACTCTACGACACAAATCATTATAGCTCAACTCTTATAATAGAGAAAGATAGCAAATGACAACCAGAGGTCACTGACCCAACATTACAGCATGCGGAAGCGAATTAGGTTGTTCTAAACAACAAGAACCAATTTATGGCCTAAGAGGCCCACAGATAAACATCACAGCGCTAGCTGTTCCGGGATGTCCCAAGCTGCCACCTGGGAACCCCAGACTACTCGTCGACGTCCACAAAGAACCCACCTTCGAGGTCGGTGAAGTCCTCCTCTGAAACAAAACAAACGACGTTGAGTTCGACGAACTCACAAGATTATATAGAGCATTAGCTCGATGAGGCTTTCAAAGTTATATGGCTGTTTTGCATAAAGCTGATTTTAGTTATGAAAACATAACTCAATGGCATCGTCTAATCAGAATACTTTTAAAAGAGGGGTAAGAAGTGACTCTTTTCTTTGAATCACCTTTCTCATCATCACCAACATCATCGCCATTGTACCTGTTCATCAAAGGCACCTCCCCGAATCACCCTCGAGGAAGCTCACCTTGCATTTGTGAGTGGTACCTCTAGTATCCAGTTTTTAATCATTCCGTTAAAGTTATTCTATGATCTTACCTTCACTTCCCAAGTTCGTCCATAACCGCGGACACGGCTTTTCGAAAAGATTTAACCCTGCAGGGGTGTACAAATGTTTGCCACGCGTACCGTCCGGCCCATTGCCTGGCCTTTAGCTCTCTTCCTGGGAGAGCCGGCTAGGTGGGAGCGGTGTCGACTTCTCCCTCGTTAAGTACTTTCCAGGATCATCAGTGGCAGCAGGACTGCCAGTGCCTTCAGCACCCGCCCCACGGCCACTCATTTTCCTAACACCACCATCCTCATCTCAGTTCATCCCACCATCATCATGCACGCGCAAATGGAAGCCCGAACTAGAGGACCCTGGCTAGCCCCGCCCGAGTTATTTAGTCTATGAGGGTTCCTGCAATTGCATAGGCCTCACGCATGGTTGCACGCTCAGTCTTGGTTCAAGAGGTATAGAACTCGCTCCTAGGCGGCGAGAACGAGACAAAACACCACAACCACAGTGGCCTCTCATCCCCACCTTTAAGCATTTTATTATCCGTCACCACAATTTCCTCCACCATCAACCATTTATCTCATCACCTGTTTCCAACACAAACCATCCATCGTATAGCTATGCAATTAACTAAGCATGGCTAAGCATCAACATAGCATATTAGGTATCTCGGCCAACAATACAAACCTATGGATAATAGGGGGGGGGGGGGGAACAGGTATTGGCATCGGAAACTTAATGCAGCTATAGGATACTCTAATCCAATAAATTGACATTTGGAACCGCATGCAATATTATAGTGGAGAAAAATATTTGCGGAAAATAGGATAAGATATGCTCAGAGGGGGGATTACGCTTGCCTTGCTCAACGTGCTGGTAGTACGGCTCTTCATGATACTGTGGGGGCACTTCCCCTCCTTGATCTACCGATGCACAACAATACCGGAGAGGAACAATCAAAACCACGGATAACATCGGTGCAATGCGCAAACACATGATGACATGACATTTTAAATCCCCGGGAGGGGGATGATGCAACTATTCAAATTAAACGGAGTTCGGGTGCTTAGAGGGGCGCATCCCGGATATCCGTGAATTTAAGTCATGGATCATCTTACTTGTTGATTACGGTGGTCGAAACCCTAGGGTATAACTTGTAGATGCTATGACATGATCATGTGGGAGATGCAGGGTTTTGGCGATTTAGTAAACATGATAACCATTTAAAAGGTTTGTTCACGAATTTCCGGACAATTGTGTAAATCACCCGCATTTTTCTGATGCTCCAAAGAATATACAAGTTATTACCTTTTATTTCCCCTTTTAATTAGTTCTGGGTAATTGTTAACTCAAACCCCGAACCATTTCTTAACCAAGTTAAAAAGGAACAGAAGAAACAGTGAAATTATTTTGGTAATGGACCAAATCGGAAATTCCGAGTTTTCCTAAATCGGAATATCCGATCGGGATCACGTTTCAAATTTTGGCTAAGGACCCGAAGGAGTGCGGTACTGGAGAACTTCGGAAATTCCGGTCTTGACAAAATCGGATAATCTGATCGCCTCGGATGGATGAAAGAAATTGGCTAAGGACTAAACCCATCCCCGTACTGGCTTGAATCGGAAAATCCGATTCTTCTTCAGCTCGGAAAATCCGACGAAGAAGTCATGGCGACGCGACGGCGATTCTCAGCGAACTCGAGCAGTGGGACGCGAGCGACGAAACAGAGGGCACGGTGGGGTTCGGGTGCTCACCCTGGTAGCATGGATGAGCTCGGGAGGCAGGAGATGCGACGACCGCGACGAAATCGTCCGCGGCGGCTCTCGGACGACGGTGGCGAAGTAGGGGACGGCGACGTCGATTCGGGGCTCCTCTGCTCGATTCCTCTGGCTCGGCGGGGGAGGGAATCGAGGCGGAGCTTTTGGTAGCCTTCACGCTGCTTGGGGCTGCCTCAAACGACGGGGAGACGGCGACGCATCTCGGCGGCCATGGCGGCTCGGTGGAGAGGAAGAGGAGAAGAGGACCAGGGAGAAAGGGGTCGGGAATGGGGAGCATGTGAGGGCAGGGCATCGTGGCGCGTCTCCCTTGCAGAGGAGAGGCAGAGCGGGGCCCCGGTGCGGCGTGCTGCACAGCCATGGCGACGGCATGGCCACGGCGCTGTGGCGCCAGTGCCATGGCTACAGGAAGAAGATGTGAAAATTGCAAAAAAAACCCGGCACTTTTTAAGTTCATCACAACCAGGTCCTTTTCCCTTTTGAAATATAAAACCTTTTAAAATCGGCAGCTTCAGTGATTTAATTTAGGCACCAAAACATTTTCAAAAATTATGAAATAATTTGGGTGGCCTTTTTATAGCATGAGGAAGCTCCACAAAAATTGGCGCCTCCAAATAAAATGTTTTGAACCACTTTTGTTTAGAGAGGTTGGATAGGGCATTTTGCTAAATTCAAAAGTGTTGCTCCTTTATCAATTTGGAGCAAGTGCAAAAAAATTATTTTGGAGCTCTTGGAATTTCCTTGACAAATAGGAGATGTCAAAGTAATTTTATTTTGCGAGCTTGAGTTCCTTCGTTGTTTTGAAATTGGTTGAAGCAAATTTGGCATTTTGTTTTTAAGTGGTGTCAAACCACCACAATTCCCTAGCAACATCAACAATTCCCTAGCACAATTCCCTAGTAACAACATGATGCATGGATGCCATGATGCAATGCAACACAGAAGCGAAAATTTTATCCGGGTTTTTAGGTTTTCAAACTTCGGGCTGTTACAACTCTACCCTCCTTACAGGAATCTCGTCCCGACATTCTTAGAGTAGGAACGAGGGAAAAAGGTTACAACGGTACTACACGATCTTCTCGCTTCAGGTAGCTTCTTTCTTGAAGAGGTTGGCTGAGGGCATCATGAAGATCTTCATCGGCTTCACCTCGAGGTCACTATCACGTACTCCATAGGAAAGAAGGAAAACCTCACCGGAAGGATGGATCTTGGTGGAGCTACAACGACCGAGTACCTCCTAGTAGAATCCTAGGATGAGACTTCAAGCATCCCTTGAATTGACAGTTAGGAGACACTTTCGTGTGACGGGAGATTGATAAGGAGTTTCCAGTTGGTGGACAGCTGTTTCTCAGCGATTCAGAATATGAACTTTGCACAAGGCCTAGAATTTCTGAAGACGAAGGTTGAACAAGATTCCAACAGATGAAGAGATAACTTGTACTAGTCGGCTTGAGTACAACTTTCCTCACGGAGGAGCATTTCAGATCACTGGAGAAGGATCGGAAAGCCAGATCAAGAGAACTTCAGAAACTCCGCAAACGTTAGTATCTGGGACACTTCGTGATTTTCCAGACATCGAGACAACTTCTTGAGGATCACCAACTGTCGTTTCTGTTTGAGATTTAGATCTGATCGGGTGTAGAGATACTCCAGATTCAACATGGATGAATAGGGAGTCTTTGCCACAGATACCACCGGATTACTTTTGCTAGAACCCCAGGAGCTGGACTAGAAGGTCTAACTCCAAAGGATGAACGAGATTGCGGAACTCAAGTATTAGCAACTTGTCAGAAGACAGTGGCCCTACTTGATTTACTTGCAACGAGACACGATTTAGTCCTTGTGGGGAAACACCAAAGAAGACGAAGAAGTTCTCAGACTTCCTCTCTTTCT
Organism: Poa pratensis; assembly: GCA_947311845.1. NCBI lineage: Eukaryota > Viridiplantae > Streptophyta > Magnoliopsida > Poales > Poaceae > Poa > Poa pratensis. The sequence goes on from CAMZMU010000064.1 coordinate 14,768,376, forward strand.
GGGACAATTCAATCAGTGGCTTGGATGCATAGATGAAATTCTCAAGGGATGGAGGTAACAACCTACCATTCCGAGAATATTCTACACATGCACGATCGAGTTGAGATGATTTCGAGGAAACCAGACAATTCACTCAGATCCACGGCGACATCTTTCAGCAAGTGCACGTGAACCAGGGAAAGTCACTTCTAACTCCAGAACACATACCTTGTGAAGACACAAAGTTAGTTCCAACAAATTTCCAATGCTAACGCCCGATATCCAATATGAATCTCCTCAAACATGGAGAAAATTAGAATGTAGTTGATGGGCTCAACAACCAACTTATCCAGATACTCCAAGACGGTAGACTCATATTTCACCAGAACGGGGCATGAGTATTGGTCAGACTAACACATTTAGGTAGGTCGGTCTGAGTTTGATCTGACGATAGCCCAATTCAAATCAAACGATTTAGAGCTTAGCATATCCAAAGAGGAGATACCACCTCGCTTCAACACGGACAGACTAGACATCCCTTTGAGAAGGAACTATATCGAGGTAGAGCTCTTGTCTTTCGACTCTCCAAGTTGTTTAAGCTCCACTGAATAATTCTGGACATCTAGCACGATTTTCTTGGAGAGAGGGTTGTTCAGAGAACCAGCTTACTCATAAGCTCAACATCATGGTCAGGTGACAACCTGTCGATACTTCTGGAAAGACCTCCAGAATATCACGATCCACATATAGGATATCACGACATACCGGTGGATCTTGAGTTCAAGAGAGGATCATGCCTTTCAAGGCACAACGAGGTGGTCTTGGGAGCTTCGGCACGAATCTAGCTCTTTGACCGAGGAAGGGCACCAGCGAGAATGAACTTGGTAACACAGTCCAATTCATTTTATTGATCGGCTAACCAATCATGATAAGAAGGACATGGAATGTCCTTGGATTTCAGCACAGTAAGAACTACTGAGAATATCCGATAGTTACCTTATTGCTCACGTCTCATCATCCTCGAGTAACAAGTGTAAGAGTCTCACTTCATCAAGAGGATCATGAGGCTTAGCAGGACCCTTGATATAAAAGAGTGTGACACTCTAAGGTGGAGCAGAACAAAGCTAAACAAGGCCCTCGTTCCGCGGATGACAATACCTTGACCTGGTCCGAGAGATGGGCAAGGTACTGGAGCTTGTTTCTCCTAACGAGACGAAGGGGAAAAATATTGACGGACCACAAGAGTAACTTGCATCGGAACACCTAATGCACGATTAGAACTTTACTGTCCACTGACAGACAGAGGTTGGAAGTTAGATCAGATGTAACTAACATGCTCAGGATAATCCCAAGATGTTGCAGATGCACCGGTTATTACTCAGTTGTGATAACCATGCCCCAAAAAGGAAGGGATGCAGTAGCGCCAAACAAAACTGTAGTAAGATTGTTGTTGATTCGTAGCTCACCCATAAGGACGTCGGGTCCTCTTCAGCTTCTTCAGCAGAGATGTGGTTCAGGCGACGTCGCACAATAGGTCCAGCCTTGCCAGCTGGAGTGGCAGGGGTTCGTGCAGGAGTTCCCGTGAGAGGTGCCTTCTGAGGGCAATCCCTGAAGTAGTGGCCAGCCTGACCACAGGTGTTGCAGATAAGTCCAGGTGGAGCAGGTAGCATAGGACGACACCACCTCCGCTTGACCCAGATGTCGAAGTAGTGGGGCGCGTGGTGGCGTGCTGAGCAATCTTCTCCTGGGCATCCTTTACTGCCTCCACTATGAACTCCATAGAGCAATCAGCCGGAAAATGGTCATTTCCTTCGCATAGGTAGCAGGTGGCGCTAGCGGTTGGGCACTTGCCAAGTGGATGCGCGTTGAAACAATGCGGGTAACTGCCGGGGCATTGACTCGCCTGATGTCCACCCCTTCCGCATGACTACATGCCTTTCCTTGTGGTAGTCCATTCTTTCTGGGGTACTTAAGGGGGCACTTCCGGTACGGATGTCCACGCTCCTTACAAGTGTAACACCTGAGTTTGTCTCTAGCTTTCTTGGGCAAATCTTTAGATGTATGGGATTCCTGCTGATCAAAGGGTGTCGAGTGGGTCACTGGGATGGCTTCGATTTGATGGAGCGGAGGACGTTGTGCCATTCTGTAGATTTGACAAGGACGCAGTTAGTATCCACCTCGGTATGGTTGAGACATTAGCATTAGCGTACTCAAGTACTCAGACTAGGGACGATAATACTTTGTGCAACAACGAACAAGGAACCAACAAGATGGGACTTGGGTCAAAGATCAGCATCATGCACCAGTAGCGTGAGATTCAAATGGCTAAGAAACCACGTGATTCAACCCACACTATCCGGCACAATCCAGGACCTTATGTTCAAGTCCTTGGGTTAAAACCCGAAGAAAGGATCAATGATTAGACTCCGTCGAAACATCTGAGTTGATTTCGGATTGCAACGCAGCGGGAGCAACTGGACACATAACACTAAAGGTCGAACCCAACCCCGTTTCTAATCATTTTGAAGTAACAGATGAGAAGTAAAACCTTTAACTCAAATCGAGGTAAGATTGCTCCGAGATTAGAGGGTAACCAGATAAGGAGTAAAAGAATCCTAAGATGGTTTTCACAACTCATTTTTAGGTTAAAAATATTTTCACAAACACTAGACTCAACATCGACCAGTAGAAGGGTTTCCTACAGGCAGTACTGCTCTGATACCAACTTGTGGCGCCCCGACCCGACTGTTATACAGTGATACTGTGTCTCCGGTTATCCGATACCACCAGACACACTATCAAAGCATAATAGAGAGATCAAGACTTGTGGAACAACTGGCACATCACAGACTCTACGACACAAATCATTATAGTTCAACTCTTATAATAGAGAAAGATAGCAAATGACAACCAGAGGTCACAGACCCAACATTACAGCAGCGGAAGCGAATTAGGTTGTTCTAAACAACAAGAACCAATTTATGGCCTAAGAGGCCACAGATAAACATCACAGCGCCAGCTGTTCCGGGATGTCCCAAGCTGCCACCTAGGAACCCCAGACTACTCGTCGACGTCCACAAAGAACCCACCTTCGAGGTCGGTGAAGTCCTCCTCTGAAACAAAACAAACGACGTTGAGTTCGACGAACTCGCAAGATTATATATAGAGCATTAGCTCGATGAGGCTTTCAAAGTTATATGGCTGTTTTGCATAAAGCTGATTTTTTATGAAAACATAACTCAATGGCATCGACTAATCAGAATATTTTAAAAGAGGGGTAAGAAGTGACTCTTTTCTTTGAATCACCTTTCTCATCATCACCAACATCATCACCATTGTACCTGTTCATCAAAGGCACCTCCCCGAATCACCCTCGAGGAAGCTCACCTTGCATTTGTGACTGGTACCTTAGTACCCAGTTTTTAATCATTCCGTTAAAGTTATTCTATGATCTTACCTTCACTTCCCAAGTTCGTCCATAACCGCGGACACGGCTTTTCGAAAAGATTTAACCCTGCAGGGGTGTACAAATGTTTGCCACGCGTACCGTCCGGCCCATTGCCTGGCCTTTTGCTCTCTTCCTGGGAGAGCCGGTTGGGTGGGAGCGGTGTCGACTTCTCCCTCGTTAAGGACTTTCCAGGATCATCAGTGGCGGCAGGACTGCCAGTGCCTTCAGGACCCGCCCCACGGCCACTCATTTTCCTAACACCACCATCCTCATCTCAGTTCATCCCACCATCATCACGCACGCGCAAATGGAAGCCCGAACTAGAGGACCCTGGCTAGCCCCGCCCGAGTTATTTAGTCTATGAGGGTTCCTGCAATTGCATAGGCCTCACGCATGGTTGCACGCTCAGTCTTGGTTCAAGAGGTATAGAACTCGCTCCTAGGTGGCGAGAACGAGACAAAACACCACAACCACAGTGGCCTCTCATCCCCACCTTTAAGCATTTTATTATCCGTCACCACAATTTCCTCCACCATCAACCATTTATCTCATCACCTGTTTCCAACACAAACCATCCATCGTATAGCTATGCAATTAACTAAGCATGGCTAAGCATCAACATAGCATATTAGGTATCTCGGCCAACAATACAAACCTATGGATAATAGGGGGGGGGGGGAACAGGTATTGGCATCGGAAACTTAATGCAGCTATAGGATACTCTAATCCAATAAATTAACATTTGGAACCGCATGCAATATTATAGTGAAGAAAAATATTTGCGGAAAATAGGATAAGATATGCTCAGAGGGGGGATTACGCTTGCCTTGCTCAACGTGCTGGTAGTACGGCTCTTCACGATACTGTGGGGGCACTTCCCCTCCTTGATCTACCGATGCACAACAATACCGGAGAGGAACAATCAAAACCACGGATAACATCGGTGCAATGCGCAAACACATGATGACATGACATTTTAAATCCCCAGGAGGGGGATGATGCAACTATTCAAATTAAACGGAGTTCGGGTGCTTAGAGGGGCGCATCCCGGATATCCGTGAATTTAAGTCATGGATCATCTTACTTCGGAGGAGAGCGGTACTGGAGAACTTCGGAAATTCCGGTCTTGACAAAATCGGATAATCCGATCGCCTCGGATGGATGAAAGAAATTGGCTAAGGACTAAACCCATCCCCGTACTGGCTTGAATTGGAAAATCCGATCTTCTTCAGCTCGGAAAATCCGATGAAGAAGTCATGGCGACGCGACGGCGATTCTCAGCGAACTCGAGCAGTGGGACGCGAGCGACGAAACAGAGGGCACGGTGGGGTTCGGGTGCTCACCCTGGTAGCATGGATGAGCTCGGGAGGCAGGAGAGGCGACGACCGCGATAAAATCGTCCGCGGCGGCTCCCGGATGGTGGCGGCGAAGTAGGGGACGGCGACGTCGATTCGGGGCTCCTCTGCTCGATTCCTCTGGCTCGGCGGGGGAGGGAATCGAGGCGGAGCTTTTGGTGGCCTTCACGCTGCTTGGGGCTGCCTCAAACGATGGGGAGACGGCGACGCATCTCGGCGGCCATGGCAGCTCGGTGGAGAGGAAGAGGAGAAGAGGACCGGGGAGAAGGGGGTCGGGAATGGGGAGCAGGTGAGGGCAGGGCATCGTGGTGCGTCTCCCTTGCAGAGGAGAGGCAGAGGGGGCCCCGGCGCGGCGTGCTGCACAGCCACGGCGACGGCATGGCCACGGCGCTGTGGCGCCAGTGCCATGGCTACAGGAAGAAGACGCAAAAATTGCAAAAACCCCCCTGCACTTTTTAAGTTCATCACAACCAGGTCCTTTCCCTTTTGAAATATAAAACCTTTTAAAATCGGCAGCTTCAGTGATTTAATTTAGGCACCAAAACATTTTCAAAAATTATGAAATAATTTGGGTGGCCTTTTTATAGCATGAGGAAGCTCCACAAAAATTGGCGCCTCCAAATAAAATGTTTTGAACCACTTTTGTTTAGAGAGGTTGGATAGGGCATTTTGCTAAATTCAAAAGTGTTGCTCCTTTAACAATTTGGAGCAAGTGCAAAAATATTATTTTGGAGCTCTTGGAACTTCCTTGACAAATAGGAGATGTCAAAGTAATTTTATTTTGCGAGCTTGAGTTCCTTCGTTGTTTTGAAATTGGTTGAAGCAAATTTGGCATTTTGTTTTTAAGTGGTGTCAAACCACCACAATTCCCTAGCAACATCAACAATTCCCTAGCACAATTCCTAGTAACAACATGATGCATGGATGCCATGATGCAATGCAACACAGAAGCGAAAATTTTATCCGGGTTTTTAGGTTTTCAAATTTCGGGCTGTTACACTCTCTTACCTCAAGCGTGGTTCCGCAAATGGAGCTGCGTACGGGTTTGACAGAGTTCTCTCCACCATACGCACACCGCCGTGCTACTGGGTCCAAGTCTTCGCTTCCGTTGCTCTGCTGGATCTGGAGCCCGGAGGTCGTCATCTACACTGTATGTGTGTGGAACCGCGAGGCGCCATCGTTTGGTGCTGGGAGCCATCTTCTTCCACTACACGACCCTGAGGTCGGCGCCGTTGTCTCCATCGACAACGTCCATGCGGGAATGTAATCCCACTTCTGGTCTACAAGGGAATGTATTCTGATCTCCTCTATATTAGTATATCTGCATAGTATAGATCCTGGCTAGTTTATGGTTATCATCGGTAGGAATTGTTTTGTTTTCTGTCTATGATCCCCAACAACGACGTCACTGGGGCGCGTCCTTCGTCATGGCACCCAAGTCTTCTACCAGCTTCCTACACAAGCTGGCATTCTTATCCTCTCGGTGGTACGGATGAAGGATCTGGGGGCACGCCTGGCCTCCTGTCGGGCGCATAGTCCTGTGGGTACTCTGCCTTGTTCTCCAGGCGACGGGTGACCCTAGAAGGTCACCTGATACTTAGCCGCAGCGTGTCGATGTCAATCTTGTCGGGTTTCCTTGGGGAAGATGGGCTGACCCATCTGCTGATCTTTACTCCTTGCCTTGTCCATCTTCTCCGTGGGCCCAAATGGTGGACCTACTTTGGCCGCATCAGGGGAACCCCATGTTCCACTGTTGCGATAGTAGCCCCCGGTCATGGTCCCGGTGGCTTGAGCTTCAGCTGCTGCTGGGGCTATGGCCAAAGTGGGTCCCCAATGACTTGTCTTGTCTACTTTGCCGGAGGCTCGCCAGGGTGAAGTAGAGACGAGCCCCCGAGTCTTCTTGGACTTGGTCACGGCGAATGTTGCGGTTCGTACGGATGGCCAACGTCTATCTTGAACCCAACAGGAGGAAGCGCTCGAAGTGGAACGTCCCCTCGATCCTCACGCTAGTCGGAGTAATGGGGCCGTGACGTGACGTGTGGGATGCCTTATAAGCCACGCCTTGGCGGTACTGTAGCCGTTGCTCTCCCAAATCTCCGAAATCCCCAAATCGCTGCCTTCATTTCCATCTCCCTCTCCTTGCTTCGTGCCGCCGCCTCTGCCGTACACTACCACAGTTCTCCTTCTGCTCGAATGGCGTGAGTAAAGGTTGCGGCTCAGAAGAAGAAGACTAGCATGTCCTCACTCATGAGGAAGAAACTGTCTCCTAGATCTGAAAGGGCACGGTGAAGATCGGAGCGCAGCGTCGAGCAGGCTGAGCTCCGCAAGCGGCAGGCCTTGTTCCCAAGTGACTACGCCGATGACGCCGTGATGATGCGGAAGGTCATGCAACTCGGGGTGATGGAATCTGACGATGTGCCTGATGCTCCTGCTCGTGTGCCATCGAAGGTCTTCCTGCCTTCGGAGATCCGGGCGCCCAGGCAGATCCCAATTTTTGACAACTTTATGATGATGGGACTTGTCCCACGTTTCTCGGATTTCTTCCTAAAGATCTTGCGCGCGTACGGGTTGAAGCTTCTGCATCTGACCCCAGGCGTGATCTTGGATCTGACGGTCTTCGCCTACGCTTGTGAAGCATTCATCTGTGGCTCTGTTTCATCACTTCTTCTACCCCAGCATCGGGAAGGACGGCTGGATGGGGGGCGGTGTCACCTTCTCGTTCCGCCCGAAGGTCAAGCTGAACTATCCTCACATGGCAATCAAGTCCAAGTGGGATGAGTGGAGACATGGCTGGTTCCTGGTTGAGGTGCCAGAAACTCTGACACTCCTTGAAGAATCGACAGAACGTCCGGTGAACTTGGAGACCTGGTGGTGCGTCAGCTCGCAGGACGATGATCTCTCGGCAGCGGTAGCATGCTTCAAGCTCCTTCGCGAGAAAGGAGTTTCCGGAGCTGCCATCGTTGCCCACTTCCTCCGCAATCGTCTAGCTCCTCTACAGAAGTGGCCGCACCCAGCTTGGGCTTCCAGGTCCCCTTGGACCCATCTCGCCTGAGGAGTCCTGATATGGAGGGCGTTCTCCTCCGGGGCAACATGAACGGGATTTTTACCCCGGGCATCAAATTCAAGCTGCCGGTAGGATTCCGGCCCCTGTGCGATGATCCGAAGAAGACAGAGATTCTGGAATCAATGCCGGTTTGTGATGCCTTCAGAATAGTGGGCCGATCTGATCAAGGGCCCAAAACTATCGGGGTGAAGACCTGGAAAGCCAAGGCTCCTTCCAGCCCCGACGAGGAAGGAGAACTCCTTGAATCCGACGAGGAGAGCAAAGAAGAATCCGGTGAGTATTCTGTCGGCTCTGATGACGGTGACGATGGAGATGGCGACGAGGCCGACGCCGGCAATGACGACGACAACGACGATGAAGACGAAGGTGAAGACGGCAACGACAATGACGACGATGGTGGTAAGGATACGGGGGAGAAGGTTTCTTCCCCACATCGCTCTCCAGGGTCCATCGCGGTCCCTGACCCGGGGGCAAGCACTCTTTTCCCGCCCGCAGAAGTGGTCGGCGGCGAGGGCGACCCCATGGACGTGGAGATCGACGCAACCAACTTTGTCTTGGCCCCGTGGCCAGGAAAATCTCCCCGCCATTCACCTCCCGCGGCGGGACTAGTCACCTCCCCGGGTGAGCATCACCAGAGCCCCCACGCCTCCTCTGCCGGGTCCGTAGAGGTTCCGGTGTCATTGGGCAACAAGCGTACCCGGGAGTAAGCTTTTCCCCGCTCTTCTTCTCACTTCTTGCATTTCTCGCCTCCCCAAGGAAAGTGACCATGTGTCTGTGCAGGGGTGCACCTTCCTTGGAGACCAGCAAGAGGCGACGCGACGCGACAGAGGATGACACCACCACCAGTTTTGGAGCTTGTGGTGGAGGGATGTTCCCTCCTCCATTAGCAGAAGTTGACGGTCACCACGGGAGTGGGGTGGGGAGCGCGACTGTGGCCTCCCCGGCCCGCCCCAGAAAAGGTCCAGACGCCGGGAGGCCAGAGCAAGCAGGTACGCTCGGGCTCCCGGGTTATGCTGATCCAGTTGTTTATGTTCTCAGTACACTTGATGTATTCTCGATGTTTTCTTGCTCCCAGATGCCTCTGTGGCGAATGTCTTTTCTCTGGGCGACCTGCTTGGCATCGCAAGCCAAGAGAAGCCGCCCTCCTTTACTCCTTCGGATGGCCAGGAGGTGTCCAAAGGCGCACCCAGCTCACACGCGGCTGGGACTCAAACTATGATCCCTGCTCCAGGCCAAAACCGTGACGAGGCGCCGAGTCCTGAGGTCTCCCCTGACTTGCTGGAGAGCTTGCTGATGACCGAGCAAACTCTGAGGACATTTACCAATTTCTCCACGGACTCGGGAGCCAGCAAGGAGATTGCCGAGCTGACGAGGATCAAGGAGGACCTCGCAGCCAAGCGCTTGAAGGTTGCAAATGCTCTGAGGAGCTCTCCGAAAGCTGCTCCCCGGATCACTATCAGTGGGGAGAGTGCCATGGATGCCATTCTCCGCGGGATGCACCAGCTGGACGAGGAGTACAACGGTCGCGAGGCGGCCATTGTAGAGACAATCGGAAAAGCTGAAGACCTGATCCAGAGAGGAATGGGTAAGCTCAACCGTCTCGCAACCCAGGTTTCTAGCCTGTGGCAGTCCCTTGAAGAGAAAGGTGCTGAGCGTAAAGCTGAGAACAAGCGACGCGAGCAGGACATGGCGGCGAGGGAGCTGCAGTTGGTGACCCGGGAGGCTGAGCTGGATGCAAAGGTCAAATCCTTGGAAAACCAGAAGCTATAGCTAGAGCATGAAATGGAGCAACGCCTGAAGGATGTCGCCGACTGCCACCGGGAGGTGCTCGATGCCAAGGACAAGGACATCAGGAGCTGCCAGCTTAAGGAGGAGGAAACCAACCAGATCATCGAGGATATCAAGAAAATCCTCCATCAGGAGCAGGAGTCCGTACATGCTTTGCAGCAGCAGGCCGAGAATGATGGCCTGAAGATATCAGGACTTGAAGAATCTTTGAAGGCGTGGAATGACGAGCTTGCGGGGTTGAAGGAGGACAACCAGAAGCTGACCCAGGTCAACTCCCAAGCATCAACTGAGCTGTTGGAGCTTCGCCGCTCCAACCAGGAAGGTCTTGCCATGATCGCGGAGGCCAGCTAGGAGGCCACGAAATGGGTGGAGTGGCTGAATCTGAGAACTGCAGTTCCAATGTTGGAGCCGAACTGCCAGAGCTTGCCCCCCGTTGCGGAGTTCATCAGGAAGGTTGCCACCGACGTCCGAACCTTCAAGAACAAGATAGTCGCCCAACTTGTTGGTGATAAGCACGAGGCGAGTAAACTGATAGTAGCTTCTGTGATGGCGTCGTTCCGGGAGGCCAACCCGGATGCCATCATGCCGGACTTCATGGCCTCGTCCCCCTCCAAGGGCTCTCTTCAGGCGGTAAACGCCTTCGCGACCGTGCTTGCCAGGAAGATGTTTCCTCGCCATTAGGTTTCCTGCAACACATTCAAGCACCTCGTGCCCCAAATGTAATAAACTTTGAGTCAGATATCGTGCTTTGGCTCCAGAACTTGGATGTAGTATGCTAGAACTTGCTTTGCTACTTCACTTTGTGGGTATTTTTACTTGGCTTAGCATGTTTTTACTATCTTCACGTCTTTCTGAGGGATCCTTCAGGGATGTAAGCTTACCCGTGAGGCCCTGACTGGTCAGGAATGCACTCACAAGCCCTACCGATTCTCAGAAGGATGCTCACTCTGTTGGCACGCATGTCCCCGGGGAGTATCAGGTCTCGCACCGCTTTTTACCCCCGGGAGAGTCGCTACCCCATGAGTGCTCGCTCGACGGTCGAGCCATGTTCCCAGATTTTACACATGTTCTACACCTGTGAAATAGATAGTTCAATGCAACGAGGACTCGTTCAAGGGAAACTTATCTTTTATCGATCCAAGGAGTTCTTGAACGATAACCTGACACTTTCGGGTACATCTTGCGGTGGCATGTTTCAGCAAGTCTGGCAGGGAGGAAGGTTGAGAGCTTCCTCTCCTCGTGCGCATCGGTCAGCAATGTTACACAGGTCCTCCAATGTGTCCACAACATGAAGGCTCAGCTTCTCGCGCATTTTCAGGTTGCGGATGTTGACGTGGAAGACGGCGATGACGGAGACCTCTCGGAGGTCGGCCGGGGGAATGCGGTCGATGATGCCCTGGAACCTCCATATGTAGTGACGCAGCGTCTCCCTAGTCTCTTGTTCCAGGCGGTAGAGATCGAGATCGGTTGCTAGGTACGGCGTGCAGCAGGTCTTGAGGTGCACGCCTGTCTGGCCCTCCATATCCTCCCGGGAGCGCCGCCGGGGATTGGAGCTCTGACCAGTGCCCTCGTGAAGAGGCTCCATAGGCCTCTTGCCATGGGGATCTATGGGCTGCTCCTCCTCTGGTGGTGCTAGTGCAGGGATGGCGGCGCCGATGTTGACAGTCGGGGCAGAGCTCGTGGGAGCGTGGCATTGGTGAGCGTAGTTCAACAGGCTTTCCAAGCTTGCGATCCATGCCTTCACACGAGGATCATCCTTGCACTGATCTGGTGGGAAAGAGAGAAGCGCTTGGGCTGCACCCAGAGCTTCCTCTAGCCCCCAGCTGTTCCGAGTGGACTGACTCGCCGGCTCACCAAGGACCTCCCGAGCTCTCGACATGTCCCTTGCTTGTTGACGAGGCGATCGTCCACCCTGACCAGAGGATGCAGAGCTCGACGCAGATCTTGTCCCGGACGAAGCGCCTGATGTAGAACTTGACGACGATCATGATGTTGATGAATACGATTACAGACACCGGGAGTAAAGGATACCCCCGTTTTAGGTTTGGCACGGGGCACGAAGGAGGCTGGGAGACGCCTTACCCGGGAGTAAGATCGACGAGTTCTTCGTCCGGAGAGGCACGCAAGCAACACAGAGAGACACAAGGAGTTTACCCAGGTTCAGGCCGCCCGGAGGCTAAAAAGCCCTACTCCTGCATGTCTGGATTGAGGTGTTCATCATGGTGTAGTTTACAAGGGTGTTCTCAGCGGTGAACCCGGCAGAGTTCCGGCCGGAGGTAGACGGAGAGCAGATCCTGCCCTTGGGAGATCACCTCTCTCTCTACCCTCCAAACCCTAGTCTAGTCTTGCTTGAGCTCTAACTTGTCCTTTCCAGGCCGGTACCTCGGTCCTCCTTTTATAGACTAAGGGGATCCGACAGGGGCACGCGAGGAGCGTGAGGGGTTTTTGGCGGGAGAACCCCTCGGTGGTTTTTGGAGGAGACGTGGCCTCTTCTCCTCCAAGTATCTTCTGTGGGGTGGCGCGGTCGTCCGCCCTTGGGGAAAAGTGGGACGGACAAAGCCTGTCCGCCTCACCAACCACACCCGTGGCGATGTCACTGGGGCGCGTCCTTCGTCTTGGTGCCTAAGTCTTCTACCAGCTTCCTACACGAGTTGGCGTTCTTATCCTCTCGGTGGTACGGATGGAGGACCCGGGGGCACGCCTGGCCTCCTGCTGGGTGCGTAGTCCCGTGGGTACTCTGCCTTGTTCTCCGGGCGACGGGTGACCCCGAAGGTCACCTGGTCCTTAGCCGCAGCGTGTCCATGTCGATCTTGTCGGGTTTCCTTGGGGCAGATGGGTTGACCCATCTGCTGATCTTGACTCCTTGCCTTGTCCATCTCCTCGGTGGGCCCAAATGGTGGACCTACTTTGGCCGCATCAGGGGAACCCATGTTCCACTGTTGCGACAACTATCTTTGCACAGCAAAAGGGAGGGTTGGAGGTTACAAGTAGTAAAAGATCCTTTTACCCTTGTGCATAAAGGCAGTAATGGCCTAGTATGGGACATGCGTTATAAATCTCCAAATATATGCCCAAGATAGACTAGGGACCCATCATATGGAGGGGAATGCAATTTTCCCAATATTCACACAAACATTGTAGTTTGAAATTTAATTACAATTTAAACCGAATATTTCAGTATGACAGTATGAGGATACATCCAGTTTCTTTAAGAAAATAATTCATAACTTCAACGATGGTTTTGAAGAATTTATTTCTCATCCTCCTAGACTATCACATGGGTTGTCTTTTTTATAGAAAAAAGAACATGATCCAACGATCTCGAAGAAAGACGACTAAGCTAGTGGATTAGACTCTGTTTTGTGCCCTGTTTATGCTACTTATTTATCTGGTACTATGTTTAAAAACTTGTTTGGTACTCCCTCTGTCCCGGTTTATAAGTCCAGCGCGTGTCCCTAGATCATCAATTTAACCAATGTAACATTAGTTGTATAATATAAAAAATTTACCATTAGAAAATATAACATCTAAACTTTCAAATGGTATATTTTTTGTAATGTATAACTCATGTTTCGTGGGTCAAAAAGATGACCTAGGGATGCGCACAAGACCTATAAACCGGGACGGAGGGAGTACTACTCTATGTGGATTATGAGACTATGTTTGTTGTGTATTTAATAAGTTCTCTGCTTGTTTTAGTTCATACTTATGTTTCTCTGCTAGGCCTGGTAACCTCACAAGAATGCAGAAGAGGTTATCGTAGTGGCAGCTTTTTTTTTCGAGGAAGACGGGGGATTGCTCCCCACCGGTTATTATATTCATCGAAAGAGCCTGGCGGACCATGTTCTTACAATATATAGAAATTGTATAGGGGGATACAGGGGAAGAGAAAACAATGAAAATACATGAAAAATACAACTAGAAGAGGGAACAGCAAGAGCCACCAAGAGACGCAAGAGGTGACACTAGTACAGAACGACACATCCGAAACGGCCAAAAACCCCTTCGAAAACGGAGAAAGGGTCCATGTCCCCGACCCTGTCACTGATGTGAAGGACCTCATCGGGAACGGAGGCAAAAAACCGTCACCGATGAGGCATATGTTTGGCTACGGTTGCCGACCAATCTCCGTTTCCGATGTATCGGTGCATCAGTAACGGAGATTCTATTTTACTCGTTTGCATTGAGATTTCTTCAGAAGCCTACAGCAGCAATGCGGTTGCCAATTGACATTCAAAATCTCACAGCAGAAGCACAAAGTTGCTAGCAAATCCATTCATAACGTATATAAGAATTGTCATCATTACATAGCATCAAAAGATGAGTTACACATGCCTCGCTAATCCTATCATTCTCATGCCTCCCTAAACTTAACTTTTATGACACTCCACTCTTCTCCAGCTCCACATTCTTTCTCAGTTCGAAGCACCGAAAACGGAATTCAACCTAGCAAAAGACTCGAGTAGCGGTTTCATGCTTCTCCAAATCACATCTACAGCCAAATTGCTACACACATACATAAAATAGATGGAGAAACTGAAAACCAGAAACCACACAGAGCTCGCAAGCCTCCTTAGCAAATTAATCTTGCCAAATTCTTCGTACTGAGGCTTGCTCCATCTTGGACGGTGTCGTCGAAATATAATAACGTCACCGCTGTGACATTTCGGCCACACTGTCCAAGACACTCTTAATTAAAAAAGTGTTTTGAACAGTGCAGTGAAACGTCACAACAACGACGGTTCACGGATATGATCTCACTTTGTATTTAGCTCCTTTAAAGCTTGTTTGGATCTGCATGGTGTTTCTGCATATAAAATACATGGATGTCTAGTTGGAAAAGAGCCAAATATGATGCTACATGACATAAATACAATTTAAGATGAAAATAGTTTACACCTTAAGCGCCTATATCCGTGTTGCGGTCCGATCGAACCGATTTGGAGGCAGAACTTGAAGGTGATGTTAACTTCAATTGCCTCACCATTTTTATGCATTGTCGCCGAAATATACTATTACTTCATACACTATTACTTCATACAAAGCGTTGAAATTAATTTACCCTAGCACTAGTACAGAATGACACATTAGCAACGGGCCAAAACCTTCTATGGCAACGGAGAAAGCCTCCGTGTCCCCGTTCCTGTCACTGATGTGAAAGGGTTTTTTGCAACGGTTATTTTGTCCGTTTTCTTTGTGGGTCAAATATATTAAAAAAAGCAGGCGACCCGCTACCACAGGTAGCGGACGCAATCAGTTGACAATTCATATTACTTTACTCTTCACAAGATACACATCAAGATACGTATAAATTATATTCTTGCGCGAGACATATGGGTAAAAATACAGAAGACACAATTCATGATACACAGGTGTTGCCCTCTCCAAGAAAATAAAAAGACCACTACGATTTCAACTTGTCGTGCTTCTGGTAAATCTGAAGTCTTGATATAATTGCTCTATTCTTAGACAACACCTGTGGATAAAACATGATAAAAAGAAACTGCAGTCAAACAAATTGAAGGAATATTGACAACACGAGCTTAGAATCATTTGTTGCACACATCGTAATAAAAAGTAGACAATAGTAGTACACCTCAATTAAATCTCACACACAACACGAGCTTAGAATCATCAGCTGTTATACAACCGCATGGACGGGAAAGTCAATCCAGATCTAAACAGAATAAGTATATAAATAATCGGCCAATGAACAAACAAACTTTAAGATTGGGAAGAACTTGTTCACTCAGATTGTATTTCGAAGTTAAATTAGGTACAACAAAGAGGGGACTGATAGGATTGGTGCTCCATGTGAAACACTGATGCATGAAAAGTACTAGCTGCTCTGATCTCATGGGTTGTACGTACCTGGATGACTATGAAGGGATCAATTGAGGACTCGAGGATGGGATCGAAGCTGGTGGCATTGAGGTCCACGGAGGCATCCTCATGAATATCCACCGAATAGCTGCTTCTCTACGAAGCTCCGGCGCCGCGGCCGTCGCCACTGGCGCTCCCAAGACGCATGCATGCGCAGAGAACAAATCCGATCTGAGAGGCCACAAAACCACCAGATCTGGGCGAGGCAAAAGAAGTGTGAATCCCAGTGGAGAAAGAACCAAGAAAAGGAGATCCGGGCGATGCAGAAAAAGAGAATCAGGATAAGATTCAGATCGGGGCTAACCTCTAGATAATGCTCCATATCTGCCGATTGGCTTTTCGCGAAGCTCCGGCGCACCGCCGTCGCTCCATCAACAGCTCCAGCGCCCTTCTCGGAGCCGATCTCGTTGGGGAGGATTCCCTCGTCACCGGAGGTGGCCGACAGCACCGAGATATGTGAGACGAAGGAGGTAAAGGATAAGGAGTGTGTGTGGCTGCGGGAGAGGAGTTGTCGTGGACTTAGAAAAATCAAGCATTGGGCCGCTCGGGAGTATTTATTGCATGGAGCTTTAATTGCATACGGTTGCACTTTTTAACCGTTATAGATATATCGGCTACGGTTAATTATTTTGGTCCGTTGCCTTTGTGTCGCGTGCGGGACATGCACTTTCTTTTAACTGTGACCATTGTGATGAATACTGTAGAAACTCTGTTGTTTTTGTTCTGCCGTTTGCATAGAGGGGTATCCTATGTGTCGTTCTGTACTAGTGTAGTAGACTTAAAATAGTGCAAGATTTAGTATTAAGGGATGTATTCATCATCGGCAGTACTACAATACTAGGCAGAACACAATACTACAATACTAGATAGTACACAATTGACAATACTACAATACTAGATCGGTAGATGCTACTTTAAATAAAATGTAAGATCTAGTGTCGAGGGGTGTATTCATCATCGGCAGTACTACAATACTAGACAGAACACAATATTAGACTTCAAATACTATACAAGTTTTCTGTGCTACTTTAAACAAAATGTAAGATCTAGTCGGCGACATACCCGGGGAAGATGCACGGCTATAGACCAGTAGATCCGCGTCGGCGACATACTCGAGGAAGATGTGCGGCGGCTCACCGACGCGCCGTTGGGGGGATGCGCGGCGGCTTACGATGCGCCGCTAGGGGAAGATGCGCCGACGCGCCGCTGGGGGAAGATGCACGGCGGCGATGCCGGCCCGACGCGCCGCTCAGATCTCCGTGATAAGGGTTCGGTCTGGAGCCGCCACCACACTGTGACTGTGGAGTGAGAGTGAGAGCGAGAGCGTTAGGGTTACCGCAGTGACACATTTATAGCACAAAAGTAGAACATCGCAAACGGAGGCGATAAACAATCGTTTCCTTTAATTTCTTCACTGACACACTGGGCCTACTTACAAAGGATCGATACGGTAGAATTAAACTATCTACTCTACTTGTTCTGCTTACGCCCTGCCTCCACGCCATTGTCATCCATGGCGCGGCGTCACTTCTTGCCGGTTGCCTTCTCCTCAGGCGCGTGCTCCTCCTCCTCCGGCTCGTGCTCCTCCTTCTCCGGCCGTGCGTCCTTCTCCGGCGAATCCTCCTCTCGCGCCTCCTTCTCCGGAGCGTGATCCTCCTCCTCCGGCATGTCCTTCTCCGGTGCCTCCTCCTCTGGTGCCTCCTCCGATGCCTCCTCCTCCGGTGCCTCCTCCGACGCCTCCTCCTCGTCGTCGTCGGCGTCGTATTCTTCCTGGCTAGAATACGGCTCCGGCGGGTCCTCTGGCTCCTCTTCCTCCAGCGACTCGTCCTCTTCGGAGTCGTCTTCTCCTTCGCGTGAAGATGGCGGGTCCGAGTCGTTGGGTTCGTCTTCTACAGAGCGTGAAGATGGCGGGTCCGAGTCGTCGGGGTCCGAGTCTGGCGGCCCGTCTTGATCCCACCATGGGACTTCACCGTGGTCTTCAGCGCTCGCATCGTCGCTCGGGACTTCCTCGTTCTGTCACCAGGGTTCCTCCATGGCGGTTGTGCTAGTGTGGTAGAGAATGTGGGAGAGAACGAAGGGGAGAATGCGAGAACTGCCTGGCTTCGCGCGGTTCCAGTCACATTTTTATTAGCGTCGAGCAGGCGGTTCCAATCCCTCATGAATTAAGCCGCATTGAACAGGCGCGCTTCCAGTTTGCAATTGCAATTTCCCAAGCACATCGCAAACAGATAACCATAAACAACCGTTGCCATAGAGATACGTATTGGAAACGGAGGTGAATTTATGACCGTTGCCAATAATATTGGTAACGGAGATCGACAATTCTCCGTAACCAATGTTGACGGACCAGTCGCGGCCCAGTTCTGCCAGGCCTCGTCCGCAATGCTAAAATCGCGATTCTCTGTCGCCTAACTCATGCCGTTTCCATAGAGGGGTATCCGATGTGTCGTTCTGTACTAGTGTGAGAGGGTGCAGTCGAGGGATCACAATGCCAAGACTCGGCAATCAGCCTCACGCACCGCACCGGCGTGCGACTCGAACCCCACGGCTCAACTCAGGAGCACCACCATCATCATCGGATTGTCAAGCCTAGCACCTAGCACTTCCCTAGATATGGAGCTCTGCCACGGAGATCGAGACGAAAGCAGGTGGGGGAGACATACATTGTGTCGTCAATGAGCAAAGGTGAGCCGAGACGCCACCAAGAACACGAAGCTCCCACACCGCAACAGTGACCACTGGAGGGTCTTGGACAAGCACATCCATGTGATCAAGACCACGTGAAGGCTTGCCGACGTGAGAAAAACACACCACCGTCGGCCCCAAGCTGGCCGAACCAACACCACCAAAACGCAGCACCGCCAGCTCACGCAGCAACAAGCCAAACTTTAGGGTCTCCAAGATGACGCCTCCAAGAAGGTAGTGTTGTCAAGGGCACAACACCGTCATCCGACCTGGCGAGCCGGGTCCAAGGTTTTCACACGGAGACCACCAAAGAACTGTAGGTGCTGGAGCTCCACAACGGCACCTCATGCGAGGAGACGGCGTCAAAAGACGCCGCTGCCGCCGGCAACGACAAAGTCGATATAGGGTTTTCTCACCCGGAGTTTGAACAACCGTACAAAAAAAGGTAGTCGACCACCAACAGTCATCATCGTAGCCAGCCGCACCTCATGGAGACCACACTCCAGCACAAGCGCCAAATCCTCCAAAGCCGTCGGACGCAGCGCCAACCACCGCACCCCGCCGAGCACCATGCCGACAGAGGCAGATGAGCACTGCCCGAAGTCTAGACCCGCCATGGTCCCGAGCTGCAGCCTGCAGCATGCGCCGACGTGCCCCATGCACGCCATCGCACGGCTGCCTGTGGGCGAATTCACGCCGAAAAGCTGTTGAGATGTGGCGCCCGGCCCATCGAAGCCCAGATCCGGCCCGGATGGGCCGCAGCCTGCAGAGCACCTCCGCGCCTACCGCCACCCCCCGATGGGCGCCGCCGCCGCTTGCTGCGCCAAGCCGCCGGAGAGCCCGCGGGAGCACGCCAAGAGGAGGACGCTGGTGCGCCGTCGATTCGTCGGTCCGGCTGAGCCCCGCCACCGGGGACCCAGAAGGCCACGAGGAGATGCCCCGCCGCCGCCGTCGGCCGCGTGCGGCATCACCCTGCGGCTTCATCCGGCGGCGGCGCGGGCTAGGAGGTGGGGGGAGCCAGCAGAAACTAGGGTTTGGAGTCGCCCCCGTGTCGCCCTGGGCGAGAGCGACGCGGGGAGGGAAGGGGAGGGGGAGGGGGCAACTTGTTCGAAATTCATCATGTAAAACATGTACACAAACAGCCACTACCATGTATTCGCCTAATGCCACGTTTTCCGCTGCATCCTAACCTCGTTTCGGTCGGCCAAAGCCTCGTTCAGCTTGTCTCTGGAGAGCTCTAAAAATGACGCAGGCCAAACACGCCCTACCTAGCCCGTTGGCTGCTCGCTTGCTTGTAAGCATCCCCACGCCCACCATGAAAATGTCGCATTGTGATTCTTTTTCAAAACTGGTTTATTTTGTACTGAAATTTAAAATTTGGTTCAAGTGTGTCGTCTTTGGCCCAAACAGGCTCTATGTAAGCGTGGTGACGGAACTGGGTGGGCTCCACGCCAGCGCAAGTCCATTCCCGAAACACCTATCTCCTTCCGCGGCAACCCTCACTAGTCTGACGCCGCCGCCGCCGTCGCTGCTCTTTCCTGTGATAGAATAGGATGAGGTTCCATCCGGTGACCATGTCAAAGACCGCAGGAACAGGACCCATGCCGCCCCTCGGCAACCTCCCAGAGGAGATTGTCGCCTTCGAGATCCTCATCCGCCTGCCCCCCAAAGCACTCCTCTGCTGCCGCGCCGTCTGCCGTGCCTGGCGATGCATCGCCTCCGCCCGCAACTTTCTCCTCGCCCACCACCGCCGCCAGCCCTCCCTCTACCTTGCCGAGGCCTACAAACATAGCGACGATTTCTGCAGCGAGATCCTCGCCATCGACCACCGGGCCGCCCAGCTCCAGCCCATCCTCCAGCTTAGCAGAGACTATGTGAAGGCTTCCAGCGACAAATATGGCATCTGTTTGGCGGCTTCATGCGACGGGCTCCTCGTCCTCTGCATCCGCCAGATGCGCTTCGTGTGCAACCCAGCCACGTGCTAGTTTGCTGGCCTGAACCTCCACGGCTTCGACGTCCTGGCCATATACCTGCACAGCTCCACGGAGGAGTACCGGCTGCTACTATGTTCGATGCCTCACGCTCAAACAGCCACTGACCACTATGTCCTCACATTGGGTTGCGACCAGCTGCCGAGGTGCATTGGGAGGCCAAAGGCTGCGTTGAGCATGTGGTTCACGCCTGTTCTTGTCCGTGGTAACCTGCATTGGATTTGGTCCAATGAGCAGGATCGGAGAAGGAATGAGATGATGATACCAGTATTTGACACCACATCTGAATCGTTCCGGCAGATGCGTGCTCCAATGGTCGCCGGCGATGCTCTTCTGTTTGAGATGGATGACATGGTTGGCATGTAAAGCTGTAGTGAGGACAGGACAGTCGTTAATATCTGGGCGACGGAGGACTATGAGAGGGAGGTCTGGTCCTTTATGCATCAGGCTAAATTGCCGATGGCAGAGATCAGGGGGCACCTTCAAGGGTCCGAGAATTGGGGTGTGATGGTTGTGTATGGGCAGGGGATTTGCTAGTGCTTGTTGATTTTGGTACACGCGTGCTTCGTGTTGATACTGAGGGAAAGTCGCTGTCATTTTCAGATTATGATGGCCGTTTGCTCATGGCTAATCTGGTTAAGCTCAAGCAGAGCCTTGTTCCACATATCTTCTTTTCTAGGCTACTGGGTTCTGTGAATGTTTGGCCTTTCTTCTGATGACGGGAGGGTGAGGTGGTGATTCATTACAACGTTGCAGTTGTTGCTCTAGTGTTCTTCTTTTGGGTGGGCATCAAGCTATAGTCTGCTTCTGAATTATGCTTATTTCCATCTCTGTGAACTGCATCATTGTTACCATAATCAATTCTGCTATTGTATATGTTATGCATGCAAACTACTTACCTGAATTAATGGTAGAAAAAGTTCCGATCAACAAGCTAAAGAGTAATATATATCATCCTATGATATCAAGTCATTTTCCTTCTCTCTTCTTCCATAATATGTGGTGGCTCTCCGCTGATTAATGTGGATGGATGATGAATGTTTGTTCTTATTTCAAAATTTATAGAAAATTAACTTTTTTATGCAGTCACTAAAGTATTTTAGAAAATTTAGTGGTCTTATGTTTCTGTTATCCTGGACTGTACAATTGATGTTGTCTTTCGATTCTAGTAGCACTTGGTAATGCCTTAATGCCCTTCGATAATGCATGAAATATGCAGGGGAGAACCAGAAATGCTGAAGCAACGACGTTGTATGTTGGGGATATATTGTCGTGGGGATGAACCCGGGTGCCTAAAGACCCATAGAAGATCCCGTGAAGACGCAAAATCAAGTATTGCAAGTTGCCCGCTCGGCCAGCTCCGACCGCCCGGCTAGGCCGCGCCCGCCTGCGCCAAGGGCAGCCGCCCCCGTCCAGCTTGCCGTGCGCTCCAAGACGGCATGGGCGAAAGGAGCACTGCACACTCATCATCATCACGATTCTCGAAGACAAGCAGACAACGACAGGAATGCCGCCTTATGCGACCACGGTCAACCAAGGCGGCCGGATCCGGATAGCCAGCAGCCAGATGGCCGGCTGCCAATCGCCCAAGACACAAGGAAGAGGACAAGAACCGCCGCCCAGTACGCCGATGGGACGACTCGAGAAGCGTCCGCCGAACAGTGTAGGCGGCGACGCCGTTGCCAGCTAGCCCTCCACGCAGCCCAGGCATGGGCTAAAGCGAGGGCTAGCCTGACGTCCCCTACTCTGCCGCGCACGCTGACGGGACTTCACGAAGACACTGTGCCCACGTCATGATTGTAATCTCCTGTAGACCGCGTCAGCCGGCTGTACGGGCAGCCGGCCCCGCCTGTAAGCCAGACGGCCGAGCCTATATAAGGCCGTCTGGGTGCTCCAAGAAGAGGGCGATCGATCCCCCAGAACCAGTTTCTTCTTCCCCACCCCTGATAGCAAGTAAGAGAGAACCAGGACCATGAGCTCCACGAATAGCTCGAGGAGCAACCTTGTACTATGTCCCCCGATAGTAGAGAGATCCGGCAAGAGTAGGAGTTTTACCTCCATCGGGAGGGCTCCGAACCTGGGTACGTCGTGTCCCAGCGCTCCGGCGCAACCCCTGTGGATGCCCGCGTTGCAGTACGCTGCTCCCACTCATCTCTTAGCCACCCCGTGGCATATGTCGTGTGCAACACCACGTCATTTGGCGCCCACCGTGGGGCAGATAGCAGCGTTCGGGGTCACATTCCGTACGGGATCCCGCAGCCGTCTCGGCGAGCGAGTCGCCTCCGACCTCGTCTCGACATTCGGCTCCATCGACTTCGTCAGCGACAACGCCGCCTACTTCGCCGGCACCACCTTCCCCGAGGATGGCTCCATTGTGCACTTCGGCGAGTACCGCGTCTACGTCGCCATCGCACCCGAGTACCCCGCCAGCATCCAGCCCTGCATCGACCGGCTCCCCGAGGAGGCGACCGGCTGCAAGTCCAGCACCAGCATCGAGTCTCGCGTTCGCGCGGAAGTCATGGTCTCCGACGTCGGGAGCATCCGGCAACCCCAAGTCCCCATGGACTCCGTCCAGGCCATGCTCCAGGGTCTGATCACGCCCATCGACGACGGCGCAGATCCCGAGTAGGCTACCCTCCTCCTCGAGTAGGCGCGCCAATGCCTCCTCAACAGTGCGCATGGCGTCGCAGCCACACACCGCCGCAACGAAGCCCAGGTCCACGAGTACAACTACGCCCACGGCTTCACCCTGTCGCCGTATAGCCCAACCGGTGAGGAAACACCCGGCGCAACCTCGCTGGCGAGATGGCAGGAGAGCCGGCTGCGTCAGCCGGAGCGCCCGCGACGCGTCGGCCCGTCTACAGCTCCCCGGCGAAGAACATGAAGGCCGCACGGGCCGCAGCAGCAGAGCTACCTGGCTTGGAGGGAGACGAGCTGCGCGCGCAGCAGCAACGCGTCCAGGACCTCCTCGATACCGCTGACCATCAGTTCGGCCTGAACCAGGCCGCGTCCGCACTAAACACGCTGCCCCCCTCCTCCGCCTGGCGCACCTCCACCCGGCGTGACAGAGCACAACCGCCGGGCTTCCCCACCACGGGATCAGTATCAGCAAGCCGCCCAGCTGGGCGGAAACCGGGCGCGCAGCATCAACTCCCGGCCAAGTCGATTCAACCAGCCGGCCGCGGGTGGTGGCCAGAACTACGGCGAGCAGGCCGCAGGTGCCGGCTTGAACTACCACAACGAGCCGGCTGCTGGAGCCGGACAGAACCGCAACTATCCGCCGGCTGCTCACGGCGGCAGAGCCAACGTCCATGACCGGCTAGGAGACCTGGGCCCTGTGCCCGCTGTCGATGCTCGCTATCGCATCGACACTCTGGAGGAATCCCGCTGGATCAAAGAGGAAGAGGGCGAGGGGCACAAGTGCTTCGGGCCCCGCAACGCCAAGGAGCCTTTCCCGCGAAGTTTCACCCTCCCGCGCGACGCACCCAAGTACGACGGAAGCACGAAGCCTGAGGACTGGCTGTCTGACTACACCACTGCAGTCGGCATCACAGGCGGCAACAAGCGCGTGGCGGCAAGATACATACCACTCATGCTCAAGAACTCAGCACGCACCTGTGTGGCGCCCCGACCCGACTGCTATACAGTGATGTTGTGTGTCACCGGTTAAGCGATACAACCGGAGGTTACGGGTTTACCAATCCCCGGCCAAAACCTTTGGCAGGCGTTGCTCGGAATGGATCATCGGCAACGCAACACCCCGATTGATGCCTTAACACAGGCACAACTATCAATGCATAATAGAGAGATCATGACTTGTGGAACAACTGGCACATCACAGACTCTACGACACAAATCATTATAGTTCAACTCTTATAATAGAGAAAGATAGAAAATTACAACCAGAGGTCACAGACCCAACAGTACAACATGCGGAAGCGAAATAAGTTGTTCTAAACAACAAGATCCAAATTATGGCCTAAGAGGCCTACTATCGGAGACTAGTCCCAGGAACTAGGGGTGTCTCTCAGAAGCCAGGAATCGAGTAAGGGGCTAAACACAACGTCAAACAGGTCTTCAGCAACCTCGGCGACGGTGCTCGTCGAGCTCGGTGAGGAACATCACGGCAGAGATGGAACACGAGCCGCTACCCAGGTTCAGGCCCACCGTGAGGTGTAAAAGCCCTACGTCCTGCTAAGATATATTACACTGCTTAGAGAGGTTCACAGTACAAGGTGCTTGCCGAGGGCACAGTTGTGGCTATGGTGGACTATGGTGGAAATGAGCTCCGTCTTCTTCCCTGGACGTAGCTACTTGGGTGCAGAATGCGCTGGTCAATGCAGGATCCCCTCCTCGGTCGTACACCGGCTCCTTATATACTGGCGTTGGTCCTCTTCCCCGAAAACCTCCGGCGGAAAGGGATACCACAATGTCGCCAAGTTGGAGCACAGCGCACAGCGTCGGGGGGCGTCCATGGACGCGGTCCATGGCAGAGGGTACGCCGTCTTGGCAGAAAAAAGCCACCGTCCATCCAGGACGGTGGACTGGCGCTGCAGAGCTTTGTGGCGTGCCCCATGGTGACGTCGCAGTTGGAGCGTAGCGGTGGCCGGCCGCTTTATCACCGAATTGGCAAGTCTTGGAGTCCGCTTTACCTACTCCAGCTCTGTTGACTACTATATACACAAGAATGGCAACTGCAGCGTCTTCGTCATCGCGCGCAGGCGCGTGCGTCACTCTACGGCGGGCGCAGAGTCCATGTGCGCTCTGCAGCGTGCACAGGAGTTTGCTTCCACTTGAAGGAACCCCGCGAGGGCCTGGAGCCTCGCCGAGGCTTTGCAGCCGTTGACTTCTCGCGAGGGAAAACCTCGCGAGGGTAGGGCGGTGACGCACTTAGGACCTGACGGTGTTCTAGGAGAGGCCTTCCTGAGGCAGAGGTTCCTCTTGAGGCCTCTTAGGCCGAACATCTGGTCCTTAGCAGAAAAGCCCAGCCGAGCAAAGAAACCCTCGCGAGGCTCGTCAGGCTGAACGCCTGGTCCGTAGCAGAATTTCCTGTGGAGCGTTTGAGGGCTGTGGCAGGCCGGCCCATGTACCCCGGTTTCCACTTGGCCGACAGTAGCCCCCGGGCCCGCGATGGGCACGCTGGAGTTCCTCAGGCAGAGGCGAATCATCGTGGGCCCAAAGAAGCCTGCGAAGCCCGAGACACGTGGAGAGTCGCAGCTGGACCCGATCCCACAATCTCCTCTGAAGTAACGGGCATGTGGTGGGCCCCGCCACGTCCTGGTAACGGCTCGATGAGCCGATAAAAAGCGGAGAGCTCGGCGCAGGCAGCCATTACTCCAATCGTTCCCCTTTCATCTCCTTCTTCCCAGCGCTCAATCCCCAAACTCCTGCTTCGCAACCTCGCTGCAATGGCGCCCAAGAAAGCCACCGCTGCCACGAAGGGCAAGGCTGTGGTGCAGGACGGTGAGCCTGCTGCGACGCAGCAGGAAGGTGATTTCGCGCCGGCTCTGACCGGCTTCCGCTTCGAGAAGGAAGCGCAACTGGACAAGGTGTGCCACATGGCGGCCTCGGCGACCAACGAGCACGGCGCCACGGTGCTCAAGCGAGCGGGCAACTCCCACGGCAGCTTCTACCCCATCTTCATGCACACTCTCCTCGCCGGGCTCGTGCCTGCCTTCTCTGATTTCTTCCTGGCGGTTCTGGAGCGCTACCAGATCCAGGTTCTTCATCTCCACCCCAACTCCATCCTTGTCCTCGCCATCTTTGCCTACC